>CM062819.1:1737461405-1738661405 GCA_031772625.1 Pinus tabuliformis
TGGTAGCTTTTCTTTTTCCTATTCTAAAACTATCTTTATACAATTGAAAATCTCTAGTACATCTTTAATTTCCATAAGCTAACTATCTACATCATTTTTTACACTATCATTATATAAAATAAATGATTCTAAATATGTATGTACAGTGTTTATAGGATGATTATTTGGCTTCTCCTTGCTAGTTATCATGAATTTCATTTTGGTTTCTCGGTACAATTTCCTCAATTTCCTGAAAACCGACATGGTGGCATAGGAGAAGTCTAACTACAATGTGGCTCTTAATTTAGCTCCCTAGGATCTTGATAATAACATCCCAAACCGTAGTGGTATGTCAGCTACCACCACATCCATTAAAACATTCTTTGTTAGGATTTGGTCCAGGGATACTACCAAATCCTTGATTAGACCAAGACAACGGACCTTACCGGAATCAAAAGAGTACAAGTCATGATACTCACGAGTTATATCTAGACCCAACCTTTCCATGATGGCCTTGGGCATTAAATTATGGGAGGCTCTGGAGTCAAGCATGGAGTTATGAAGAATGAACTAATGGATTCTTAAACTCAGGTAAAATGGAGGAACACCACTATCTCCTGACTGACCATCTATGGCTAGACCAAAAAGTAATTCAGGTCAGTCATCCTCAATATTAACCATATCAGACATAGGATCAATTTCAACATTTTAACTATATCAAACTTGTAATGGTTATTTTTGACAAGTTCAGTAAGAGGGATTGACACTTTCAACTTTGAAATTTCAGTTTCTAAATTGAATGAGTTGGATTTGTCTACCTCTTTTTGGATGGTATCTCTTTTCTTAGGCAGATCTCTTGGTGTTTGATCCTTCCTCTGACTGTCAGGGTCTTTGCTTGGATTGCTTGTAGATGCTTTATTTACTTTGCTTTGGTTAGTTGTTGCCAACTCTTTACCTTTTCTTTGATTACCTTGAGGATTTATTTTTGGTGGAGTATCCTTCTGATGTGATGTCCTATTCTGAATGGGAGTGACTGGGACATCTCTATTTCTCAAGGAATGTTACTTCTATTGAGAGCTGAGTGCATTCAAGTATCCTCTTTGATAATCATCAGATTGAGTTTCCAATGCATTGTCATTTTCCAGTATGTAGTCTTCATCCTTAGGATCCTCCATCTTCTCGACATACTTCTCATTTTCAGTCAAGAAAATGGGATGGTAGTCTTCTCTAAAGAAGTGGTTTTCCTTGAAAATCAGGTCTATTTCATCATCAAACTCTCCTTGAGCATAGTTCTGCTGCAAGGGTGTCTGAATTGGCTACTGAGATGTCGATGCTTCAGAAGCTTTTTGCTCTCTTTGTTTTATCCTGTACTGAGGTTGTTGCTGGTTTCTGAAGTTCAGATTTCTAACTTGTGGCTCTTGAGGTCTATCTAAATTTATCATCTGGTCAACCATTCTCTCCATGGTTCTGATCAATGCATCTAGTTTAAGATTGGTGGAAGAAGAAGGTTCTTCTTTGATGGTTACTCTTTTTTTCGGTTTCTCATGTTTCAACTGAGACTTTTTAATCATCAAGTTCACTTCCACACTTACTGCATTATTCTGCATTTCTTCCAGAGTTGGAGGATCTACTTCCCTTAGTTGATAAGCCATCTCTGGACCAAAATCACCTGGGTAATGTTGAAGTTCCAAATCAGGTGGAGGTTTCATGTTATCAGGAATGGAATTGTAGATCTGATTAAACCTTATCGTGAACTCCTGAACCGTCTCGTTAGGATTCCTTTTCAATGTATTGTATTCTGCCAAGATCTACAATGGATTCTTCTTTTCTCACCACCTGGTTAAGAACAACTCATTTAACCTTTGAGGAGTATCAATAGAGTGTGCTGCCAAACCACAGAACCATTTTTTCACATCTCCAGAAAAGCTTTGGGCCATTAGTCTCATTTTAGCATCATCTTCATCAACATCCTCTAAGTCAATGAAATCAACCATCTTATCAATATGTTGTTGTGCAATGACTCCCAGGCTGCCATAAAAAAGAAGAAGATAAGATTTCAAGCTGATATTGAATATAGGCCTTTTCCGCAGTGATTTGTAATTGATCAGCTAGGCTTTGAAGTTTCTCAAAATTAGACCAAACCTCGTGCTCAAGTTTTGAAGATTGAGAAGCGACAGAAGGTTGATTAAACAAAGAATTTCAGGCAGGAAGGTATGACTCAAACTTTATGGGCTCAAAAACTTCTTCGGTAAGACAAGACTCAAATTTCAAACAAAATAGGGATAGCTCAAATTTAATGTCAAATGGAATATCCTCAATACTAAGTATATGATCTGGCAAGGAAGTGGTCCTTTCCAATTTTGTGCTTTCAGTGTCGGTGAAAGGGACTTTAGGCTTTCTCAACAACCTTTCAGGGTCATCAACCAGAGAAGGAGGATTTCGGTCAGGGTTTGACCTGGTATATCTCTTCGGAGCCAGTATCTTAACAGGGTCACAAACTATATGAGCAAAAGACCTAAGACTTTGAGATGAAAAAGATTTTTTCCAAGGAAAGTTTACAATAGACAAATGCTAAATTGGTAATAATCAAGAGTTTACCAATGGAATGAAGTTTGATCAAAATTGTGACTTGTAACGTTCTTTGCTTTTTGAACAATATCTGTTTGTCTTCAACTGAGTCAACTGAATCAGGATGCGAAATTTTGCCTTGTTTGTCTCCTCGAGGCCAGCTCTACAATCTCGACACTACAATTACGGAATCGACGTTTATGAAGCTTAGTCCCATCATCCAGAGGACCAAACTCGAATGATAACTAGTCATACACCCAGGGAAAATGAACCTTTCGTTCCCCGGAAACGACGCCAGTATGTTATCACTCCTTCGGATCTCTAAGGCTGAGGAAGAGTCCAACTGAGGTAACCACATACCAATCTTTTGACATCAGAGAGGGCTCTCTCCAAAGGATCACAACCAAGAGGGCTGGATAAATTAGGGTTTTAGGCTAGATATAGTAGCTTAGGGTTTGTTTGATTTGATTTGATCGGGGTAGTCACTAGATGAGTGAATTAGGTCAGAGAGTGAACTAGGTCAGGGAAAAAGAGAATCAAAATTGCAGAGATCTTATGGGGCAAGGTAGGAAAGTTACTTTAACACTTTGTAGTATAGTGATGAGATCATTTAGACTGGTGAGGTACTAAAAAGAGCATGAAAATCTTGAATTATTTTTAGACTGATGAAATCAAACAAATTATGATTATCTTCCCAAAACATAGCATAGAAGATGAATTCTGCTTATCACACCTTGAAAATCAAGCATATTTAAAGTGAAATGGATCATGAAAGGTACAAAACATTCATACATATGTAACTGAAGAGGAAATAATATCAAAGTACCATGCCACAGGAATCCCACCAAAATAGTTGCAACTCATCCAATATATTTCATGCCAAATTCTGAAACACTAATACAACATCCAATAGAGTCAACCTGTAGAATGACTGTGAAATTACATGATATAGGCCTCAAAGCAACTCATCCTAGACTCATGGGTAGAACCCATGAGAGGAGGAGCAGTTACAACAAAAATTGAACTGATAGCTAGAGTGTAGGGTGGTCAAAGTGACTCATCCCTAACTTAAGAAAACTAATTCATCACAAGTCATGGAGGCCATTTAACTAATGTACTTACCCTAGGTAACAATAAAAACATAATAATTACATCAACCACATAAATTACATCAGTAAAACAATGGTTTCCTATAAGTAAAGATAAATTTTGGAGAGAAATAGTGAAAAACCTAAGCCAACTGTCAAACACGCAGCGTTAGTGTCAAATGCGCAGCGCCATCTTCAAGATGACATTTACCTACCTTCCTGATGTCCAAATTAAACCCAGGATAGCTCATTGGAAAACTTGTCCTATCTAGTTTCCAAAACTTCACTTGGTTTTAAAAATGGGCATACTTTGAACATCCAAATCTCCATTCTCCCAAGACTACTCAAGCGCGTTGCGCTTGGTCCAGAAATGAGGCTGAAACATGATTTTTAGTTGGTTTTTTCTCTTTTTCACCTACCATTTTTGCTTTCCAGGGTTGTAAACATGGTTTTCCTGGATGTCTTGGTCCTTCTGAATCCAATGGTGGTTTCCATTCCTCCAAAAAATGCCTCAAAAAAGTGCGCAGCGGCTAGAGCGCTGCGTGTTTGACCAAACAATTGATATGAAATTGCCTGAAAAAGACAGGAAAGACAATTTTACCAAAAATGAGCCAAAAGTATTCAAAATTGGGCAAGAAGCTGATGTTTGATGTTGCTAGGCATGGAGTGATGCCTCTGCAAGTATATCAAGCATCTTCTTCTCTCCTTAGTGAATTAGGGCTTCATTTCTTGCCTTCGCAGCCTTGAACTTTGCCCTTGCTATTTGGTTTCTTCAGCAATAATACTTTTCCATCTTTCTCTGAATGTTATTTTCCCTTTTGGCCTTGTATAGGAGGTTTTCAAGATGGTTGTTCACCCTCTCAAGCCAATGCTCCTGGTTCTCATTGACCATTTTGGAAAAAAAATTAGTTAGGGTGAGCTCATTAGCTAGTTCAACCTCTCTCTGTTTTTCTAGCTCCAATGCTCTTTTTAGGCCTTTGGTCCTTGGCCTTCTTCTTGGCACCTGTTCCTCCAGCTGGTCACCATATTCTCCATATGACTCATCAAGTAAAGCCTTATCCTTTTCAGCCTCCCTCTTTGCCTTGATGAGCTGAATCTGCATGAGCTCGTGTTTGGTCCCAAATTGCTTGTTTTCATGCTCATAGTATGAAATGATGTATTTTTCCCTCTGCAATTTGACCTGGATCTCCCCTATGAGTGCATCCTTTTCTTTGATGACAATGCTTTTGTTTTCACTGTCTTCATGCTCACTTAGGTCAACTAAGTGAAAATCATGCTCTGTCTCATGGAGGTCCTCCTCCTACTGCTGGATCTCTGTCTCTGTCATCTTCTCCTTTCCCTTATGTACCTTATTTGCTGATGAAGAAGGCAAGGCCCCTCCCACAATCTTTGAGGCAAACACTTGCCTATGTTCCCTCTGATAATTATGTGTCAAAATGCCCAAATCAGCCCTTTAGGTTTACTGACCTCAACCTAATCAATGTCCTCCTGCTCCTTGAATTAATCTCTATTAGGTGAATGAATATGCTCATGGAATGGTGGTGATGGAGGTGATGGTGTGGTTGACTCATCAGATGAGGATGAATGATCTATGGGCTGAGATGGAGGAATGGAGGTGGAAGGATGAGATGATGAAGGGATGTTTTGAACATTTTGAGCAGATGCATGAGTGAATATGGGATTAGCTATGAAGGTTCTCCAAGCAATGTTGAATTCCTTGAGATGATAAAGGACTATGATTTTAATGAGGGAATGATGAAATAGGCTCTTTTTTTTTTTGGTAGGTAAGCACCCACGGGGGATTTGAACCAGTGACCTATCGCAAGGGGTGCCTTAACAGTGCACCCATTCACCGTCAATCCAAAGCTCGTGGGCTGATGAAATAGGCTCTTCATTTTATCTTTGTACTCCCTCTTTTGGGAAATGTAGGCCATCTTCTCAACGCTCCGGAAAAGATAGTAGGGTATATCAAGCATTTTTACCCTAGTGAAATGCATTAAAAGCCAGATATGATAAGAATAGACTCTGGAAAATCAGCCTTTACGAGAAAAATATTTCATAATAATCTTCATCATTGGGGCATATCTGTCAATGAATTATGAAAAAGGAATATAGCCCCTTCTTTCATTTCGATATCTTGGTTTCATGTAAGGCTCATAATAATGCCTCTCCAAATCGCCTTGTTTAAACCATTTCTCCCCAACATCTGGGATCCCCGTGGTAGTTGATATATTGGAAATAGATAGAGTAAATGTGATACCTTCTAGAGTGATCTTGTTGTCTTGGATTTTATATATGAAGAGCCTAGTAAACTCAGGATGGTGTTGGACTCCCTGAACTTGCTCACAGAAATCATAACAACCTAGCTATTTGAAGGATGTCACAGACATAGGGGAAGCTAAGAGTTCCCTGAGATATGTGGGCTCAAACCTATGTATCTGGCCTCCTTTGTGAGACTTCTTGACCTCTGTTTCTTCTCTATCTGTTTCCTCTTCCTCATTATGTGGTTTGTATTCCTCATCTACCATGGTGTTTAATATCAAACCCTAGGGAGGTGTAAGGTAGTGGGAATGTAGTTTTTTGGAAATAGTAAATGGGGAAGGGTAAATATGAAGATGATGGGTAAATGGACATATGTAATTGGAGAGGGATATAGGGTAGTAGTATGATAGCTTTTGAGATGGGGGACAATTGTTTGGAATGTAGGGGTTTTGGGAGCCTAGGTAGTTATGGCACCTAGGACTTAGGGTTTTGGGACAAAAGTTAGAGGGTATCTAGGATAAAAAGGTTTAGGGAAAGGGAAGGGAGGTGTAGGGGGGTGTATAAAAGTAATTGAGAGTGTAAGGTAGTTTTTGGGGGAGATCTAGGGTTTAGATATAAAATTAAACCAAATCTTCAATTAAATCTTTCAAACACTTAGGGAGTTACTTGAGGAGGAAGAAAAACACTTTCCTTCGCAGCTACTTACTTGTTTGGAGGTTAAAAGCACTTTGGAGGAGCTGAGGAGGTGTTTGGAGCCTTCCTGGACAAATGCGCAGCGCCAATGCAGAGTGTGCAGTGCCTCGGGCAAGCGCGCAACACCTTCAGGAAAAACACAACGCCTTAAGGAAATGTGCGGCACCTTAAGGAAATGTGCAGCACCTTAAGGAAACGCGTAGTGCCACATAAACGTGCAATGCCAGAAGGAAATGCGCAGTTCCAGAAGGAAACGCGCAACACCTACTTTGTTCTGCTGATTTTCACCCTGAAATGTGAAAAGGGTTTCTTGGGGTTTGCTCAATCAGTGGTAAGAGGCAAATGAGGCTGAATTTGAAGCCAAGAAGTCCTTTATAGCTGAGTGAATTTGATCTTTTAGATCAAAAACCCACTTTCTAATGTTTCTTTTCACCATTTTTTGACCTCTTTGCTAATTTACTTTTTGATTTTCCTTTGCAGGTGGATGATGTTGAAGTTTTGGCAATCTTCACTTTTGACTTTTGCTTGGATGATATTAGCAATAGAGTTTGAGTAAACAAGTAGGAATAGTGACTTATTACATATGATAAACATAAAATTACATAAATGAATAAAATTATTACCTCTCTCTTTTTGAAATACAATTACAATCTGAAACAAAACTTTTACTTTTGGAATAAAAATTAGAGATCTGGCAACCATAGTTACATGTTGCAAATCCTTTTTTGAATGAAAAAGGATATTATTTCTTTCACTCTCATGCTTTTGCTGGCCTTATGCAGTGAAATGGTGTTTTATTGGACCTTGAAAAATGAAACCTAGAGACCTAATGAAAAACTTGAGTGAGGGGACTTCATGTAGACTTGACTGACATAAGACATGATGAAATGAGCTTTTAAAAGGAATGTATGCTCAATAAGACACAAGAAGGTGGGCCAACAAATATTAATTTTTTGAGGGAGAGTGTGATTTTGACTCAGGCTACCATCACTGATTAAACTTTTGAATGAGGACCTATGTGGAATGACAAAAAATTATGAGTGAGACCCTAATATGAATATGAAAAGAGGAGTTTTGATCACTGATGGTAATATGCAAATACTAGCTCTAACAGTATCATTTCTGGCTGACAATAAAAATACAAATCCAAGCCAAATTGAACATAGTATTCTCCACATGCAATCAGAAATATAGGTATATGTTGTTGGGTACCTATCTATGCGTAGACTAGACCTCCTTCAGTGGTTCATCTCCACAAGAGTTCATGAACTTATTCTCTAGTTTAAGAATTTTTTTTAATTAAGCTGCCACAATTCATGTATTGGGCATGAAGGTTCCATTTAACTCCATGTGAGTCGATGTGAGATCACCTAAATTAGGCAGCCTTATTTCAACATCGATCAAAATGTATCTATACAACAACAAGTAGCTACACGCATTTAATCATAGGAAAGGAAACAAATTTTTGTCACTGAATCTGCAACACTAGAATGCTATAGGATGGACCTATGTCTCAATATGTGAACAACAAGTTGTTAATAACATTTATGAGGAATTTTTGCACCAGGTGTTCTGAAATATGAAATCCTTTCATTCTAGCACTAGGTAACCTACACTGTATATCAGTAAATTGATGAGTAGCATGGTATAATCTTTTGGTCTTGGTCTTGAGTGTTATACTCATTATGTTTCCTTAACGTAATTGTTGGTTGGATACCAACAATAGAGGAAAATACCTTACTGTGATCCATCTCTTTAAATATTTCTTCAACAAAATATGGGCATCAAGTATAAGCCCACCATCCCTAGTCATTAACTAGTTGAGGTGCAAGATACCAGTCTTCTTTTATTTGGTTTAACAAGTTAAATATGCCCCCTTTCTTTTGAGACTTTTTGGCATGAATTTTAGAGGAAGACTCCTTAATAAAATTTAGGTTGAACTCGTTGGAGGGGCTTTTTCAACAAATTCATGCGATGATTCACTTAAGTATTTATCACATGGTCTTTTTAGCGAATCCATATCCTTGTGGCTGAAATGAATGTGCAGAATAATGACCACATTCCTATTTGGACGATCATAAATTATCCCAATTATCCCACTTGTTTAAATCCTATGCATCAGGGAATATTTCATAAGCCTTTAGATGGCATTGATGATGATTTATGTGATCTCATGCATCTTAATTTCTAGTAGCTAGTAGCAATGAAATTATTGATTAATTGCATTTCAGAGGAGTATGTTGTTGGGTCAGTGAAAAAAATGTTGAATACCACCAGGTGCTTCGCAATGTCAAATAAAAGACAACCTCATTATGCTTTATGCATTTAAAAGAAGAAGGCTTATTAGCTACTTTGTAGAAAACCTTAGTTGGATTTCTTACACCTTAAATATAGGTAAACCAATCCTCAGATATAGATTATTCACGACCTTGGAAATATTGTTAATGAATTATGATGACAATCCATAATAGTACAAGTCCACCCTCCTTGGAACTTGAATGTAGTCTACCTTTTATGCCTACACATAAGGAAGTAACCATGTTCAAGTGGGCTACACTCAAATACTTTTGCACCCTGATTAAAAGATGAGAGCACCCGGGATGCCAAGGCCTTCAACGTATTTGTGAAATAAACGAAAAAAAATACTATTAAAAAAATAGGATGATTGTTAAATTCGTGTTGGGTTTCTCCCATATTTCTTAGCCCTTAAGCCAAATGAAAAAAGGATGGATCAAAAGACAAATTAGTTTGGGCCAAGTCACAATAGATATCATTCGAGGATATGAATCACAATGAATGTTTGACACCAATCCTCATTCTACTAAACTTGTAATAGCCCTTTACAATTGAGAAAAACACTTCATACTATGTTATTGGTGTAGTTCTCTCTCAACATGGAAATTTAGTATCCTATCACAGTGATACACTTTTTGATGTGATTTGCAAAAACCCCACATACGACAAGGAAACATGCTTTGTTTCGCAAGCATGTTGAGAATGGAGGCATCATATTTTGGGAAATGAAATGATCATCCACATTGACCACAAATCCCTACAATTCATGTAGACACATGTGAAGTTACAAAATGATCATCATCAAAAGTGGTCCATGTACTTGCAGCAAGTTTACTTGAACATTAAATACAAGAATAGTGACACAAACCAAATTGTGGACCATTTCAATTGAACTTTGGTTATGGCAGAAACCACAATGCTTAAATCTTATGGACACGAGGCTTCTAGGTAGCCCCAATTATACAATATGACCTTAACTTCACTCTCATCTATTGAACACCAGTAGTAGGTAAACAAGTTGAATAATTTCACCTTTGAGATGCAATTATATGCCATTTATACATATGTTTATTCCTTCAAGCAAGCACGAGACATTAATTTTGCAGACACATTAAAGTGGGGTGGTAGGACACTTCAATGCAGAGAAGAGAGTAGTAGTACCATAGAATTAATTCTAATATCCAAAACTCAGACAAGACATCGACAAGTATATCTAATTGTGCACCATCACCAAATGTGCCATCAAGAAGCAAGGATTGTACAATCCTTTATCTACCATAGATTGGCCTTAGGAGTTAGTCTCAATGGATTACATGTTAGGATTGCCATCGACTAATGGTCATGATTGTATATTTGTGGTTGTTTATTATTTCTCTAAGATGTCCATTTTAGAAATTTATAAGAAGGATACCATAACAAAAGCCATTACTAATTTGTTCTTCAAGTATGTTTGGGTTCATTTTGGGTTATGATGGACCATTATTTCAAACAAGGATAGTAGGTTCCTAGCTACCTTTATATCCAGGATATGGTCACTTAAGGGCACTAAGCTAACAAAATCCATTGCCTTCCACCTCAAAACTAATAGATAAATAGAGATAGCCCATAGGATGATTGTGCATATATGATGAATGTACAACTCCAAGCATCCACATGTTGGGTATATGATATATTATCTGCACAATTAGCCCCAAGTGTTTTACATTGCACTAGGAGCAAGCGGGGCCCAATAAACCCCTCGGGTGTTCTTAATTGGAAGAAAAAAAAAATATTAAGCCATTTTTGGTGTTTTTTTCCCAATGGGTTTTTAGCCCATTGTAATGTAATTTTGGATAAATAATATTATCCTAGCTAATGAATTAGTGTTTTGCAAGCCACAAAATTATATATGTTGTATTTGAAAGGTAATTTAATATATTGAGAGTTAAACATTTGTGGGCTTTCCTAGTTAAGGGTTTCCAAGGTAAATATTTCAATATTGTGTGTGATTGTTATTGTTTAATTTTCCATTTTATAAAGAACCTCCATGTGCATTTATTTACTATAAAGGTTTAAAAATTACACCATGTACATGGCAAAAGAGACTTCCTTATGTTCAACATCGCCATAATCAATCCATTCACAACTTCATTGGCCATTCGATGTGCTTGGGGCTCCATCAATTAACCTCAATTGGTGTAGCTCATCCATTTGCATCTATACAAGGAGAGACCTCCCATGTTCAAACCCAAAAAAATAGAGTAGCCAAATTTTTTCAATGGATAAATCATATCCAAAAACAAGTTCATGACATTTTTAAAAAGCCAATGCTAAGTACAATAAATGACACAATCAATATTGTGTTCCACACAAGTTTTAGCTTGGTGACACTATATGGTTGCACTTGCAAAAACAACGCCTCATAGGCGCCACCAAAAGCTAAAGGTATCCAATATGGGCCTTATGCCATCACCAATGCTATGGGTAATAATGCTTCTAAATTGGATATTCCATCTTTCCTTGGCTTGCACCCTATAGTTAATGTGGAGCAACTTCGACCATATTTTGCATCTCTACTAGACACCTTTGAGTTGCTTGAGCACTTGGACCCTATAAAACTCGAGCATATTATAGTTGATTGGATCATAGACACTAAGATGAATGAGACCCACTAATAGAACGCAAAACTCTACCAGGTTGTTAAAGTAGGGTAGCTTCTTCACTAAGGAAAGTGGCTCAATAAGAATTAGATTTAGCAGAAGTTTCTGTAAATGATGAATGAACTTGATGTAATGGGTACCATTTGTTCCTAAGGGGGGACAACTGATCTAGGGATACAAGAGGCAATCCACCTCCACATTTGACTTAGAATAGTTCTATATCTTGGCAAATTTACCCCCATTTTGAGGGTCCTGAATTTCTGATGTATTTTTTGGGAATTTCCCATGCATTTTTAGTAGTTGATGTAGGCCTTGGAATGTTTTGTAATATTAGTCCAAACTTTGTATGTTTAATAATATTTTTAAATATCTTAAACATAGTTTGCATGTGAGAGTTGTGCCCTTGGGAAGTTGAACATCAATGTCATGCATTTCAACCACAAACTTCTACATACAAATGCTACAAATCACAATGATGTTCCCCTATCAATTAAAATAGCCTATGTTCCCCCATTTAAATCCCCACAACTTTAAAGTCATGGTTGACAACCTATCCTCAACAAAATTATTATAAATAACAACTTTGAAAGACATTGTACAAATCATGACACTAAGATAGTACAAGAAGCCAATGTTTACTAGCTTTTTTACATGTAGATTGATGGGCTTTGCAAGCATGCTTGAAGATACATCATCATAAAGACTTCCCAACAAACCTTGATATAGTGATAACTTACACAAATATATATATATATATATAACAAGAAATATATATAACAAGAAATTTCTCTAACATAATTGACATTGATACCCATTGACAAATATTTAATCTATACTTAATTTAGTCTTTAAGTGTGACTTTTTGGAGTTTCTAGCAGATTTTGGCCGGAATCGAGTGAAAACATTTGTGGCCAAATCTTGGTTCTTTAAATTGGTTTTTTGACTGCATATATGGATTCAACACCATAAAAAACCCTTAGGCATTTTGATTGTAAAGAGTTTTCTTGTCAAACTTGTGATTTCAGTGAATCCTTACTGAATTCTAGACAAATTAAAATAGAAAATAAACAAGAAAACTTTCAAAAAAATCACACTTAAAAACTACTCTTATATTTAATACAAATATTAATACCTATAAAAGAATGAAATACACAAAAAGAGACTCTCCCTAACTTGCATCATCAAGATGTCAAATAGCTTTTCAAACCTATTTTTTGTAAATATAGAATTTGAATAAAACCAAAGCTTTTTATGAGTTTTTTGTGATTTAGAAATTTAAAAGTTTGACAATTTAATATTGACAGTTATCAAAAATAAAATAAAATAATATTTAAATTTTGCATTTGAACAATGTTATCTTTTACATATTTAAAAATAATAATTTACAACACTATTTAAAAATAAAAAATAAAAAATAAATCTTATTTAATGGAAAAGCCTTCGCTAAGGGGAGTCAAATTCCATTTATATTTGTTATTTTTTATAAAAAGGAATTTAAAATTTTCCCAAAAACATTTTATCCATTTTTCATGTATGTATCCATTTTCCATGTATTCTTCGTGATTTGATTTGTATCAAATAGCTTTACTAGTTTGAAGTATGCCCTCAAATTGTTCTCCTTGTTTAAGAGCTAGTCTTCTTCGGACCTAAGGAAACAGATTAATGGCCCAAGACCCAGAGGCGTTTGGGAGTAGTGAAACCCAAATTAATGGCCCAAGACCTAGAGGCATCTGGTAGTAGTGAAAGCCAGGTTAACAACCCAAGACCCAGAGACATCTGGTAGTAGTGAAAGCCTGCCCCCTTATGGATCACCAATGGGTTATTCCAGGTGGCTTGGTTTTCCTTGAATAAGGGTGATGAGTCAGCCTACATTCGGGGATAGCTGCCAGCAAGAGATCGCTGTCCTCATTGTTGGTTTGACAATAGGTTTTCCCAACTTTGAAAAAAAAATCAAATAACTTTAAATAATAAATGAGTTGTGGCGCTATACAATTTATGGTGATACAAAAATTTAATAGAAAATCTTACGATACTATTTTAATATTGATATTTTAAATATTTAAATATATTTAAGATGTGTAAATAAAACTTTTTTTTTTAAATATATTTTTAAATTTCTATTAAATTTTTGAAATTAAATATATTCAAAAATATAATTTAAACAATAAAATATTACAATTTCATCAAATTTCTCAAACAAAAAACTACTATTTAAATTATGCTTTTCACATGTAAACGAGCTATCCGTCTACTTGCAAAGCTTTGGAGGGAGCAACAATCCAAGTAGCCATCATCACAATCTATGTGTCCACTTGCATACCTTAAGAAGGATCAAAATTCTAGAATTTTTTTATGATACTAAATTTATTTATACTTTTTTTTCAAATACTAAAAGATTAATTTGTTTTGACGATGAGCTACACTTGTTAAAAATATTTATTTATCTTGACAATGAATTACACTTGTTGGTTTGAATGATTAATAATATGATTTACGCGGAAATCCCTGTCATAAACATTAAATTTCTGCAACTTTTACGAAATTGTAGAATCAATAGACAAGGCCATCTATGTGTAAGCTTTACTCAAGTAATATCACATAACAAAATACTTTATATGGAAAATAATGTATGTAGGCCAATTGAATGCAAACGCAGTTGAATTTGTTAGACGCTCAAGGAAAAGTTCAAACACCATCGAATCAAAGTCTGTAGTTTTTTTAAGGAACCATGTTTAATGATATAATTATTCTTTTGAAGCCATTGGTGCATAGTTTGACCAATGACGTTCAAAACTCTCCAACGGCTTAAATATTAGTTTTCAACGCAGGAAGCGCCGAAAAAAGAATGGCGGCTATACATGATGGCCAGGGCAGCAGCCGTCATTGGCGACAAAATGACTGTGATTATATTGAATTCGTCTTCGTCCACCACCTTAAACCTCAACGAGGCAGCCGTCACTGGCGACAAAATGACTGATTATATTGAATTCGTCTTCGTCCACCACCTTAGACCTCAACTCGTCAAACTTTCATATTCCTTCTGTACCCTTTTTGGTATTTTTTCGAAGTGGCGTTGAAACTGTTAAAGCGATGTTCTTATTATAAATAGTAATAAAATGTCTAGGTAAGGATCACGTAATTTATTAGATTATTTTATTAAATACAAGCTGTGACGCAGATGGTCATCATTGATGGATGCACTGGATCCAACACTGTTCTTAATTATTATAAAGTTGTTACATTAAAAGTTAGTATAGTTATCAGCCTAGGCCATGGGGTGTTGTATGTATTAAAAGTTAGTATAGTTATCAGCCTAGGCCATGGGGTGTTGTATGTAGGCCTTGGGGTGTTGCATGTGGGGTGGCTTTGTGGTTGCACTTAGAAGTCGTGTAGGGTTGTGTCGCTGCATTTGGAAGTTATGGTGGGGTGTGGAGTGGCTTTGTGGTTGTATTTAGAAGTTGCGCAGTGGTTGTGTGGTTGTATTTGGAAGTTATTGGAATCACTCAATTATTGATTCTCTAGTATTAGAAAAAAAGAAAAAGTAGGAATAGTTATTATTGTTGTTTTTTACAATGTTGGAAAATTTATCATAACGAATGACTTATCATCCTTATTCAAGGAAAACTACGCCACCTGGAATAATTAGCTAGTATTAGCTAGTAGTCCCTAAGGGAGGCAAACTTTCCTGGTAGCCCTTAAAAGATAGTAGTCCGTAAGGGGTAGACTTTCACTCCTGCCAAATGCCTCTTGGTCTTGGGCCCTTAACCTATTCCCTTACATCCTAGTAGCCCTTAAAGGGGCATATAGTAGTCCGTAAGGGGCAGACTTTCACTCCTGCCAAATGCCTCTTGGTCTTGGGCCGTTAACCTATTCCCTTACATCCTACCTGTTAACCTATTTCCTTACATCCTAAAAATAGAGCTCTTAAGACATACTCCAACCCTAAATTATCATTATTTATCATTATTGTTATTTATGAATATATATGATTTCATCACTATTATTATTTCATTTATCAAATTATTTTAAATAATATTTTTAAAATTGTTCAATATTTTTTAATCTAAGATCGTGAATCCATTAAACAATTTTTTAACTAAACAAAAATAATTTTAAATTATCTTAAAAACACATTTTTTTTTTCAATTTACTATTAACATTTTAAAAATTAATTTTGATAAAATCTAAAAATTCAAAATATCATCTAGATTGTTTTTAAAATTGTGAAGGAAGTATTAGCACTATCCGGCAACTATTAGTTCTTTAACACTCATATATAATTGCACTCTAAATATATAGAATGAGGAAGGTTCATTCCACCGGAGAGCATATTACAATTTTCTTATAGGTTTTGGTATTGCAAATTTTAATTGAAAATTAAAATTAAAATAATAAATCAGTTTAAATTATTAAATTATTATTTAATTTACAAATTAAATTTTAATAATTTCAAATTATTAGAAACATATAATTTTTACCATTAAAATTAAAATATTAAATCAATTTAAATTATTAAATTATTATTTAATTTATAAATTAAATTTTAATAATTTCAAAGTATTAGAATATATATATATATATATATATAGTTACTAGTATTACATTTTTATCATGTCTAATATATTACTCTGGGGCAAATTTGTGACTTTACATCAAGTGTCTTAACAAAGTATCCAATCACCATCCATCCAAAACCCTATAGATATTAAAAATATACAATTTTAATTTTAATAATTTTAAAATTAAAATATTCATTACAAACATATATTTTTAATTTTAATAATTCTAAAATTAAAATAATCATTAAAAATATATAACTTAAATTTTTTGCATCAGATTATCAATTTTTTGCGATCCATATTAAATTTTGTAACAATATTTGAGCCTACTAATATTAATATTAATGCTAGTTTTTGATGAAAATGTATGAAATTATAAGTCAATGAGTAAAAAATAATAAATATTACATTATTATTAATTATTTAATTATATTAAATATTAAATTATTATTAATTATTTAATTATTATTATTAATATGGTTAAAAAAGAAAGTAACAAAAAAGTTTTTTTAATTTAATTTATTATTATATTAGTTTAAAAATATAATAATAATAATAATAAGGAGGAGGTAGAAACCAAACTTTTACTTAATTTTCAACCATTGTCTCTATTGAGATTTTTGGCATGCTTCTCAATTTCAATGACCTCTCTCAACTTTCTATGGTGGAAATGATCAATCCTGGTAATGACCTTGGAATCTTCAATGGAGACATATTGCTTAGTTTTTTCGGCATGTTCAGCAATAGGTAAGGCGTTGGATTCTTGTATTAATGGAGCTGGATTCTTGTATTAATGGAGCAACCAATTTCTCCAATGTAAGGAATCCCACATGAGCAAAGGATTGAATAAACCCGTTTCATGTCCATAGGATTCACACGGTCCTTAACAGATCTAAGGGAGCTCCTAACCATATTAAGGGGCTTGACTATAGTAGAGACATTATTTTTCTAAAGAACACGAGCCATCTTAGTGGTCCCATGGATGAACAAAAGAAGAACATTTGAAATATGTTCGTCATGAGATTTCTTAATCATATAACCTTTACAGACTTACTATAGCCATTGTTTTCAAAAACTTCTAGAAAATAAGATTTGAAGTAGGGAAAAAATCTCAATAAAAACAATGATTGGAAATTAATAATTTATTTATTTTTTCTAGTATTATTATTATTATTATTTTATCTCTTATATTTTTAAACTAATATTTCTCTGCTATTTAGTAGGTTAAAATGTAGACCATTTAACATTGTCAATGTAATTTATCAGAAAACTAATCTGCTATTTAATAGGTTAAAATGTAGACCATTTAACATTGTCAATGTAATTTATCAGAAAACTAACTACAAAAATCATTTAATTGTGATGATTAAATTTTTTATTATATATTTCTTTATCAATTTTATTTAAAAATAAATATTTTTTTATAAAAATAAATTTATATGGAATCAATTTGTTATGAGATAGAAAAATATTTATTTATTAATAAAAAGCTATCATAAAATTTTGCAAATACTTTAATTTAAGAAAATACTTTAATTATAAGAAAAGTAATCTCCATTTTCAATCTCTTCCCGTAAAATTTAAACCTGTAACCAATAGAAGCTAAACCCTGCAAATGAATTAAAAATTCAGAGCCCAAACAGATTCCTTAACGATAACTAAAAGAGCAATCAACGCACAATGCTGTCACGCGATAAACCAAATTGCACCATTTTCGCTGACGCTTTGTTGCAGAATTTTTTATCCCGGCGCTTGGAAGCTACCTTGAATAGGGAATTTATTATGCATCATATGCAGAAGCAAACCCAAAATGGTGGAACAGCAACCAACGCATAATGCTATCACGATAAACTAATTCTTTATGTGGACACAGAGAAGTTCTTTGGTGCAGGGCGTTTATTATGCATCATATGCAGAAGCAAGCCCAAAATGGTAAAACAGCCAATTCCCTTAAAATTCCCAAGAAGGCCCTCAAATTCAGACGAGATGTCTGCGCACAGGAATACGGATCCCAGAATCTCCACTCCATTCTCAAAAGACTCAGGAACGTCTACAAGCAGTACGCAATCTCTGGCAAGCCTGCGAAAATTGCTGCCAGACAACCCCAACATCTATTCATTCCATGAAATCAAGAGGGCAACCAACAATTTCCAGTCTGGAAAGCTCGGGAATTCATCCGTCTGGAAGTGCACACTGAGAGGTAAGTCTGTAGTGGTTACAGAAAGAAGCCGAACGGATTTGATTGATTTTAGGGCAAAATTGAGAGAAATCTGTAATGTTCATCATAGGAGTATTATCAAACTTATAGGTGGGTGTGTGGAAGAGGAACAAATCTATCTTGTGTATGAGTATGTGGAGGGTGCAAGCCTGAAGGAATGCTTGAGGGGTAGCAGAGTGCCTGGATATACTGTCCTATCTTCATGGCTTTCCAGGATGCAGATTGCCCTTGATGTGGCTCAAGGGCTTGAATATCTTCATCATTATACAGATTTGTGTTATGTTCACAATTATATGAAAACCAGCAGTGTGATGGTTGTGGAGCCTGGTTTCAGGGCAATGATTGCCCATTTTGGTACCCATGAGTTAAGTGGTGAATCATTCTTGATTACCAAGGAGGGTTATAGGGACACTAGTGGGCATTATAGGCCCTCCCAAGGTCAGAGAATTGTTGGTACACAGGGTTATATGGCTCCAGAATATGTAGCAAATGGTGTCATTACTCAGAAGACTGATGTGTTTTCTTTTGGGGTAGTCTTGTTGGAACTTCTATCTGGACAGGGTCCTGTGAAATTGCATTATGATGCAGAGAAGAATGAGTATAACAGGGTGTCCCTCATCGAGGTTTTGTCTTCGATTGTTTCCAAGCCTGACTGTTTGGGTAAACTGAGATCTTGGATCGATCCTCGGCTCAAGGATTCTTACCCTGTTAATAGTGCTGAAGAAGTTGCGAGGCTTGCAGCTATGTGTTTGGATGTGAATCCCAGCAAAAGGCCTGATATGAGACATGTAGCTGGAGAGCTTTCTAAAAATTTCCTGATGTCAAAGACCTGGTCAGAGAAAATGAGGGCAAATAAAGCCCATATCACTAGCACATTCAAGGCCAGATAGTAGAACCAGCAAATTTTTCGTTTAGGTCTATTACATTGATTTGATTAATGACAGGTTCACTGTTAATGATTTGTAGGTTCATGGTATTTGTATGTGATCCAATTTAATAAAAAGTTTGAAGAATTTCGTTGTAAAATGCCTTGAGCTGGTCACATGGTCAAAGTGATTAAGTGAATGAAGATGTAACTTTGAAGGCTGGTTTTCCTGCAAAAGGATTTCCAAGATAAAATTCTGTGATGATTTCTTTGTGATGGTTTATGTTATTTCTTTCGTTATGTGTTTCACATTTGGTATGAGAACAAGGCAGACCTACACTACCTGGACTTTGTGGCGAGAATGATTTCATCGAAACTATGGAAAGAGCAGTAGGTTCTGTGAGCATTCCATGCTTCGGTGTGCAATTGTAAGTTAATCGCATGTAGATGGGCATAAGACCTATTTTGGTATGTGTATCCCAAGTTTGATAAATGATCAGTATCACTTTGATAAGTAGACTTTGGTGATGGGGCATGTTTTATGGTTGGATAATTGGTTAATAAATTTTGAAGTTGGTAGTGGTTATTTTAAGTTAAGTTTAAAAAGAGGAATGTAAGGTTAAACTTGTTTAATTATAGAGTAATTAATATAATTGTTGGTTGTTTATAGGTTCATGGTATTTGGTCATGGTATTAGCATGTGATGAAACACATTTAAAAGCTTAAAATAAAAGCTTAATTCTATTTTATAGTACTTTGATTTGTCTATTCTTTGGCAGGTTTGACTAGATTTTTTTCTGCTGGTTAACAGAGGAATCATATCAAACTAAAGATTGAGACCATTGATCTGTTACTTGAGAAACCAGACTAGTAGCAAAAAAAAATCTTTAGTCCATCTTGAATAACTCAAATTTCTATTAGAAGTTCATGCAAAAGAGAATTGTTTAGATGGATAAACACAAACCTATACGAAAATGCACAACTACTATGCTTGGGATTGTAGAAAAAAGGACAAGGAACCTAAACTTACTGAGAGGTATTGGAGGTGTGTTATCCTTGATTGTTTTCAGTGGTAGTGAATTCCAAGCCCATGGGCCTTTTTAGCTAAGGCTATGAGTTTGGCATCCATGGCTTTGAGTTGAAACTAAATGTCATCAAACTGCAACATTATTTTCTGGTATGCTTCATTCCGTTCCATCAACGCTTTACCAACTATGGTCTTTGGCTATTAGTGTAGGCCTATCGTCTTGAGGTATTTGGTTTCCTAGGCATGAGTGCAATCATCCCTCATCTCCTCATCAATAACCTTGTCATGTATGAATTCATGCTCTAGTGTAGGTCTATTGTCTCGACGTATTTGGTTTCCTAGGCATAAGTGCTACCACCCTCGTCTCCTCATCAATAACCTTGTCATGTTTGAATTCATTCTCCGATCGTGTCGCCTCCTCCATAGATTCAATCTCTTCTTGAACATTTTGGCTAAATTTGGCCCCAATACATCTCTACTACCATTGTGCCTTGCCCAACTAGGAAATGAGTTGGTTCTCCCTCCATGTCAACCTTTCCAACCTTGCCTATCATGGGGCATAGTAAACATTTTTGTGAGTAAACGCCACAAAGAAATGAACCCTGAAATGATAACCCTCCAAGCGATCAACCCGGACATGGAAACTCTCTTAGTTGCGATAGCAAAAATGCTCATAAGTGGGTCACTCCCAACTTCACCACCAAAACAAACGTAAAAACACCTAAAAGCCAACCACTAAAGCTATGAGAAGTCCTCTAAATCAGTGGCTCCTTCAACCCAAGCATTAATAGGACAACAAGTGGTGGGCAAAATAGTTGGTGATTCCAAGTGATTCCTCTAGCCATCTTACATTCTATGATTTGTGCTTTTCCTTTAGCCCAGGTTCACCAAAAACCACCAACTCCCCTTTTGCACCATTATGACCAAACTAGCTGTTGCCACAAATGGCATGTACCATTTCTAGATTATACTCGTAACAATAATCTCCAACATGCATCATAGTTGTTCCTAGTGTGTCTGCCATCTGTGCCCTTGATTTGTGAGCCAATTGATGTGATCCATTAAGGCGACCTACTGTCTGGGTATGGTCACTAAATTAACTCAAATAAATGAAATAAATAATAATAATAATAATAATTTAGTATTTATTATTATTATCATTATAGCAATGTAAGATCTATTATAAAGTAAGTGTTTTGATGTTTAATTTGATTGTTAAGACACCTATCAATATATTTCCTGCTTCTAAACAGATTCCAAAACTTGCTATTATGTTTCAATACAAGATACAAAGAAAGTCTCCCATTAAAAAAAAGCTACAGTAATAAAAATTTAAATTTAAATTTAAAAAAAAAAAAAACAAAAAAACAAAAACAAAAAAAACCTAAAATACAGGGCTTTTAGACCACTGCTACTTCAATAATGAAGCACATATTTAAAAGTAATTTTACACGATTTGAAAAACTTAATCATACCATATCATTATGGTAATAAAAATACTTAATTATAAAATTGAGAAACTTAATCATGTTGTATCATCATTGTATGGAAAATTCTTACTGTGTAACAAATTTGTAAGGTTTCGATATAGCAAAGGCCAATACAACAAAATCTTGCAATTATACCTAACTTTGTTTTGAGATTATTAAATACCCGACTTTGTTTCGAGATTTATAAATTTTATCTATGTTGGTTTGGGTAACTAACTGTCCTCAAAATTTACAGATTTTTCTAAATTTATTATCCCAAAAACTCCAAAATAACTAATGTGCCTTGTTGTTAATCACATAAATTATTTTTAAATTTTGTCTGAAAGTTTATGTATGGGTATGTGATTAATCCGAAAGACTTATATCTATGGTCATGTTATTTATATTTTTGAAAAATATTTGTTTTAAATTATTTAGTAACTAAATTGAAATTGATGACACCAATGTCATTTGGTCTCACGGCCAGGATGAGCTTGATATCTTCTTTGATCATCTTAACAGGCAGTCCTCGGCCATTAAGTTCACTAAAGAACAGGAAGTTGATGGATGCCTCCCGTTCCTTGATATTCTCATTTCTAGGAATGAGGATGGTTCCCTAGCCCATCAAGTTTTTCGGAAGAAAACTCATACAGAGCAGTACCTTCATGCCAGTTCCCACCATTTCCCAGCTCAAAAGATGGGGGTTCTTAGTACCCTTGCTACTCGGGCCCTGAGGATCTCGGACAAGAAGAGCTTTGAAAAGGAGAAATCCCATCTGCTGGATGTCTTTGTGGAGAATGGTTACAGTAGGTACATGGGTCATAGGGCTTTCCTTAAAGCTTCCAAGAATTCTCTGGTGAAAAGAGAGCCAAAAGATCGTGTTCCTGGTGTCCTTCTTCCTTATGTTCAAGGGACCACTGATAGAATTGGTAGGATTCTCAGGAGACATAGTATCCCGGTATCCTTCAGGCCCCTGAACACCATTCGTTCATCTCTCAGATCGGTGAAGGATCCCATCGACCCTAAAGATATGAAAGGTGTTTATTTGATCCCTTGTTCTTGTGGGACCCCCTATATTGGGGAGACTGGTCGTTCCATTAATCAGAGGATTAGTGAGCACGCAGCGGATCTGAAGCATAGGAGATTTAAGTCTTCCGCTTTGGCTGAACATGTGGAGAAAACCAAGCATCAGGTTTGTATCGAAGAAGCCAGTGTTATTGCTAAGGTTCCGCATTTCCATCATCGAAAATTCAGGGAAGCTCTGGAGATTGAAAAGAGACCTAGCAATCTCAATAGAGACGATGGTTGGAAAATCAGCAGATGCTGGGTCCCTGCCCTCTCCTCCTAGTCATTTTTCCGTCCTCTGTGGTTTTTATTGTTTTTTCTCTTATTGTCATCCTTCTAATCGCCTTTCCTTTAGGTTTCTGATTATTTATGGACCTGATGGTAACTTATTTCCTTATATTATCACTATTTTACTCGCAATTTAGTTTTCTTCTATTTTTCCCTTTTATTTTGATTTAGTTATTTCATTTATTATTATTAATTCTGTTATTTTTTTGTTTTTATTATTTATTTATTTAATTTATTCGTTTATTTATTTATTAGTACTGTTTAAGTTATGTTTTAATCCCTTTTAATTATTCGATTCTATTTATTCATTCTTATTTTTACTAATTCCTCGTGTTTTGTTATTATTCTATTTTTATTTAGTTAGTTACTTTATTATTATTATTATTTTTAGCTTTTATTAATTAATTAATTCAATTAATTTATTATTTTTTAGCTTATTATTTTATTTTATCCCCTTTTAATTATTCATTCTTATATATTTATTATTATTTTATTTCATTTTTCGTTGTTTTATTAGTACTTTTCATTCATTTAGTTGGTTATTTTTGTTAGTAATTTTCATTATTTTTATTATTATTTTTAATATTATTAATTTTTAATATTATTAATTAATTAATTTATTACCGCTTGATTTATTATTTTATTTTTATTTTTGTTTTGCGCTTTGTTTTATCTATTTATTTTTATTTTTTCTCGATTAACTCTTAGTCAGATCCAGTGGTCTATTTTTGTTTGATTTCTCTTTAGTTTATTTATTTTTATTTTTGTGTTTGTATATTTATTTTTACTATTTTAGTTCGGGTTTTTATATATTTATTTGTTATTTTAATAGTTTACTTAGTTATTCTCCCTTAATTCCTTCTTAGAAGCGGTCCTTTGCAACTAATTTTCTTTTATTAGTAATTTGACCTTTAATTTTTTATTATTTATTGGTTATCTTGACTTTGATCCTGGTCCTCTGGTCAATATTAGCGGTTAGGTCAAACTAGCCGTTGGAGGCTCTGCTCGGTCTATATAGCATACTTAGCTAGATCTGTTTTCTTCATCTTGTCCTGACGATGAACCACACTGGTTGGTTCGAAACGCGTCGACAAATGACTTTTCATGTGATTTACGCCGAAATCTTTATCTAACCTAATATGGATCACAGAAGCCTAAACTCTATTATTGAAATTGAAATTGTTTCTGGAATAGCTAGTAAGTGTATATAATCTTTACCCTCGCCCACAAAATCCTCACAATGAAACCCATTGTGGGTGCTAGAATTTTTAGCTTTCCAGTTGTTGTTAATATTTCACATGTAGTTATATGCACTTGGAGAGAAGACCAAATCAGGGCTCTGGCGAAAATGGAGGTATAGGGTTTGGGTCAGACCTACAATGGCAGACTTGCACAGACCACGACACCTCTGTCATCGTTCTCCAGTAATACAACAAACAACCAACGACAAGGAATAGCACGCAAATCATGGACATTCCCCAGGGGGAGGACACAACCCCCCCCCCCCCCCCCAATGATAGTGAAAATATTCAGATGCACATCGAAGATATCAAGCAAAAGGCCAAGGACAAAACAGGAACAGAACCTAATATACCGATAGCCAATACGGACAGAAATGAGGTTCCCAAAGCGACATCGGCTACCTGCAAGCCGGTTGCAGCTGAAAGACCTAAGATTGAGCTCCCAAGTCACCAGATCAACACTCAAATCCAGTACATGAAGGATCACGCCTTGATTGGGAAATTTATAGGCTTCTGGCCTACAGAGAAAGCTTTGCATGGATGGATCACAACCAAATGGAAGTCGAAAGGGCACATTACCCTGCAGTTGGGGCCTAAGGGTTTCTTTACAGCAGTTTTCAACTGTATAGAAGATCGAAACAAAGTCCTAGATGGAGGACCTTACTTTTTTAATGCAGCTGGCCTGTATCTGAGAGACTGGATCGAAAGATTCAATTCGGACAAAGAAGATCTAAGCTAGGCACCAGTTTGGATCTGCCTCTATTCCCTTCCATTGGAGTACTGGGATGAAGACTCACTGCAAGATATTGGAAATGGTTTAGGGGAATTCATCAAAATTGCGGAGGAGACAAAACTCAGAAGATATAATTCCTATGACCGGATCTGCATCTATATGCACCTAAGAAAAGCTCTTCCAAGTGCGCTAAGTCTATACCATGATGATTTTGAATGGATTCAATCAATAGATTACGAACATGTCCCATTTTGATGCAGGAAATGCCATGCCCTTGGCCATCTATTTCGTGACTGTCCTTCAAATTTGAAAACCTTGACCTCCTCCTCTTCAGATAAACAAAACTCAGAAGGATTTACCAAGGTCAGCAACCGCAAAAAGAACCACAAAAAACCTGTTTCAAACCCTAAAAAACCTATCACCAGTTCTTCAATTCCATCCACCAACAATAGCTTTGAAGCCCTAGCCTAGACGGAGCTAAATAACTTTGAGAATCCAGCTCACTCAGAGGAAACGCCCAAGATGACAACACAATTCTTCCCAACTGGCTCAAAGAAGGCCCAGAAGTCTAAGCAAACCATAGATCTCACCTCCTCCTCACCCAGTATGAACTCGAAATGGAACACTTAGAGCATGGACATCGAAAACATGCAGCCAGCAACCACAGCTGTAACAAAAACAACAGAGGAAAGGAGTGAAGCCCAGCACATGGAAGAGGAGCCTGAAAGCATAGATATTGGAGATCTGGACATACTGGGATTAGAACAAGATTTCAAGACAAAAGAATATGAGAAGATCCCAGAAAGATAGTCGGAAAACCTGGAAGTCATCCTTTCTAGAGCACAACAACAAAGAACCCTAGGCATTCAGCCTGGAAGTCAATGGGATGGCAAAAACATTCCTAAAGGTAATAAAAAAAGAGGAAGGAAAACGAATCTCCAAAGAACCATCAGCATTGGGGAAATATTGGTGGAATCGAGAAGATATTCCAAGCTTACAAGGTATTACAACCCCCTACCCAACAATGCATCATGAAGCTCACCTCATGGAATGTTAGAGGGCTCAATAGCCCCAAGAAATACAGATTGATAAAAAACATGATTCAGCATGAGAAACCCCAAGTCTTCTTCATGCAAGAAACCAAATGTAGCTCTACAACACTGGATCAAACCCTTGCAAAAGCATGGCCATGTAGTAAAGCAATAACAGTGGATGCCTCAGGAGCCTCAAGAGGCCTAGCAATAGTCTGGGATGAACGAGCCATCACTCTTACTAACATTCATGCGAGTAAACACTTCATTCAAGCCACCTTCCATATTACAAGAACAGATGTGCATGGTCACCTAACCAATGCCTACTTCCCCAGGAGGCAATGCATAAGTTAGACATATTGAACACTTTATCTTTGATCAACTCCGACAGAACTCATCCACTCTGGATCACAGGAGGAGATTTCAATATGATTACAAAGATGGAAGAAAAGAGAGGAGGCAGGACCAAACTAGATAATGAAAGCATTCATTTAAAAAATTTCATCCAAAACAACTGGCTCATAGATATGACATTCAACAATGGAATCTACACTTGGAATAACAAACGAGCAGGTACACATCAAATTTCCTCTCGATTGGATAGATTCTTGCTATCCGACAATGCAATCTATCTTGGAGGAGACTTCTCAGCTTCAATCTTGTCTCTCACAGGCTTAGATCATTGGCCAATATCGCTCCAATGGAAAAGACCGAGAAAAACTACAAGGTAGCCTTTCTACTTTGAGGCTTTCTGGCTGCTGCATCTAGACTTCAATAACCTAATAAATACGGTTTGGAAAAGTTTCAAACCCCTAGATGGATCAAAAATGTATCAATTCCAACAAAAACTCAAAAGTATCAAAAACAACATCAAACAATGGAAAAAACTTACCTTTGGCAATATCTTCCAAGCTCAAAATGCTCTAGATCAAGAAATGAAAAGACTGCAGCAGAAGATCATCATGGAAGGAAGATCTGAGGTAATCTTAGAGCAGGAAAAACACCTTCAGACATAAATATCAGAAAGAGCAAAGCAAGAAGAAATACTTTGGAAGCAAAATTCAAGAGTTAGATGGCTTATGGAGGGTGAAAGAAACACAAAAAAATTTCATCGCACCACTATCCAGAGAAGAATGCACAACAACATCACTCACATCCAGAATCGGTAGGGAGAACGAGTGGAAAAACATGAGGATGAAGAACAAGAACTTCTTACCTATTTCAAGCAGGTACACCAAGAACCTCAAATAGATAGAAAGCCAGCCATAGAGAAAATAACCAAAAATATCCCAAAAATCATAACAGAGGAACACAATCAGCTCCTACTCAGGCCAATATCTTTACAAGAAGTGGAGCATGCAATGCGACAGCTAAAAGAAGGAAAGGCGCCTGGCCCTGATGGCTTCACTTCCAATTTCTTCCATAACTTCTGGGATCTAATTAAAGAGGAGGTCTGGCAGGTCGCTAAGGAATCCAGGACTAACAGATGGATGCTTCCCTCTATGGACGCAACCTTCATTGCCCTCATCCCCAAGGAAGCGCAATCTCAGCCTCTTGATAAATTCAGGCCTATCGCTCGTTGTAATGTCATTTACAAGATAATTTCCAAAGTTATTGCCTCGCAACTAAAACCACTGCAACCATTACTCATATCGCCAGAGCAATCAGGCTATGTGGAAGGACGGCAAATCACGAATGGCATCATTCTCACTCACGAGATTATTCATTCCTTGAAGCAGTCCAAAAAAGCAAGTATGCTTCTTGAAATTGACCTCTCTAAGGCTGTTGATAGTTTAAGCTGGAATTATATTCAAAAGATGTTGATTGCCTTTGGTTTCTCCCCTCCCTGGGTTAAATGGGTCATGATTCTCATAACTTCCACCTTCTTCTCCATTCTGGTCAATGGAATCCCTTCCACCCCTTTTCACCCCTCCAAAGGTATCTGACAAGGCGATCCCCTATCCCCTTTTCTGTTCGTCATAATGGCGGAAGGGCTTGGAAGAAACATCAAAGAAGCTCTTCACTCCCAACAATTAAGAGGCCTCTCCTTTCCCAACTCCCCTGCTTTTACCCACCAACAATTTGTGGATGATAACACGTTGTTGGCCATCCTTCGGTCCAGGAAGCTCTTAAATTAAAATCCCTTTTGTCTGAGTTCTCGGATGCCTCAAGAGCTAGCATAAATAAGGCTAAATCCCAAATCGTTTTCTTTCATACCCCTGCTATCACTCAATCCTCAATAGCTTGTATCCTTGGATTCTCGATAGCCACTCTCCCTTCCAAATATCCGGGAGCTCCCATGACTGATACAGCTTTGAAGCACTCATCTTGGCAAATACTCTTGGAAAAATTGGAAGCTCGTCTCTCATTCTGGACTTACAGAGCCCTCAATATGGCCAGTTGTCTAGTCTTAATCAAAGCTGTCCTGCAATCCATGCCTCTGTATCTTTTTTCAGTTCTAGTAGCGCCAAAATGGGTACTCAGGGAAATCAAACATCTTCAAAGAACCTTTATGTGGGGCAATTCGGGACAAAATCGAAAATGGGCACTAGTGAAATGGGACACAGTTTGCCTTCCGAAAACCTCGGGAGGTACAGGGCTTCGTGATCCTCAACACAGTAATTCTGTCATGGGAGCACGCATTTGGTGGAAATGGATCTCGGTGCCGCATACTCCCTGGGCTATCCTCTGGACAGTAAAATATGCTAACAAACAACTAGTAGATGATCTAATCCGACTCACAGAAGTTGGCCTAGGATCCTTAATCTGGAACACAGCTAAACAACACAAGGATTTAATCCAACAGCACAACTTCTGGGAAGTAAGGGATGGTAACAATGTAAGGCTCTGGGAAGACTCATGGCAGCAAAGACCCAAGCTGAGGGACCTCATCAAACCTCACCAAATCCTGGATTGGGAAGAGCAATTGATGGTTAGGGTCAACCAACACTGGAGGCCCACTCTCACACAAGGATACAGACAATGGATAAGCTTGGATCACATCATTAGGCAAGGCACAAAAACCGTTCAGAAAAATCTGAAGGAAGAAATTTCTAATAGGAAAATTTGCTATTCCGATAAGAAGGATATACTCAGACGGGGTTACGAGGCAATAGGAACCTTCACCACACATGAGGCTTACAATATAATTATAAGGAATCACACAGTCAAGGATCCTCTTTGGAACAAAGTTTGGGCCCCCAACATTTGGCAAAAAGTATCCACTTTCCTCTGGCTGCTCTGTCAAAATAAAATCCTCACCTGGGATAATCTACGTAAAAGAAGCTTTCACGGGCCTTCCATGTGTCCCAACTACAATCAGGAGGAAGAAACCATTCTGCATCTCATGAGATCATGCCCATTGGCAAACAGACTCTGGGGAAAAGTAAGCTTCAGATGCCAAAAAGACAGACGAATTAAAGAGGATATCACCAACACTGTATGCAATTGGGCAATCAATCCATATAAGAGAAAATTGTTAAACTCTTTATGGAAACTTATCCCAGGCCTTCTCATGTGGACAATATGGAAAGAAAGAAATTGCCGCATCTTCAAGGACGAATCCTCACCTTTAAAAATCCTATGGAATAACGTTTGCCAAAACCTTCGGGAGATCTTAATGCTTCAAACCTGGTATGAAGAAGACTTTCCTTCCACTCCACAGGAACATAATATATGGGAAAAATGGAATATTCAGTGGAACTAGGTGCAAGTAAACCATGGTAAACCCTCATCACAAAGCAAGATACCAAACAAATGCCTTCCTCCACCCCAACATATGATACAAATTAAATTTGATGGAGCTTCTAAAGGCAATCCGAGTAAAGCAGGATATGGAGAAGTATTCAGAGATCATAAAGGCATACCTCTTCTAACCTTCATAGGCTCAATTGGCTGGGATACAAATAACTCGGTTGAATTAGAAGGGTTATGGAAGGGACTTCTCCTAGCTCAATTTCATGGTTTCTTCCCACTTTTAATTGAAGGTGATTCTCAGATTCTCATTAACATGGTTAATCAGATTCTGCAGGGGACACTGTCAAACAAAGTGGTCAACAGCTGGAGATTGGTAGAAATTCTAGAACTCATTGAGCAATTCCTCTCCACCCACAAAGCAGTCATCTTCAAACACATCCGTAGGGATGGCAACAAAGTGGTTGATATTTTAGCTAACATAGGAGTGGATAGTGGACTGACTCTACATGCAGGCTCGCTTACCACTATTGCCACTGAACTCCAATTAAAGGATTACAATGATTTGGTGCAGATTGAAATGGTACAGGGTGAAGAAGCACACCTGGATGCGGGTGATAACCACACCATTAATGGCGATTAGATGGACATGCGGTAAGAGGACTGGCCACATGGCCGCCTGTGTCTCCTCCCATGCCAGCCTGAATGATATTCATGGCGCCCTGCAGATGACATTAAATGGGTGCACTGGTCGAGATTTCTCCATCATTCACATAACAATGGCCTCCACAGACCATAATGCTGTTGCTCCTCCCCTGCTCCACAACATTTGCCCACCACAGGCAGCAAAGCCTTATTCTCGCACAGTCACCGGAAGTCGTTGCTGGTTGCTCAGCTGTGTAAAACATGGTAATAGGTATCACTTCTCCCACACCAGGTTCTGCAATCTGACACCAGCTCAGACTTCCTTCGCTCATCCTCTGCTCAGCCATTCAGCCAATTTCCCCACTAATAGCTCTGCTTCGAATACTGTTGTGGCTCACATCCACCACCAAATGCGTAGCAGGAGAGGGGGGTTTCGTGGTGGAGGTATCCGTCCTCCTGTGACGCCCAGCCCAGATTCGACCTCCCCTCCCCTTCCCCTGACATCCCAAATCCTTATGGCTCCTTCTCTAGCCGGTATCCTAATACCCGCAGTGGCCGGGAACGGGCTCAGCTCCAAGGTGCTAGCCGGAGGGATGTCGTTGTCCATACAGCCAATTTCCCCCTTCCCCCTCAACCCGCTCCCCACATGACACAATTTCACTTCCGCAGTGCCCTGAATAGGTATGTTATCACTGCCACAGTCGCCATCACTTTCTCTGAGGAAAACAACCTGCAGGAAGCTCTTCTAGAGAACAATGGAGATCAGCAGAGGGATGCGCAAAGGAACAAGAGCGCCCGTGACCCAGGCAAGCAGCCGTTGGACGAGGATGTAGCCATCCCGCATGGTAAGGAGTTGGGAGGCAGTCAGCAAGCTATTGAAGGCGAAGCAGGAGACACACAGACACTAGGAGGCAGAGCGGGAGACACGTCCGACCCACATGCAGCTGCCGACAACTCCATTTGCATTCAACCCACTCGTGGACTTCAGACTGGCACGTCAGCAAAGGAGGAGGAGTGGTACTAGTACGCGTGTCTCATCGAGGAGGAGCCTGCCCCAAACGACCTCCAGAATTGACACTTGGCTGCCAGGTGTCGCCCTTCTGCTAGTTGGGTGCTTCTTCTGCTAACTAGTCATTTTCTATTTTGTTTTGTTTCGTCAAAACTTTCCTGGTTATTTTTGCCATGTTTGATATTTTTTGGTTAAAACTGATAACCCCTGTAGGGTTTTTTTTTGCCTTCACGGACTGGTTTCCAAATCGATGGGGTAGTCGAGATATTTTTTGATAAACAATGTTCAGCACCGCTGAGGCCCGAGCCTCGATGTAATCATATTTTGTTTCATATTAATAGAATAGTTTTACTTAGAAAAAAAAAGTATATATAATCTTTTAAAATTAAACCACAAAACCTGTAAAACTAAACTTCCCTACCTAACTATTAAACCGCCACAAAACTTCTACCAATATCTTTAACCAAAAACTTTACACTAATTAAAAAAACCTCCCATCCTAGCTTAGACGAGGAACTCAATACCATCCTCTGGTATTAAAACTCTCTTCCTTCCCAACGACTGGGTACACACTTCAGCGGATTTTCAAAATTTTCCTCCTACAAAAGTGAAATAACCATCTGGATTCCACCTGTAAGTCGGATTTTCAAATTTTTCCTCTTCACAGAAGTGAAATATCGGCTGGATTCTGTCTGTAAGCCGGTTTCCGTCGTTACATCCACAAAAGTCGAGATGATAAATCCATTACATCAACGATCTAAGTTTGTATCGATTTTAACAATTGGATGTGCTTAGTGCTGGCTCCCACCTATGCTTTTATGGAGAAGAAAAAACACACCATCCTCCATTAATGAAAACAGGGGATTTATGTTTTTTTTGGTCTCTAGTGTGATTTTTTAGAAGTTTTTTTTTGGCTAATTTCTCTAAAGTCTGGCACGAATTTATTGAAATCACAAGTAATATACCCTCAAAAAGCCAGTTTAAATAACACAAATTAAGATTTCATTTTAATTTTTTCTGCTGGATTCCGTTACAAAAAGTCCAAAAAATCGCACTAAAGACAACTCCTTTTTCTCAGTATTGACGAAACCCACTTATGGAAGTGATAAATAAATCTATTATAACATAATCATGTCATGTCACTGGAATTTGAGTAGGAAGGTTATCATTAAACCCTCCCAACAACCAAAGCTATACAAAATATATGCTTATCCTAGTCCAAACAAAAAACAAATACATTAAAAAGTTATATAATATTATTATAATTTTTTTAATTTTTTGAAATATTTTTCACTCAACATTACACTTCGTGTAGATTTTCCGGAATGATGAGTTTGAAGTTTATAATTTATATTATTTATCACTAAATTTTAATAATTAATTTATTATTTTTCATTTTAAAAACACTTAAAAATATCTTGATGAATAGAAACAAATTCAAAGCTTAATATGAAAGGCATATGTCTATTTTTCATCCTTATTCCATTGTTAATATGTTCCCGGTCACTTTCGTCCATGCTTTATTTGTCATTATCAGACCAGTTAGTTGCAAAGTATTTATATTATAAAAATAATACTCAAATATAAAAAATATAAATATTTATAAAAATAAATTTTAAATAATAAATTATATTATTTTATAAAATAAATTATTACTAAATTTTCTCTCATATCTATACTTTCATGGATTTATAAATCCATTTAATTTACAACACATCAACTTTAATATTATATATACTTACTTTCATTGAGAGATAGATCCATTTAATTTACAAGTCAACTTTAATATTATATATTTATTTCATATCAACTTTAATATTATATATACTTACTTTCGTTGACATATAGATCCATTTAATTTACAAGTCAACTTTAATATTATATATTTATTTCATATAATTGCTATGTCATTTACAATTCGTCAATTTACAAAATATTCAAAAAGCATATTAGGTTTCTTAATGTTTCTTTGTCTTAATGGGTTCATTTTAGCTTTTATTAAGATTATCATGAAACATATACCACATATGTATAAATATATACATGGTTTTATGTGGTTTTTGTGTTACTTGAATAAGTAACCACTTAATTTAATATTATAGATTTATTGAATAAGTAGCCACATAAATTTAATATTATATATTTATTGAATAAGTAGCTAGTTATTTATTTAATATTATATATTTATTTTATAGAATCGTTTATATTAATTTAAAATTTATTAAAAAACATATGTTTTTTAAATGATTTTTTGGTTTTAATGGATCCATCTTTATCTTTTATTAAGATTATCAATAAACATATAACACATATACAGGTATATACATAATTTCATATCGTATATATAGGTATATACATAATTTCATATGGTTTTTGTTATATATTTGAGAAATTTCATATGTTTTTGTTATATATTTGAGAAATTTGTTAATTGAATATATAAATTTAATTGATTTAATAATGTGAATTAAGTTTTTAAATTATTTTTGAATTTTAAATTATTATTAATTTTAATGATTTTTTTATATTTTATTTTGATTGGATTTGTATTTATAAGGTTTTTAATATAAGACTTTAATATAAGGAGTGCATTAACAGTGTACCATTTTATTATCTCATCTACATTTTATAGGCCAAAATTTGTTAAGTGAATAATGTAAATTTAAATAATTTAATATTTTGATGTCCTTCCAAGTTAAGTGTCTAAAATAAATCAATCAATTTACCTTGGGTATCATCTTTGATGAGAGGAAATGCTTTGTGGATTTCTATGATCTATATATTACAATATAATAAGCAAATGATTCAACATTGAATTTACAAAAAACTTTAACAAATGATATATAATTTTGAAAATTTTATAGAATTTCCTCCTTTTTATAATTTTTAAAGTGATGATGATTTATAAGAAAGAGAAAATATCTTTTAGAATGAATCTCTTTGTACCCATAATATATATTTTAGTGTGTAAAATGATGCATCTCTATGTGAAGAGGATTAACAAGAGCTAAATAGGATTTCTGAATTTCTTTTTGATAATTATTTTTAATGATGATTTTTTTTTTGTAAGTCAGATGTCTCCTCCTAGCGCACACACTTAGCAACCCGGTGAGGTTTGAACATAGGCTGGCTTACTAACAAAACTCTTACTCAATCAGTTGTGCTACTTACTTGACTTCTTATGATGAATTTATTAGAATTAGTAGGAAAAATCATTTTGGGAAGGTTCTTTGTATCAATATATATACAAAATTTCCAAAAAAACATAGCAAATGGTTGTAGAGGTTTTGTGGAGGTTTTATTTAATGGGTAGAGGCTTGGCTTGTGATGTGCCACTTCAAAAATGGTGCATCAACTCACTAGTAGTATGGGACACTATAATTGGACATAAACATTTTGTGACAATGCGCTAATCATAAACATGAAGAATCGATGCTTCAAACTAGATATAAAGCACAAAATACCATTGAAGTAGATCATCATAATGCTTCACTTCTAAACATGAATAGTTGATTATTCTTATTATATAAGAGGCATTGGTACCACGAAATAGAAATGACGCACATGTGCACGTAAATAGACATGACACAAAAATATTTCTAAGCTTTCCAATAACATATATTATTTTCCAACACAAAACATATTCTTATAGATGGTGCAGGGTGAGGTCCTCAACACATTGGTGTGTCTAAGGATCATTAAAATATTGATGCACATTATTGAAAATACAACACTAGTGTCATATGCTAGTAAGGGAGTCTTATACATCAATTTGGTGTATGGTTAAGCTATGGCCTTAAAAGTAGATTAATGTTATTATAATTATAAAAAGGTATCTATGTAATTTATTCTTAACATATTACTAATGTATTACATAAGGTCCATGTTAACTAAGATAGGGAGATAAAAACAAACTTGATGTGTAATTCTCTTGTTGCTTATAATATCTAAGGACTACGATAGATCTAAGTTGCCATGTTATGAAGTATTATGTAAATGGTAAGATTCAAGGTTCAAATCATCATGTAGGTGTTGAAGCCCATGGGGGCCAGCTCAATTGGCGATCGGCATGTTATGAAGTATTGTGTAAATGAAGTGTTATTATTGTTATAGTTTTTTTTCTCTTTCTTTCTCTTACATTATGGATCTCAACTATTAGTGTTACATTACATTACACGTTTATTCCACACTATACTATAAAGTACACCTCATAACTTCTCTCAATGTAATAAGAAATATTTTTAACAATGTGAAACTTATTCGTGTTAATTATTGTATTATTGTGAATAATAAATATCTCATCAAAGCCTCATTTCATTTTTTGTAAATCTTATCATCAAATGGCTCCACTCCATACTTAATTCATGTATCTACACACAAGAAGGTTTTAGATATAAGAAGGTACAAGTTTAATTGATCAGAAGAGGAGAAACCAAAAACAATAATTGCCTATAATTTTCTCATGTGTTAGTTAGTACCACAATAAATAACCACAACCTCTCTCCACTCCAATGTCAATTAGTGTAGGTGATGAATCTTTTCCAAAATTATGCATCTATGAAACATCAATGGTGGATTCTAAATTATCATATATAATACAAAATAATTATTAAATGCATTGGTTAAACAAAGTCCAAATAAAGCCTCACATATTTCCAAATCATTATTTTTTCCTTGTTTTTTGGTATTATCTGATGCATGTGTTCTTTTGAACTATTTCTTACAATATCAAAACAATTTAAAATTCAATTTAGAGGGGCAATCCCTTTTAGCACGAACCTCAATTAACAACATTCCACTAACTTAGTGTGGCTCATTAGTGAGTCTAACCAACAACCTTCAACTAACTTAATGATATATCATTAACAAGAATAAACAACAACTCCCAACTAACTTAGTCATGAGTTATTAATAATTCAAACAACATATTTTTGAGGTTACAAACATAATATATCATATACCAAATATGTGGTGTATAGTTAAATAACATTCCCTCACCCTTAATAAAGACTTGCCCCAAAGCTTTCTCTAATCCCATCATTGCTCAATTGTTTGTGTCAATACCATTTTGTTGATCTTTTTAGTGCCTTTCTAATAAAGAGAAAGACATGCAGTTATTATGCCCCCCATAAGTTCTATAAGGGAGGTTTCTTTTGGACAATTTGTTATTCATTAAGTTCAATGATTGCATCTTGATCATAAGAATATTCATCATTAAGCACAATGATATATTCATTAGGGAGAACAAGGTATCCAAGGAAGAGAATTTCATAGATATGTCCAACCACTTGTAAACCCTCTTCACAAAAATATTAATCATACACAAGTGGTTTTGTTCTTACCCTTCCTCACATGTCAGTTCTTGTTGCTTTTTTACCAATGACAGTTGCAAACATTAATGCCATAATTGATCCAGGTGGATATTGGTGGCCACCCACCTATTCTACCTAGACCTCCAGTCAATCTCATCTATTTCCTTGTTTATTTCAACATTTACTATTTTTAGTAATTTTTCGGGTCCTCAACTTTCGGATCAGTTTTGACCCCCTAAACAACATTTTTTTGAGGTCCGCAGCAGGGTTGTCAACATAAGAAAGGGTCTATCATAAATCTTGTAGTACTCAGAGAGACATTTACAACAAGGTATTGTACATGCCAAACAGAGATAACATGACCAAGTAATGACACTGGGAAGTTGGCTAGCCAACTAACCGCAACAGGGCCCACAAACTCTCGGTGTTCCATCTCCTAGGGTTAGGGTTTTGGTTGTTTAGGGTTTTCCCTTGTTGTTCAATGATAAATAGGCCCTTGAGTCTCATTGTAACACAGTTTAGAGGCATGTAGCCGCCACATCTCTTCTCAGAGATAAGCTACCAGCGCCCAAGCTAGTTTATTTCCATTCTATTTCTAAGCATATTTCATTATTCTGATATTAACAAAATGAAGTGTTATTTATGTTGCATCTCTGTATTTATGGTTATATCTGTAATTTTTTTCATTCCTGTTTAAGTTCGAACCAGTGGTATCATAGGGGTCTTCTCTTTCTCTGTTTTTCTTTGCATGTCCCCAACGAGGTCAAGGTATAAGGAGTTAGGGCTCGATTTAGTTGAACCTTTGCATGACCAGCCTTGCAAACCCCGACGACCTCCTATGGTGGAAGAAAAGAAAGATGAGGGGGTAGGAGATCCTATCAAAATATTGCTCGAGGAAGCCCTAGAGCGACATAGGAACGCGATGATGGATAACTTTGCCGAGATCCTTCAATGACTACCCATAGACGGCGCATCTTGATCCAGCAGCTACTATAGAGGCACCACTTCTTTTAAGGTATAAGTTAACTTTGACATTCCTATATTTGAGGGCTAGATAGATGCAGACGTCGTAGATAAATGGCTGAATCTGTTGGAAGGATATTTTTAGTTCATGACTTTTCCAATCGGGAAAATATTACTTTTTCACTTCTCAAAGCTGCCCCACACGTCAAGGACTGGTGGGAAACCTACTGTGAAAAAAAGGACGAGAGGGAATCCTCATTGTTTTCAGTCGCACCCACTTGGGATTCTTTCCAAGACGCCATCAAGGAACAATATTACCCTGTTGAGAGAAATGAAGATAAATACATAAAGTGGACCACGCTATGGCAAGGAAGGGACCAAGATGTGTCAGAGTTCACAAATGTTTTCCATACCCTCCGCACAAAGTTGGGTATCAAGGATTTTGAGCAGAATTTGGTACTCAAGTACTGTGGCTACCTGCACAAGTACATCCAAGATGTGATGGACTTCTTGGACATCTCCTCACTCAGCACAACATACTGATATGCTGCAAAGATTGAGCAGAAGTTTAAATAGAAGTGTGAGACTTTGGATCTGCGTATCTGAAGCAAGGAAAAGGTGCCCCCAAACCATAGAGAAAAGGAAAGTGTCAAGGTGGGGCAACCTGTTGAAGCCACAAGAAAATAAAAACACCTTGAAGACAACCTGCCGAAGCCACAAGAGGTGGTTTTTTCCCAAATTGGGTTTCCACCTAAAAAATCCCGGTGTTCATGTGTGTTGATGTGTTTCTTATGTGTGATGGTTTATTTTGTTCTTACTGCACATGTTTACTATTTAATTAATGTTTAATGAGGTATTGATACATTGGCTCAAGTTAAACAGATGATGAATTAACTGAAAAGTAAGTTTACTGGATATACGCTAGTTTTCTGCATAATAGTTGCATACATACACGAGTTCCCTTTAGTAAAGTCGCGTACATAAGTCTAGATATGAAATTGAAAATTTTAATTATTTTTAAATATTGATTCATGCCCCTCCCACCCTCTTAGTATTTTTTCCAAGAATTGGAATCAGAGTAGGTCCTTCCAAAGAAGCTTGATCGATTGAAGGAGAATCATCAAGATGATGGGAAGAAAGAAGATTGCTCGAAGAAGGGATTTAGAAAAATATATATCAGATACAGTGACAGTTATAGATGTCAGAAAATATTCAAGTTTGGGAGCACCCCGCTTTCTATTAATCAAGAATGAAGAAGATGGTAACAAAGAATTATCAGGTATGGGCTTTTGTTCTAATTGTGATCCATTTACTTGTCTATGCAATAATGATGGCGATGATGAAAGTGAAACAACTGAGGTTGCACTTATGGGTAAAATTTAAAGTAAGCACTCTAAAGATAAAATAGATTAAAAAATGATGCCTCTAGAAGCAAAAGATCAAGGCAAGTCAGAAACAATGGACAATGCAGATGTGCCTATGCTGAGCAAAGATAATTATCAACAATGGAAAGAAAAGATGAAGTATAATCTAATGAATCTTGATGTCTGGTATCTAGTGTGCAATGGCTACACCAATATTCCTCCATCAGACAAGGAAGGGCACAAGAACAGTAAGGATTTGAGTGACATCTTTTGTAGCATATCTAATTCAACATTAAATAAGGTTATGCGTTATACAACTTCAAAGCAAGTGTGGGATAAGCTACAAGCAATCCATGAAGAAATCCCGAAGGAAGATTCCTCATCAAGGGAAATACCAATTAATCCTTTTCCTAACAATGTGTCCAAAATGTCAGATGGAGTTATTGATTTGAAAGAAGATATGTTCAGACAATTTTTTTATCTTAAGACAAAACTTGACCTTGCTTTGAAAAAGATTGTTAATCTTAAAGATAATTCACAGACATATGATAACAAGAATCATGTTGGTATGGTATCTAAATGATATTGTGAAGGTCTTGAAGATGAGATCGTCTCTCTAAGAGCAGACCTTGAAAAATCAGATAAGCGAAATGAAGAACTACTTCAAGATTTTGAAGAACAAGAAAATGGGTTGAAAGATGAGGTTCTCAAATTAAAGGAGCAAGTGGAAGAAGGAAGAAAGGTTGAAGAAGTTATGAAGAATCTGTATCTAGAAAAGGAAAAGAAATATCAAGTTGAGGTAAACATCCTAAAAGGTAAATTAGAAGAAAAAGATAAACATTTGTGATTTCAAGATAGTACTAAGATTTTGGATAATATTCTTAGTAGTCAAAGGTCTCCCGCCATCAAATATGGTCTTGGTTTTCATGAAACTATTGAAGGAAAATCTAGTTCACAAGCTAAGGCAATGAATTTAAAGAGTAACAATACAAAACCTGAGATAAGAAGTCAACCTGATCAACAACCAAGGAAAGTGAACCTTCAAAGAAAATCATTTACTCCTAATTATAGAAATGTTAATCGATTCTCTCCTCTGATCAATAATGTTGAATGTTCTATATGTCATAATTATGGACACATTGCAACCAATTGCAAAAGTAGATTGTTTCAAGCTAATAACTGCCTCACAGAAAGATCATCAACTTCCAGGTACTTTAAGGGATATTATTTTTCTTGTAATATATTTGGTCACAAAGCCATTGATTGCAATAGAAGGAATATGAAACAGAAATATTATGATTCCTCTACTCATATAAGATGTTATTCTTGTAAAAAGTTTGGGCATGTAGCAAAAGAATGCAAGAACAAGTCGATGGATCGTCGCAGACAACATGGTAAGAAACCAGATAAGAATATTGATGCCAAAAGACCTGAGAAAGATGGATGCACCAACATTTCTCATATTAACCAGAAAGAAGAAGAACATATAAGGTGTGGTCTTTCTCTCTTCTCATTTAAAGAAAAATATGAATGGTACATAGATAGCGGATGCTCTCATCACATGACTAAAGATAAGAGTAAGATGGAGTCTCTCAAGAAAAACCAATATGGTAATGTTATTCTTGGAACTAATGTTCTAGCAAAAGTGTTAGGAAAGGGTAAAGCCAAAATTAATAAACATAGAGGAGAAATTGATGCTTTATTAGTTCAAGGGCTAAAGCAGAATATTCTAAGTGTAGGTCAAATGGTAAATAAGGGAAATAAAATAGTGTTTACATCAACTATGTGCAAGGTTACAGCTGGAGAAATTCGAAAATTCATAGCAAGAGGATATAGAAACCCAAACAAATTATATGTGCTTGAAGAAAAAAATTCTCATAGATATGAGGAGGATTCAGACTTAGAGTAAAAGAAGATGGTGCCCATTACAATTATCCTTAAATAATACTTCTAACAATGACTGTAGAAGTGATGTGAGGTACTTGACCTCATAAGAACATAAGTTTATTATCATGTACACAATACCAGTAATCTTAGGGGGAGTAATACATGTTTTTTCTTGATGATGATTCCTATGATTGTTGTGATATTCATGTTTCTTATACTACTGACAATGCATCTGATGTAGTAACAGTGGACAAGTGCATACAATACAGGCTCAGGGGGAGCTGATTTGTGAAGTTTCAGTGTCACTTTCTGTACGTAGATTCTATGAAGAAAATTCGAGTATATACGTGATTTATGATATGAACATTGACGTATGTTTTTCTATGATGAGGAAACAATGGGAAAAAATCAGGAAAAGGCTTTGATATGCTTCAGAAAATTATTATTCGGCTTTCATGTTCTAATGATTGATGGTTATAGTTTGTTGATGCCATTTAGAAGTGGTTTTGGCTTTTATAAGTTTTTGATGCCTTGATGGATAACTGATATATGAAGATACTTTGATGTTCTTACTAATATATGAGATGGTATGAAAATCTGACAGTGAACAACTAGCATAGGTTCATGGGGAGCATTTGTTATGCTTCTAATAATGCATTGTTGGCATTATGTTTTCTTTAGAGTTCTTTGGTACATAATGATGCTTATCAATGGTAATGTTTCTTATGTTGTTGAAGTTCTTGAATGGTGATGCATGAGTTGTGGAAAGAACATGTAGATCTTGATGCTGTGATTATTTGATGATAATGTTGTTATCATGGATGAAGCCTATGGGATGAGTAGTTGATAATGATGTTGCATATTGGTGAGATAAAGTTCTTGATGAAGTGGTGTTGATAAGATAATTCTTCTTGTATGAAGAATCTGGGCCAAGAGAATGATGTTGCTAAAAGATGGTTATTGATATGCTACTGCTACATCTATTGGATGAAACTTGGATACATGGCATATTTTGATGGTGTTGAAGAATGATGCTACACTACCCAATTTTACTTTATGATTATATGCTTGGTTCTTACTTATGTTTTTGTTGTTTCATACCTAGTCACAGGTTGATGATACTGAAGCTACATTGACCTATCTTGCATATTGATGATGAGTTTTTGTTGTCATATGCTTATGGTGAAAATCCTATATGGTGTATGATATGGTGTAAGATAGTTGTTGATGACTATCATGGTCTTATAGAAGTCTTTGGTCTTAGTTATAAATGTCATATATGTCGTTTGATGTAAAGGTCATGTAAATACATATGATGTAATCATTGTAAAATTCAGTCATGTATGGACTATTGTGGTCAAGTCTTTTTAGGCATGTGATGTAATTTGTAACCCTATTGTGATTGGGTAATTGATGCAATGTTGAATCAAATATGTAACCCCATTGTGTAGGGTGATTTATGTAAGCATGAATAATTGGTGATAGAAAAGGTCATGTATGGTTGAGTCATAGATTCATGTACTTCATTATACATCCTTCTAAAATTTCAGCATGTACTCATGGGGAGCATGGTCAGTATTCAGTGTTCATACTCAGCAGTTCATATCTAGAATGCTCAAGAGAGTAGCTTTCATTCAACATTGGTCAGCCCATTTCCCTTGATGTCAAAGGGGGGGAGTAACTTGGTGTTTGAAAATATTGGTGCTTAGCTTGATGTGTTTTATAGGTATTTATAGGTTATGGTGACCAAACACTAAAGTGGTTGCCATCAAGCCCAAAAGGGGATATTTTTGGCATTATGACTAATGTGTTGTCCTTGATAACAACCTACTTGATGTGTTTCCTTTTGATGGCAACCTACTTGATGAAGACGTCAGCAGGATGTGTCTACATGTGATAGAGAGTTTGGTCAAAGGCATAGTAGTTTAGAGACAAAGGAATGGTAAGATGAAATTTCAAGAAGTATATGCGGGTTCTGTGAACAAAAGCTGTGTACACACACGGGTATGAAGAAGGAAAGGCACATACAGTTTCTGCACCATGGTATTCTAAATACCAAGGGTCTTTACCATGGTATTAACCTATGGTATTGATCCCAACAATAGATATTTGATCTTGTCTAAGAATACCATTGGCATTAGTATGGTTTTGACCTATGGTATTGGATAAGGGCTATGCTATATAAGGACATGAAGATCAAAGTGTTTATGTGTGCAAGTGATGAATATTTCACGATTAGTTAAATCTGAAGCAAGTATGCATGTAAAGGGTTATTAATGATTTGCTTGATCTGAAACTATGTTTGCATCCGAGAATTTGATGATGGATTAGATCTAATAGATCTGAAATGACAATATTAATTATGGGTTGATATGTGATGATAATGTTTTGACATGTGATTATTTTGTATATGGCGAGATCTAGGTATGTCTAAAGTTTTGTTGTGCAACAAAGATTTTGTGTCAATAATTGCATATCTGTACGCGGGTTTGATAACCTGAAAGGTGTGTACAAATGCAGGTTTAATATTGTAAGTCGTGTATCTATTCAAATTTATACGTGGATTTGATTATTGAGAAGCGTGTATACACGCGGAAATGTTTGGAGGAAAGTGCGTATATAAGGTAGGGCTTTGCTGGAAAAGATGTCTAATCAATTTAATCAGTCTTGTTGTCTTTCTGTTGTTTGTCAATGAAGTCTTAAATGATGATCTGAGCTTAACAATGATGTTTTTATTGAGGATTGATTGATTGAAGAATGATGAAGTTAATAGTTGTTGGTGATTGAAGAGCAGTGATGGTTTTGTGATTATTTCACAATGATGCAGTGGATATGTGTTTGGTCAATTTAGTGTATTCTAAATTGCTATTTAAAAATATCAATCTGGGATTCATAAACTGACGAAGTGAAGTGTACTATATGTACTAGATAACCATTTCCTTAGTCTTTTGTCGTTTTTGAGTTTTCTAGTTTGTTTTTTGGATTTATCTTTTCCTAATGTGTGATGGCGAAAATGAGAGTTAAGTGTGGATGGTGATGGTGATTTCTACAATGATTTCCCCAAACTTAAAAGTGATCAAAGAGAAAGATTTAAAACAACTGTAATGAAATCAATTCTTAAGAGGAAGTAAATGTATCAAACATTGAACTAATGACAATGGCCCAGTATCCTTGCTCCTGAATGAAAAGAAAAGAAAAACTGAACTTAAAGCAACTCAAAAAACAAAGCAACTAATTCACACTACTTCAACTCTTCAGATCGCTTACCCTTCAGCTCAATCTACCTTGTGGGAAGCAATCATGAACAAGTCAAGTAATATGATATCTAAATGGCAAGAAATTAAATTGCAGAAAGGAAACTAATCACACTACTTCAACTCTTCAGATCCTTTACCCTTCAGCTCAATCTACCTTGTGGGAAGCAATCATGAACAAGTTTAAGCAATATGATAACTAAATCACACTACAATAAGTAATATTTTGATTCCTTACTAATAGAGTCACTTGACTATAGAAAGAAACCATAAACAAATGAGTAGTATGATGTCTAAGTAGCAGAAAAAGAAATAAGCAAATCACAACTTGAAAAAGGACAGTGTTGGAATTAAACTTCAGAAAATGGAAATTAGCAGGAAGGACAAGATGATCTCATATGTCAATAGTTATCAAAAAGATGAAAATTTGCCCGGGCTGCCTAAGAAAATCTACAGAAAAACATTGATCAGCTGACTGCTATAAGAAAACAGAAGTGAAAACGTAAACAGCAGCGAATTAAAAGCATCAAAACAACATGTTATATACAAGCTAGTAATTATAAAAACAGAAACATAATAAAATAAAATGACAACTATACAGGGCTTTAGTGCAGGGGCCCTCTGCCACCTCAGCCAACGAACAGACACAAGAACGAGCTCAAGAAAGTAGTCTTCTCATGTATTAAAGCAGCAACAACATATATAAAACATACTACAATGGGGTGACAATAGAAAACAGTTCAAAAATTACATTCCAAAAAGCTTCTTTACATCGTTCATCAACGCATTATTTATAATGAAAAAGTGTTGAACTGACTAACTGAATCCTATGCTATTAACTGCGTTGCCAAAGACACGTAGATCTCCTCAGTCGAGATCTAGTGTAACTGTCATCATGCCTATTAAATCTTCGGAGTGGTAGCTGTTGGATTCAGGTTACGGGGATGATCTCCAGGTGTGCTGATGTCTCCGTGGGCTGAGGACTGGGCCACGTAAACTCTCACGTGCTCCAAACAGAGACGTGCCACCGCTAAATACCTTGGTTGGATTTACCTTTGACCCTTGTTGACCGTGACCTTCTATGGATGATTTGGCAGATTTGAAGGGACATGTTCCATGTACCCGTCACCTGTAGCTTGCCCATGTGGCTCATTTCTTCATAGGACACCTGTAGCATAGCTTTTAACAAAATAGCTGTGGAATCCTGTGCTGGCTGCGGAAACTGACAAGTTTCCGCAGCTGCCTGAACAAAAATCTAAACCAAACAACAGTCATAAGCATAGTTAGAAAACCATGTCAGAAGCTCTTTTTAGACTATAATGCAATGATTTAACAGCTTGATGGATGAAGTAAGTGGGAAAAAGAAGGCTGAGAGGGTGTATAGGAAGATGCAGGTTTGAGGCTCAACATACCCCCACTGTGAAGGTGTTGCATGTCCTCATGCAACCAAAATTTAGTTATTTCCCTCTAATCCATATGTTCTGAGGCTTCTGCTAGGACATCTAGCCCTCTTTTCTTCTTCTTTGATGCTAACATCATCCTTGGTTTCCTGACTAGACATTTGAACTTGAGATTAATCAATGCTCTGCTTAACTTTTTGCACTTCTTCTTCAGTTTCCTGTTTTTCTTTTGCCACAGTCCTAAATGGAGCATAGTGTTATCATGGACAATCTTGTCTACTTTACTATGTTCTTTGAGTGCTTCATTTTCCTGTTTGATATGCCTATTTAGGACTTCTAGTTCAAATACTTCCTGTTTCAAAGACTAAACTTGTGCATCTAGTGGCAGAGTGGTACTTGGTCCTGCAGCTGATTGTTTTAAGGACTCCAGGTAGTTATATGCCTCTTGCTGATTAGGATCTACCTCAGGTGTCTTTCTCGGACTAGGATCAAAATCTGGTGGAGGAGGAGGACTGTTCTCTCTTTCCGGCCGAAAAGGGCTTTCATCATGTGGAGGACTTGATTCAATGCTTGGCTGGGCTAGAGATTTCTCAATTGTCTCTTCACCTAAATCAATAAAGTGAGACTATTTTTCTTGGGTTTTATTCACTTTTCCTTTTAGCCTAGTGCTCCTCCTTAAGTATGGAGTAGTACTCTTCTCTTGTGCACTTTGTTTTCCTTTTTCCTTTTTCTTTGCTATAGCAGCATCTTGAAGATGTACTAATCTTTCTGACAGAGGTTGATAATCCTCCTCTATGGATTGCTCAGGGGATGGATAGACTTTTTGAATGGTTCTTTTGCCTTTTTCTTTCTTCTGTTTCTTATTTTTAGCTCTACCTTCTTCTTCTTTTTGGACAGTTTCTTGAATTTCTATTGTAGGGGAGTCTTGGACTGTAATGTTCTTTTCTTTCCTCCTACTTTTCCTTGGAATCTTTGGTGGACTGCTTCCAGAGGCCTCAGACGGCTCTTGGAAGTAATTTCTTGTCAAAAATTGCTCTCAAGTATCCTTAGTTTTCTTTAACTGGTCCTTAATAAGAATTTTTATGAATCCATGATGGTAAAGATGAGATTCAATGTTGCCTATGTGTTTTTGAACTGTAAAAATCATCTTTTTCAAACTTAATAACAGAAAATGAGGCAAATTATGAGTGTGACCCTCTAGGAAATTCATCATAAGTCTAGCATGATACATATACATAGAACCAAAATGACCTTCACACGTGATAAATTTATGGATGACTAACAGTAGACTAGACCATTCCTCTTTTAGTGCATGAACAGGGATGCCTCTTGTAAATACGGTGGTATCCATACCTTGGTTTTGTAGCATGATTCTCCATATTTGATCGTCCACACTTATATTTTTAAACCACCTTTCACCTTCTTGAGGTAGGCCTATGGAAACTGCTACTGTGGCGTCAGTCACTGTAAACTTTAAGTATCCAATCTCCACTGTTTGTCCATCAAAAGACCGCGCAAAAGCTTTGGTCACCTCCTTGTTATGGCCTTTAAACTTTTGAATAAATCGTAGCCATCTGGCTTTCTTCAGCAGTTCCTTAGTTTGAGGATAACCCTCCAAGTATTTTGGTCCTTCTGGCTCGACTCTCAGTAATTTTCCCATCTGCTGTTTTAAATTCCAACTGAGAGTTCTTCTGCGTGTGAGGGTTCAGAAAAAAAATGGCTCTTTTACAGGGTTTAGGATAGACTATAGTGACTGCAGTCGGGGTTTTAGGATGACTGTAGTGACTGCAGTCGGGAATGGAGAACAAACTGTAGTGGCTGCAGTCAGAAATGGAGAACAAATTGTAGTGGCAGTACCCGAATTACCGAAGGAACAGAGGGTGAGCAGCGGTGAACAAGCTCAAAATAAAATGCGGATGCATGCGAGAGGTATGGTATTAGTGGAGTGGTAAACGAATGGAATCGGATTGATGACTATGTATGAAATTTTTACACGTCTCAATAGACGGCTACAGAAATTACGGCTAAGAAGAACCGTAACACAATAGGTCATGTCTCAAGAGTACAGGTAATAAATGGAAGTGCAGTCAGTCTTGAGTTTAAACTCGGAATAATCATGAGACCGTTGGAGAAATGAATGCAAGGTGTGTGGAGTGATATCGTGGAATAGGAGTGGTAGTGGAGCTATCGTATCAAATCATTGCACATAGTAGAACTTGTTATGGTTTGATAACTATACGTAATTATGACTTCAATTGTTATTTGATAAAGATTTTTGATCATACCTTTGGAAACTTTGTCAATTTTTCCTCAAGGCTTCTAACCAATTGCTCTTCCTTGATGTCTTGGAGATGCCCCATGTCTTTAGCTCAATTACACCTGCATTTCATGATTATGGCACTAAAAGTTGACTGTAAATTTGAAAACAGAGTGATGCTGGCTGCGGAAATCGTTTCTGGCTGCGGAAACTGCTTCTGGCTGTGGAAACGGTTTCCAGCTGCGGAAACGGAGACAACACCCCCTTAACTGCACAAAGATAGTTAGAGAAGAACTAACTAAATGAAAATAGTCCTGGACTTTTATTGATGAAGTGAAATGGAATGAAATGAAAATGAAGTGGAGTGAAGTGAAATGGTAATGAGAGTGAGATGGAAAATGAAATGGAGTGAAGATGGAAAGAGAAGGAGAGGAGATTTTCTTTTTTTGGAAAATATAGAGTGTCAGGTGTCCCTGATTTTCACTCTACATTTTCTATATAAGACTGCCAGTCTATGATTGGTTTTCAGGCTTATACGATTTTTTTTTTTTTTTCTCTTTTTTTTTTTTTTTTTTTTTCTTTTTTTTACTGAAAGAAACAAAGACTAGGCTGATGGGGAGAAGGATTCTTCTCTACCAGCCTTATTGCAGAATTATCCTGGAACATTTTGACGAATTCCTCTTTTGAGAGTGGCTTATGATAGATTTTCAATTGGTGGCCATTCACAATGAGAGGAGTCTGAAATTCATCAATAGTCTTGATTCTTACCGCTCCATTGTTAAAGACTTTGTCAATCTCATATGGCCCAAGCCAATGAGTCTAAAATTTTCCTTTGAAGTCTTTAAGCTTGGAATCAAACAGTAACGCCCAATCTCCCTCTTGAAACTTTCTCTCTTTGATGTATCTGTCATGCCATTTTGCTCTTTGATGTTGAACTAGATCAGTCCTTAAAATTGCATCTTGTCTGATCTCATCTAGCTCATTCAGTTGCTCCATTCTGTGCTTTTGGGCTTCTGATAGATTCATCCCCAACTGGATTGCCATCTTGAAAGTCTTGATTTGAAACTCAATGGGGAGTAGGACCTCTTTCCCATAAACAAGTTCATAGGCAGAATGTCCTGTTGTATTCCTCCATGTAGTTCGATAGGCCCATAAGGCTTCATGAAGCCTTTCTGCCCAATCTTTTCTGTGTAGATGAACAGTTTTGGTGATGATGCTTTCAAGAACTTTGTTTGTAGATTCCACTTGGCCATTTGCTTGCGGATGGTAAGGAGTAGATTTTCTATGCTTGATTTTATATTCTTCCATCAGCTTCTCCATCAAGTTAGATGTAAATTGACTTCCCTGATCTGTCACAATTTCTCTTGGGACACCAAAACGAGTAAAAATATCCTCAAAAAGAAATTGAACAACTGAATTTTCAGTGGCAGAAGGCAATGCTTTGGCTTCTACCCATTTAGTGACATAATCAGTGCATACCAATATATACTTCTTTTGTTTAGATGGTGGATTAATGGGTCCAATGAAATCTAAAGCCCATTTTTCAAAGGGTTCGATGAGTACCTGTGGTTGTAATGGCATTTCATTTGAAAGAGTCGGTCTCCCAACTCTTTGGCAGCTGTCACACCTTCTGACATATTGTTTTGCATCTTTGAAAAGGGAAGGCCAATAATATCCTAAAGAAAGGATTTTATAGGCCGTCCTTTTGTCAGCAAAGTGTCCACCGCATGGTTCATCATGACATGGCTTGAGGATATCAGGCATTTCATATTCCCGAACCCATCTTCTGATCACACAATCTAGCCCTGTTTTAAACAATTCATTAGAAATCCATGAATAACTTGAGCTCTCCTGAATAATTTTTCTTTTTTCACCAGGAAATAGATGTGGAGGTAGCTTCCCTGTGACCAAGTAGTTAGCAATATCTGCATACCAAGGAGTTTTAGTAGTTACTTCAAACAAATATTCATCTGGAAACTTATCCTCTACAGGAGAATTTTCGTTAGTATTTTGGATTCTAGACAAGAAATCAATTACTGTATTTTGTTTCCCTGGTCTATCCAACACGGTGATATTGAATTCTTGTAAAAGTAAGAGCCATCTTGTAACTCTGCCATTAGTAACAGGTTTATTCATAAGATATTTAATTGCAGAATGATCAGTATGGACAAAAGTTTCATAGCTGGTTATATAGTGTCTAAACTTATTGATTGCATGAACAACAGCTAAGAATTCTTTCTTAGTCACAGTATAGTTTAACTCAGTGGGAGTCAAATTTTTACTGGTGTAGTAAATGGCATAAGGAACTAAATCCTTTTGTCCTAATACAGCTCCTAGAGTTGTATCCGAAGCATCTGTGGAAATATGGAAAGGAAGTTTCCAATTTAGACCTCTCAAAATGGGTGCTTCAGATATTCTTGTTTTCAAAGTTTCAAATGCAAATTGACAATCAGGATCCCATTTGAATTCACAATCTTTTGTAAGTAATTTGAAGAGTGGAGATGCTATTTTGGTGAAGTTTTCAATAAATCTTCTATAGTATCCAGTAAATCCAAGAAAACTTCTAACATCTTTTTGACAATTTGGAATAGGCAACTTGGAGATGACTCAACTTTTGATCTATCAACTTTAATCCCATCTCCTGAAATATGATGTCCTAAAACAATCCCTTCAGTAAACATCATAAAGCATTTTTCATGACTTAATGATAGGTTTGTTTCTTTACATCTTATAAGTACTTTTTCCAAATTCTCTAATGCCTCTTCAAACGAATTACCATAAACTGTAAAATCATCCATATAAACCTCTACACAATCATGGATTAGATCAGAAAAGATTCCTAGTACTGCCCTTTGAAATGTTGCGGGTGCATTACATAATCCAAAAGGAAGTACTCGATAAGCAAAAGTTCCCCATGGATAGGTAAATGTGGTCTTGTCCTGATCTTCAGGTGCTACCTGAATCTGATTGTAACCACTAAAACCATCCAAAAATAAAAAATACTTTTTGCCTGCTAAAGTATCTAATACCTGATCGATAAAGGGTAAAGGAAAGTGATCCTTCAAAGTTGCTTTGTTCAATTCCCTGTAATCAATGCATACTCTCCATTTACCATTCTTTTTAGGTACTATAACCAAAGGAGAAACCCATCGGCTATCTGAAATTGGATAAATGAAGTTCACATTAAGTAACTTTTGGAGCTCTTCTTTCACTATCTCCTTAAGGTTTGGATTCATCCTTCTCTGAGGTTGTCTAATTGGTCTACTGTTTTCCTCAATATAGATGTGATGAATGCAAGTCTTAGGGTCAATACCTTTCATATTGGTATACTCCCATGCAAATGCAGTAGAATGTTTTTACAAGATTTTGGTTAGTTCTTCCTGTTGTGATCTTTCCAAATTTTTGTTGATATTCAATGTTTTTCCTGGAAAGATCTCAATGGCGGAACTACCAAATTATTCCATAGAGAAAAGAGACATTTGTCTAGATGATAGATACTCAATGTCAGAATCTAACTGAAATTGTGTGTGGTCATATTCTGAAGATGTTTCAAAATTTTCTAATGTGTTCAGAATTTGACTATCTTCACTAACTTCAGAAATGGTAAAGACAGGTTGTATAGTATCTTCATCATCAATCCATTCATTATCTCCTATTTATGTGATTGCTTTTTCTGGAGGATACAGATTGAATTTCTTTGTCGAATTACCATCAGAAATATACATATCCCCAGACCTACAACTGATGAAAGCATCGGCTGTGCCTAGCCAAGGTCTTCCTAAAATGAGAGGATGTCCTCCTAAATTACTCTTGGGAGTTAAAATCATGAAATCCACTGGATATTCCCAAGAGTCTAAGGATACTGAAATGTCTTCTAATACACCATCTGGTTTAATAATTGATCGATCTGCAAGTTGCAGTAAAGTAGGTGTAAAGAGAAGATTAGGAAGTTTCAGTTGTTCCATAGTCTGTCTACTCATAATGTTGATAGCAACCCCTAAATCAATCAAAGTGTTTGGAATTTCAACCCCATTGATATGTGTTTTGACAATTGGACTACCGGGATCTACATACTTCTGCATAGTAATTTTTCCCATCATGATGTCTGCAATTTTCCCTACCAGGTGGATTCTTCTTGTGTCTCTAGGTTTCCTTCCTGGTCTTTTAAGACTCAACTCCTTTATTGTTTTTGCTAGAATAGGAATCTCTTTAATGGCTTGTAACAAGGTAATCTTGATATAGACATTCTTCAATTCATCTAGAAAATCATAGTCAGGCAACAAGATTTGTTTTTCCACCCCTTTGTCAATTTGTAATCTTTCAGGAAAAGGAGGTGTGGATGAAGATACAGGTTGCTCAACTATAGGAGTTGTAGGGGTTAGTTCTTCCTTTTCTTTCTGAGTGTTTGGGTTTTGAAGAGATGCTTCAGAACCCTTATTGGCTTCAAGATATTCTTCCTCAGAAATGCTTTGATTTTGGGCATCTGTAGAAGGTTTATCTAGAACTCTACCAGATCTGAGTTGTACATCATTGAGAGGAACAATCATATAGGCAGGAAATTGTTGACCTTCTATCATGTAAGCATTTTGAGGGTTTTTATTATTGGGGTTTGGCAATGGCTAAGAAGGAAGTTGATTTGACTTCTGTTGGAATGGAAGCAAGAGTTGAGAATTTGGGTTTTGTTGAGAAGGTTGTTGTTGTTGAAATGGAAATGATAGTTGTGGGTTTTGATTTGGAAGTTGTGGAGCCTGTTGATTTTGAAAAGATGGAGGATATTGATAAAATTGAGCAAATCTCCCATAAGGATTTTGCATACCTTGTACCCATGATTGAAAAGGATTTTGAGGTTGGGACCAAGGTTGTTGCCAAGGATTCCAATTTGGTGGGGGTTGAAAATTCATAGAGTTGTTAAACCCTTGATTTTGTTGCCCCTGCCAAGGTCTCCTTGAAACAAAACAGAGAGACTCAATTGTATTTGGATCTTCTTGAAAGACAACTTTGAGCCCAGGAATTGAAGGACAATCCTTGGTCTCATGATTCTCTGAACAGATCACACATGTTTCTACAACTTTTGCATCCAAGGGACATTCCCTGAGAGCATGTTTTTTTCTACATTTTGGGCAAAAGATGGCTAAAGCTTCAGCTTCTGCTTTCTGCTTATTGTGGATCTTAAGAGTGTCTAGTTGCTCACTAAGACTCCCTAAGATATCAGTTTTTAATTCATCAAGCATATTGCCAATCTCAGCCCTACTTACTGATCCAGTTGCAGATTTGTTTGCTCTGATGATAGAAGGATCTCTAGGCCCTTTTCCAGTTTTAGATTTTCCTCTTGAGAGATGGACACATAGTTCTGCTATGTCATGAAGTGGAAGTTGAGATATGTCTCCTTTTCCCATCATGTTCAAAATATCTATCCATTCATCTCTAATGGCTTTTAATAGAAGGGCTTTCAAGGTCTCCTCATCTAAGTTACTCATCTTTGCTCTCTTCAGATTGTATTGGAATCTTTCAAGTAAATCCTCCAAGTTTTCATCTTCTTTTTGTACCATTTTAAATACTTCATCCTTGTGGTTGGTAGGCATACAATAATCCATGTATCTATCCAAGAATGTTTGTTTCATATCATTCCAAGTCCTAATGGATTGAGTGAGTAATCCCATGAACCATTTCAAAGCAGATCCTTTCAATGTTGAAGGAAACAATTTGAGTTTTTGAGAGTCTTCCAGGTAATCATAGGTTTGACACACGACCTCAAACTCAAATAGAAATGTTTCAGGATCTTCATTTCTTAACCCATGAAAGTTTTGGAGGAAAGATGGTGAAATATTTTTCATTGTTGCTCGAGAATCCTCATCGACTATAGGAAATCCAAATGAGTTATCTCCATCTCTATTTCCCCCATTGTTACCTCTACCTCCTCCATTATTTCCTCCTCCTCCTCCTCTACCTCTACCTCTACCAAATCCGTTAACTCCCTCTTCTGTCATGGTAGTTTTCTCATAGATTTCAGAGTCCACTAGTTCTTCTACTAATGGCGATCGAGGAGGAATTTCTCCCTCTTCTTCCTCAGGTGATTCTACTTCTTCAATTACAATGTGTCTCCCTGTAGAAGAAAAGAAAGAATCTCTTCGTAATTCAGATTCAATGGATGGTGAGGAAGAGTCTCCTAACTCAACTACTGTCTTGTGAATTCCAGGAATCCTAGGGCTAGGAGTGTAGGTTGGAGATGATGGAGGTGTCTCTTGTCTATTCCTTGAGGTAGAAGGAGTTGTAAAAATCGAACACTTGGCTCTAGCTAAAAACCTTCCCCTAGAATCTCTTGCTCTATGCATGTCATTTTTTATTTTTCTTCAAGTCGGGCTAATAATTCTCTTTCTGATCTTCCAGGTCACTCTAGGTGCAAGAAGAGAGCATACTCAAGAAACTATTAAACCAATAAATTTCTCTTTTCTGATCCTCCAGATCACACTAAGTGCAAGAGGAGAGCATACTTTTCCTTGAAATTTTCTTGTTTTTTTTTTTTTAAGAAATTGGCTACCTAATTTCACTTCCCCGGCAACGGTGCCAAAATGTTTGATCAATTTGGTGTATTCTAAATTGCTATTTAAAATGTCAATCCGGGATTCGTAAATCGACGAAGTGAAGTGTACTATATGTACAAGATAACCATTTCCTTAGTCTTTTGTCGTTTTTGAGTTTTCTAGTTTGTTTTTTGGATTTAGCTTTTCCTAATGTGTGATGGCGAAAATGAGAGTTAAGTGTGGATGGTGATGGTGATTTCTACAGTGATTTCCCCAAACTTAAAAGTGATCAAAGAGAAAGCTTTAAAACAATTGCAATGAAATCAATTATTAAGAGGAAGTAAATGTATCAAACAGTGAACTAATGACAATGGCCCAATATCCTTGCTGCTGAATAAAAAGAAAATAAAAACTGAACTTAAAGAAACTAAAAAAAAAAAGCAACTAATTCACACTACTTCAACTCTTCAGATCCTTTACCCTTCAGCTCAATCTACCTTGTGGGAAGCAATCATGAACAAGTCAAGTAATATGATATCTAAATGGCAAGAAATTAAATTGCATAAAGGAAACTAATCACACTACTTCAACTCTTCAAATCCTTTACCCTTCAGCTCAATCTACCTTGTGGGAAGCAATCATGAACAAGTTTAAGCAATATGATAACTAAATCACACTACAATAAGTAATATTTTGATTCCTTACTAATAGAGTCACTTGACTATAGAAAGAAACCATAAACAAATGAGTAGTATGATGTCTAAGTAGTAGAAAAAGAAATAAGCAAATCACAACTTGAAAAAGGACAGTGCTGGAATTAAACTTCAGAAAATGGAAATAAGCTGGAAGGACAAGATGATCTCATATGTCAATAGTTATCAAAAATATGAAAATTTTCCCAGGCTGCCTAAGAAAACCTGCAGAAAAATGTTGATCAGCTGACCACTATAAGAAAACAGAAGTGAAAATGTAAACAACAGCGAATTAAAAGCATCAAAATAGCATGTTATATACAAGCTAGTAATTATAAAAACAGAAACATAATAAAATCAAATGACAACTATACAGGGCTTTAGTGCGCAGGGGCCCTCTGCCACCTCAGCCAGTCAACGAACAGTCACAAGAACGAGCTCAAGAAAGTAGTCTTCTCATGTATTAAAGCAGCAGCAACATATATAAAACAGAGTACAATGGGGTGACAATAGAAAACAGTTCAAAAATTACATTCCAAAAAGCTTCTTTACAGAGTTCATCAACGCGTTATTTATAATGAAAAAGTGTTGAACTGACTAACTGAATCCTATGTTATTAACTGTGTTGCCAAAGACGCATAGATCTCCTCAGCCGAGATCTAGCGTAACTGTCATCATGCCTATTAAATCTTCGGAGTGGTAGCTGTTGGATTCAAGTTACGGGGATGATCTCCAGGTGTGCCGATGTCTCTGTGGGCTAAGGACTGGGCCACGTAAACTCTCACGTGCTCCAAACAGAGATGTGCCACCGCTAAATACCTTGGTTGGCTTTGCCTTTGACCCTTGTTGACCGTGACCTTCTATGGATGATTTGGCAGATTTGAAGGGACACGTTCCATGTACCCGTCACCTGTAGCTTGCCCATGTGGCTCATTTCTTCATAGGACACCTGTAGCATAGATTTTAACAAAATAGCTGCGGAATCATGTGCTGGCTGTGGAAACCTGTGCTGGCTGCGGAAACTGACAAGTTTCCGCAGCTGCCTGAACAAAAATCTAAACCAAACAATAGTCATAAGCATAGTTAGAAAGCCATGTCAGAAGCTCTTTTTAAACTATAATGCAATGATTTAACAGCTTGATGGATGAAGTAAGTGGGAAAAAGAAGGCTGAGAGGGTGTATAGGAAGATGCAGGTTTGAGGCTCAACAACATGTGTATGATTAAGTGTTTATTTCATAGTGACAGTGGTTCAGTTTCAGGGTTCAATCTTTTGAGATCTGTACATGAGTATGCTTCAAGTAAGTCATGTATACATGTGGGTTTGATACATTAAAGTAACATATATATTATGATAGTTTATTGATCAGGGTTTTCAGTTGATTCAGTAAGTTTATGTACTGTTTGGGTTCAGTATTAGTACTTTGGTTACAGTGATCTAACTGCTTTGGTTGTTTGAGAATAAGTTGATTGATTTGGTTTTCATTTGATTTAGTGATTGGATTCTGTTGATTAAGTGATTGTTGATTCAGTTGGTTCAGTGACTGGTTGGTTCAATGATTGAGTTGCAATGATCAATTTTTAGTTTTGATATTTGGTATTGGGATTAAATGTTGGTAGTGGGTCCAGTCTAAAAATTTGATGAAACATGGCCTACATTTGTGATGTGTTGTATCAGGTGGATCCAATATGAAAATTTATGAAATGTGGTCCACGAAGGTGTTGAGGGTTGGAGCCTTTAGTGAGGGAGTTGAAGCTTCCTTCTGGTGGTAGATGGTAAATCTGATTAGGGGGTTGGAGCTCCCTTTCGGTGGGTGCTAGTAAACGAGATCAGGGGGTTGGAGCTCCTTTCCAGTGGGTGTTGGAGAACAAGAGAAGGTTGTAGCCTTCGGTAGGTGGGTGCCTGCATGCTGGTATGAGTCTGCGCCAGTACAAGATGTAAGAAGTTTTTATTTATAATAAAAATAAGACAAAAACGACAACAACGATGGTTTTTCCCACATTGGGTTTCCACCTAAAAAATCTTGGTGTTCATGTGTGTTGATGTGTTGCTTATATGTGATGGTTTATTTTGTTCTTATTGGACATGGTTATTGTTTAATTAATGTTTAATGAGGTACTGATACACTAGCTCAAGTTAAACAGATGATGAATTAACTAAAAAGTAAGTTTATTGGATATATTCTAGTTGTCTGCATAACAATTGCATACATACATGGGTACCCTTCAGTAAAGTCACGTATAGAAATCTTGATATGAATTTGAAAAGTTTATTGATTTTTAAATACTGATTCACCCCCCCACTCTCATTATTTTTCCCAACATATGTAATATTTATTATGGGTGCATTGGTCAAGAGGTTCTTTAGCTCTTGGAAGCTCACTTCACACTGAACTTACCATAGAAATATCACTCCCTTTCTTTGTAGAGAAGTGATTATATGACCAGTATTTGAGATCCCTTGAATAAACACCCTATATTATCCCGCCAATCCCATAAAGGATCTTACTTTTGATACATTTTGAGGGTTAGTCCATTCCATTATTTAATTGATCTTCTTGGGCTCTACTACCACTCCTCCTTCTATGATGACATGACCCAAATAGTGCACTCATGATTAAAAAAATCACATTTACTAAACTTGGCATATGGTTGGTGCTCCCTTAGCACCAACAACACCATCTTGAGGTGTTCTTCATGCTCCTCCTTGGTCCTTGAATACAATAATATGTCATCAATAAGTACCAATACAAAATTATCCAAAAAAGTGGGAGGATAATGTTCGTCATGCACATAAAGGTATCGGGTGCATATGTAAGTCCAAATGGCACCAAAACAAACTCATAGTTCCCATACCTAGTCCTAAATGTATTTTTATAGATATCTTAATTCTTTAAAATAACTTGATGATATCTATACCTCAATCCTAACTTTGAAATATTGCATGCCCTCTCAATTAATCAAAAAGGTCATCAATTCTAGTAAATGGATATTTTATCTTGACGCTCATCTTGTTTAGTTGTCTATAATAAATACATGATATGAGGGTGTTATATTTATCTTTGACAAATAATGTTGGTGCTATCCATGGAGACACACTTGGATTTATGTCACCCGTGTCCGTTATTTCTTTAACTATATCTTCAATTTCACCATCTTAGGTGCAGTACTCATTATGTAAGTCACCCTAGACATAGGAATTGCTCCTGATGTAAGTCTTATTGAAAAATTGATATCTCTTTTGGGAGGTAGTCTTGTTATTTCCTTGTGAAATACATCTTTATACTCTTGTAGCACCACATGGTGCTCAATTTTAAACATGTTATCTTTAGCTAAATTTATCACATGTACACCATACAATCGACATCATTTTATACAATATTTCTTCAATTGGAAAAATGAGGTTTGTCTTATAGACACATGCTTTTTCACTCCTTGAAGGATATTTTTATTTCCTTATTTATATACACATTCTAAGGCTTTATTGTACTTGATTCCAATTTATCCCTATGTACTTCTAGCCATCCCATACCAATCAAAATATTATACAACCCTGTTTTCAAGGTGGCTTGTGTAAGTAAACCACTCATTTCAAACTGGAATGCCTTGATGGCTTTAGTCACTTTTATTTTAATCCCTGTAGGTAGTTAACCCAACCATGACTTTGTATGTTTATTCCTTTGAAAGACACGTGCCTCAATTTTTTTTTTATGAAATATAACTAAGATTTGATCCATGTTCAATGAATATTTAAATAGGATGATTGGTAAATATATCTTCCATCTGTGACCACTAAAGACCAATGGTTTGCTTGTCAATTCTCCCTAGTTGCATAAATATAAGGTACTCTCTTGGCTACATAATTGATAATAGTGGCATGTTAGGCATTATGTACCATTTTCCTATCACAATTCTTATGTAGAAAATCTCTCAATAGGTGTTTTTCCTTGTACCCCCAATGCTTTAGTGGCGTTTTCTTTTGCTCTTCTACTTCTTTCTACGCTAGTCTTATTGATTTAACCCCACTTTGAGTAGGAAAATTATGTTGATATTGATTTCTAATTGGTACACTAAATTTAACACTTTTCCCAAACTTCTTATAGCATGAGGATATAAATCCTTTCTTCTTAAAGATGGCTTTCTCCTTCCTCCACTTATTCTAAGACTTAATCTCATGTTTTCATTAGTCATAATAATACTCAGCCTTTATAATATTATCCTGAAGTGTTTTTGGATCATTAAATTTAACTCTGTCCTTATTGGATTGTGGAAATCCATTGGGAAAGCTTTGTATTGTTACTTTTTCATCCTTGATGTAAGGGACATATCTCGACAACTCTATAAATATATTTTTATATGAATCCATCATGAGTAGACCCATCTTATGTTCATGAAATTCCTAGATTTTACCATCATAATACCTTTCATATGGGTATTTCTCCCAACAATATTTTTTTAATTTAATCCTAGTTAGCTTCTTCTCTTGTATTCCCTTGACATTCTTGAGAACATTCCACTAGATATCATTTTTTTCTCTGAAGTTAAATATTGTCACTCAAGCCTTCATATTCTCACAGTATTTATGCACCCTAAAGTATTTCTTTAGGAACAATAGCCATGCCTCAACATCTTCATTCTTTCTAACTTCCCCATCAAATGTGGGAGGTTTAACCTTCTTGAACTCTTCAGGCAATGAGCTCTTTGTAACCCTTTTGTTTTTTTGGTTATGCAATCTAGTTTGGTGGATAGTCTATATGAACTATTAGTTTCATATTTAGATGTGTCTATTGAGGTTTCTTTACTAGTTGTATCCTTATTGGAACTTCTATGCTTCTTCCTTGACCCATTTCCTTCTATCTCACTAGTTGTTGGCCCATATTTTTGAATTTCATATGGCCTATGAACCCTTTTGGAAATTTTCTTGTCCATATTATTGGTAGATGGTTCATGTTGTCTTTTTCTTTGTAAATATAATATGCTTTGTAACACTATTACATTTACTTCGTCCTATTTTTCCTACAACTTAATAATCCTTTGATTGTTTTCCTTATAGTTCCTAGGTCGATTCCTCAAATTTCTAAGTGTTTCCACCCAATTAGGAGGGGCCTCCACCACTTTTATCTCATATGAATCCTCTTATCTATTATGTGAAGTCTTGTCTAAGGTGTATTATACCATCTTTTATCATTCCATTTATTTTTTGTTGCTAGTAAGTCTTCTTATGTGTTGAAACAAAAGACAACTGATGGTTTAAGGAAATAACAAAATTTCAACATATCTAGTTACCTTGCTTACAAATACGTTGGCCTAATATTTTGGATTAAACTTTATGTTTTGTTGATGTTTCACATCACACTCATACTTGGTTTAGATAAATAAAGTAAAGTTTAAGCAACAATTTTGGTACAACAAATATTTAACATCAAAATACCCAACTCATTCTTTCTCTCCTTAGCCCATGTAGCTCAAGTACTAAACTTTAGCTATGATACCCCTTTGTAACCCACCCCACCACCTAAGCCATCATAAGGAGGCAGTGTCATAAAATTTTGGTTTATTTTACTCACAATAGACCCCACTTTTTAGGTCTCCATCATTTTTTCTCATCAAGAGCTTTCCAACAATATAATTTTTTTCTAAATCCAAACTCTAGACATAATGTTATGCCTTTCTGAATATTTTCCATTCCAAGTGCCACATCAAAATTTGTACCATTTCCATGCATCAAACACATGGTGTTTTTTTTCCCACACATCATCATCACACAATGTTATGCCAACAATACAAGGTTGACATGTGACAGTCCTCTTCCCATATGTCAGCACTACGTGGGCCATGCCCTTGCCAAACATGTTAGTGACTCTCCCTTGCATTTGGATCTGGGATTTTCCTTAAGCCACCATTATAACAAATTTTGGATCTCCATATTTTCAAATGAACCTCGGATTCCTAAAACATTCAAATCCATATAAATCTAAGATTTCATGTAATTATTGGGTTGACTCTTCAAACATCTAGAGACGGGATTTTTTAAAAGTCCAATTAATTTGAAATTTCTAGATTTCCATATCTAAGAAATTCTAAAAGTTCATTTAAGTAGATTTTATGGATTTCTAGTTCTTCACTATCCAGATATTTCATACTCCACATCATCTCGATGAGACTACCACATAGCCTCCAGCTTAGTGTTGAAGCACCTCTAGTCCATGCCACTTCGCCACATTATTATAGTGAATGCAAGTCAAGTATCTGCCTATATGGATATCCAACTTCTTGTTTTTTTCTAGATCCATATAGATTTGGAAAAACCCAATAAGTCCCATTTCATAATTATATTTGGATTATTAAACTTTTGGATTCCACATCACATACCACAATATGTGCCATGTTGATGGTCACTTATACTCCTCTATACTAAGTTCACCATGTCACCACACCATGTTGACATGCCATGTCATCCAAAACTAATCTACATACCTTGTCATTGTGACACGTCAGCATACCATGTAAAAATCCACCTACTTGCAATCTTGAAGTGCTCACATGGTCTTCATGTATCCTCCTTGTGACCTAAAAAACTAGCATCCAACATATAGTGTTTTCCAAAGGTCTAGCTTGTATATAATTTAGATCCCTAGGTCAACAACATTGATGTCAAGGTTATTCCTTAAAAGGTTATGCCATTCATCTCATCTGACATCTAGGTTCTTTTTTTTTAATTCCATTCACAAATCATTCTAAATGCCCAAAAATATAGATCTTTCCCTTGACACTTAACATATTATGAACTATCCATCTGTAGCTCTTAACAGGGTCTGGATCTTGACATATTGTTGTAGCGGCTACAACCACCCTCCAAAATTTTTCCTTAGCCTGTTTTGGAGCCTCCCTACCAACCTTCACAGCAGCTTGCCTTGCTTCGTCAAGTCCTCAAGCTTCAGGGTCTTTCTTGCTCAAAGGCATCCTGTCAATCATAATTTGATATTTTCCCTTCACAGGCTGCTCATCTGGACTTGGTTGAGATGCAGGCTGAGAAGCTTCCCAGTGAAATTTGTGCATTTTTGGAGGGCAACCAGCCTTCCCTCCAGGAATTCCGCAATTCCTTCTAAAAGCCTGCTGGACTCTAAGATTGCACAATCCTAACAGCCAACCCTCCCAGTAGGATTTGCACATTTTTTTCCATCAACAAGCTGTTCAACCTAGTATTTGTGCAAATATGGACAACAGTCAGCTGCTCTGCCCAAAAATTGTGCAATCCCCTTCGATAGTCAGCCCAGATGACAATCAGAAATGTTCAATTGAGTTGACCGGTTCCCTCCGGGACCGTGCAAAAGAGACTTGCATACATAGGTTGCTTCTCCCAAGGTAGCATGTAGAGGCATCCCTTGTTTAAGGGATCTATGTTTAGTAGTTGGAGGTTACATGAAAGGATTAATTCATAAACCTCCCTCCAAGTGTCGCTTCCCCTGGATTTGTGGCATGCGCATCACAACCTCAATTTTATCAAAACTCATCAACCAAACGCTGCAAAGCTCATTCCTCACATCAAACTTGTAGCTCTGACATCCCACATCACATCTAGGAGCAGTCGGCACATTCAACTCAACTGTTTTGGGGTAAGCTCGCTTCCCATGCCTTGTGCTGCATTTCTGTCACTTTTTGGGTTTTCGCTTGTATGAGTATTGTTTTCTTGATTTCTTTGAACGCATGTTGTCGTTTACATGTATTCTAGCTTGTCCTAGCTCTGTTTCAATTTTCGTTGCTATCTCACTGCTTTCGCATGCATGAAATTGTTTTGCACGGACGTTCACCCAACCGATGAACGACCTCACCCACATGCATGTTGATCTATTTTCTCAATCCTCCATTCATGTTTTTCATGCATTGTTTATCACTTCTACTATCACTTAGTGTCGCCATGCATTTCATCGACTTACTTGCTTTTAGTTGCCCGTCGACGAGTCGGGAAAACCTTGGCCCAGTCTGTGCCTTCACTAAGGCTACATTTTGCAATCTAGAGAAGGAATGCTCACCTTCCTCTCTAGATTTGTGCATTCTAGCCCAACACTGGCCTCCTAGACTGAATTACACATTTCTGGAGGTAAGTGGATGCTTGGCCCAAAAAATTGTGCAAATTTGTCCCTAGGCCAGCAATCTTTCTCAGCTGGAATCGTGCATTGCGTAATCCCAGCAGCCAACTGCCCAACTGGGTTGCACATTTTTGCAATTCCAGCATGTCAGTCAGTCTCCCAACAGCGCAGACTATGCCCTGTGCAGTCTTGGCAGTCGGTCTCCCAACCTCCCAGCCAAAATTACGCAACCTTCATGATCATTCACCCAAGTATGTTGCAAGTCAGTTCTCATGTTCATTTTGGTTTTCCACTGACAGATTGCTTGCTATGAGTGTTTCCATGTCTTCAGGTATCACAGGTGTTCATTTGCCTCTCAGCAATACAAGTATAATGGTTTCCAAGAGAGCAGAGACGAAAACACCGTTCAGAGCATGCTTGGGGATGAAGTCAATCAAGTGTCCATGGGCTTACCCACTCACGAATACATCAAGTTGTTCGCAAAAAAAGGACATCAAGCAACAACATCACAACGAGCAGCATCATGAAGAACAACTGAAGCTAGCATACCGAATGTAGCGAACACAGCCAATGAAGTGAATGCAAGAGGAAGGTTGTTGACAACATAGAGGTAGAGCAAAGTTGCAAGATCAATCAAATCCACTAATAATGAAAGAAACTTTAGATGCTCGGGCTATGAAGTGGCGGCGTGACATAAAGATCATGTAAAGGCAGAAGATGGAACAAAGAAGGAGTTGCATGTGCTGAAGTAGCAACTCAGGAAGAACATGAAGCTACACAGATAGTCCAATGAGTTGCAGTAGGAACAGGAACAACAGTGGGTGCAACATGCACTCACGGATGAAACTACGCCAATACAAGTTAAGGATCCATCCTAGTAGCTGACACAGAGCAAACATGGTGAGCAGCGTTGTTTATCGCATGTAAAGGATCAAGCAACATGCATGTCGTTGAGCGCACACATTGAATCCAACCCATTCAACACACTCACCAAGGTGAAGACAAGAAGCAATTCCAACTGGGGTTGAACATGCACTTCGGCAAGATGATGCGCATGACCACCAACACACACTTGAAGATCAGCACGGACACTATGCATCAGTGTGTTGCCGATTCAACCATATCCAAGAATACCATGTGCATGTTAGAAAACGAGTTGGATGAAAGGGCCGAACCAATGCACTGGTTGCAACGGAGGCAAGAGTTCGCTTCAGAAAGATGTCACCATGAGGTGCATGCACACCATCACGAATGAGCAAGATTGGTATCAGCTCACCAGCTTCACCATCACAAGCATGTCAAAGAGTTGGTCTCACCATAGCAGACTCAGTGTCAATGATGTTTTGCATGGCTTGCTCAAGCTATGTTGTCTCACATGAGTACATGTGCATTGTATTACAACCCCCTACCCAACAATGCATCATGAAGCTCACCTCATGGAATATTAGAGGGATCAATAGCCCCGAGAAATACAGATTGATAAAAAACATAATTTAGCAGGAGAAACCCCAAGTCTTCTTCATGCAAGAAATCAAATGTAGCTCTACAACACTGGATCAAACCCTTGCAAAAGCATGGCCATGTAGTAAAGCAATAGCAGTGGATACCTCAGGAGCCTTAAGAGGCCTAGCAATAGTCTGGGATGAACGAGCCATCACTCTTACTAACATTCATGCGAGTAAACACTTCATTCAAGCCACCTTCCATATTACAAGAACAGATGTGCATGGTCACCTAACCAATGTCTACTTCCCCTAGGAGGCAATGCATAAGATAGACATATTGAACACTTTATCTTTGATCAACTCCGACAGAACTCATCCACTCTGGATCACAGGAGGAGATTTCAATATGATTACAAAGCTAGAAGAAAAGAGAGGAGGCAGGACCAAACTAGATAATGAATGCATTCATTTAAAAAAATTCATCCAAAACAACTAGCTCATAGATATGACATTCAACAACGGAATCTACACTTGGAATAACAAACGAGCAAGTACACATCAAATTGCCTCTCGATTGGATAGATTCTTGCTATCCGACAATGCAATCCATCTTGGAGGAGACTTCTCAGCTTCAATCTTGCCTCTCACAGGCTCAGATCATTGGCCAATATCGCTCCAATGGAAAAGACCGGGAAACACTACAAGGCAACCTTTCTACTTTGAGGCTTTCTGGCTGATGCATCCAGACTTCAATAACCTGATAAATACGGTTTGGAAAAGTTTCAAACCCCCAGATGGATAAAAAATGTATCAATTCCAACAAAAACTCAAAAATATCAAAAACAACATCAAACAATGGAATCAACTTACCTTTGGCAATATCTTCCAAGCTCAAAATGCTCTAGATCAAGAAATGAAAAGACTACAACAGAATATCATCGTGGAAGGAAGATCTGAGGTACTCTTAGAGCAGGAAAATCACCTTCAGATACAAATATCAGAAAGAGCAAAGCAAGAAGAAATACTTTGGAAGCAAAAATCAAGAGTTAGATGGCTTATGGAGGGCGAAAGAAACACAAAAAAATTTCATCGCACCACTATCCAGAGAAGAATGCACAACAACATCACTCACATCCAGAATCGGCAGGGAGAACGATTGGAAAAGCATGAGGATGTAGAACAAGAACTTCTTACCTATTTCAAGCAGGTACACCAAGAACCTCAAATAGATAGAAAGCCAACCATAGAGAAAATAACCAAAAATATCCCAAAAATCATAACAGAGGAACACAATCAGCTCCTCCTCAGGCCGATATCTTTACAGGAAGAGGAGCATGCAATGTGACAACTAAAAGAAGGAAAGGCGCCTGGCCCTAATGGCTTCACTTCCAATTTCTTCCATAACTTCTGGGATCTAATTAAAGAGGAGGTATGGCAGGTCGCTAAGGAATCCAGGAGTAACAGATGGATGCTTCCCTCTATGAACGTAACCTTCATTGCCCTCATCCCCAAGGAAGCGCAATCTCATACTCTTGATAAATTCAGGCCTATCACTTGTTGTAATGTCATTTACAAGATAATTTCCAAAGTTATTGCCTCGCAACTAAAACCACTGCAACCATTACTCATATCGCTAGAGCAATCAGGCTATGTGGAAGGCCGACAAATCACGAATGGCATCATTCTCACTCACGAGATTATTCATTCCTTGAAGCAGTCCAAAAAAGCAAGTATGCTTCTTAAAATTGACCTCTCTAAAGCTTTTGATAGTTTAAGCTGGAATTATATTCAAAAGATGTTGATTGCCTTTGGTTTCTCCCCTCCCTGGGTTAGATGGGTCATGAGTCTCATAACTTCCACCTTCTTCTCCATTCTGGTCAATGGAATCCCTTCCACCCCTTTTCACCCCTCCAGAGGTATTTGACAAGGCGAGCCCCTATCACCTTTTATGTTTGTCATAATGGAGGAAGGACTTGGAAGAAACATCAAAGAAGCTCTTCACTGCCAACAATTAAGAGGCCTCTCCTTTCCCAACTCCCCTACTTTTACCCACCAACAATTTGTGGATGATAACATGTTGTTTGGCCATCCTTCAGTCCAGGAAGCTCTTAAATTAAAATCCCTTTTGTCTGAGTTCTCGGATGCCTCAAGAGCTAGCATAAATAAGGCTAAATCCCAAATCTTTTTCTTTCATACCCCTGCTATCACTCAATCCTCAATAGCTCGTATCCTTGGATTCTCGATAGCCGCTCTCCCTTCCAAATATCCGGGAGCTCCCATGACTGATACAGCTTTGAAGCACTCATCTTGGCAACTACTCTTGGAAAAATTGGAAGCTCGTCTCTCATTCTGGACTTACAGAGCCCTCAATATGGCTAGCCATCTAGTCTTAATCAAAGATGTCCTGCAATCCATGCCTCTGTATCTTTTTTCAGTTCTGGTAGCGCTAAAATGGGTACTCAGGGAAATCAAACATCTTCAAAGAACCTTTATGTGGGGCAATTCGGGAAAAAATATAAAATGGGCACTAGTGAAATGGGACACCATTTGCCTTCCGAAAACCTCGAGAGGTACAGGGCTTCGTGATCCTCAACATAGTAATTCTGTCATGGGAGCACGCATCTGGTGGAAATGGATCTCGGTGCTGCATACTCCCTGGGCTATCCTCTGGACAATAAAATATGCTAACAACCGACTAGTAGATGATCTAATCCGACTCACAGAAGTTGGCCTAGGATCCTTAATCTGGAACGCAACTAAACAACACAAGGATTTAATCCAACAGCACAACTTCTGGGAAGTAATGGATGGTAACAATGTAAGGCTCTGGGAAGACTCATGGCAGCAAAGACCCAAGCTAAGGGACCTGATCAAACCTCACCAAATCCTGGATTGGGAAGAGCAATTGATGGTTAGGGTCAACCAACACTAGAGGCCCACTCTCACACAAGGATACAGACAATGGATAAGATTGGATCACATCATTAGGCAAGGCACAAAACCCGTTCAGAAAAATCTGAAGGAAGAAATTTCTAATAGGAAAATCCGCTATTCCGATAAGAAGGATATACTCAGATGGGGTTACGAGGCAAGAGAAACATTCACCACACATGAGGCTTACAATATAATTATAAGGAATCACACAGTCAAGGATCTTCTTTGGAACAAATTTTGGGCCCCCAACATTTGGCCAAAAGTATCCACTTTCCTCTGGTTGCTCTGTCAAAATAAAATCCTCACCTAGGATAATCTACATAAAAGAAGCTTTCACGGGCCTTCCATGTGTCCCAACTACAATCAGGAGGAAGAAACCACTCTGCACCTCATGAGCTCATGCCCATTGGCAACCAGACTCTGGGGAAAAGTAAGCTTTAGATGCAAAAAAGATAGACGAATTAAAGAGGATATCACCAACACTGTATGCAATTGGGTAATCAATCCATATAAGAGCAAATTGTTAAACTCTTTATGGAAACGTATCCCGAGCCTTCTCATGTGGACAATATGGAAAGAAAGAAACCGCCGCATCTTCGAGGACCAATCCTCACCTTTAAAAATCCTATGGAATAACGTTTGCCAAAACCTTCGGGAGACCTTAATGCTTCAAACCTGGTATGAAGAAGACTTTCCTTCCACTCCACGGGAACAGAATATATGGGAAAACTGGAATCTTCAGTGGAACCAGGTGCAGGCAAACCATGGTAAACCCTCATCACAAAGCAAGATACTAGACAAATGCCTTCCTCCACCCCAACATATGATACAAATTAACTTTGATGGAGCTTCTAAAGGCAATTCGATCAAAGCAGGAGATGGAGAAGTATTCAGAGATCATAAATGCATACCTCTTCTAACCTTCATAGGCTCAATTGGCTGGGATACGAATAACTCGGCTGAATTAGAAGGGTTATGGCAGGGGCTTCTCCTAGCTCATTTTCATGGTTTCTTTCCACTTTTAATTGAAGGCGATTCTCAGATTCTCATTAACATGGTTAATCAGATTCTGCAGGGGGACACTATCAAACAAAGTGGTCAACAGCTGGAGATTGGTGGAAAGTCTAGAACTCATTGAGCAATGGCTCTCCACCCACAGAGCAGTCATCTTCAAACACATCCATAGGGATGGCAACAAAGTGGTTGATCTTTTAGCTAACATAGGAGTGGATAGTGGACTGACTCTACATGCAGGCTCGCTTACCACTATTGCTAGTGAACTCCAATTAAAGGATTACAATGATTTGGTGCAGATTGAAATGGTACAGGGTGAAGAAGCACACCTGGATGTGGGTGATAATCACGCCATTAATGGCGATTAGACAGACGGGTGGTAAGAGGACTGGCCACATGGCCACCTACGTCTCCCCCCATGCCAGCCTGAATGATATTCATGGCGCCTTGCAGATGACATTAAATGGGTGCACTGGTCGAGATTTCTCCATCATTTGCATAACAATGGCCTCCACAGACCATAATGCTGCTGCTCCTCCCCTGCTCCACAACATTTGCCCACCACAAGCAACAGAGCCTTATTCTCGCATAGTCACCGGAAGCCGTTGCTGGTTGCTCAGCTGTGTAAACCTTGGTGATGGGTATCACTTCTCCCACACCAGGTTCTGTAATCTGACACCAGCTCAAACTTCCTTCGCTCATCCTCTGCTCAGCCATTCAGCCAATTTACCCACTAATAGCTCTGCTTCGAATACTGTTGTAGCTCACATCCACCACCAAATGCGTAGCAGGAGAGGGGGATTTCGTGGTGGAGGTATCCGTCCTCCTGCGACGCCTAGCCCAGATTCGACCTCCCCCTCCCCTTCCCCTGACATCCCAAATCCTTATGGCTCCTTCTCTGGCAGGTATCCTAATACCCGCAGTGGTCGGGGACGAGCTCAGCTCCAAGGTGCTAGCCGGGGGGATGTCGTTGTCCACACAACAAATTTCCCCCTTCCCCCTTAACCCGCTCCCACATGACACAATTTCACTTCCGCAACACCCTGAATAGGTCTGTTATCACCGCCACAGTCACCATCACTTTCTCTGCGGAAAACAACCCGCAGGAAGCTCTTCTAGAGAACAATGGTGATCAGCAGAGGGTTGCGCAAAGGAACAGGAGCGCTTGTGACCCAGGCAAGCAGCTGTTGGATGAGGATGTAGCCACCCCCCATGGTAAGGAGTTGGGTGGCAGTCAGCAAGCTACTGAAGGCGGAGCGGGAGACACGCAGACACCAGGAGGCAGAGCGGGAGACACGTCCAACCCACATGCAGCTGCAGGCAGCTCCACTGGCATTCAACCCACTCGTGAACTTCAGACTGGCACGTCAGCAAAGGAGGAGGAGTGGCACCAGTACACGTGTCTCATCGAGGAGGAGCCTGCCCCAGACGACCTCCAGAATTGACACTTGGCTACCAGGTGTCGCCCTTCTGCCAGCTGGGTGTTTCTTCTGCTGACTAGTCATTTTCTGTTATGTTTTGTTTTGTCAAAACTTTCCTGGTTATTTTTGCCATGTTTGATATTTTTTGGTTAAAATTGATAGCCCTTGTAGGGTTTTTTTCTACGTTCACGGACTGGTTTCCCAATCGATGGGGTAGTCGAGATATTTTTTGATAAACAATTTTCAGCACCGCTGAGGCCCGAACCTCGATGTAATCATATTTTGTTTCATATTAATAGAATAGTTTTACTTAGAAAAAAAGTGTATATAATCTTTTAAAATTAAACCACAAAACCTGTAAAACTAAGCTTCCCTATGTAACTATTAAACCGCCACAAAACTTCTACCAATATATTTAACCAAAAACTTTACACTAATTAAAAAAACCTCCCATCCTAGCTTAGATGAAGAACTCGATACCATCCTCTGGTATTAAAATACTCTCTTCCTTCCCAACGACTAGGTACACACTTCAGCGGATTTTCAAAATTTTCCTCCTACAAAAGTGAAATAACCATCTGGATTCCACCTGTAAGTCGGATTTTCAAATTTTTCCTCTTCACAGAAGTGAAATATCGACTACATTCTGTTTGTAAACCAGTTTCTGTCGTGACTCTTCACAGAAGTGAAATATCGACTGGATTCTGTCTGTAAGCCGGTTTCCGTCGTTACATCCACAAAAGTCGAGATGATAAATCCATTATATCAACGATCTAAGTCTGTCTCGATTCTAGCAATTGGATGTGCTTAGTGTTGGCTTCCACCTATGCTTTTATGGAGAAGAAAAAACACACCATCCTCCATTAATGAAAACACGAGATTTATGTCTTTTTTTTTGTCTCTAGTGTGATTTTTTAGAAGTTTTTTTTTTTGGCTAATTTCTCTAAAGTCTGGCACGAATTTATTGAAATCACAAGTAATATACCCTCAAAAAGCCAGTTTAAAAAACACAAATCAAGATTTCACTTTACTTTTTTCCGCTGGATTCCGTTACAAAAAGTCCAAAAAGTCGCACTAAAGACAACTCCTTTTTCTCAGTATTGACGAAACCCACTTATGAAAATGATAAGTAAATCTATTATAACATAATCATGTCATGTCACTGGAATTTGGGTGAGGAGGTTATCATTAAACCCTCCCAACAACCAAAACTATCTTAGTCCAAATAAAATACAAATACATTAAAAAATTATACAATATTATTATAATTTTTTTAATTTTTTGAAATATTTTTCACTCAACATTTTCTGGAATGATGAGTTTGAATTTTATAATTTATATTATTTATCACTAAATTTTAATAATTAATTTATTATTTTTCATTTTAAAAACACTTAAAAATATCTTGATGGAATAGAAACAAATTCAAAGCTTAGTATGAAAGCCAAATGTCTATTTTTCATCCTTACTCATGGTTAATATGTTCCCCGGTCACTTTCGTCCATGGTTTATTTGTCATTATCAGATAAGTTAGTTGCAAAGTATTTATATTATAAAAATAGTATTCAAATAAAAAAATTCATAAAAATAAATTTTAAATAATAAATAATATTATTTTATAAAATAAATTATTACTAAGTTTTCTCTCATATCTATACTTACTTTCATGGATTTATAAATCCATTTAATTTACAACACATCAACTTTAATATTATACATACTTACTTTCATTGACTTATAGATCCATTTAATTTACAAGAAGTCAACTTTAATATTATATATTTATTTCATATAATTGCTATGTCATTTAAAATTCGTGAATTTACAAAATATTCATAAATCATTTTAGGTTTCTTAATGTTTCTTTGATCTTAATGGGTTCATTTTAGCTTTTATTAAGATTATCAAGAAACATATACCACGTGTATAAATATATACATGGTTTTATGTGGTTTTTGTGTTACTTGAATAAGTAACCACTTAATTTAATATTATAGATTTATTGAATAAGTAGCCACATAAATTTAATATTATACATTTATTGAATAAGTAGCTAGTTATTTATTTAATATTATATATTTATTTTATAGAATCGTTTATATTAATTTAAAATTTATTAAAAAAACATATGTTTTTTTAATGATTTTTTGGTTTTAATGGATCCATCTTCATCTTTTATTAAGATTATCAATAAACATATAACACATATACAGGTATATACATAATTTCATATACCATATATATAGGTATATACATAATTTCATATGGTTTTTGTTATATATTTGAGAAATTTCGTATGTTTTTTGTTATATATTTGAGAAATTTGTTAATTGAATACATAAATTTAATTAATTTAATAATGTGAATTAAGTTTTTAAATTATTTTTGAATTTTAAATTATTATTAATTTTAATGATTTTTTTTTTTTAATATTTTAATTTGATTAGATTTGTATTTATAGGGTTTCTAATATGAGACTTTAATATAAGGAGTGCTTTAACAGTGTACCTTTTTATTATCTCATCTACATTTTACAAGCCAAAAATTGTTAAGTGAATAAATAAATTTAAATAATTTAATATTTTGATGTCCTTTCAAGTTAAATGTCTAAGATAAATCAATCAATTTACCTTGGGTATCATCTCTGATGAGAGGAAATGCTTTGTGGATTTCCATGATCTATATATTACAATATAACAAGTGCTGCATGCAGCCGGTAGTCCCTGCCGTAAGCGAATGGCCTCTCTCAAGCACAAATGAATGAATCTCTTTTTTGATTTGTGCACCATTTCTCATGCTTTCGGCAAAGAAGTTAGCTGAGATCAATTCATGTGGGTGCTGGACGATCATACTATCATAAAGGTGCTTAAAAAAGTCTTGGATAATATTTTACAGGCCCTGTGGATTATTTTGCTTCTTTAACTATAGTTACACCAAGTATCAAATAGACAAATCTAATCAGTGAATAGTTGAATGATATCATGCATGACTTTTCGTTTCATCCAAGATGGGACAACGACGGTAAGAGGAAACATAATGCACAAGTCAATCACTCGAAGAAGGTTGAAATTTTAAATTTATGTTAATGTAAATTCGATAACAGTGATTATTTTTTAATACACTCGATTTTAGGTTTTGAATATTTTAGAAACCGTTAAATTTCTTTGTATTTATATATGTAATTTCTTTTTATAATAATTTCTTTGTATTTAGATATGTAATTTTTTTATAATAATGGATTGAAAGCAATTATTTTCAAAAAGAAGAAAAATATGACATTCTAGTTATTTTAAATTTTCATTTGCAATTAAAACAAAAACTATTCTATATTCAATATGACCTAAAAATTTTATTTACAATTAAAAAAAAACTATTCTATATTCAATATGACCTAATATATAATAAAAGTTAAGCTTGTTTAGGAAAATAATCAATTATTAACTAATTGAGATCATAAAAAATGATATGCTTGGTTTTTATAATTATTTATTTCACATCATTTATTACAGATATAAAGACACCGAGGAATCAGATATGATGTAAAAATCAGAAATAAATAAAATCACTAACTTTTATATAAAAAATAGTTTTTTATATGAACCTCCATTATATACATCATTTATTACAGATATAAAGACACCGAGCCTAAGAAAGGACGTGGGGCAAGCATTTGGGGAGTGCATGCAACCCACCTGTCACATCACCTGTCACATCATTGCTATTTCATAACCTCATAAACTCTTCCTAATTTCTTAACGGATGTGTGTCCTCTCGTGTTAGTCGGTATGGATTATATTTCATATTATAAAGCGCATCAGCGTTTACATTAAAGTAGGTTGTATATTTCACACATGTACATTAGCTTATGTTGGAAATGACGTCATTTAACGGGTTTGCTATTATAACTCCATGGATGGAGGCATTTTGAATTCCGATAATGACTCAGAGAAAAAAATTGGGAGGCAGTAGTTGAAAATTATACAAAATGCATTGACGCCATTCACTTTCAGCTCAAGGAGAGCTTGTTGAATGACCATCAAACTAGTTTTCTGCACGCGGCTTCCACAGAGGTGATTTATCATTAATTTAGCATTCTAGCAATTTGATTAGGAAAATTTATTTTTTTGTTACTGATTACTTGTAATCATTTTTATAATGAAAACAATCTTGAAGAAACATAACCAAATTCTCTAATAACACTTCAGGAAATTAAAAAAAGAAAGATGAAGAAATCAAATACCTGCTGGAACTACTTCACAGGGGTGAAGCTCTGAAGCATCTGGGCACTTGCATCTATCAGGTGGGATCCCACGGTGCGTGGCTTCCCTGGCACATCTTCTGGGGTTGAAGGTAGATAATAATATGGAAATTGTTGACACCTAATCCGAAACGGATGAGGTGAAGTCGGACAGTCATCTAGAAGATGAACTGATCCGTTTTATATGTGTATAAGTAAAGTGCTGTCTATTGAATAAATGAATCAATCAGTGTTTTCTCATTTAATTGTTTTCTTGCGCTCATTGCTGGAGTTACTCCTGGCCTGACATGGTATCAGAGCCCAGGTCCCTTAAATTAGCTGTAACTCCTGCCTCTGCCTCTGCGCTCTCTGACCTGAATAGTCTGCCTCTGTCATGCGTTTTATTCAGGCAATTCACTGCCCCTCTCTGGCTGCCTCTGACATACCTGTTCTGACTTGACCTCTGCGCCTCTGTGCGGTGAGCGTGGAATACGCTGCTGTATGTGAGCGTTTTGTTTTGATATTGTCTTCTGCTGCAGCCGAGACTGTGGTGGGGTGAGAGAGGCTTCTTCGTTGGATTCGATCGATTGCTCTCTTTTGTCCAGCAATTCTTCCATTTCTTTGGTTTTGAGCTCCAGATTTTTTTTCCTTCTCTGCGAGTTCTTCGAATTTCTTCTGGAGCGATTGCTCCAGTGAGGCGTAGTGGTCTGTGAGTTCCTTCCATTGGAGAGTGCATTTCTCTAGAACGCCTCTCTGGGTATCCAGAACTGTAAACGCCTCCTCCAGCCGTTGCTTGTCCTCCTCCATTGAACCCATCTATGCAGTGCTAAACCCTGAACCCTAAGTTGGCCTGACGCTATCGAAGAATTGATGCACAGCAGAAAAGATGTGATTCTACTATCTCGCCCGCTTAGAAGAGCAGAAGAACGCCGCCCTAGCGGCCATTGAAAGTGGAAAGAGTGAAAATAGTCTCAAGTTCCTCTGCGAGAAAATGGACGCCGAGGGTCTCTGGAGATTCATAGTGGAAAGCAAACGAAGTCCGTGGTGCCTGACGTTCTGAACGGTGGTATTGAAGATAGAGACTGCGTTTGAAGACTGTACAGAACCGCGGCATCGTTTTTGGATTGAAACAGCGGCATCGTTTTATAAATGTGGTAAGATCTGACATGGTAAGAACTGACTTGCCTTCGGAAGTGTGGAACCCATGATGTGGGAGCGCCCTCCTTTTCAAAACAGTGGTATGCTGCGTTAATATTGAAGCCCGAGCTATTGTATGCGCATTTTTAAATGACAGTGGACTGCGTCTTTTGTAAAGATTTTTGGTGGCTGCATCCTTAAGTTTAATGGAGACTGCGTGTTTATAAAGACTGAGTTCCGCAGCGGAAGTGTGGTAAAAGACTGTATTTGCTGCGTTTTCCTTATTTGAAGACTGAACTGTGACTGCGCCTTTTTTTTTAAATGCTGGATGCCTATTTTTAATGAAGCTAAGACTGAGTTGATGTATGATGACTCTTTCAAAACAGTGATATATATAGCGCTCTTTTTTTTTCTTAAACAGTGATATACATTATGTGAGAAGTGATATGTATATGAGCCCCAATTTTTTATTAAACAGTGATATATGAACAGTAATATATGTAAGCGGTGGGCGCCATCATTAAACAATGATATATATGTGAGCAATGATATATATATGCTGATGGAATGTTAGAAGAAAATGCATAAGGCTATCACATAAGGATTTTTTCTCTCAGTAGAAATTTTTTTATCAACAGAAGTTTTTGGCAGAGATATATATTTTTTTACAGAATGCATTCAATCATTTCAATGGTCGGAATAGTTCTCACTGGCAAGGAGAACTATTCTGAATGGTCCCGGATGGTAAAACACACCCTTATCTACAATGAGCTGTGGAAAGGTGTGTGTGTCGGAGAAGAAGACAGAGACCCTGTGCAGCCCACATCAGACAAAGAACTCGCCATTTGGGAAAACAAGAACAGTAAAGCTTTTGCATTGATCGCAGCATCTGTCAATGAGGAAGTAAGTCGTCATATTTCTTGCTATTCCACTGCCTTTGAAGCTATACAAAAGCTGAAAGAACTCTATGATACACATTCTGCACTTGAAGTTGTTCAGCTCATGATTAAACTCTTCACTCTTGAACTGAAAAATAATGATCCTCTTGCTCTTGCATCTGAAATAAAGTCTATAATGCATGATATAAAATCCACTAAGGTTGAGCTGGATATCTCTCTTATTGCCTTTCTCAAAGCACTTTATCCTACCTACTCCAATTATCTTGAGTCTTTACAAGCAAATGGAAACCTTAAAGATATAACCTTTGACTCTCTTGTGAAAAAGTTTGCTGAAAGAGAGAAAGCCTTTGGGAAGAAAACAGTCCCTGAATCTTCTGAAGAGACTGTTTGCCTTGCTCACAAAGAAAAGCATCCTGCTCAAGATTCTGCAAGAGGAAGAGGTGGACGAAGAGGAAGAGGAAGATACTTCAGAGGCAGGGGGGCAGACATTCTCAAGCAGAAAAGGCAGATCTGCATTGCATTCGCTGCAAACGAAATGGATCACATGATGCTTCTACATGCAAGCTACCATGGGACAAGGTTGAGCAGAGAAGAAATCAGCAGAAAGGTAAAACTGATGACTCAGACAAAGGTAAAGCACCCGAATCTGCACACTATATTGAGGCACAATGTAATATTGGAGTAAATGAAGATTTGTTTAATGCTTCACTTGCTTCTTCGAAAAATGACTGGTTGCTTGATTCAGGAGCAACCTGTCATATGACTCATAGGAGAGATTTCTTTGAAGATTTCACTAACAATGTTGATGGAGCAGTATACTTTGCAGATCAGTCAAAAATCAAGCCATCAGGGCTTGGCACAATCAGGCTTAAACTGCCTGGTCTTCCAGACTTTCTTCTGGATCATGTTCTATATCTCCCACAGCTGAAGAGAAACTTGCTGTCCCTGGTCCACATCCGCCAGCAAGGTCACTCCATTCACATGTTTGATGGCAAGCTTGAGGTAAGAAAGGCATCTGACCACTCACTTGTCATGAGGGGTATAGAAGAAGAAAGACTCCTTAAACTACAAGGAACCTCTGCTCATGCACAACATTTCTCATATATTTCTCATCATGAAGAATGTACACTTCCATCAAGTTTATTATGGCATGCTAGATTTGGGCATTTAAACTATGATAGTCTCCACTTGTTGAAGAAAAATGGTGTTGCTGGTTTGCCTACAATTCCTAGAAAACATAAACAATGTGATGCTTGCATTCTAGGAAAGCATAGCAAACAGTCTTTTCATGATTCACATTCAAGAGCACATAGGAAGCTTGAACTTATTCATTCAGATTTATGTGGTCCAATGCATGTTCCTTCTGCAAATGGAAATAAATATATCATGACATTTATTGATGATTACACCAGAATGTGTTGGGTTTACTTATTGAAGAACAAATCTGATGCTTTTCAAACATTTAAGAATTTTCATAAGTGGATTGAAAATGATGCACAATCTCATATTGGGTCTATTCACACTGATAATGGAAAAGAATATACATCAAATGAATTTGAACACTATCTTCGCCAACATGGGATTAAACATCAAACAACTGTGCTTTATAATCCTCAACAGAATGGTGTAGCTGAAAGAATGAACAGAACAATTTTGAATATGGTACGATCTATGCTTTTCTTCAAGAATGTAAAGACAATGTTTTGGGCTGATGCTGTTCTATGTGCTGCATATATAAAGAATAGATGTCCATCTAGTACTATAAGAAACAAGACTCCTTATGAATTGTGGTATGGACATGTTCCTTCGGTAAAACATCTCAGGATATTTGGTTCCACCTGTTATGCTTTAATACCAAAGGTACATAGAAACAAACTTGGTGCAAGAAGTCGTAAGTGTATCTTCCTGGGGTATTCAAACACATCTAAAGCATACCGCCTTTATGATGAAGTAAATAAAAAGTTTGTTTTATCTAGAGATGTCATTTTTCTTGAATCATCCAAATCTGACAATGTTATTGAGCGGCAACTTGATCGCTTGGATAGATTCACAAAATAGAAATCATTTCAAGAGTTTGATAATCAGATTCCACATCTTGAAGGGGGGATTCCTATACTAGATCAACATGTGGAATCTTCTTCTGAAGAACAATCTCCCCTGCATGACACTCCTACAACGGATGATGCTTTAAGTGATGTAATTGATAGAATTGGGAGACTCAATCTTGATTCAGACCCAACTCAATCAACAGAACAGCCTGGACCATCTCAGAAAGGTCCTCCAAAGTGGCTGACAAAGACACTTGAAAGTGTTCATCCTGATGAAATTGGAAAAACAGGAACCCGAAATTCAAACCGACAAGATGGAGGTGATGTAGATAACTCTAATTCACCTGTTGATATGGATGTTACTTATGATTGTGAATTGAACTTGTCTACAGATTTTGAACCAACTTCCTTCAAAGAAGCTGCTTCTCATGATGAATGGAAAGAAGCAATGCAGAAGGAGTATGATGCCCTCATAAAGAATGGCACTTGGAAGCTGGTTGATCCTCCATTTGGAACCAAACCAATTGGCTGCAAGTGGGTCTACAAGAACAAGTACAAAGCTGATGGCTCACTTGACAAGCACAAAGCTAGGCTTGTGGCAAAAGGTTTTGCACAGAAGGAAGGGGTCGACTATGAGGAAACTTTTGCTCCCACAGCAAAATGGGCCACCATCCGGACACTCTTTGCACTAGCTGCTCAGAACGGTTGGAAAGTCCATCAAATGGATGTAAAAACTGCATTCTTGAATGGAGATCTAAAAGAGAATGTTTTTATGTCCCAGCCTGAAGGATTTACTGTGAAAGGACATGAACACAAAGTATGCAAACTTGCGAAGTCCTTGTATGGCCTCAAACAAGCACCACGAGCCTGGTATGAAAAACTAACTGAGCATCTTCTGAAACTCAACTTCAATCATTTTGATCTTGATGATGCAACTTTATTTGTCAAGAAAGTTGGAAAAACAGTTGTATATCTTGTGGTATATGTAGATGATCTTTTAATGACAGGGAACAATGAAAGCTATATTGCATCCATAAAGAAAGAATTAGGAAAAATCTTTGAAATGACTGATTTGGGCTATGTTCATTACTATCTTGGCATTGAAGTAACCCAACATCCAAAGTCCATATTTCTTTCTCAAAAGAAATACATTGGAGATTTGTTATACAGATTTGGCATGACAGAGTGCAATCCCCTCTCTACTCCAATGGAACAAAACTTGAAGCTCACATCTACTGAAGGAAAGGAATTTGAGGATGCAACAAAGTATAGACAGCTTGTAGGAAGTCTCATCTACCTCACTACTACCAGACCAGACATTTCATTTGCTGTTGGAATCCTCTCCAGGTTTATGCAAAGGCCTTGTGAGGGACATTGGTCTGCTGCAAAAAGAGTTCTAAGGTACTTGAAGGGAACTCAAGACCTTGGAATCAAGTATACACAGGTGAACGACTTCAACTTGATTGGATACTCTGATTCAGACTTCGATGGAGACAAAGAAACTGGGGTATCTACTTCAGGATATGCTATGAGTCTTGGATCAGGAGCTGTCTCCTGGAGATCACGCAAACAATCAGTACCAACAGATTCCACAACAGAAGCAGAATACGTGGCAGCAGCTGAAGCAACGAAAGAAATTGTGTGGCTCAGGAAAATTCTTGAAGATTTGCAGGTAAAACAAATACAATCAACTCCACTCATGATTGATAACACATCTGCTATAAAGTTGGCCAAGAACCCAAAGTTCCATGATCGTACTAAGCACATCAATACTAAATATCATCTGATCCGACATCATGTTGAGGCCAAAACAATCCATCTTCGTCATTGTTCCACAAACGAGCAAATTGCAGACATCTTCACCAAAGCGCTTGGAAGAGAAAAGCTTGAAAAATTCAGAATGATGCTTGGACTCACCAACATCCCTTCAGATTAAGGGGGGGAATGTTGACACCTAATCCGAAACGGATGAGGTGAAGTCGGACAGTCATCTAGAAGATGAACTGATCCGTTTTATATGTGTATAAGTAAAGTGCTGTCTATTGAATAAATGAATCAATCAGTGTTTTCTCATTTAATTGTTTTCTTGCGCTCATTGCTGGAGTTACTCCTGGCCTGACAGAAATTAAGGCACTAACAAACATATAAGAGAGTTGAATTAACTTTATAAATTACATTATAAATATCAGAATTAATTTTATGGTGCTTGCCATTGAACAATTTTAATAGAAGTTAAATGCTGGTCAAACATTAACACAAAAGTATTGCTGAGAATGGATCCCGTGTAAGGAACCTTCTCAAAGATCACAATATAGAAATTGTACTTAACTAATACTCTGTAAATATAGTCAAAACAAATTCGATATGAACCAAAAAAAGAAAGTAGAATGTACTATGACAACGAAAGTTGTCTCTGTCAAAAAATATAACTAAGTTACCGAAGGCAACCCCGGAAGAGCAACCGGGTGAGTAACAATTAGGAAAATGGGTACCCGTAAAAATTTACAAACAACGATTTAATGAGAAAATTGTACACCACCGAAATTGGGGTTACCAATAAGAATGTAAACAAAAATCTTTTAACCCTGCTATCCAATTAGAATATATAGAAGAAAAACAAACTCCATTATATGCGGAAATGTTAAGACTATAATGCGTGAATGAAAGAGAATTCAATATGAAATGACAGTCTGAAGTATTTTATGTATTATGGTCATATAAAAGTTAAGGCTAGAAAAAAAAAATACGGTAGAGAGAAAAACAAAATAATTTAGGTGCCATTTCTTGTATCCGAAATAAAATTAATGAATCTTCCTTTCTAAATTCGAAGAAACGAAGTATAAACCTAGAGGGTTATGATAAGGAAAACAAATTAATCCCCTATAACGCTAAATAATGGTCACAGGAAAAAAGACTTGGAATCCCTGAGGGAAATTGCAGTCTGTATAATGAAGAAATTATAACAAAATGTAAAAGCTATGGAAACAATCTTCGTATCTAAAGTTTCAAATCAAAGAGAAATTGGAAGGGTCCAGAGAAACCTACCGAAAAATTTGTACAATGCACTCCTAGAGTAATAGATTCTAAACTATGCCCGTGGCTTAAAGGTTTTCAAAGAAGTCGTCGAACCCTTGCGCTTACAGCCACAAAGAGTTGACTGAAAATTTAAATTAGGAAAGCGAAGACTTGGGGTTTACCCAACTTAAAATAAACTACTCACTAAACTAAGAGCAATGTAGATTAACTTTGTGAGAGGGAAAAATAACCCATTGAACAAAATCTTCAGGACCAAGCGAAAAACCCTTATCAGAGAGAAATTAACCATAGAACTTCTTCGAAAACATTGAGAAATGAGGAATGATGGTAAATTACCTGTTGATTCCTGGTGGATGTTCACATTCCTTTTTGTGAGAAGTTTATATAGCAGTCATATTCCTTACAGCTTGTCATTTCAAAGGATTAGCAAGCCAGACCAAAAAAATGATATGCCAAATACATCATACAAGCATAGAAGAGATGTTATTGTTACAAGAGAGTTCTGTAAGAGAACGAGATTGCCTTTATACGCAGAGTCGGGGTCAACTATTAATAACATTTCCCTCCGGACAGAAGGAAAAATAGTCTACTTTGGAATGCCAGATGGTGAAACCATGGAACTGGTGGAACCACAAACACTTGTTATACCATACTGTACCATACTATCAGGGTAAACCATATTTAAAAAATTAAATATAAACCAAAGAAAAGGGGTTTAATGGCAGTCTACTGAAAGTATTTAGGATTGAGTCTTACCGTGGGTTTTACAGGGGAAATGGCCTTTGGAAATGAGCATATCTGAGTGATAATATATTATATACGATGCAGCGGACTGAGTCCACAACGAGATGAGAGGAACGTTGAATTTCTTGGCAATGAGCACCCTCCATGGCAGAAACGAATCTGCAATGATGCGGGAAATTTGATTGTCCTCCTGTTTGTTCAGCGTCTCGATTACTTCGTCCACTGGCTGCATCATTGTATTGAGAGTAAACTGTAAAAATCCTTCGTTGTACAAAGACCTGTCAAAATCCATGGCCAAGTTATTTGAAATCTCTGCACAGCGAATGTCTAAAGCAGTTGTTTGAACAACATTGTTGATGTATGCTTGCGAATCAGATGAAGAACAATTAACGTTATAACAATTAACAATTATAACAATTAACGTTTTTGCAATTATAACAAAATCACTGGTAATTAGAAAGGAAAAAAGTAAACTCCAGAAAATATAAACAGTTATTGTTATTTCTTTTTTGCAATTAAAAGAATTGAGTTGAAGAGAAGGGGAAAGTCACTGACATATAAATTAAAGAGCTTACCTGCATTAGATTTGATCTTGGATATCTGGCTTGCAAGAAAGAGCATAAACACAAGAACAAAGATAACCTGAAAGCTTTGTGGCCGGAAGGGAATAATTGCTGTTCCGACCTCCAATAATGAAGAGTTTCTTTTGAGTGCCATGGTAGCATCAGAATGTTCGGTTCTATTCAGATAGAACGCTAATAACACAACTGCAAACCATTAAATTTCAACACCAATATCATATTCCTGCATGAACTATATCCTCTCTTAAGTAACAGAGAAAACACTGAGCTACCGCTTATAGATCTAGCGAGCCAGCAAATGATAGAAATGCACTCGAGAAAGAACGACACACAGACAGCCATAAACAAAGGTACGCATGGTGTAGAAATGGGAAGATGATATGATGTATACATAGAATGTATTTGTCACCATATTCCACTCCATCCCCTTTTCTGAGCCATCAATCCAATTAAAATAATTAGTTGGAGCCATCAATCTAGTTAAAGCCATTAGATATCGCTAATAAAATCCAACTGATCCTGATACCTGGTGTATTCAGGCCACTTATGATGGTTCTAGAGTTTAAAGGAAACACATTTGAGAAGACAAATAGAAACAATAACCATTGACTGCAAAATATAATATTAGGGACACGATGATTGGGATTCTAACCTTCTGTTCAATTTCAGGATGCTTGAGAACCTTCTTGTTCACCACTCTCTTTCTGCAAAAGAATCCAAAATAAATCTGACCCGATTAAATTGACAAATCCACAATCAAAGCATCCGATAATAGTAAAGAAATCCACAAGAATTAGATGAAAAAATATCTCTAAATCTCATTTGATGTAGTCATTGACCTGACATTGCTTGGACTATTCACCCTAACACTAATGGGAAACGGTAGTGGTTAAATCTACAGCAGGAAAATAGATACTGGGAGATAGGGAAATGTTGCACATTTCTCTGACGGTTTGATCGAAAACCTTCATGAAATCTATTCTGTGGATTGGCCAAAACCCTGCTTGGACGCCATTAAAATACCTGTAGAAGCATGAAATTCAACGATTTGTCTCAATGATAAATGAATGTACGAAAATTAATGAATACATCAAGAAAATTTCTCACTTATTTTATAAATTTACAAATTTCAAATGATCTAGAAATGGTATTAAGAAAGAAAATTACAATCAGACGCTACAAGAAAACGAGTTCCAGCCTGAAAATTTTGCTTACAGTAGTTGAGAGCAGATTTCAGTGTCGTAGATCATTTGGATACTGGAGAATGGATTGATAACAAAAAAACCCCATTTTTATCTGTAAATTAACCCAAAAAACAAAGGATCCCGGGTAGGTTTCATCCAACTAGAAATCCAAATGTTGATGCATCGAGTCTGCATGGTGACAGATGGATAACATGCGTAAGCATAGGTATAGACCAGAACATCCCGCATACAAAGCCAAATGAACCATCCAAACTTTGGTCTAAAATTTACAAAACGAAACAAGCCATCCAAACTTTGGTTAAATTTTTTTTTTGGATTTGGAAATTCAACAATCAGGCAATAAGACCTCCAATATAAAACTTTGGATAAAAAGCAAGAAACATCAAGACACTAAAATAAAACTTTGGGTAAAAGCGAAAAACATCAATTACAATGCTCTGGTCAAGCCAAATTAATAGGGAGTCAACGACGGATCGAACGCTATAGTCCCTGCTATGCCGGAGGCAGGGACTAATAAGCAAATGATTCAACATTGAATTTACAAAAAACTTTAAAAAATGATATATAATTTTGAAACTTTATAGAATTTCCTCCTTTTTTCAAATGTTTCCTCTCAACGCACACACTTAACAACCCGGTGAGGATTGAACATAGGCTGACTTACTAACAAAACTTTTACTCAATTAGTTGTGCTACTTATGACTTCTTATGATGAATTTATTAGAATTAGTAGGAAAAATCATTTTGGGAAGGTTCTTTGTATCAATATATATACAAAATTTCCAAAAAAACATAGCAAATGGTTGTAGAGGTTTTGTGGAGGTTTTACTCAATGGGTAGAGGCTTGGTTGGTGATGTGCCACTTCAAAAATGGTGCATCAACTCACTAGTAGTATGGGAGCACTATAATTGGACATAAACATTTTGTGACAATGCACTAATCATAAACATGAAGAATCGATGCTTCAAACTAGATATAAAGCACAAAATACCATCGAAGTAGATCATCACAATGCTTCACTTCTAAGCATGAGTAGTTGATTCTTCTGATTATATAAGAGGCATTGGTACCACGAAATAGAAATGACGCACATGTGCACGTAAATAGACATGGCACAAAAATATTTCTAAGCTTTCCAAAAACATATATTATTTTCCAACACAAAACATATTCTTATAGATGGTGCAGGGTGAGGGTCCTCAACACATTGGTGTGTCTAAGGATCATTAAAATATTGATGCACATTATTGAAAATACAACACTAGTGTCATATGCTAGTAAGGGAGTCTTATACATCAATTTGTTGTATGGTTAAGCTATGGCCTTAAAAGTAGATTAATGTTATTATAATTATAAAATGGTATCTATGTAATTTATTCTTAACATATTACTAATGTATTACATAAGGTCCATGTTAACTAAGATAGAGAGATAAAAACAAACTTGATGTGTAATTCTCTTGTTGCTTATAATATCTAAGGACTATGATAGATCTAAGTTGCCATGTTATGAAGTATTATGTAAATGGTAAGATTCAAGGTTCAAATCATCATGTAGGTGTTGAAGCCCATGGGGGCTAGCTCAATTGGCGATCGCCATGTTATGAAGTATTGTGTAAATGAAGTGTTATTATTGTTATAGTTTTTTTTCTCTTTCTTTCTTTTACATTATGGATCTCAACTATTAGTGTTACATTACATTACACATTTATTCCACACTATATTATAAAGTACACCTCATAACTTCTCTCAATGTAATAAGAAATATTTTTAACAATGTGAAACTTATTCGTGTTAACTATTCTATTATTGTGAATAATAAATATCTCATCAAAGCCTCATTTCATTTTTTTTAAATCTAATCATCAAATGGCTCAACTCCATACTTAATTCATGTATCTACACACAAGAAGGTTTGCTCAACTCCATACTTAATTCATGTATCTACACAAGAAGGTTTTAGATATAAGAAGGTACAAGTTTAATTGATCAGAAGAGAAGAAACCAAAAACAATAATTGCTTATAATTTTCTCACGTGTTAGTTAGTACCAAAATAAATAACCACAACCTCTCTCCACTCCAATGTGAATTAGTGTAGGTGATGAATCTTTTCCAAAATTATGCATCTATGAAACATCAATGGTGGATTCTAAATTATCACATATAAAACAAAATAATTATTAAATGCATTGGTTAAACAAAATCCAAATAAAGCCTCACATATTTCCAAATCATTATTTTTTCCTTGTTTTTTGGTATTATCTGATGCATGTGTTGTTTTTGAACTATTTCTTACAATATCAAAACAATTCAAAATTCAATTTAGAGGGGAAATCCCTTTTAGCACGAACCTCAATTAACAACATTCCACTAACTTAGACAAGCTGTTTTGTTCTTACCCTTCCTCACATGTCAGTTCTTCTTACTTTTTTACCAATGATAGTTGCAAACATTAATGCCATAATTGATCCAGGTGGATATTGGTGGCCACCCACCTATTCTACCTAGACCTCCAGTCAATCTCATCTATTTCTTTGTTTATTTCAACATTTACTATTTTTAGCAATTTTTCGGGTCCTGAACTTTCAGATCAGTTTTGATCCCCTAAACAACATTTTTTTGAGGTCCGCAGCAGGGTCATCAACATAGGCAAGGGCCTACCGCAAATCTTGTAGTACTAAGAGAGACATTTATAACAAGGTATCGTACATGCCAAACAGAGATAATATGACCAAGTTACGACACCGGGAAGTTTGCTAGCCAACTAACCACAACGGGGCCCACAAACTCTCGGTGTTCCATCTCCTAGGGTTAGGGTTTTGGTTGTTTAGGGTTTTCTCTTGTTGTTCAATGATAAATAGGCCTTTGAGTCTCATTGTAACACAATTTAGAGGCATGTAGCCACCACATCTCTTCTCAGAGATAAGCTACCATCGCCCAAGCTAGTTTATTTCCATTCTGTTTCTAAGCATATTTCAGTATTCTGATATTAACAAAATGAAGCGTTCTTTATACTGCATCTCTGTATTTATGGTTATATCTGTAATTTTTTCATTCCTGTTTAAGTTCAGATCAATGGTATTAGAGGGGTCTTCTCTTTATCTGATTTTCTTTGCATGTCCCCAACGAGGTCAATGTATAAGTAGTTAGGGCTCGATTTAGTTGAACCTTTGCATGACCAGCCTCGCAAACCCGACGACCTCCTATGGTGGAAGAAAAGAAAGATGAGGGGGTAGGAGATCCTATCAAAATATTGCTCGAGGAAGCCCTAGAGCGACACAAGAATGCGATGATGGATAATTTTGCCCAGATCCTTCGACGACTACCCATAGATGGCGCATCTTGATCCAATAGCTACTCTAGAGGCACCACTTCTTTTAAGGTATAAGTTAACTTTGACATTCTTATATTTGAGGGCTAGATAGATGTAGACATCGTAGATAAATGGTTGAATCTATTGGAAGGATATTTTTTAGTTCATGACTTTTCCAATCGGGAAAATATTACTTTTTCACTTCTCAAAGCCACCCCACATGTCAAGGACTGGTGGGAAACCTACTGTGAAAAAAAGGACGAGAGGGAATCCTCATTGTTTTCAGTCGCACCCACTTGGGATTCTTTCCAAGACGCCATCAAGGAACAATATTACCCTGTCGGGAGATATGAAGATAAATACATAAAGTGGACCATGCTACAGCAGGGAAGGGACCAAGATGTGCCAGAGTTCACAAATGTTTTCCATACCCTCCGCACAAAGTTGGGTATCAAGGATTTTGAGCAGAATTTGGTACTCAAGTACCGTGGCTACCTGCACAAGTACATCCAAGATGTGATGGACTTCCTAGACATCTCCTCGCTCAGCACAACATACTGATATGCTGTAAAGATTGAGCAGAAGTTTAAATAGAAGATGTGAGACTTTGTATATGCATATTTGAAGCAAGGAAAAGGTGCCCCCAAACCATAGAGAAAAGGCAAAAGTCAAGGTGGGGCAACCCAGGACAACCCGTTGAAGCCACAAGAAAATAAAAACACCCCGAAGACAACCCGCTAAAGCTGTAAGCGGTGGTTTTTTCCCAGATTAGGTTTCCACCTAAAAAATCCTGGTGTTCATGTGTGTTGATTATTTGAATTTTATAATTTATATTATTTATCACTAAATTTTAATAATTAATTTATTATTTAAATAATTAATTTATTATTTTAATAATTAATTTATTATTTTTCATTTTGAAAACACTTAAAAATATCTTGATGGAATAGAAACAATTTCAAAGCTTGATATGAAAGCCAAATGTCTATTTTTCATCCTTATTCCATTGTTAATATGTTCCCGGGTCACTTTCGTCCATGCTTTATTTGTCATTATCAGACCAGTTAGTTGCAAAGTATTTATATTATAAAAATAATATTCAAATATAAAAAATAAAAATATTTATAAAAATAAATTTTAAATAATAAAATTATATTATTTTATAAAATAAATTATTACTAAATTTTCTCTCATATATATACTTAGTTTCATGGATTATAAATCCATTTAATTTGAACATAGGTTGGCTTACTAACAAAACTCTTACTCAATCAGTTGTGCTACTTACTTGACTTCTTATGATGAATTTATTAGAATTAGTAGGAAAAATCATTTTGGGAAGGTTCTTTGTATCAATATATACAAAATTTCCAAAACAACATAGCAAATGGTTGTAGAGGTTTTGTGGAGGTTTTATTCAATGGGTAGAGGCTTGGCTTGTGATATGCCACTTCAAAAATGGTGCATCAACTCACTAGTAGTATGGGAGCACTATAATTGGACATAAACATTTTGTGACAATGTGCTAATCATAAACATGAAGAATCGATGCTTCAAACTAGATATAAAGCACAAAATACCATCGAAGTAGATCATCACAATGCTTCACTTCTAAACATGAATGGTTGATTCTTCTGATTATATAAGAGGCATTGTTACCACGAAATAGAAATGATGCACATGTGCACGTAAATAGACAAGACACAAAATATTTCTAAGCTTTCCAATAACATATATTATTTTCCAACACAAAACATATTCTTATAGATGGTGTAGGGTGAGGGTCCTCAACACATTGGTGTGTCTAAGGATCATTAAAATATTGATGCACATTATTGAAAATACAACACTAGTGTCATATGCTAGTAAGGGAGTCTTATACATCAATTTGGTGTATGGTTAAGCTATGGCCTTAAAAGTAGATTAATGTTATTATAATTATAAATAGGTATCTATGTAATTTATTCTTAACATATTACTAATGTATTACATAAGGTCCATGTTAACTAAGATAGAGAGATAAAAACAAACTTGATGTGTAATTCTCTTCTTGCTTATAATATCTAAGGACTACGATAGATCTAAGTTGTCATGTTATGAAGTATTATGTAAATGGCAAGATTCAAGGTTCAAATCATCATGTAGGTGTTGAAGCCCATGGGGGCCAGCTCAATTGGCAATCGCCATGTTATGAAGTATTGTGTAAATGAAGTGTTATTATTGTTATAGTTTTTTTTCTCTTTCTTTCTTTTACATTATGGATCTCAACTATTAGTGTTACATTACATTACACATTTATTCCACACTATACTATAAAGTACACCTCATAACTTCTCTCAATGTAATAAGAAATATTTTTAACAATTTGAAACTTATTTGTGTTAACTATTGTATTATTATGAATAATAAGTATCTCATCAAAACCTCATTTCATTTTTTTAAAACCTAATCATCAAATGGATCCACTCCAAACTTAATTCATGTATCTACACACAAGAAGGTTTTAAATATAAGAAGGTACAAGTTTAATTGATCAAAAGAGGAGAAACCAAAAACAATATTTGCTTATAATTTTCTCACGTGTTAGTTAGTACCACAATAAATAACCACAACCTCTCTCCACTCCAATGTCAATTAGTGTAGGTGATGAATCTTTTCCAAAATTATGCATCTATGAAACATCAATGGTGGATTCTAAATTATCATATATAAAACAAAATAATTATTAAATGCATTGGTTAAACAAAATCCAAATAAATCCTCACATATTTCCAAATCATTATTTTTTCCTTGTTTTTTGGTATTATCTGATGCATGTGTTCTTTTGAACTATTTCTTACAATATCGAAACAATTCAAAATTCAATTTAGAGGGTCAATCCCTTTTAGCACGAACCTCAATTAACAACATTCCACTAACTTAGTGTGGCTCATTAGTGAGTCTAACCAACAACCTTAAACTAACTTAACGATATATCATTAACAAGATAACCAACAACTTCCAACTAACTTAGTCATGAGTTATTAATAATTCAAACAATAAATTTTTGAGGTTACAAACATAATATCTCATATACCAAATATGTGGTGTATAGTTACATAACATTCCCTCACCCTTAATAAAGACTTGTCCCAAAGCTTTCTCTAATCCTATCATTGCTCAATTGTTTGTGTCAATACCATTTTGTTAATCTTTTTAGTTCCTTTCTAATAATGAGAAAGACATGTAGTTATTATGGCCCCCATAAGTTCTATAAGGGAGGCTTCTTTTCGACAATTTGTTATTCATTAAGTTCAATGATTGCATCTTGATCATAAGAATATTCATCATTAAGCATAATGATATATTCATTAGGGAGAACAAGGTATCCAAGGAAGAGAATTTCATAGCTATGTCAAACCACTTGTAAACCCTCTTCACAAAAATATTAATCATAGACAAGTGGTTTTGCTCTTACCCTTCCTCACATGTCAGTTCTTGTTGCTTTTTACCAATGACAGTTGCAAACATTAATGCCATAATTGATCCAGGTGGATATTGGTGGCCACCCAGCTATTCTACCTAGACCTCCAGTCAATATCATCTATTTCCTTGTTTATTTCAGCATTTACTATTTTTAGCAATTTTTCGAGTCCTGAACTTTCGGATCAGTTTTAACCCCTTAAACAACATTTTTTTGAGGTCCGCAGTAGTGTCGTCAACATAGGCAAGGGCCTACCGCAAATCTTGTAGTACTCAGAGAGACATTTACAACAAGGTATCATACATGCCAAACGGAAATAATATGACCAAGTTACGATACCGGGAAGTTGGCTAGCCAACTAACCGCAACAGGGCCCACAAACTCTCGGTGTTCCATCTCCTGGGGTTAGGGTTTTGGTTGTTTAGGGTTTTCCCTTGTTGTTCAATGATAAATAGGCCCTTGAGTCTCATTGTAACACAGTTTGGAGGCATGTAGCCACCACATCTCTTCTCAGAGATAAACTACCATCGCCCAAGCTAGTTTATTTCCATTATGTTTCTAAGCATATTTCAGTATTCTAATATTAACAAAATGAAGTGTTATTTATGCTGCATTTCTGTATTTATGGTTATATCTGTAATTTTTTTCATTCTTGTTTAAGTTTGGATCAGTGGTATCAAAGGGGTCTTCTCTTTCTCTGTTTTTCTTTGCATGTCCCCAATGAGGTCAGGGTATAAGGAGTTAGGGCTCGATTTAGTTGAACCTGTGCATGACCAACCTCGCAAACCCCAACGGCCTCCTATGGTGGAAGAAAAGAAAGATGAGGGGGTAGGAGATCCTATCAAAATATTGCTCGAGGAAGCCCTAGAGCGACATAGGAACGCGATGATGGATAACTTTGCCCAGATCCTTCGATGACTACCCATAGATGGCACATCTTGATCCAGCAGCTGCTCTAGAGGCACCACATCTTTTAAGGTATAAGTTAACTTTGACATTTCTATATTTGAGGGCTAGATAGATTCAGACGTCGTAGATAAATGGTTGAATCCGTTGGAAGGATATTTTTTAGTTCATGACTTTTCCAATCGGGAAAATATTACTTTTTCACTTCTCAAAGCCACCCCACACGTCAAGGACTGGTGGGAAACCTACTGTGAAAAAATGGACGAAAGGGAATCCTCATTGTTTTCAGTCACACCCACTTGGGATTCTTTCCAAGACGCCATCAAGGAACAATATTACCCTGTCGGGAGATATGAAGATAAACACATAGAGTGGACCACGCTACGGCAGGGAAGGGACTAAGATGTGGCAGAGTTCACAAATATTTTCCATACCCTCCACACAAAGTTGGGTATCAAGGATTTTGAGTGGAATTTGGTACTCAAGTACCGTGGCTACCTGCACAAGTACATCCCAGATGTGATGGACTTCCTGGACATCTCCTCGCTTAGCACAACATACTGATATGCTGTAAAGATTGAGCAGAAGTTTAAATAGAAGATGTGAGACTTTGGATCCGCGTATCTGAAGTAAGGAAAGGGTGCCCCCAAACCATAGAGAAAAGGCAAAAGTCAAGATGGGGCGACCCAGGACAACCTGTTGAAGCCACAAGAAAATAAAAACACCCCAAAGACAACCCGTCGAAGCTGCAAGCGGTGGTTTTTTCCCAGATTGGGTTTCCACCTAAAAAATCTTGGTGTTCATGTGTGTTGATGTGTTTCTTATGTGTGATGGTTTATTTTTTTCTTACTGCACATGTTGACTATTTAATTAATGTTTAATGAGGTATTGATACATTGGCTCAAGTTAAACAGATGATGAATTAACTTAAAAGAAACTTTACTGGATATACTCTAGTTTTCTGCATAATAGTCGCGTACATACGTGAGTTCCCTTTAGTAAAGTCATGTACATAAGTCTAGATATGAAATTGAAAATTTTAATTATTTTTAAATACTGATTCATGCCCCTCCCGCCCTCTCAGTATTTTTCCCAAGAATTGGAATCAGAGTAGGTCCTTCCGAAGAAGCTTGATCGTTGGAAGGAGAATCGTCAAGATGATGGGAAGAAAGAAGATTGCTCGAAGAAGGGATTTAGAAAAATATATATCATATGCAGTGACAGTTATAGATGTTAGAAAATATTCAGGTTTGGGAGCACCCCGCTTTCTATTGATCAAGAATGAAGAAGATGGTAACAAAGAATTATCAAGTATGGGCTTTTGTTCTAATTGTGATCCATTTACTTTTCTATGCAATAATGATGGCGATGATGAAAGTGAAACAATTGAGCTTGCACTTATGGGTAAAATTTAAAGTAAGCACTCTAAAGAGAAAACATAATAAAAATGATGCCTCTAGAAGCAGAAGATCAAGGCAAGTCAGAAACAATGGACAATGCAGATGTCCCTATGTTGAGCAAAGATAATTATCAACAATGGAAAGAAAAGATTAAGTATAAACTAATGAATCTTGATGTCTGGTATCTAGTGTGCAATGGCTACACCAATATTCCTCCATCAGACAAGGAAGGGCAAAAGAAAAGTAAGGATTTGAGTGACATCTTTTGTAGCATATCTGATTCAACATTAAATAAGGTTTTGCATTATACAACTTCAAAGAAAGTGTGGGATAAGCTACAAGCAATCCGTGAAGAAATCCTGAAGGAAGATTCCTAATCAAGGGAAATACCAGGTAATCCTTTTCCTAACAATGTGTCCAAAATGTCAGATGGAGTTATTGATTCGAAAGAAGATATGTTAAGAGAATTCTTTTATCTTAAAACAAAACTTGACCTTGCTTTGAAAAAGATTGTTAATCTTAAAGATAATTTGCAGACATATGATAACAAGGATCATGCTGGTATGGTATCTAAATAATATTGTGAAGGTATTGAAGATGAGATCGTCTCTCTAAGAGCAGAGCTCGAAAAATCAGATAAGCGGAATGAAGAACTACTTTAAGATTTTGAAGAACAAGAAAATGGGTTGAAAGATGAGGTTCTCAAATTAAAGGAGCAAGTGGAAGAAGGAAGAAAGGTTGAAGAAGTTACGAAGAATCTGTATCTAGAAAAGGAAAAGAAATATCAAGTTGAGTTAAACATCCTAAAAGGTAAATTAGAAGAAAAAGATAAACATTTGTGATTTCAAGATAGTACTAAGATTTTGGATAATATTCTTAGTAGTCAAAGGTCTCCCGCCATCAAATATGGTCTTGGTTTTCATGAAACTATTGAAGGAGAATCTAGTTCACAAGCTAAGGAAATGGATTTAAAGAGTAACAATACAAAACCTGAGAGAAGAAGTCAACCTGATCAACAACCAAGGAAGGTGAACCTTCAAAGAAAATCATTTAATCCTAATTATAGAAATGTTAATCAATTCTCTCCTCTGATCAATAATGTTGAATGTTCTATATGTCATAATTATGGACACATTGCAACCAATTGTAAAAGTAGACTGTTTCAAGCTAATAACTGCCTCACAGAAAGATCATCAACTTCCAGGTACTTTAAGGGATATTGTTTTTCTTGCGATATATTTGGTCACAAAGCCATTGATTGCAATAGAAAGAATATGAAACATAAATATTATGATTCCTCTGATCATATAAGATGTTATTCTTGTAAAAGTTTGGGCATGTAGCAAAAGAATGCAGGAACAAGTCGATGGATCGTTGCAGACAACATGGTAAGCAACCACATAAGAATATTGATGCCAAAAGACCTAAAAAATATGGATGCACCAATATTTCTCATATTAACTAGAAAGAAGAAGAACTGATAAGGTGTGGTCTTTCTCCCTTCTCATTTAAAGAAAAATATGAATGGTACATAGATAGCGGATGCTATCATCACATGACTAAAGATAAGAGTAAGATGGAGTCTCTCAAGACAAACCAATATGGTAATGTTATTCTTGGAACTAATGTTCTAGCAAAAGCATTGGGAAAGGGTAAAGCCAAAATTAATAAACATAGAGGAGAAATTGATGCTTTATTAGTTCAAGGGCTAAAGCAGAATATTCTAAGTGTAGGTCAAATGGTAGATAACGGAAATATAATCGTGTTTACATCAACTATGTTCAAGGTTACAGATGGAGAAATTTAAAAATTCATAGCAAGAGGATATAGAAACCCAAACAAATTATATGTGCTTGAAGAACAAAATTCTCATAGATACGAGGAGGATTCAGACTCAGAGTAAAAGAAGATGGTGCCCATCACAATCTATTTTTCTTAAAATAATACTTCTAACAATGACTATAGAAGTGATGTGAGGTACTTGACCTCCTAAGAAAATAAGTTTATTATCATGTACACAAGACCATTAATCTTAGGGGGAGTAATACATCTTTTTTCGTGATGATGATTCCTATGATTGTTGTGATATTCATGTTTCTTATACTACTGACAGTGCATCTGATGTAGTAACACTGAACAAGTGCATACAGTACAGGCTCAGGGGGAGCTAAGTTGTGAAGTTTCAGTGTCACTTTCCGTATGCGGATCCTATGAAGACAATTCGAGTATATACGCGAGTTATGATATGAACATTGACGTATGTTTTCTATGATGAGGAAACAATGGGAAAAAATCGGGAAAAGGCTTTGATATGCTTCAGAAAATTATTATTTGGCTTTCATGTTCTAATGATCGATGGTTACAATTCGTTGATGCCATTTAGAAGTAGTTTTGGCTTTTATAAGTTTTTGATGCCTTGATGGATAACTGATTGATGAAGATACTTTGATGTTCTTACTGATATATGAGATGATATGATCAAATCTGACAGTGAACAACTAGCATAGGTTCATGGGGAGCATTTGTTATGCTTCTAATAATGCATTGTTGGCATTATGTTTTCTTTAGAATTCCTTGGTACATAATGATGCTTATCAATGATAATGTTTCTTATGTTGTTGAAGTTCTTGAATTGTGATGCATGAGTTGTGGAAAGTACATGTAGATCTTGATGCTGTGATTATTTGATGATAATGTTGTTATCATGGATGAAGCCTATGGGATGAGTAGTTGATAATGATGTTGCATATTGGTGAGATAAAGTTCTTAATGAAGTGGTGTTGATATGAATTCTTCTTGTATGAATAATCTGGGCCAAGAGAGTGATGTTGCTAAGACATGGTTATTGATATGCTACTGCTACATATGTTGGATGATACTTGGATACATGGCATATTTTGATGGTGTTGAAGAATGATGCTACACTACCCTATTTTACTTTATGATTATATGCTTGGTTCTTACTTATGTTTTTGTTGTTTCATACCTAGTCATAGGTTTATGATACTGAAGCTACATTGACCTATCTTGCATATTGATGATGAGTTTTTGTTGTCATATGCTTATGGTGCAAATCCTATATGGTGTATGATAGTTGTTGATGACTATCATGGTCTTATAGAGGTCTTTGGTCTTAGTTATAAATGTCATATATGTCATTTGATGTAAAGTTCATGTAAAGACCTATGATGTAATCATTGTAAAATTCAGTCATGTATGGACTATTGTGGTCAAGTCTTTTTAGGCATGTGATGTAATTTGTAACCCTATTGTGATTAGGTGATTGATGCAATATTGAATCAAATATGTAACCCCACTGTGTAGGGTGATTGATGTAAGCATGAATAATTGGTGATATAAAAGGTCATGTATGGTTGAGACATAGATTCATGTACTTCATTATACATCCTTCTAAAATTTCAGCATGTACTCATGGGGAGCATGGTCAGTTTTCAATGTTCATACTCAGTAGTTCATATCTAGAACGCTAAAGAGAGTAGCCTTCATTCAACATTGGTCAACCCATTTCCCTTGATGTCAAAGCGGGGGAGTAACTTGGTGTTTGAAAATATTGGTGCTTAGCTTGATGTGTTTTATATGTATTTACAGGTTATGGTGACCAAACACTAAAGTGGTTGCCATCAAGCCCAAAAGGGGATATTTTTGGCATTATGACTAATGTTTTGTCCTTGATAGCAACCTACTTGATGTGTTTCCTTTTGATGGAAACCTACTTGATGAAGATGTCAGCAAGATGTGTCTACATGTGACAGAGAGTTTGGTCAAAGGCATAGTAGTTCAACGATAAAGGAATGGTAAAGATGAAATTTCAAGAAGTATATGCAGGTTCTGTGAAGAAAAGTCGCGTACACACGCGGGTATGAAGAAGGAAAGACGCATACAGTTTCTGCACCATGTTATTCTAAATACCAAGCTCTTTACCATGGTATTAACCTATGGTATTGATCCCAACAATAGATATTTGATCCTGTCTAAGAATACCATTGGAATTAGTATGGTTTTGACCTATGGTATTGGATAAGGGCTATACTATATAAGGAGATGAAGATCAAAGTGTTTATGTGTGCAAGTGATGAATATTTCACGATTATTTAGATCTGAAGTAAGTATGCATGTAATGGGTTATTAATGATTTGCTTGATCTGAAACTACGTTTGCATCTGGGAATTTGATAATGGATTAGATCCAATAGATCTGAAATGAAAATATTAATTATGGGTTGATATGTGATGATAATGTTTTGACGTGTGATTATTTTGTATATGTCGAGATCTAGGTATGTCTAAAGTTTTGTTGTGCAGCGAAGATTTTGTGTCAATAATTGCATATCTATACACGGGTTTGATAACCTGAAAGGTGTGTACAAATACGGGTTTAGTATTGGAAGTCGTGTATCTATTCATATTTATACATGGGTTTGATTATTGAGAAGCGCGTATACACATGGAAATGTTTTGAGGAAAGTGCATATATAAGGTAGGGTTTTGCTGGAAAAGATGTCTAATCAATTTAATCAGTCTTGTTGTCTTTCTGTTGTCTATCAATGAAGTCTTAAATGATGATCTAAGCTTAACAATGATGTTTTGATTGAAGATTGATTGATTGAAGAATGATGAAGCTAATAGTTGTTGGTGATTGAAGATCAATCATAGTTCTGTGATTATTTCATAATGATGCAGTGAATATGTGTATGATTAAGTGTTTATTTCAGAGTGACAATGGTTTAGTTTCAGGGTTCAACGTTTTGAGATCTATACATGAGTATGCTTCAAGTAAGTCGTGTATACATGTGAGTTTGATACATTAAAGTAACATATATATTCTGATAGTTTTTTTATCAGGGTTTTTAGTTGATTCAGTAAGTTGATGTAGTGTTTGGGTTCAGTATTAGTACTCTGGTTACAATGATATAACTACTTTGGTTGTTTGAGAATAAGTTTATTGATTTGGTTTTCATTTGATTTAGTGATTGGATTCTGTTGATTAAGTGATTGTTGATTCAGTTGGTTCAGTGATTGGTTGGTTCAATGATTGAGTTGCAATGATCAATTTTTAGTTTTGATATTTGGTATTGGGATTAAATGTTGGTAGTGGGTCTAGTCTAAAAATTTGATGAAACATGGCCTACATTTGTGATGTGTTGTATCAGGTGGATCCAATATGAAAATTTATGAAATGTGGTCCACGAAGTTGTTGAGGGTTGGAGCCTTTACTGAGGGAGTTGAAGCTTCCTTCCAGTGGTAGATGGTAAATCTGATCAGGGGGTTGGAGCTACCTTTCGGTGGGTGCTGGTAAACGAGATCAGGGGGTTGGAGCTCCCTTCCAGTGGGTGTTGGAGAACAAGAGAAGGTTGTAGCCTTCTGTAGGTGGGTTCTTGCATGCTGGTATGAGTCTGCGCTAGTACAAGATTGTAAGAAGTTTTTATTTATAATAAAAATAAGACAAAAATGACAACAACGATGGTTTTTCCCACATTGGGTTTCCACCTAAAAAATCCTGGTGTTCATGTGTGTTGATGTGTTGCTTATATGTGATGGTTTATTTTTTTCTTATTGGACATGGTTATTATTTAATTAATGTTTAATGAGGTATTGATACACTGGCTCAAGTTAAACAGATGATGAATTAACTAAAAAATAAGTTTACTGGATATACACTAGTTGTCTACATAACAGTTGCGTACATATGCGGGTTCCCTTCAGTAAAGTCACATATAGAAATCTGGATATCAATTTGAAAAGTTTATTGATTTTTAAATACTGATTCACCCCCCCCCCCTCCCCCCCCCCCCCAAACTCTCAGTATTTTTCCCAACATATGTAATATTTATTATGGGTGCATTTGTCAAGAGGTTCTTTAGCTCTTGGAAGCTCGCTTCACACTGAACTTACCATAGAAATATCACTCCCTTTCTTTGTAGAGAAGTGATTATATGACCAGCATTTGAGATCCCTTGAATAAACACCCTATATTATCTCGCCAATCCCATAAAGGATCTTAGTTTTGATACATTTTTAGGGTTAGTCCATTCCATTATTTAATTGATCTTCTTGGGTTCTACTACCACTCCTCCTTCTATGATGACATGACCCAAATAGTGCACTCATGATTAAAAAAATTACATTTAATAAACTTGGCATATGGTTGGTACTCCCTTACCACCAACAACACCATCTTGAGGTGTTCTTCATGCTCCTCCTTGCTCCTTGAATACAATAATATGTCATCAATAAGTACCAATACAAATTTATCCAAACAAGTGGGAGGATAATGTTCGTCATGCTCATAAAGGTAACGAGTGCATATGTAAGTCCAAATGGTACCAAAACAAACTCATAGTTCCCATACCTGGTCCTAAATGTAGTTTTATAGATATCTTAATTCTTTAACATAACTTTATGATATCTATACCTCAAACCTAACTTTGAAATATTGCGTCCCCTCTCAATTAATAAAAAAGGTCACCAATTCTAGTAAATGGATATTTTATCTTTATGCTCATCTTGTTTAGTTGTCTATAATAAATCCATGATATGAGGGTGTTAAATTTATCTCTGACAAATAATGTTGGTTCTATCCATGGAGACACGCTTGGATTTATGTAACCCGTGTCCATTATTTCTTTAACTATATCTTCAATTTCACCATCTTAGGTGCAATACTCATTCTGTAAGTCACCCTAGACATAGGAATTGCTCCTGATGTAAGTCTTATTGAAAAATCGATATCTATTTTGGGAGGTAGTCTTGTTATTTCCTTGTGCAATACATATTTATACTCTTGTAGCACCACATGGTGTTCAATTTTAAACATGTTATCTTCAGCTAAATTTATCACATGTACACTATACAATGGACATCATTTTCTACAATATTTATTCAATTGTAAAAATGAGATTTGTCTTATAGACACATGCTTTTTCACTCCTTGAAGGATATTTTTATTTCCTTATTTATATACACATTCTAAGGCTTTATTGTACCTTATTCCAATTTATCCCTATGTACTTCTAGCCATCCCATACCAATCAAAATATTATACAACCCTGTTTTCAAGGTGGGTTGTGTAAGTAAACCACTCATTTCAAACTGGCATGCCTTGATGGCTTTAGTCACTTTTATTTTAATCCTTGTAGGTAGTTAACCCAACCATGAATTTGTATGTTTATTCCTTTGAAAGACACGTGCCTCAAATTTTTTTTTTATGAAATATAACTAAGATTTGATCCATGTTCAATGAGTATTTAAATAGGATGGTTGGTAAATATATCTTCCATCTGTGACCACTAAGGACCAATGGTTTGCTTGTCAATTCTCCCTAGTTGCATAAATCGAAGGGACTCTCTTGGCTACATCATTGATAATAGTGGCATGTTAGGCATTATATACCCTTTTCCTATCACAGTTCTTATGTAGAAAATCTATCAATAGGTGTTTTTCCTTACACCCCCACTGCTTTAGTGGCGTTTCCTTTTGCTCTTCTACTTCTTTCTATGCTAGTCTTATTGATTTAACCCCACTTTGAGTAGGAAAATTATGTTGATACTCATTTCTAATTGGTACACTAAATTTAACACTTTTCCCAAACTTCTTATAGCATGAGGATATAAATCCTTTCTTCTTAAAGATGGCTTTCTCCTTCCTCCACTCATTCTAAGACTTAATCTCATGTTTTCATTAGTCATAATAATACTCAGCCTTTATAATATTATCCTCAAGTGTTTTGGGATCATTAAATTTAATTTTGTCCTTATTGGATTGTGGAAATCCATTGGGAAAGCTTTGTATTTTTACTTTTTCATCCTTGATGTAAGGGACATATCTCGACAACTCTATAAATATATTTTTATGTGAATCCATCATGAGTAGACCCATCTTATGTTCATGAAATTCCTAGATTTTACCATCATAATACCTTTCATATGGGTATTTCTCCCAACAATATTTTTTTAATTTACTCTCTGTTAGCTTCTTCTCTTGTATTCCCTTGACATTCTTGAGAACTTTCCACTGGATATCATTTTTTCCTCTCAATTTAAATATTGTCACTCAAGCCTTCATATTAATTATGCACCCTAAATTATTTCTTTAGGAACAATAGCCATGCCTCAACATCTTCATTCTTTCTAACTTCCCCATCAAATGTGGCAAGTTTAACCTTCTTGAACTCTTCAAGCAATGAGCTCTTTGTAGCCCTTTTGTTTTTTTGGTTATGCAATCTAGTTCTTCTGGTGGATAGTCTATAAGAACTATTAGTTTCATATTTAGATGTGTCTATTGAGGTGTCTTTACTGGTTGTATCCTTATTGGAACTTCTATGCTTCTTCCTTGACCCATTTCCTTCTATCTCACTAGTTGTTGGTCCATATTTTTGAATTTCATATGGCCTATGAACCCTTTTGGACATTTTTTTGTCCATATTATTGGTAGATGGTTCATGTTGTATTTTTATTTGTAAATATAATATGCTTTGTAACACTATTACATTTACTTCATCCTATTTTTCCTACAACTTAAGAATCCTTTGATTGTTTTCCTTATATTTCCTAGGTCAATTCCTCAAATTTCTAAGTGTTTCCACCCAATTAGGAGGGGCCTCCACCACTTTTATCTCATATGAATCATCTTATATATTATGTGAAGTCCTCTCTAAGGTGTATTATACCATTTTTTTCATTCCCTTTCTTTTTTGTTGCTAGTAAGTCTTCTTATGTGTTGAAACAAAAGACAACTGATAGTTTAAGGAAATAACAAAATTTCAACATATCTAGTTACCTTGCTTACAAATACATTGGCCTAATATTTTGGATTGAACCTTAAGTTTTGTTGATGTTGCACATCACACTATTACCTGGTTTAGATAAATCAAGTAAAGTTTAATCAACAATTTTGGTACAACAAATATTTAACATCACAATACCCAACTCCTTCTTTCTCTCCTTAGCCCATGTGGCTCAAGTATTAAACCTTAGCTATGATACCCCTTTGTAACCCACCCCACCACCTAAGCCATCATAAGGAGGCAATGTCATAAAATTTTGGTTTATTTTACTCATATTGGACCCCACTTTTTAGGTATTCATCATTTTTTCTCATCAAGAGCTTTCCAACGATATAATTTTTTTCTAAATCCAAACTCTAGACATAATGTTATGCCTTTTTGAATATTTTCCACTCCAAGTGCCACATCAAAATTTGTACCATTTCCATGCATCAAACACATGGTGTTTTTGTTTCCCACATATCGTCATCGTATAATGTTATGCCAACAATACATGGTTGACATGTGGCAGTCTTCTTCCCATATGTCACCACTACATGGGCCATGCCCTTGCCAAACATGTTAGTGACTCTCCCTTGCATTTGGATCTAGGATTTTCCTTAAGTCACAATTATAACAAATTTTGGATCTCCATATTTTCAAATGAACCTCGGATTCCTAAAACATTCGAATCCATATAAATCTAAGATTTCATGTAATTATTGGGTTGACTCTTCAAACATCTAGATAAGGGATTTTTTAAAAGTCCAATTAATTTGAAATTTCTAGATTTCCATATCTAAGAAATTCTAAAAGTTCATTTAAGTAGATTTTATGGATTTCTAGTTCTTCACTATCCAGATATTGCATACTCCACATCATCTCGATGAGACTACCACACAACCTCCAGCTTAGTGTTGAAGCACCTCTAGTCCATGCCACTTCACCACATTATTATAGTGAATGCAAGTCAAGTATCTGCCTATATGGATATCCAACCTCTTGTTTTTTTCTAGATCCATATAGATTTGGAAAAACCCAATATGTCCCATTTCTTAATTATATTTGGATTATTAAACTTTTGGATTCCACATCACATACCACAATATGTGCCATGTTGATGGTCACTTATACTCCTCTATACTAAGTTCACCATGTCACCACACCATGTTGACATGCCATATCATCCAAAACTAATCTACATGCCTTGTCATTGTGACACGTCAGCATGCCATGTCAAAATCCACCTACTTGCAAGCTTGAAGTGCTCACATGGTCTTCATGTATCCTCCTTGTGACCTAAAACACTAGCATCCAACATCTAGTGTTTTCTAAAGGTCTAGCTTGTATATAATTTAGATCCCCAGGTCAACAACAATGATGTCAAGGTTATTCCTTAAAAGGTTATGCCATTCATCCCATCTAACATCTAGGTTCTTTTTTTTAATTCCATTTACAAATCATTCTGCATGACCAAAAAATATAGATATTTCCCTTGACACTTAACATATTATGAACTATCCATCTGCAGCTCTTAACAGGGTCTGGATCTTGACATATTGTTGTAGCGGCTATAACCACCTTCCAAAATTTTTGCCTTAGCCAGTTTTGGAGCCTCCCTACCAACCTTCACAATAGCTTGCGTTGCTTAATTGAGTCCTCAAGCTTCAGTGTCTTTCTTGCTCAAAGGCATCCTGTCGATCACAATTTGATATTTTCTCTTCACAGGTTGCTCACCCGGACTTGGTCGAGATGCAAGCTGAGAAGCTTCCCAGTGAAATTTGCGCATTTCTGGAGGGAAACCAGCCTTCCCTCCAAGAATTGCACAATTCCTTCTGAAAGCCTGCTCGGCTCTAAGATTGTGCAATCCTACCAGCCAACCCTCCCAGCCAGATTTGTGTAATTTTTTCCATCAACAGGTTGTTCAACATAGGATTTGTGAAAATATGGACAACAGTCAGCTGCTCTGCCCAGAAATTGTGCAATCCCCTTCGAAATTCAGCCCAGATGACAATCAGAAATGTGCATTTCTCTCTAGCAGTCGAGTAGTCACTTGCATGTGCAATTGAGTTGACTAGTTCCCTCCGGGACCGAGCAAAAGAGACTTGCATACATAGGTTTCTTCTCCCAAGGTATCATGCAGAGGCATCCCCTATTTAAGGGATCTATGTTTAGCAGTTGGAGGTTACATGAAAGGATTAATTCATAAACCTCCCTCCAAGTGTCGGTTCCCCTAGATTTGTGGCATGCGCATCACAACCTCGATTTTATCAAAACTCATCAACCAGACGCTGCAAAGCTCATTCCTCACATCAAACTTGTAGCTCTGACATCCCACATCACACTTAGGAGTAGTTGGCACATTCAACTCAACTGTTTTCGGGTAAGCTCACTTCCCTTGCCTTGTGCTGCATTTCTGTCGTTTTTTGGGTTTTCACTTGTATGACTATTATTTGATTGATTTCTTTGAACTCATGTTGTCGTTTACATGTATTCTAGCTTGTCCTAGCTCTGTTTAAATTTTCGTTGCTAACTCACTGCTTTCGCATGCATGAAAATGTTTTGCACGGACGTTCATCCAACCGACGAACGACCTCACCCACATGCATTTTGATCTGTTTTCTTAATCCTCCATTCATGTTTTTCATGCATTGTTTATCACTTATGTTATCACTTAGTATCACCATACTTTTCATTGACTTACTTGCTTTCAGTTGCCCGTCGGCGAGTCAGGACAACCTTGGCCTAGTCTGTGCCTTCACCAAGGTTGCATTTTGTAATCTGGAGAAGGAAGGCTCATCTTCCTCTCCAGATTTGTGCATTCTAGCCCAACACTGGCCTCCTGGATTGAATTATTCATTTCTGGAGGTAAGTGGATGCTTGACCCAAAAATTTGCACAAATATGTCCCTGGGCTAGCAGTGGTTCTCAGCTGAAATCGCGCATTGCGTAATCCCAACAACCAACTACCCAACTAGATTGCGCATTTTGCAGTTCCAGCAGTCAGTCAGTCTCCCAACAGCCAACTGCCCAAATGGATTGTGCATTTTGCAGTTCCAGCAGTCAGTCAGTCTCCCAGCAGCCCGGACTATGCCTTGTGCAGTCTTGGCAGTCGGTCTCCCGACCTCCCGGCCAAAATTGCGCAACCTTCATGATCATTCACCCAAGTATGTTGCAAGTCAGTTTTCATGTTCATTTTGGTTTTCGACTGACAGATTGCTTGCTATGAGTGTTTCCATGTCTCCGGGTATCACAGGTGTTCATCTGCCTCTTAACAAAATAGGTACAATGGTTTCCAAGAGAGCAGAGATGAAGACACCATTCAGAGCACGCTTGGGGATGAAGTCAATCAAGTGTCCATGGGCTTACCTACTCATGAATACATCAAGTTGTTCACGGAAAAGGACATCAAGCAGCAGCATCATAGTGAGCAGCATCATGAAGAACAGCTAAAGGTAGCATACCAAATGCAACGAACACAACCAATGAAGTGAATGCAAGAGCAAGGTTGTTGACAACATAGAGGTAGAGCAAAGTTGCAAGATCAATCAAATCCACTAATAATGAAAGAAACTTTAGATGCTCAGGCTATGAAGTGGCAGTGCGACATGACGATCGCGTGAAGGCAGAAGATGGAACAAAGAAGGAGTTGCATGTGATGAAGCAGCAACTTAGGAAGAAAATGAAGCTGCACAAATAGTCCAATGAGTTGCAGTAGGAACAGGAACAACAGTGGATGCAACATGCACTCACAAATGAAACTGCACCAATACAAGTTAAGGATCCATCCCAGCAGCTGACACAGAGCAAACATGGTGAGTAGTGTTGTTGATCGCATGTAAAGGATCAAGCAACATGCATGGCGCTGAGCACATGCATTCAATCCAACCTATTCAACACACTCGCCAAGGTGAAGACAAGAAGCAAGTCTAACTGGGGGTGAACATGCACTTCGGCAAGATGATGCGCATGACCACCAACACACACTTGAAGATCGGCACGGACACTATGCATCAGTGTGTTGCCGATTCAATCATAACCAAGAAGTCCATGCGCATGTTAGCAGACGAGTTGGATGAAAGGGTCGAACCAATGCACTGGTGGCAATGGAGGCAAGAGTTCGCTTCAGAAAGATGTCACCATGAGGTGCATGCACACCATCACGAACGACCAAGATTGGTATCATCTCACCAGCTTCACCACCACAAGCATTTCAAAGAGTTGGTCTCACCACAGTGGACCGAGTGTCAGTGATGTCTTGCAAGGCTTGCTCAAGCCATGTTGTCTCACATGAGTACATGTGCATTGTGATGTTGAGTCATGTCAAGTGTAAGTCAAGTGTCAACGGTTGGATGTAACAGTCATAGAGTAGGTGAAGAGTCATGAGGGTAGTTGAACTGTCACAAAGGGGAATGTCAAGGGTCACCCCGCCCTTTGCTATAAATAGTCCCTCATAACTCATTATATAGGCTTTTGGTCAACCAAGATTCCACTAAGATTATCTTGAAGAAGGCTTGGATAGTATTGTCACGCGCCTTGGCTTCTCCATTGCACGGAGCCAGTACATCTCTTTGGAGCAGCAAGCGGATGTGGCTGTAACGTTCCACTGATGGGGTTAGCAGGTTTACATGGTGTATTGTATGATTGTGACTTACACTTCTTTATATAATAAAAACTAACACATTTTCATGCATATGTTGTTATTGTAGTTGGACTGCTCCAGTTGCCTTAATGATATATGTTGTTTAACTTATGTACTTGTATATGAACTGATTTGTATGCAATTATATGAACCTTGTTTTTAATGTGTTGCATATGTTGTTAATGTTGTCACTGTCCGTGTCGACTTCTCTGCTGGACATCAGACAGACCTTTCTCTGAACCTTGTTATATCAACCGTCACACTCGTCTCGTACTGATCCGTGAGTGTTGTTCGTGTTATATTACCTTTTATGTTGTGACTTTCACATCTGTGTCGATTGTTCTGCTGGAATCTATATATGTCCTTTGTGGTGTGTGTTCCTAGCCGATTTGGGATTGATCCCTTTTAACCTAGAACTCACCTTCACCTTCCTCTCCCTTTGAAGTGTTGGAACCTCTCATACTCATTCCTTGACTCACTGCATTAGGTACACCCTTGCTACTGACAGCGTTATCTTACTTGCCTGCGTGCGACATCGCGGTCAAGGCATTACCTTATGACCCACTGCTGGGACTCCTAAACCAAATGGTCTGAGGTCTAATTGGGACTTCTTATCGGGGAGATCCCCTTGACATGTTGGTGGGTCCAACATCGTTAATATTTCTAGCGCTTGAAGGACGGCCTGATGTCAAGTAGTATCCTCTCATCCAGTTTTGAACCTTTGCATATATTTCATGGAGTCTTGCATTCTTCTTCCCCCGAGGTGTTTTTTGAATCATGAAGATGTCTCCATCTTAGAGAAGCTTTTCAATCTCTTGTCCACTCACATGTATGATGGTGAAGGTGAAGTGGCCTGGTCTGGGCACTTACATAACTTTCTTTCGATGATTTATGAGGAAGATGAGTTTACTAACGAACAAGCCAGTCTGTTGCTTGCATTCACACTTCATGAATCCCCATCTCGTTGGGTGCTCAGCCTACTGGCTAACACCGTGCACTCATGTGAGCACTTTTGTGATCTTATTGAGGACATGTTCCATCATTTTGATCTAGACCATCTTGATTGTAAACTGTTATAACAATGGAGGGATCCACATGAATCTGTTATTGATTTTTGGCAGCGCTTCCGTGACTTACAGTTTCAAGCTCCGAAGAACCAGATGAAGTTCACTTATCTCTGGGACCAGTTCGAGTATTGTCTTGAGAAATCAGCCCGTCCCAAGAGGAAGCTTGATATCAAGTCTCGCTCAATAGTCTTCATTGATGAAACTGCACAATCTCATGTGGGAGAAGGCACTATCTTAATGGAATGCCTACCTCCCTCTCATTCAACAGTTCCACCATCGCCCTATGATGTTGAGGATCATGTTCACACACATGTTCAACCTTTACACCCTCCCAACATCACTCCACACAATTTTTGCACAGATTTTGTTGTGAGTCCTTTGAGTTCTCATATGCATTCCTTTTTTCGACCTCCGTCTTTGCACCCAAGTGTTCCTATAGATTATGTTGTCTTGTGTTCATCCATTTTGGACTCTCCACTTGTTGTGAATGAGGAACAACCCACTAACGAAGTTGGTGTTGCACAACCAACATGCACTGTCATTCATGAAGAGTATGAGTGGGAGCTTGAGCATAAACACTCGGCGAAGGATAACTTCCTTTCGTCTGAGCCCCCTCCATTCTTTCCTAACATCATTCGTGAACCTACCATCCATGATTTTCCACGTGTGTCTTCATCTACGGATGCACCCATTGTTGATCTTTCACAGAACACGTCGTATCTTAGCCCATCATCCAAAAACAGAGAGGACCAATTATTCATTGAAAATCCACTTGATCTTTCATCTGCTCTTTCTGGAAACGTAGAGGGTGAACATCCTTCCTTCTCACCTACCCCTCTGTGTGATTCATAAAATCATGAGGATGTCAACCAACATCCTAAATTTTCTAATCTTAGTTGTTGTGATCTCTTCACCTCATCATCCGATCATGATGTTGATTCACTCATTGTTAATCCGTCTAAGCCACTGGTATATGAAGATCCATCTGTCAATGAAGTCAAAACCCCACAGATTGTCGAGGCACTTCAGCCCAAGTTGATGGTTATGTCAGGCCCTCGCTATCCTGAGGTTGGTTTCACTTCTGATCAGGAAATTTTTCAAACACTCAAGGCTCCTCATCACTCATCTGTATGCACTCAAGATCAATCTAACACTTAGATCACACTTCCTCCACTCGAACTGCATGATCCCATTGCTCATGCATTGGAGGAGTCTTATATTACAAGCACTCGTGCGTGACGCAAGTTATCTTTGTTTCTTTTGTTTTCTTGCATGTCACATTCAAGAGTGTGCTTGTGCTTCAAAGTTGCATGTAGTGTCACACAACACCATGATAAGTCCATGGACTATCCGTCATGCACATGCACTCACTTATGTCTCGTGGGAACTTTGAAACACAAAGTGTGGCTGTCTTCACTATTATATCTTTCTTGTATGCTGGTTCCCATAATTGGGTTACTCGTGGACCAAGACTTCACCCACATGGGTCTACCAATGCGTCGATGTCTACATTGGAAGTATCACTTCACGTGACCAGGCCCTTGCATCGTTAGTGTAGGAGTAGGAGTAGTGTTTGCTTTCAGTTGTTTGCTTGTTTTTTTACAGGCTTTGTTTGTTTGTTTTCTTTCTTGCTTGCTTGTTTAATTGATTCGCTTTCATTTTCTCTTCTACTCTTGCTTTGCTTTGTTGATTGTTAGTTCATTCATTTGTTTCGTTCATAGGATAGTTTTCATGAAACCATGTGTGACTCATGAAACGAGCTGGGTAAAGTACAAGAGGGTTTGTACAACTATCACTACTTGGTTATCTGTCATCTTACCTCTGTATGATCAACTTATTACTCTTGGTCCATGATATGTCGAAGGAAAATGCATACTCTTCAAAGTGAACCATGGTGTAAACACAATGCTTGCACACTAACTAGTTTCACCTTCTCTAGTCGATTGTTTTTGGGTTAACCCTTGTCAGCTCAGTCAAGTAGAGTAAGGTGAGGGGGAAAACCTTAACAGGAACATCAGAGATAAATTAAACTACTTCTCTTCTGGAACAACCTCTTCTGCTCTCAATAATTTTGGATCCCTCTTCCACCTCTGAAATGAATAAGTGCTATGCACAGTGAAAATGAAAAGTCAAAAAATTCAAAAAGAAAAATGAATAAGGAAAAAGGAAAAAGAAGAGAAAGGATTTCTGCACAGGGAGGTGATGTAAGCAACTCCTGCAGGGTAATGAACAAGCTCACTAGCAGCGGAGCCATGCTTGTGTTCCTGTGTGACTCCATCAGGGTACTGTCTAGGCCTGTTGGTAGTGGACCAACACTAGATATGAAACTTAGACTCTGACGAATATATTGCTTTTGCACCTATATACCCCTCAACCCCAATCGAAAAAACTGTGTTGCCTTGGCTTGGAATGTGTGTCAATCGACCAAGAGTCTGGCAGATGCTACATCTTACATCAAGCTAGTGTGAAGCCAAGATGAGCTAAGAATTCAACAATATTTCCAGAGGTTTTCGACTCGTTTTCACGAACAAGGTCCATTCAGAGAGCTAGAGTTCCACCAGTGCATCGCCAAGTTTGTGCAATCGCCTTGGGTAGTCAACGTAGCTGATAGTCAGAAATGCACATTTCTTTCCAGTAGTCGAGCAGTCGCTTGCATGTGCAACTGAGTTGACTAGTTCCCTCCGGGATTGAGAAAAACAGACTTGCATGCATAGGTTTCTTCTCCCAAGGCAGCATGCAAAGGCATCCCTTGTTTCAGGGATCTATGTTTAGCAGTTGGAGGTTACATGAAAGGAGTAATTCAGAAACCTCCCTCCAAGTGTCACTTCCCCTAGATTTGTGGCATGCGCGTCACAACCTTGATGTTATCAAAACTCAATAACCAGACACTGCGGAGCTCATTCCTTGCATCAACCTTGTAGCTCTGACATCCCACATCACATCTAGGAGCAATCGGCACATTCATCTTAGCTATTTTAGGGTAAGCTCGCTTCCCATGCTTTGTGCTACATTTCTGTCGCTTTTAGTTTTTCGCTTGTATGAGTATTGTTTGCTTGATTTCTTTGAACATTTGTTGTCATTTACATGTATTCTAGCTTGTCCTAGCTCTGTTTTAATTTTCGTTGCTCTCTCACTGTTGTCGCATGCATGAAACTGTTTTGCACGGACGTTCGCCCAACCGGCGAATGACCTCAGCCACATGCATGTTGATCTGTTTTCTCAATCCTCCATTCATGGTTTGCATGCACCGTTTATCACTTCTTCTATCACTTAATGTCTCCATGCATTTCATTGACTTACATGCTTTCAGTTGCCCATCGACGAGTCGGGCCAACCTTTGCCCAGTCTATACCTTCACCAAGGCTGCATTGCACAATTTGGAGAAGAAAGGCTCACCTTCCTCTCCAGATTTGCGTATTCTAGCCTAGTAATGGCCTCCTAGACTGAATTGTGCATTTATGGAGGTCAATGGCTACTTGGCCCAAAAATTTGCGCAAATATGTCCCTAGGCCAGCAGTCTTTCCCAGCTGGAATCGCGCGTTGCGAATCCCAGCAGCCAACTGCCCAACTAGATTGCATATTTTGTAGTTCCAACAGTCAGTCAGTCTCACAGCAGCCCGGACTGTGCCCTATGCAGTCTTGGCAGTCGGTCTCCCGACCTCTCGAGTGAAATTGCGCAACCTTCATGATCATTCACCCAGGTATGTTGCAAGTCAGTTCTCATGTTCATTTTGGTTTTTGACTGACAATTTTCTTGCTATGAATGTTTTCATGTCTCTGGGTATCAAAGGTGTTCATCTGCCTCTCAGTAGATAGGTATAATGGTTTCTAAGAGAGCAGAGACAAAGACACCGTTCAGAGCACGCTTGGGGATGCAGTTGATCAAGTGTCCATGGGCTTACCTACTCACGAAGACATCAAGTTGTTCATGGACAAGGACATGAAGCAGCAGCATCACAACAAGCAGCATCATGAACAGCAACTAAAGGCAGCATACCAAATGCAACTAACATAGCTAATGAAGTGAACGCAGCAAATGCAAGAGGAAGGTTGTTGAAAACATAGAGGCAAAGCAAAGTTGCAAGATCAAGCAGATCCACTGATAATGAAAGAAACTTTGGAGACTCGGGCTATGAAGTGATAGCACGACATGAAGATCGTGCGAAGGTAGAAGATGGAACAAAGAAGGAGTTGCATGCGATGAAGCAACAACTCAGGAAGAACATGAAGCTACACAGATAGTCCAATGAGTTGCAGCAAGAATAGGAATAGAAGTAGGCGCAACATGCACTCATGGATGAAACTGCACAAGTACAAGTTAAGGATCCATCCAGCAGTTGACACAGAGAAAACATGGTGAGCAGTGTTGTTGATCGCATGCAAAGGATCCAGTAGCATGCATGTCATTGAGTGCATGCATGCAATCCAACCCATTCAACACACTCACCAAGGTGAAGACAAGAAGCAAGTCCAACTAGGGCTGAACATGCACTTCGGCAAGTTGATGCACATGACCACCAACACACACTTGAAGATCAGCATGGACACTATGCATCAATGTGTTTCCGGTTCAACCATACCCAAGAAGACCATGCGCATGTTAGCAGATGAGTTGGATGAAGGGGCCAAACCAATGCACCAGTTGTAACGGAGGCAAGAGTTCGCTTCAACAAGATGTCACCATGAGGTGCATGCACACCATCACGGATGACCAAGCTTGGCATCAGCTCACCAGCTTCACCATCACAAGCATGTCAAAGAGTTGGTCTCACCATAGTGGATCGAGTGTTAGTGATGTCTTGCAATGCTTGCTCAAGCCATGTTGTCTCACATGAGTACATGTGCATTGTAATGTTGAGTCATGTCAAGTGTAAGTCGAGTGTCAACAGTTGAATGTAACATTCATAGAGTAGGTGAAGAGTCATGAGGGTAGTTGAATTGTCACAAAGTTGAATGTCAAGGGTAACCCCACCCTTTGTTATAAATAGTCACTCGTCACTCATTGTATAGGCTTTTGGTCAGCCAAGCTTCTACTAAGACTATCTTGAAGAATGCTTGGACAATATTGTAACGTGCCTTGGCTTCTCTACTGCACGGAGCTAGTACATCTCTTTGGAGGAGCAAGCAGATGTGGCTGTAACATTCCACTTATTGGGATAGCAGTTTTACATGGTGTATTGTATGATTGTGACTTACACTTCTTTATATAATAAAAGACAACACATTTTCATGCATATGTTGTTATTGTAGTTGGACTGCTCTGGTTGCTTTAATGATATATGTTGTTTAACTTACGTACTTGTATATGAATTGATTTATATGCAATTATATGGATCTTGTTGTTAATGTGTTGCATATGTTGTTAATGTTGTCACCATCCGTGTCGATTGCTCTGTCGAACATTAGACAGACCTTTCTATGAACCTTGTTATATCAACCATCACACTCATCTTGAACTGATCTGTGAGTGTTGTTCATGTTATCTTACCTTGCATGTTGTGACTGTCGCATCCGTGTCGACTGTTCTATCGGAAGTTGTGCATGTCTTTTGTGTTGTGTGTTCCTAGCCAAGTTGGGACTGATCCCTTTCAATCTGGAACTCACCTTCACCTTCCTCTCTCTTTGAAGTGTTGGAACCTCTCATACTCATTCCTTGACCCACTGCATCAGTCACACCTTTGCTACTGATAGAGTTATCTTACTTGCCTCTGTGCGACATCGCAGTCAAGGCATTACCTTACGACCCACTGTTGGGACTCCTACACCAAACGATTTGAGGTCTAATTGGGACTTCTTATCGGGGAGATCCCCTTGACATGTTGGCGGGTCTAGCACCGTCAACACATACTTTAGAGCATGGTCTCACCACTTGGCGTATTTATATTTTTTTCATCTCCTTTAAGTGAAGGTTCTATTAACCCCAACACAATCCATTGGGAAGAAAGAGGGATAATGCCAATAGATTTAGGTTGGTTTGATTAACATATCTCAACCAAAAAGAATGGAAAAATAATCCAATCAACTAAAAATTATGTTAGCTAGACACCGACCACCGAGAGAACTTAAGAACTATTTTGATGGTTTAAGGTCAATCCAGTGAATGAAATTCACACATAATCCTCCTTGTGTCTATCTCTAAACCATAGCTCCCAATAAACCCATGTGACTAGAGGTTGGTTTAAAATTCCCCAATCCCTAATGTTCCAAATTTCTGATACATGATCCCAAATTCCAAATATATACAAACTAGGAGAAAATTCCCCAAATTTCAAAACTTCTACTAAGCTATCTAACTAGTTTCAGAGGACTGAAACTAACTCTTACAAAGTATAAATCTTTCCCACCTACTTTTGAAGGCTTAAAAACCTTAAAAATCCTACAGAGAAACTTCAAACGCGCCCAACTCTAGGTTTCTTCTTTAAAAGAAGATAGAGATATGTCCCTTAAATGAATCAAAACTTCACATAATGGAGTGAGGCATTGCTCACTTCTTAAGGAATCGAGCCTCACACTACTGCTCCAACTCTTACAATAGAGAGGCCAACATTCTAGCCTATCTCTAGAAGAAAAAAATTCCCCTCAATAAAGAAGAACCTTTGAGTCTTCTTGTCACCAAACATGGATACAACAATGATTATTCCATCCAATAGATGGTTTCATACGGGTCATTCACATAATGAAATCCTTTAAAGAACCTGGAAACTCAAATCAACTTACACATTCTACTTCAGAACTTTACACCTTTCACATTCATCACAAAAAACATATTTTAAAAAATTCCTCTGTATACAGATTTTGTGCACAAATAATATAATAGCTACCAACCTAACAGAGTCCCACATATCATTAGCTCACTACTATAAACCTACTTTGTAACCAATAGCAATAACCATGAAGCCTTGAACAACAATCTAATTTCATTAATAAAGATATTTTCACACTTATCTTATTCACAAAAGCTAGTTGGAAACTGAATAAGGGAGAGCCAGCTTCTACCCAACCATAAGCTCATATATGTTACACATTTCTTGTAGTTTTCCACCCTCGAGCTAGGTTGAATGCCTTAGCGGGAAGTTTCACTCAAAGCTCAATAGATTCAACTAATGCTAGAGGATATGAAGGCCACTCTCCTTCACTAATTCAACATTATACCTTTACATTACTAACATTGGGTGTATTAACACTCATTGTAAAGCCATCATAGGCCTATATAACACAAAGTGAATCCTTCACTGACCCAACAATTCCTTGGTACTTCCATTTTCTCAGTGCCTTACAAGCTTAGTCGAGACAATTATTCATAAATTTCTCCTAGTCCACTAGCTCAGGATAAGGGGTTTCACATTATTCTCCCTATCCAAAAAATGTAAGCTCACAAATTCCACATATGTTTGTTGTGATTTAGAGGGTTCTTTGTCACACCCTGATCAAAGTCACACTTTAAGTCCCACATGTGGTTTAGTTTTCTACTCATAGGTTCCATTGGATTACTGACATGCACTCTCTAGTGTTTCTTGTGCACATTCACATTTTTATTTCTCTCTTGCCACCTCACCCCTCATAATCACCTCCTAATGTTAGAATATGAGGTCCCTCCCTTAGACTACTTGATCAATCAAAAGTCTCCAAAATGGGTACATTGTCCATATCTTTGGAGTAGTTCAATACCACCCCCCCTTCTTTTATCATAATTGTTGGCACTTGGTCTTTCAAATACAAATCTAAAAATTTAGACACTTAACTTAGGTAAGACATTAAACTTCCAAAATCCCCCCTATATCTTCCCCTCTAACATTGAGATCTGTGTTGACTACTCTGTTCTTCAATTTTTTTCTTAGGCAATATATTCAATAAAATACATATTATGTCAATTAAAGTTTGTCAAAATGTTAATGCTTGTCATTTCCAGCATTACGAGTCTTAATTACAATTACAAAACTTGGGGTTTAAAATAGGGTTTTACATTCCTCTTCTAAAGTTATATCTAGTGCATAAGCATTAGGGACTTTGAAGGAGATTAGAATGTGGCAGGTAGGAGGGTCAATTTTTGGCATGCCTTTAATTGATCTCAAAATGTACCCATAAGCTAGTTTCACTTTCGATGTCTCTTAATCTCTTGCATTAATAATTCATCTTCCAAATTTCATTATCTACAAATTAAAATTCCATTATATAAACCCCATCTTTTAAATGTATTAGGAAGTGGATTCCTTAGTTTATTTTAAAGATGGAGTTGGAGAAAAAATATAAATAAGTCTAAGGGAGTTGGAAATTATGAATCAAGAGTTATTAGAAGATGGAAAATCATTTGATTACATTAGAATTTGGGTTGTTTATAGCTTTTCACAAAATAAAGTGCTGATTTTTTGTTTAGATTTAAAATATTGATTTTATGAGGATGGGTGTGAGGGAAGATATTGGGCTACACACAGCCAAACACATGTTCAGATTTAAATTATTGATTGTATCCTCTCTTTTTTTATTAATTTATCTAATAACATACTTTCTTTCCTTTATTATTTCATCTAAACTCTTTTACCTTCTTATAAATTTCTAAACTATTAAATTTATTCATCCATTATTAATGTTGGAGTCACAAAGCTGAAAGAAGAGGTTTCATAAGCGTGAGATCCATATTATTCATATGATACACATATAACTACAAGTTTTCCTAACCCTTGGTTTCATATTCCAAGAGGTATCTTGGGCTTCTCATGATTATTCATGTTGACTTGAGGATTTTTACCTTCCTCTCAAGAGAATAATTCAAATTTACATAATCCATGAGGATTATGTTTCCAACTTGCCCCCCCCCTTCCACACCCCCCACCCCCCCCCAATAATATGAAGGGGTGTATCTGAGTCCCAGAAGAGAAGCTGAAATATAGAGGTGGATGGTTGGATGTGCTCTTTGAATATGATAGTTTAAAGAGTACATAAAACCAAATGGGTAGTAGAAGTTGAAGTGTTCTATTAGTGGTGCTTTAAGATAGCAAACCAAAAGGGTAGCATAAATTGAAATCTTCCACCAATGGTGATTTAAACTTGACCACCAACTTTGGAACTTGGCTGAAAGCGTTACTAGTATAATTCTGAATCTAGCTAGAAGTTGATATCTTCTACTAAATGGAAGTTTTCTCTTATTATGGTTTAAATATGACCAAAAAATGTTGTCTAATAGAAGCAGTAAGTCTTCTTCCGAGTGGTGGTTTAAGGAGGGCCACAAACCAAATTGTGTTCATGGAAAATTAGTTTGTCTTTGGCAACAACTCTAACTCTATATCTTCTAACTCTAGCTCTAGGTCATGGTAGTTGGCTCTGGTTCTGGCTATGGCTATTAATATGACTTAGAAACTAATAGTTGACTGTATATTTCTCCCTTGTTAGATACAAGGCGAGAAGATGAAAATCTCTCCATTGTAAGATGTGTTAATACTCGAGAATGATGGAATCACTGATATATCTTCTTTGTTATCGAAGACCATTGCCAAGAAGTGATCCATTCAAGGTGAATATTTTCTCTTGTAGGAGTCTTATGTCTTGAACATATGTCTAAATGATGAATATGTTTTCGACATTGCTCACAAGGGTGAGTATCAAAACATTGATCATCCATGTGGCCAACTTGATCACAATGTTGGAATTTGGGAATCTGAAGTGAATGTGGAGAAGGTGAAGATAATTTATCTCGAAGAAACCCAAGATTTTGAAATCATAGTGGTTTGGAGTAGTCTAGAATGTGAAAGGTCAATTCTTTTTCATATCCAAGACCAATTCTATACTTGTTGTTGATGGCGTCTTCTTAAGGTCTGATGATGGGCTTGGGAAGTGCAATTATAACCTTTGCATTTTCATGTGAATTTTCTCCTAAAATCTAATCATTTGTTGGTTGTTGACAATATTATTTCTCAAGCTAAAAAGGAGAGTTATTTTGAACAAGAACTAGCTCAAAATGTTGAATCTTTTGTTGTAATTCATCTTGTTGGAACCAAGATTGAAATTGCAGAAACTCAATTTTGTCATGTGAAACTTGTAAACATGATCAAATATCTATGAGAATGGCTTGTCAATTTTGATAATGTTGTCAACAATGCATAGTATTAGAATATTCAATAACTCTAAAAACTCATTGGTTCAATCCAATTTACAAGATCAACAAATGAAATGTGTCGGCTTCAACAAAAAATGCACCTATTTACAATGTAATTCAACTAGTAAACTTGCAAAATGATTATTTTCAAGTTACCATACAATTTTAAGATAATTTTCCTCAAATATATTGTATCATTCTCCATTTCTAGCAAGAAAAAAAATACCATAAAAATCCCCAAATAGAAAGATAGTAATGAAAGCTTCTCAACACCCTTCCTGACTTCTAGTGTATTTCTTGTAATATTCTACATTTAAAACTCAAGTAACAACTTTTCAAATCCATAGGACTGACATGGATATGATGTTGTAGTAATTAATTCCACCTCTTCTCCAATGTTTTCTACAAAACTAAAGAAAAAAGTATCATTGAATCTAAAAAACCAACATCGTCATATATGAGAGCTTAAATATGCAATATTTCTCACGATCATTAATAGGAAAAATATTGTCATGCATAAAGGAAAGAGAATGATATTGACGTAAAGAGATTCGTCTCATTAAAGTAAATGAGATACATTAGGGGAAATTTGAGCTCTAAAATGGGCCTCCTAAGGAAAATAATAAAATAATAGTTAAAATAATAAAATAAGAGTTATGGTTTTTTAAAGAAAAAGAAACGGAACTAATTTTTTAATTATATTTTCAGCATATCTCCTTGTAGTTTTACTCAAATCTCAAGTGTAGACACCTAGTGGATGTGGAATTAAATTCCACATCTAACGAGTACCCACTCTACATAGTTTTGAGTAGACCTACATTGAAAATACATGAAAAAAGTGTATTGAACATGCTTTTTTCATGTATTTTTAATTTTTCAATGTGGGTCTAATCAGCGCATGGGGAGAAGCTGAATTGGTGATGGTCGTGTTATGAAGTATTATGTAAATGATTAGATTCAAGGTTCAAATCCCCCATGGGTCAAACCAACAAAAAGAAAATGTGGGTCTACTAAAAAGTATGCAGAGTGGGTACTTGTTGGATGTGGAATTTCATTCCACATCCAACAAGTGTTTACACTTGACATTTGAGTAAACCTATAAGGAAATAAGTTGGAAATACATTTAAAAAAATAGTTTTCTTGAATCTTACTGGTTCTTTTAAAGTTAAATTTGTTAGTACTTTTAATGTTTTGAGACCCATTTTTTACCTCAAAATTACCCTAATGTATCCTGCATGGAAAAAACACATAGAACATCATGTACAACAAGATTAAGAAGAAATTCAATGACGTAATAAATTTTGTGAACAAGATAAGGATCTCTTTCAAGCAACAATGTGGTTTTATTTTCGAACTATGGGTGTGTAATGACAAAGAGTACATAAGGCCTATTGATAACTTGGTAGTAACATTGCACTTGTGAGATCAACCACGTGAAAATATTGAGGTTGAGTAGCTCCACCTTATGATGTAGGAGCATCTAACCTAGGGTATCATGTTTACTAAATGAGTTAGTTCCCTAAGTTAGGATTTAATTATTTATTGTATTTTCCTATAGTTTTAGGAGATAATGAGAGTTATTGTAATTAGGAGAAAGTTCGAGAGTATTTTGGAAGAGTTGAGAGATTTGAGAGATAGTTAGATATTATCTAGGAGTAAGGGATTAGGTGAGAGTTTTTAAGGATCATGAGAGATATTGTGGGAGTTGGTTTAGGATCTAGAACCTACTTTGGGTTCATATACACTTGTATAAATCTAGGTGAGCCCATAAAGCATGTAAGTGAAGGAGAGTGAGGAATGAGAGGCCAAGGAGTAGGCCAAGAATTCTCTTGTAAATATTTTATTTATTAATAATTTATTCCTCCATTGGCAAACAAATTTCTGTGTATGTTTGTTTGTGTTTATTTATGGTAGACCTCTAGCTTGCTACATCATTTTTGGTATCAGAGCTCCTTACAAATCTATCTCTCGCATACATTATCTTGTGTATTTAATGGTAGCACAACTCACATCTTCTTGTACACTTGATCTAATGACTAAATGAAGAAAGAAAAGCTCACAATTTCTTTAGAGAAAATATCAAATAAGATGGATGATATATGATCCTCCAAAGTTCAAACTTGTAACACCTTCAACAACAACAAAAAATCTGAATCTTTTTCATCTTCCCTCAATTTCTTTTCAATTCGAAGCCATTGAAACTATATCTTGTATTTACAAGGTGTCTCCCTTGTCAAATATTTTAAATGAAAGTTAAAATTCCTATGCTTATTGGTTGTGGGAGTATCCAACTATTGTTTTTCGAGGATAATGTGAACAAGAAATAAATATTCCCCACATCTTTGTTGGCTTTAAATCATACAACCTCCAAAACATTGAGCAAGTTACCATGCACTTATTATACAAACCAATCAGAGATAAAAGGAAAAAAAATGGAGAAGAAAAAGTGCGTTGTCTTTGATCCTCTTATTCATGATGGGCGTGAAGGATTCATATCAACAAAGCTATCGTTAGTGTAAAAAATATTGTGTAGGAGTTGAATTTGAGTGCGAGGGGACTCAAAGAAGCATTCAGTCCTCTAGAGGAGGTGATAGGCTCAACTTTAGACAAATCCTATAGAGGGTTTTCGAGATCATTTGTATGGCTCTTGGGAAAGAGTGAAAATACTATGATGATTAGGGTTCCAATTCACTGACTTGAGGTGTCATTTAAAGGAAATGCACACTGAAATGCAACCGTAACCCTAAGCATAATGATGGGCCCCAATATTACAGCAAGAATGTTGCAACCCCCAAGGTGATCAAATTTAATTATCAAACCAGAGTTCGTACAAAATTAAGAGGTATTAGCACTATATGTACAACAAGAAATAGTCTACTTAGGTTGATCTAATGTAGTGAAGATGAGTTGAGATGCACATAGAACATTATGCTACAAGAAGTATTTGGAAAATTTAGTAAATGACAAGAAGACCTATTCTAACTTGCAAGAAAGGAAATACCTAAAATATACCCTATTCTATTGTAGGAAATGAAATGGAAGAAAGGAAACCCTAATCAGATTTGTAGAAAATAAATGATAGAATAAAAACCCTAATCTAATTTGCAAGAAGTAAATGGCAGAATGAAATCCTAATCTAATTTGTAGAAAGTAAGTATATGTAATTTCTAGAAAGGAAATCACTAAAGCAAAATATATTCTACTTGCAAGAAGACAAAGCAAATGCTCAAGAATGTTGAAGGTAAATAAATCTTATTCTATCTAACAAATAACATAAGTAATATAACCTAATTGTAGGAATGAAACTACAACCATGAAAGAAAATTACCTAAGGGGTATCTAATCTTCTAAAATCCATCTTCAAGGTATAAATGGCATTGTTGAGTGATGAGAAATGAAGGACAAACTTCTGATGCAATTCTAGAGGTGATTTGAAGCAATATGATATTGTTACAAGATGCCCTGTTTTGCTACATGAAACGTTCGAGATAACTTTTATGGATTCTAGGAGTAGTTTGAAGGGTGGAAAAGATGGTGGAAGTGTTTGAGGGAACTTACCAAGCTCGAGAACACTCAATGAGCTAACTTATGCAGGGAAGAAACAAAGCTAGAAGTTTCCTATAGCTTTGTTAGGAAATTTTCATCACGTGGATAGTTTGCAGAGATGAAAAGTAATGAAGGAAAAGGTGATGAGGAGAATTATTAATATGCATGAAAATGATGCTAATTCAATCTATGAAATAATACATCCCATTTGCAAGCAAAGTACATGTTCAACTGATAAAAATAAGATGGTTAAGAAACTGCCAAACTACTAATTGCATAGAACAAAATAATGATGGAAAGGATGAGTTGAATTTATAATGGAACTACTATTGCATAAAGGAAACTATTGTTGTACTTGTCATCAAAAAGTGACAACCAAGCTTCAGGAAGGAGATCATTTATAAACCCTGCAAGGACAATGCTTTTTTCACGAACAAGATTTGTGGAAAATCACAACTATGCTAGATGCATGCAAAGGAAATGTACAAAGGAAGGGGCTTGAGCACTTGGATTGGGCCCTAACCCAAGGAGACTTAGTTCCCTTGAAGCAAACTCATATTCAGAACAAATAAATTATTTTCATTAACCTCCAAATGTACTCGTACATGAAACATAACAACTGAAACGATGGGAAAAAAGTCTCTTTCTCTGATAATCACTATCTTTCGTCTAGAATTTGAATCCCTATTGAGTTGTTAGGATCTCTTACTTTTACAAAAAGTGGTTTAGGGGTAGCCTCCTTGAACGAAGGAATACTTCCCTCCAAAACTCCTAAAATTGTGGATCTGGTTCCTTAGTGTTTTCGCAACCATAGGAAAGTAGTAATTGCTCATGAGATAGTCTATTTGTGATTAGCCTGTAACAAGGATCAAGCGTCCATGATTATCTCCTACTGGTCCAACATTATTTGCACAATAAATCATCAATATCCTACACATTTAATGTATTATGCCACTGGATATAACAAACATCTCCTAACCTTCTTGAGAATACATTATAGCTTGAAAAAGACATTATCAAATTCAAAAGGGAAGGTTTAAACATGCCAAAGAATGGTCAAATAGGCCATAAATTATACTTATTTGGGAGGCCCATCACATAAGATGTCATGCTAAACTACAAACCTATTGACCATTATGGTCATATGCAAAGATGCAAGTCTAAGCTAGGGATAATTATCAGAGGAAAATAGACAAGGAGAGAGGTAAATCTAATGGGCATAGCGGCATGGGCGTTTCTAAGTGGGAAGAAGTTGGACCTACACTCTGATACCATTGTTAGAATCACAAAATTGAAAAACCGACCTTGATAAGTGTGAGATTCATATTATTCTTATGATATACTTATAAATACAAATGTTTTTACCTTTAATTTCAAATTCTAAAAAATCTCTAGAATTTCCTTTTTTCAATTGAAAGTTTTCACTTTTCTTTTAAATAAATAATCCATAAAAATTATATTTCCAACAACTTATTAAATCACATAGAAATCCTCATCACTTCTAATCTCTATCACAATATTAATAAGATATTTTTAAAAACTCACATTCTTTTCAACATTATATTTTCATCTCTTACTCTTAATTAATATAAGACTCATTTTCTCACTCAGATCCAATGTACATATTCTCAACAAACATATGGTTCAATGCTTCATATCAAAGTAATCATGTAAACGCAATAGAAACATGAAAGTGAATTAAAGGAACATGATTGAGTTGATTAGAAAGAAATATGTTATTGAGTTGAATTAAAAGGATAATAAGTGTTTTGTAGCATAATAATTAATGTCAAAATAGATTTTCAAATTATTGTTTTCTAGTTTTTTATATAAAATTGGAATAAAATCCATCATCTTGCATCATAATGGAAATTTCAACTTGTTAAATTTAAAATAGAAATTTCAAAACAACTTGTTAAATTTAAAGTAAAAATTTCAAAACAAAACAACTTGTTAAATTTAAAGGTTTTGATAATTTTGTTATCCGTTTTATAAAGTGTATTGAAAAAATAAAAATAATTTGATAGTTTTGACAGTCATGTTACTTTATTTTTTTGAAAATATTATAAATAAAAATTAACCTTATTGAATGAGAATCATTCAAATCACTTCGTAATAATAGCCATATTCCATCTCTACAAGGGTGTATGGTATATCCATATTTATAACATTTTATCCATTTTCTATGCCCTCTTTCATTTTTATAAATTGGCTTTGGGCATGTTGGTACAGGTGCACAGGAAACTTAAATAAACTTAACACATAAGAACAATCAAGCACATAAGAGACAGTTTTTAACGTGGTTCACCCAACCAATCTGGGCTACGTCCACCAAACATAGGCATCAGGAATTTACTAATCAAATTGGAGATTACATAATGAAAACCTCATAAAACTCTCACCCTCTTAGCAAACCATCTGAACGATTGCCTGTTATATAGCATAGAGAATCTAACAGCCTCATTAACTCCCTCACATCAAATATAGGAGGCATTAACTCCCTCCCAACAACCTGGAGTTAATCTAGGACCTGAATTCTATTGTTGTCATCAGCTGAGATTTTTCCTATTTTCCTACAAACAGAAAATATCAACAATCTCCACCTTGACAACAATTCGTCGGATGCCCTGTTATTATTATTTTATCTTTTCTGCAAGCCAAGAGAAGCCAAACACCAGCGTAGCTTCTCCAACAAAACTGGTTTTGTGAACATGTCTGCACAGTTCTCCTTTGTATGCACCTTTTCAAGAGAGACTCCCCTTTCACTGATAACCTGTCTTACAAAATGGTACTTAATTGGAATATGCTTTGATTTGCTATGATAGGCTGGATTCTTAGACAAATGCATTGCACTTTGACTATCACAAAGTAACCTGATGTTGTCCTGTAACCTACCAAACTCACCAAGCAAACCTTTCAACCAAACCGCCTCTTTGCAAGCATGCGAAGCAGCAATGTATTCTGCTTCAGTAGTGGACAAAGCAACAATGTTCTGTAGCTTTGACATCCAGCTTATAGCTCCACCTGCAAGAGTAAAGACGTACCCTGAAGTTGACCTTCTCTTATCCAAATCACCTGCAAAATCGGAATCAACATATCCGCAAACAAATTCACTACTCTTATTGTAAGAAATACAATAACTACTTGTGCTTCTCAAATACCGAAGCACCCATTTCACTGCTGACCAGTGTTCTTTACCCGGATTTGCCATGTACCTATTGACAACCCCAACTGCATGTGAAATATCTGGTCGAGTACAAACCATCGCATACATTAAACACCCTACTACATTGGCATACAGAATTCAAGACATATAATCCTTTTCTTCATCTGTATTAGGACATAAACTCGAAGAAAGCTTAAAATGGGAAGCTAAAGGGACTGAAACAGGCTTCACATTATCCATACCAAATCTCAAAAGTATTTTCTCAATATACTTTTGTTGTGATAGCCATAGCTTACCATTGCTCCTGTCTCTGAAAATATCCATGCCCAAAATCTATCTTGCAGCTCCTAGATCTTTCATATCAAACATCCTTGCCATCTGAGTCTTCAACCTGTTGATTTCTTCAATGCTTTTGCTTGCTAAAAGCATATCATCAACATACAACACTAAGATAATGAACATGCCATTATTTAACTGCTTAAAGTAAACACAATGATCATATTCACTTCTTACATATTTCTGACTCAACATGAAAGAATCAAACTTCTTATACCAATGCCGAGGCGACTGCTTCAGGCCATATAATGACTTCTTGAGCCTGCAGACAAATTTCTCATTGCGATGCTGAACAAACCCTTCCGGTTGTTCCATATATATTTCCTCATCTAAGTCTCCATGTAGAAATGCAGTCTTAACATCTAATTGTTGCAACTCTAAATCAAACAAAGCCACTAATGCTAACACAATTCTAATTGAAACAATTTTAACCACTGGTGAAAATATCTCATGAAAGTCTATGCCAGCTTTATGAGAAACCCCTTTTGCAACCAGCCTCGCTTTGTACCTGTCTTCCGTATCATTCACACCCCGTTTCACCTTGAACACCCACTTGCATCCCACAGTTTTCCTGCCTTTGGGAAGTTCAACCAGATCCCATGCGCCATTCTTACCTAAGGCCATCATTTCTTCCTTCATGGCTGCTTTCCATTTGTCACTATTTGAACCTTCTACAGCTTCCTGATAACACAAAGGTTCATCATCATTAGCGATCAAAGCAACTGAAGTAACATGATCATCATACCTTCTCGGAGGACGTTTGATCCTTGTAGACCTCCTTAAGAATGTTTCTGGTGCTTCCACAATTGGCTGTCTATCATCTGTAGGAACTTCTTCATGATCGCCATCTGCGACCTGTTCATGACCTCCATCTGAACCCTGTTCATAATCTGATTCTGAAACCTATTCATGACTAGAATCTGAACTATGGTCGTTATGACTATCATTAGAAATGCTGTCAAACTGAATATGCTGGAAATCAGATACATCATCTTGTTTCAATCTACTATTTACATCTAACTGTACAAGAGAGGATTCATCAAACTTTACATCTCTGTTGATGATGATTTTGCGGGTAGTAGGATCCCACAATCTATATCCCTTTGTTCCATCACCATACCCAACAAAGACATACTTTTTCGATTTCGGATCTAATTTAGTTCGCTAATGTTTAGGCACTAGAGCATATGCATCACAACCAAACACTCTGAGTTTAGAATAGTCACAAGGGTGTCCTTTCCATACCTCTTGCGGAATCTTGCAACCTATTGCCGTTGATGGAGATCGATTTATCACATAACAAGTTGTTGCCACTGCTTCCGTCCACAACTCCTTTTGCAACCCGGCGTTACTCAGCATACACCTTGCTCTTTCTAGAAGAGTCTTGTTCATGCATTCAGCAACTCCATTTTGCTGAGGAGTATAAACCGTGGTCTTATGCCTCTCGATCCCTGCATCCTTGCAATAGCTGTCAAACTCCTTGGAAGTAAACTCACCACCATTGTCAGTTCTTAAACACTTTATTGTTCTACCAGTGTTGTTTTCTACCAATGCTCTAAATTGCTTGAAAACTGTAAAAACATCAGACTTCTTTTTCAACATGTAGACCCATACTTTCCGAGAAAAATCATCAATAAATGACACAAAATATGACGAGCCACCATATGACGCTGTAGGAGCTGGACCCCAAACATCTGAATGGATATAATCAAGTATGCCTTTACTAGTATGTTTGCCTGTTTTAAACTTTTGTTTACTTTGTTTACCAAACAGACAATGTTTACAGAAATCCAATTTTCCATATCTTAGATTAGGAAGTAACTTTCGGTCAGCCAAAATTTTCAATCCTCTTTCACTCATATGCCCCAATCTTTGATGCCATAAGTGAATGGAACTATTGTCATGTTCAGACATAGACACATGATCTGACCCAGTTCTACCTTCTAACTGAAATAGATTTCCTACTTTCTTAGCTTTCATAACTAGTAAGATGCCTTTGTAAATTTTCATTACTCCACCTTGAATTACAGTTTTATATCCATTTGAATCAAATGCTCCTAATGAAATCAAAATTTTCATTAAGTCTGGTACATGCCTCACATCAGTTAACATTTTGGTTGTGCCATCAAACATTTGTAGTTGTACACTTCCTATTCCAACAATACTGCACGTGACATCATTACCCATGTACACGACTCCATCATCAACTGATCTATATGTTTTAAACCAATCTCTATGTATACACATGTGGTTAGATGCCCCGGAATCTAACAACCAATGTTGATCATGTTTTGAAACATTAACAGACAATACCTCATCACTCATACCTGAACCAGATACTGAACCTGTATCTGTGGTGTTGGCTTCCTTCTTTTCTGTCGAAGAGCCTTCTTTAGCAGCTTGGTTTCGCTTCCAGCAATCCTTTTTCAGATGTCCAGCCTTGCCACAATGCCAGCACTTCACCTTTGGCTTCTTTCCTTTGGACTTTGAGTGAGAGTCGCTATGATTTCCCCCAGAGTGTCTCTCTCTTGAGCGACCTCCGGCCATCATTACCTCTGATGTAGAGGTGTCTGCATTCGACCTCTTCCTCGTCTCCTCAGCCAACAAGGCTCCAACAACATCGTCAAACTCAAGGATTTCTGATGTACTAAAGCTTATGGAAGTAACAAAGTGATCCCATGATTCAGGCAAAGAACATAATAGAGTTATTGCCTTATCCTCTAAATCAAATTTCACATCTACACTGTCTAATTGCACCAGTAAAGTATTAAAAACATTCAGGTGATCAGCAATTGAGGTACCTTCTTTCATCCGCAAATCGTAAAGCTGCCGTTTCAGGAGAATCCGATTTGTCAAAGATTTCGTCATATAGAGCTTCTCAAGCTTCAACCACAAGCCTGCGGTGGTTTTCTCTGACACAATGTTGAACAGAACATCGTCTGCCAGACATAACCGAGTTGCGCTCAAAGCTCTATCGTCCATCTCATCCCATTCATCCTTCATCATGGAAGGAGGTCTTTTGTTTTTCCCCAACAGTGCTTTCGCCACACCTTGTTGAACCAGCAGATCGTGCATCTTTACCTTCCAGATCTCAAAATTATTCTTGCCATTAAATTTCTCAATTTCAAACCGGGCACTTTGAGTTTTCGCCATTTGTATCAAAACACAAACACAATAATCTCCAATATCCAACCAGCAATAAAAACAATTGCCTATGCCTTTCTGCCTTTGCCTTTAAAACAAAAAAAAACTGCCCTTTGCACTTATATTACTTTTCTTTAAAAAAAAACTTTCCTTTTACTTGTGCAAATTCCGCCCCACAAAAAATACATACACTTGCCTTTTATTTTAATTTGCTTTTATTTAACTGTTTGATCAACCAGCAAATATATATATAACAACCAGCAAATATATATAGTGTCGTCGTTATGAATCCAAACAGAAGGATCCAGATCATTTGCGTAGGCAACAAGTAAAAATTGCATCAATAAACCTGTGGTCTCTAGATTCTGCGTTGACAAAGGCCAGCCAAGGATTTAAACGCCGGCATTCTGCCACATTCCTCTTCCTAACGAAGGAATCGAGGATTCGTTTCTCTCCCCGGGTTTTGATAATAAAAAAAAAAACTATGGAATATTTATAGCAACGACAGCAAATTGGTATTTAAGTAACAGGAGGACTCACGCAATAATGAACATACCGTTCAGGCTCCACACAGCAAATGCACCTTCTTCTGGACGCACCAGCGACTTAAAAAAAAAATTCAGGATCAGCGCACACAGCAAACACATCTTTTTCGGCATGTAATTACGCAGCAGGCAATTTAAACACCACGCTGCCTGGAGTACGCACCAGGTATTACAGCGCTCACCGCAACCAGCATTCAATTAACCACGCGCCAACGGCTCCAGGCACACAAGTATTACAACTCCAGCAGTATACAGCCCCACGCAAACGAACAACAATCTACGCTCGAACAGCAGCCTCCAGCATTCACGCAGAAAAAACTGCCAGCAATCCACTCACCAGCACCGGATCGGTTCTCTACGCAGATGTAATACTTCCACGCACTTGCTCCAGCTCCACGCGCGCTGCCAGCAAACGATCCAGGCAACAGGCAGTTTTTAATCATCCACGCACGCAGAGAATCCTCTCAGCACCAGCACCTCCAACTTGCTCTGATACCAATTGTTGGTACAGGTGCACAGGAAACTTAAATAAACTTAACACAGCAGAACAATCAAGCACATAAGAGACAGTTTTTAACGTGGTTCACCCAACCAATCTGGGCTACGTCCACCAAACATAGGCATCATGAATTTATTAATCAAATTGGAGATTACATAACGAAAACCTCATAAAACTCTCACCCTCTTAGCAAACCATCCGAATGATTGCCTGTTATATAGCATAGAGAATCTAACAACCTCATTAACTCCCTCACATCAAATATAGGAGGCATTAACTCCCTCCCAACAACCTGGAGTTAATCTAGGACCTGAATTCTACTGTTGTCATCAGCTGAGATTTTTCCTATTTTGCTACAAACAGAAAATCTCAACAGGGCATTAGGTAGGACGTGGCTTTATGCAAGGTATGGCTAAGATTTATTTGGAAAATCTTTAAGATAATGTTTTAGTGCATAGATTTTAAACAATTTTCAGTACATAGTTTAGTTTAATGGGGTTAACTTTTAAGTCTATTTTGTTGGAAATTTTGATTCCTAAATTTATATAATTTAAAGATTGTTTTGAATTTTTTTAGAGTGGAAAAATCTATTATAATTTAGCTGTCAAATCAATCGGACAGTTATTTTTGGTTGATATTCTTTAACGTAAGCTGACTCATCACTATTATTCAAAGAAAACCAGGCCTCGAGAATAATTGGCTGGTGGTTAGTGAGGTGACCATGCCACTTAGAATAACCCCTTGGTGGCCCATAAGGGGGCAGGTTTTCATCCCTACCAAATGCCTCTAGGTCTTGGGCCATTACCTGTTTCTTTAAGTCCAAGGAAGACGAGCCCTTAGCCAAACAAAAATAGTTTTAGGGTATACTCCAGACCCAAATTATTCTGAAATATTCCAACAAATACTAAATTTATTTTTAAATTTAAATAACAAAATATTAAATTCTCACTAAAAATTATGTTACCACCAAACACTAATACTAAAATGCTAAAAACAACCTAGCTAAAATATGCCCTTTCACTACCATGTGAACAAGTTATCTGTCCAGGTCCATAACCTAAGACGGCAGTTACGTCATATCCAACCTGCTGCACGGCAGTTAATGTCCAAAAATTGTATATATTCACCATTGGATTATCCAACTTACTCTACGGTGGTTAATGCCCAAAAATTGTATATATTCACCGTTGGATAATCTACTTAGATCAAACAATCGACATATACAACTCCTCCTGGGCATTAACTGCTAATCCATACTTCATATCCTAAAAAAATCTATGCAGGCCCATTGAATGCGCATGCACTTGAATTTCCCATATGAGCGAACGAAGTTCTAACACCATCGAGTCAATTCCGTAATTTTTTAGAAACCATCTTCAATGATATAATTATTATTTTGCGGATTTTAGTATTTTCTTTGAAGCGGTTGGGCATGTTTTGACAGTGACTCCATGGTAGTCACGGCTCAGACTCTCCAATCGCTTAAATATTAACAGCCAAAAGAATGAATGCAGGGATGCATGATCCCCATTGCAGCAGGCGTCATTGGTGACAAAATGTGTGTGATTATTTTGAATTCACTTTTTCTAAAATTTATCATAATTTAATTGTCAAATTAAATGTTGAGAAAATTAGTATTGAGTACAATTGTCTATAAATATATACAAATTTAATATTTTTTAAAGACAATTAAGTCATTTTAAATAACGATCGGTAACGTTAGATAGATTACCAACTACTAACTATCTTGAACAATTACTAAAACAAATATAATTCTTAATCAAACAAAAGCAATTTGAGATTATCCTAAAAATCCATACTTTTTTTACTTTTAAAAATTAATTTCAAAATATTACTTTAATTATTTTAAAAGGAGCATTTGATTTAGATGAACTTTAAATATATACACTAAGGTATTGTCATTCCACTTTATTTCATACTATAAACTATTTGATTATAAACTATGGTTTCTTCCCGTTTAAATTTTAAATGAAAATTAAAATTAAAATTTTGAATCAATTTAAATCACTAAATTATTATTTAAATTAAAATTAGAAAAATCACTCAAAACATATATATAAATATTATAATTGGAATATTTTTTATCATATTTTTTTTACTAATTTTATTTTAAAAAATTTACACCATTTAACATTTTTCTTATAAATATCATGATCAAATACTCAAACTCGCTTCTCCTACAAAAATGATGACTAAATGCCCAAACTCTCAACTTTCTTGACTAAATCCCCAAACTCCCAACCTCCCTAGTGCTCTCAGCATACCCCAAAATTAGAAAGTCTTATGGGTGAATACTTTTTTTTACAGCTAGATTGAATTTTGGTTAGGGCCAACCTTAATATTGGGTAGAAGAACCATCTGTCCACCAGTAGGATGCTATCACTAAGATTGTGCAAGCCATAGGATCAATATTAATCTTATGGGTGGGTGTGCCAAGGAGGAACATATCTATCTTGTGTATGAGTATGTGGAAAGTGGGAAGGTTGAAGGAATGTGCAACAAAATGTTGGATATAGTGTTATATCTTCACGGATCACATATTTCTTTTGTTTTCAAAAATACATGAAAACCAATACTATGGTCACGGTTGTGGAGCCTGGCTTCAGGGAAATGATTGCACATTTTGGTACCCATGGGTTAAGTGGTGAATCATCCTTGGTTTCAGAGAAATGATTGCACATTTTGGTACCCATGAGTTAGGTGATGAATCATCCTTAATTATCAAACGTGAGGGTTCTATACACACTAGTGGCAATTACACATGCTCCTAGGGTAAGATAATTGTTTTTACAAGAGTTGTATGGCTCCAAGATATGTTATAAAAGGTATGGTTACTAAGAAGATTGATGCTTTTTCTTTTGGGGTAGTCTTGTTGGAACTTCTATCTAGACAAGATCCTACAGAATTGTATGTTGATGCGACAAAGAATAAATACAAGAGGGTGTCCCTCATCGGGGCTTTGTCTTCAATGTCTTGATTGTTTGGTTAAACTGAGATCTTAGATCAATCCTAGATTCAAGGATTCTTACCCTATTAATAGTGCTAAAGAAGTTGTGAGGCTCGTGTCTATGTGTTTGCATGTGACTCCTAACAAAAACCCTGATATGAAACATGTAATTGGAGATTTATATAAAAATTTCTCAATATTAAAGAACTTGTCGTAGAAAATAATTGCAAATAAACTCAACATCACTAGCACATTTGAGGATAGATAGTAGAATATATAATTTTTTTCTCTTAGGCCTTGATAGTATTATAGAGTATTTAGAGAACCTCGATTTGGTCAATGACGGGTTTATTGTTGGTGATTTGTGGGTCCATGATATTTGTATATGATTAAGTCTATTTAAAAGCTTGAAGAATTTCATTGTAAAGTGCCTTGAGATTTTTGTTCTTTGGAAGGCTTGACCACATTGGTTAAAGTGAATAAAGATATATCTTTGAAAGTTGGTTTTCTTCATAAATGGTTTCCAAGATAAAAGTATCTAGTACATTTTATGATTTCTTTGTAAGTGTTGATGTTACTTCTCTTGCTATGTGTTTTGCATTTGGTATTAGAGCAAGGAAAACCTAGACTATTTAGACTTTCTAGTGTGAATAGTTTGATGATGGAAGCAACGAAGAGTAAGAGTTTAATATGTTGTTGTAACTTAATGACATGTATATGGGCATAAGATCTATTTTTGCAATGTATCTCCAATGTTTGATAAAATACTGCTGAAAAGTTGAGAAATAGACCTATGTGATAGAGGGCATGTTGTGTTGTTGGATAATTGGTTAATAAACTTTAAATTAGTTAGGGGGTTATACCAAATCATGTTTAAAAGGAGGAATGTTAGGTTAAGCTTGAATCCATTATTAAGTAATTATAATCATTGATGGTTTATAGTTCCATGTTATTTATCCATGGTATTAACGTGTGATGAAACATATTTAAAATCTTAAAGAACTCCATTACAAAGTGCCTTGAGTTGTCTATTCTTTGGAAGGCTTGGCTAGATTTTTTTTTTGCAAGTTAGCAGAGGAATTATATTAAACTAAAACACAGGTAATTGTACATAAACTAGGTCTGTTGGTTTGTCACTTGATAAACCAGACTAGCAACAAAAAACTTTAGTCCATCTTGAGTAACTCAGATTATCTATTACAAGTTCATGCAAAACAGAGTTGTTCATATGGTTGAACCAAACCTATATGAAATTGCATCATTTTTATGCCTATGATTGAAAAACAAAAAGACAAGGAACATAAACTTGTTGAGAATCATTCTTCAAGGATGCTAATAGAGGTATTGGAGTTGTGTTATCCTGGATTGTTTTTAGTAACAATGAATTCCAAACCATGGGCCTTTTAAGCTAAGACTATTAGTTTGGCATTTATTGATTTGAATTGGAGCTACATGTCATCAAACTGTAACAATATTTTCTGGTATGCTTCATTTTTTTCCATTAACACTTTACCAAATATGGTATTCAACTTCCAATGTAGGTCCATCATTTACATGTATTTAGTCTCCCGGGCATAAGTGCTCCCTGTATCATGTACTCAATCCCTCATCTCCTCATCAATACACTTGTCATGGATGTTCCCATGCTCTAATTGTGCTCCCTCCTCTAGGGACTCAAATCTCTTCTTGAATATTTGGCTGAATTTAGCCCCAATACATCTCTACTACCATTGTTTTGCCTTTCTAATATTGGGATTAATCATATCATATCCCTCCACATCAACCTTTCATACCTTGCCTATCATGGGGCATAATTTGAACAGTTCTATGATTGAAGGCCACAAAAAATTGAACCCAGAAATGGGAACTCTTAAATAAATGGACCTGTACATGACGACTCTTTGATTTTTTGTCACATAAATGCCCAATGTCATAGGTGAGTTACTCCCCAACTTCTTGACTACTAAAGCATACAAAATAAAACCCAAAATCCAACCACTAGCAATGTGAGGAGCCCTCTAAATCAAGATATCCTTCAACCAAAGCAATAATAAGACAACCATTGGTGGGAAAACTGGTTGGTGGTTCCACGTGATTCCTCTTGGTCTAGCCCTCTTCCTTTCCATGATTCGTGCTTTTCCTTTACTAGGGTTTGATTTTTGGCCGTATCTTGCGGCTCCCCATAAATGCTCGGTTTGACCAGTAAGATCAGTACATATCGGTTCTTTCCCAAGATTGCCTTCACTGGTTGAACTAGACGCTTTTATTTGCAGTCTCTAACTCCGATAATATTCGATCCAAAAACCATGTGACCTCCCCATTTTCATCATTATGAACAAACTATCTTCCCTCGGGCCACTCATTACCATAAATGGTATGTACCATTTGTAGATCGTACTCATCACCATAATCCCCAACATTCGTCATGGCTACTCCTAGGCCTGTTGAGCATAGTGTTGTCATTGATGATAACCAATATCATGTCATTGATGTCAAAGGAGGTACAATGTTTAGGTTTCCGAGGAAGAGGATTGTTCGACATAATGTTACCATTAATGTTAATAAGATATGATGGACTAGGTATTATTAAGCATTTTTGTTGAATTTATGATGATCAAATGAGTATGTAGATGGTTTCGGTGGATAATCTTCTCTAAGAATTTTTGAATGGTATATTACACTTGGTCAAACTCTTCTAGAATGAGAAGATAAGTCAATTTGAAAGTAACATGGTGAAAAAAAAAATTGTTAACGTGTGTCCATCTTCAGGGTGGATCTGTGCTTAGATGAGCAATAAATGATAGTTGGTGCGTCGACATGTGTGTCGTATAATGGTGTTAAACATTATGCAACTTCGAGCAGATTCAGTGGTTATGGATGATATATTGATGATGAATGGTGGATGGAGCACAAACTTGCTCGACAGATAATGAAGGTCGTGGCCCCCATTTATTCCGACCTCTACCACCTTAGACTAATGGACACATAACACATGGTAGGTTTTAGGTGAATATTTAACCAGATGCCATGTGGACCCTTCAGTGATAGGACACATGGATTGATGATGTAGGAGACTAATGATGTGGTAACATAGTATTTGTGAAATGTGGAAGCATATGTATAGATGGCTAATGACATGGATGATGATGTGGCAGTATGATGGATTATTTGTTAGCATTGTAGGGTGCCACATGGCTTGTCCTCAGTAGTTTTGGGTGGCCAATCTGGCCAAATCTGAGTGACATGTGGCACCACTCAAAGAGTGCCATGTGGCATCATGATGTCACATTGATGTCAGCATTAGATTGACAATGGACCCCTAAGGACTAGGTCACATGGCACAGTCATATGGAGGATTGGATAAGCCCTAGGGGAGACATTGGTCATGGTCTAGGCACTAGAATCAAGTCATATAGAAGTTTACATTAGAAATGAACTCAAATTATCACCAACCCAAAATTCAAATTGATGTCGGCCTCAGCTATAACCCGAGGGCACCCACACATATATGTATGTGTGTGTTAGTGTAGTGCATATAGGATCAATTGATTAATTGATCAAGTATGATACATGCATATAAGCCTTAGAGAGTATCTAGTTTACGTCCAAGAAAATTGATTTGGTTCTAAGATATATGGCATGGATTTTGGCACTGCGATAAAGCCCGAAGGCGTATTTTTTTTTTAGATGTATATGGTGCGGCTCCTAGCACTACATTGAAGCCTGAAGGTGTATTTGGTTCTGAGATATAAATGGTGTGGCTCTAGGTACTACAATGAATCCTGCACACATATTTGGTTTTGTTGAAAATTGTAACTAGGTTCAGTCTTCCTTATGATGTAATTGTAATCATGACAGTGCATATTTTTTATAAAGAATGAAAAACAAATTATGTTTTATATTTGGAGTATGGGTTTCATACTCAAGTTTTAGTCAAAATCATGTTCTTCTTGCTTTTAGGTCTTCTAAGGTCTTTCAAGGATAAGGAATAATATTGGTCATGTGTCATGGTCTCATTTGGACTCAATGTAATGAAGGAAAATATTAATTTTGTCAAGATAAAGCCATGGATAATCCCAAGACCAATTCAGCCCAAGGAGTATATCAAGTCAATGTAAAGGGAGGGAATTCGACCCTCAAGAATGACTATATAAAGGAGTGGATCTCAACTCATTTGGTCACTCATCTCAAGCAAGTTTGATCTGCAATAGCGAAGGTGAAGAAGAGTAGATGGGAGGACAAAGAAGATAAGCAGAAGTCAAAGTCTCTCAAAAAATATTTTTCCTTGTCTCGCTAGGGTTTGTGAATCTTCCAGTTGTAGGAGGCCGAATTTTTGAACCATTTGCAGGAGGATGAAATTGCAAGACCAAAATTCTGTTGCAGGGGCCAAAGTTGCAGCATCAAGGAAGTAGTATCGAAGTTCTGAAGTTGTCTCAAAGAAAATATTGATGGGGGCTGGCTTGTGGCTTTGAGGGTTTGTTGGCTTTATTCTTTAGGTTTTGGAAACCTCTTTTGTAAGCATATTCTAAAGAAGAAGAGAAGCATTTTCTGTTTTTTCCCCCTTGGAGGGATTTTTCCCTGGCTTGGAGCCTATATCTTGTGTACTATGTCTCTTTGTGATCTTCATTGTTTTGGTAATTGCTTGATGAACAAAACTAAAGAAGTAATAAAGAACCAACTAACATCACAAGTAATTATCATGATAAGGAAAATAAGTTCTAATATACAAGTCTCCATATTTTCCAACATGGTATCAAAGCTAAGGTGCAAGAAGGAGACTGAAGGTCACATCTTTGTTGGTGATTTGGCAAGGGTTATAAGGAAAGGTTTCAAGGTTCTTGGAAATATTGCTACATATATTAAGAATTGTCTATTGAAGATCATATCTAAACTCTCAAAGGAAGTAGCAGATGGAACTTTTTTCTCTACTTTATCTGGCACATTCAAGGACGAGAATGTATGGGTTATTGACAGTGATGCCTCCATACATATGATGCCAGAATGCAGTCAACTACAAACCATATCTAGGGAAACTCATCTCATTCTATCGAACTTGGAGACAACAAGAGCTATGAAGTGAAAGCCATTGGGTTTACATCATTGGAGCTCGAGTCAGGTGGAAGCATTCACCTCAACAAAATTTTATATGTTCAAGATTTGAAGAAAAAATTACTATATATTTCTTTTATAGAGGATAAAGGTAATATAATTACTTTTGTTGATGGAAAGATTTTGGTTTGGGGTAAGGGCTCAAGTATTGATGATGGATGTTAGGGTAATTGGGATTCATGAGGGAGCATTATATAGACTCTATACACCTTTGGAATAGGCTCTATTCCACTTGTATGTAAGTCCTTTTGAACTATGGCATAGAAGGTATGGAAAAAATCACTTCAATATTTTTCCATCTCTAAGTAAAATGGTCAGTGGTGTCCCCAAATTGAAGGAATGACATGAAGGGACCTGTAAGGGATGTGCTCTAGGCAAGAGGTGAGACCAAATCTAAGGAAATTTTAGATCTCATACACTTAGATGTATGTGGACCTATGTTAGTAAAGTCTCTTGGTGGACACAAGTATTATGTAACCTTCATTGATGATTACTCAAGTAAGACTTGGTTATACCTTCTCAAGAACAAGGATGAGGTATTCAAGAAGTTTCAAGAGTTCAATAATGAAGTTGAAAACCTAACCAAGAGAAATATCAAGACTCTGAGGTTTGATAATGGTGGTGAATACACCATGCTGTGATAGAAAGGAAGAATCAAACTATTGAGGAATGTATTAAGGCTATGCTACATGATTAATATATCCCTAAATTCCTATGGGGAGAGACATGCATGACAAGTATCTACTTACATAATCGAATTCCTCATTGGATTCTTAACAACATGACTCTGGAAGAAGAATTTATGAGAAATAAGGCAAGTGTGGATCATCTTCAAATATTTGGATGTCCTATTTATATTCATATACCCAAGAACAAGAGGAAGAAGTTAGATCCTACTAGTCTAAAAGGAATCTTTGTGGGATATAGTGCTTCATCAAAAGCATATAGAATCTATATCAAGGAGGATCGTTAAATTGAAGTAAGCATGGATGTCATCTTTAATGAGAGCTTAGCTTACAAGAAATCAAGGGATGTTCTGGTTGACTCTAATGAAGAATAGATACCTATATTTTAGGGTATATCTAGGGACAAATATGGTCAAGAGCAGACATCTACTCAGCAGAATGTTGAAGGTCCTTGTGAACCCATTAAACAAGTGATTATTCCATAAATTCAGAACTTCAGAAGAGGCATGTTTGGTTGAAAACTACTCTTCAAGAAGCAAAAGGACATACAATATTAGTGGACTCCAAGGAAATTAAAATACCAAAGAGGTATTATGGATATGTTGCATACATGACAAGGCTTATTGAAGTAATATCTTCCTCCTATGAATATGCAACTAAACATCAAGAGTGGAGGAATTCTATGCAGGAAGAATACGAGTCTGTAATGAAGAATGATGTCTGGGGGATTATCCCTAGGCCAAGTGACAAATCTATAGTCACTTCAAAATGTATTTACAAGATAAAAACGTTGTAAATGGGAGAATAGACAAATAAAAAGAAGGGTTTGTAGCAAGAGGATTCTCACAGAAAGAAGGAATTGATTATGAAGAAACCTTTGCTCCCATAGCTAGGTATACAACCATAAGATCGTTGGTTTCATTGGTTGTTACTATGGGATGGAACATCCATCAAATGGATGTCAAGAAAAAATTCTTAAATGGAATCATCGATGAGGAGGTTTAGATGAGCAGCCTCAAGGATTTGAAATAAATTAGATGGAGACTCATGTCTACAGATTGAAGAAGGATCTATATGGCTTAAAGTAAGAACCTAGGGTTTGGTATGAAAGAATGGATGCATACCTATTGAAAACTGGTTTCACCAAGAGTATTGCAGACCCTATCCTATATATCAAGGTGGTCCAAGATGAACCAATTATTATACTCTTGTATGTGGATGATCTACTAGTTATAGGTGTAGAGCATCAGATTCAAGAATGCAAGAAGCAGTTAACAACCAAATTCAATATGAAGGATCCTGTGATTATGAATTATTATTTGGGATTAGAAGTATGGTAGAATCCAGGAGCGATGTATCTTAGTCAAGGTAAGTATGTGATCAAGATGCTTCAAAAGTATGGCATGATGGATTGCAAGCCTATGATGACTCCTATGATTACCAATTTAAAGAAGTTGAGGAGTTTAGAATCTAGTCCAGTGGATCCTACTTGCTACAGATAATTGATTGGTTCCTTGATGTATCTAGTAAACACAAGATCAAACATTTGTTTTGCAGTAAATGTCCTAAGTTAGTTTTAGATGGAGCCAAAACATGATCATTGGATTGCATCCAAGCATATCCTAAGATATTTACATGGGACTATATTTCACTGCCTCTAGTAAATTGTAATGAAGTCCAACTCATGAGATATACAGATTCAGGTTGTGGTGGCAGTGAGACATATGGAAGAAGCATGACAGGTGGATGCTTCATCCTCTGATCTTCCATGGTCTCATGGATGAGTAGAAATCATGATACAATTGCTTTGAGTAGTGCTGAATTTGAATATGTTGTTACAAGTGAGGTTTGTCGGGAAGAATTTTAGCTCAGGAAGGTGCTATCAGACTTGTTTGAAGAACCACCTAGCCCTACATGGATACATTGTGATAATCATAGTTGGATAAGATTAATGAAATACCCCATGTTTCATGCTAAGACGAAGCATGTAAACAACAAGTACCACTACATAAGAAGCTTGGTAGAAGATGGGTCATGGAGCTGCACTATCTACCTACAAATGAACAGGTAATAGGCATAATGACTAAAGCGTTACCAAAAAAGAAGCTTGAGTACCTGAGAGGTAATCTTGGTTTGGTGGATATATCTTCCTTGATTGAGAGGTATTGATATCAGATAGTTCTTGTCTTTATTGGTCAAGCATTAGACTAGGACTAACAACCATAAGTTTTAGTGAAGGCCATAAAGAAATAATGGATTCTAGAGGATTAGATGATCCAGGTGGATATTGGTGGCCACCCTCCTATTCCATTTGGACCCCCAACATTTTTCTTTCAAGTTTCCTTTATTATAACACAATTTACTATCTTTGGAAGTTTAACAAGTCCTTAATCTCCAGAGTTGTTTTGAGGTTCTAAATGACATTTTTCTTGTAAAACGAGAAAACCCATAGCTTTTGTAATGGGTTTTCATTCGAAAATTTTAGTTCTCATATACATATTTCTAATGAGGTATCATACATCTCAAACAAATATCATATGCCAAAGTTACAACCCCAAGAATTTGATGTATCAATTTACCCCAATGGGGCCCATGGACTTTTAGCACTTCATCTCCTCGGGCTAGGTTTTTGGATGTTTAGGGTCTTACATTATTTCTCAATAATAAATAGGACTCTAAGCCTCATTTTAACACGGCTCATAAGGCATGTATCCTCCACATATCTTCTCAGAGATAAGCTACCATCACCCGATCTAGTTTATTTCCATTCTACATGTAACAATTTTGAAATGATTTATTATTAATGAATTGAAGTTTTTTTTCATTGTAGCTATGCATTTCTATTTATATATGCATTTCATTTCATTCCTTCATAAATCTAGATCATTGGATAAGCATCTGAATTTGAACTTCTTATGGATTGGAGAATCCAAGGAAAGAAGTTGATGATTGATGCTCTTTGAGGATGATGTAGGGCATATGAGATAACAGTAGTCGAAAAGGATCGATATTATTTAAGGATCAAATTTTTGGAATCCAAGATAAGAATAATCATAAAATGGCATACATTCCAGACATCTGGATGGGGTATGTGCCTTGAGAGGTAGTGTGGCAGCTCATGTAAAGCCTCTAAGCACAATGCTCATAATTAAAGATGAGTTTGTCTAGATAAGGCCTTCAGGGACAATCTTTGTTCTGATAATGATCCTTGACAAAATATGGCTTATCAATCCAACTCTTCTTATGAGAATGCTTCAAGATTGAGATTCTTTGTACCATGAATACCTTCCTTATTAAGAGGGAGTGTTGAAAATTGTAACTAGGTTTGGTCTTCATTGTGATGTAATTGTAATCATGACAATGTATATTCCTTATAAAGAAAAAAAATAAAAATAAAATATATATATATATATATATATATATATATTATTTTTGGGGTATGGGTTTCATACTCAAGTTTGAGTCAAAAGCATGTTCTTCGTGCTTTTAGGTCTTCTAGGTCTTTCTAGCTCTTTCTAGGATAAATAATAATATTGGTCATGTGTCGTAGTCCCATTTGGACTCATTGTAATGAAGGAAAAAATTTATTTTGTCAAGATAAAGCCATGGATAAGCCCAAGACCAATTTTACCTAAATGGAGGGACTCTCGACCCTCAAGAAAGGCTATAAAAAGGAGTGAATATTGACTCATTTGGTCACTCATCTCAAGCGAGTTCGATCTACAATAGAAAAGGTGAAGAAGAGTAGTTTGGATGACGAAGAAGATAAGCATAAGTTGAACTCTCTCAAAGAAACAATTTCCTTGTCTCACTAGGGTTTGTGAAGCTACTAGTTGCAGGAGGCCCAAACTATGAAGAAGTTGCAGGAGGAAAAAATTGCAGGGTTAAAATGATGTTGTAGGGGCCGAAGTTGCAACATCAAGGAAGTAGTATTGAAGTCCTGAAGTTGTCTCAAGGAAGATCTTGTTGGGGGTTGACTTGGGGATTTGATGGTTTGTTAGCTTTGGTCTTTGAGTCTTGGAAGTCGCTTTGTAAGCAAATTTTAAATAAGAAGAGAATAATTTTCTAGGTTTTCCCCTTTGAGGGGTTTTTCCCTTGCATGGAGCCTATATCTTGTGTAATCTGTCTCTTTGTGATCTTAACTGTTTTGATAATTACTTGATGAACAGAAATAAAGAAGTAATAAAGAACCAACTAACATCAAAAATAATTATCATGATAAGGAAAATAAGTTGTAATCTACAATTCTTCATATTTTCTAACATGTTCTTCATAGTATGGCTCTTGGCTTTGTGGAGAACCCTGAAGGTGTATATGGTTCTATCACGATTTCATCTAGTCTGAGATATATATAGCATGGTTCTTGACTCTGTGGTAAATCCCAAAGGCCTATTTGGTCTTCTCATGAGTTTGAATCCAAGTGAATTGATTTGGTCTAAAATATATACAAAGTGTGGCTCTTGGTTCTGTGGTTAAACCTGAAGGCATATTTTTTTGTTTTGTTACTAGTTCGAGTCCAAGTGAAACTTTGAGCCTATGGCTTGTTTCAAACTAAATAATTTTTTTATGAATAAGAATGAACAAGGAACACTGTAGTTGAATTGGTTATTTTTTAGGTTACAACACAAGTGGTCATGGGTTCAAGTTCAGTGAGGTTTGCTGATTTTTTTTATTTAATTGAAATTTCATTTTGTAGAATCTTTAATCATATTAAGATAGTGCATTTTAATGAATGCGCACCAGAAAAGTGCATTTTGTAGACTATTGATCAGAAAAGTGTATTTTGTTGACCAATTAATATATATATATATATATATATATATATATATATATATATGGGTCAACTTGATGTGCAAATCAATTTTGAAAATAGTCAAATGGCAAGAATTTGTTTGTAATTTGAAAGGGGGAGATGAAAAATCATGAAGATAAGTTTTTGAGGGAAAGAAGTTATGTTTTTTTTTAATGTTTTGGGGCTTATGAAAAGATACAAGAAAAGGAGAATATGTTATTGTTGAAGAATGAAGAACATATTGAATTGAAATGATTAGATTTCCCTTGAGCCTATGGATCCAATTTTAAATATTATGAAAAGTGGTCCACTATGTTTTGGTGAAGGAGGCAGGTGCCTTAATTAGGTTGGAACCTACTCTTATAGATATTTTTGGGCCCTACAACCCCAAACATGAAATTTCCATAAACCAAGGGCTCCTAAGTCCCTAAAAGTGTTGTTCTAACCCCTAAAGGAATAAGGTCAATAGATTACAGCTTCTCCCAGAAGTTATCCATGAGAAACTGCTCAGAATTGGTCAAAACAGGATCATTGCAGTTGCTCCACTGGCTAAGTACGTTGCATCTCACCCAAATACACTGTGAGGGTGCGTTGCATTTCAAAAGTCCCTTATATGGGGTGCGATGGGTGAGAAATGACAAATGGTAGTGTCATTCTGCGAGGTGGAGAGGCAATGGAAGCTTCCAGAATCTTCTCCTGTGACACTTGCCTCACTGAATTCGACCAAGGATGAGTAAGAGGCCATCAGTCTCTAAGTGGAAGCAAGAACTATCAGAGATAAGACACTAATCAAATCACAAACTGACTCATTCCCCTTACAGATATCTATTTATGGATCCCTCATCCCAGAGATCCAGAGGCTGGAATTTTGCATATTGTAAGGAATTGTTGTTGGTTTCTTGAGACAAACATCAGATTGTTGGGTGATCTAAGCTTTGTTTGAGGTGAAGAGGGGCTTTTTTGCTAGGAGGTTGATGCTGGGTCAAAACAACTGGTTGTAACTCCTCCTGGCTCTTTTCTTGTTTATCAATAAAAGCTATTTGAGTTTTCCTCCATACTTTTGTATCATTGATGCTTGTTACATTTGTATGGTCAATTTACATCTGATCCTAGATTGTTTATGATTATAGATCCATGTCTTTGTATAGTGCTATTCTTCTGTGATCTTACAGGTACTTTGTGAAGCCGGGCGTGCAAGGGAGCAAGTAGTTGAGGACTATCAAATAAGAGAGGGATCGAATCAAGAGAATAGCGCAAGATAGAGGTTGGTCTTTTTGTTCCTCTCTATCTATAATTCATAAAGGAAAAACAAAAGTAGTTTTTCTCTGTTTGTTTCTAAGGCAGCTGTCACACCTTACTGGGATAGAGCAATTCTATATAGACACTTTTCCCTGTAACACCTACAACAAGTTGGTGCTTGCATATTTCAGAGGTTGGTTACTCAATCAAGTTGGATCCTATAGCAAGTTGGTGCTTTCATATCTTTGGGGGTCAGTGCCTTTAGTAGGTTGGTGCCTACAAATTGATGTAATTAAACATTGAAAAAGATAAAATATTTGTGGTTTTCTCCCACATGGGTTCCCATATACATATGGTGTTTTCATGTGTTGATGTAATGATGGTGTTTATTGATGCAATAGTATGTTTACAGTTATTATCAATTTTGAATTGTTAAAATTGTTAAAAATGGCCACTACACTAATTCACCCCCCCAAGTGTAATCATTGTTCTAACAATTGGTATAAGAGAATGTCCCTTCAATAACAGTTAATCACTGGAAGTATAATCACAAGGAACATGGCCAATATCAAGGGATCTTCAAGAAAAAATCCCTGATCTGATAGAATAAGAAAACTTAAAAGATATATCACTCATAGCATTGAGTGATCCTAAAGAAGAAAACAAAGCAAAAGATGATATTGAAGGACAAATCATAAGTGCCTTAGAATAACTAATATCACTAAGGAAAAATGTATACCAACAAGAAAAACAATTGCAAGGATATAAGGACAAAGATTGTAATGCAGATTATATCATTCTTCTAAAAATTGAACTAGAGGAAACCAAAAGGATAAAGGATATTATGTCAAAAAAGTTGAAAGAAAAAGAACATTCAATGAAAAATTGGAAGAAGAAATTGTTCTCTTAAGAAAAGAACTAGAAAATACCTCCGATCAACTTAATTAAAACATGAAGTTCATTAAAGGTTTTGAGTCACTAAATCACATCCTCAACTTTTAGAGATCACCATTATTAAAGATAGGCCTTGGATATGAATAAATTCCAAATAAAAGTGACAAAGAGTCAAGCTCATTAGCAATAGACAAAGAAAATAGGAAATACATCAACTATGTTGATGCACTTAACAACAACTTAAGCCATGAATATTCTTTCATTAAAACATGGTTGAATCATCTAGAAAAAAACAAGGAAGAGGAAAGAAATCAACAACTATAAATCAATCATGTTATGGAAAAGAAGGAAGGAAAAAAAGAATCAACAATTTTATCCCTTTCAACAAACAATATTCATCTAGGGACATATTTTCTTTTATGTACATTGTTACCCATGCAATAAGTTTGGCCATAAGGAAATTGAATGTAGAACCTGTGCTAAAATAAATTATGAAAGAAGAGAATCTCTGAAGAATAATTATTCAAGTAGCAATTCTAGAGGTATGTATGAATATGGTACAAGAAGAAGGAGCTATTTTTTTCCTCTTCTTAATTATGTTGAATGTTACATATGCAACAACTCTGGGAACAAGGTACAAGACTACATGAGAAGTCTAGTTAGATATCACAACCAAGGGAAGGAAAAATGTCCACTTAGAAATAAAACCATATGGAAGAAAGAAGAAAAGCAAGAAAATTGTGGTCTCATGTTTTATGCTAAAAAATAAGAGAATAAATGGTATGTTAACAATGAATTTTCAAGACACGTGACAAGAGATCCGAGTAAGTTCATCAAGTTTAAAGAGGTAGATGGAGGAAAAGTAAATCTTGGTAACAATGCAACTGCAAAAATTATTGGGAAAGGGACAGTTAGCATTGATAATGGAAGAACTAAGGCTCAAAATGAATTATATGTGGAAGGACTGAAACACAATTTCTTAAGTGTTAGTCAAATTTGTGATCAAGGGTATAATCTCATGTTTAATTTCAAGAGGTGAAATCCAAAATTCTGATACAAGAAAACTGGTAGCAAAATCTAACAGTACCGAAGGCAATGTATACATTTTTATGGATCTAAAATTGAAAAAGAAAAAACATTGGAAAGATGGATGAAAGTTGTTTATAGCACAAAATATTTGGGCATATCATTTTTGATAATTTGTTAAAATTTATAAGAGCACAAACCATTAAGGACATGCCTAAAATATCAAAGCCTCACAATTCCAATTGTAAAGCATGTTAGTTTTGAAAATAAACTAGAGTCTTCTTCAAGCCAAAAGAACACTCAACATCTAGGTCGTTGGAAATCATTCACACAAACCTTTATAGACTAGCATAAATCAAAATTTGAAAGGAGAAAGGTATTTTATGTTGTTCACAGATGATTATAAAAGAATGACTTGGATTACTTTTCTTAAAGAGAAATTGAAAGCCTTTTGATGCAGGGTCATTAGAGCTCCCAAGCCATTAAGTCTTCGATGTGAAAAATATTCAAAAAGGGGCCTTGATTTTTTAGAAGAATTTATATTATTCTATGTAAATAAATTTTATATTCCAAGTTGGTATATTTTATGAGTTTTAGAACTATATGATTCATAGTTTTAGAAAAGTTCTGGATAGGTGAGATGTTGTCCATAGTGCAAAAGCAAATCAACCTAGAAAAGTATGAGAGATTCTAGGGATAGATTTAATGACTTTATAATTTAGAAATATATGATTTATGGAGTCATTTTAGGATTTAGGCAAATTTAATTTATGGAGTGAATTTTAGTATTTAGAGAATCCATTACATTTCTTAATTCTACTTACTGTAAGCCTGTAGTGTTCTAGCTAGGGTACTAGACTAGACTATATTTATTATCGACCAGGATGCGTAAGCTTAGATGCATGCGTCTAAAGTATATAGACATAAAGGATTGTTGGCTAAGTGGTTATGATGTAGGTATCAGGACTTCTTTACGGAAGATTGGGGTATGTTACCTATCATCCAAACACTCAAGTCACTCTGCTAATATACCTGATTACAATACTATCATTAAATGCATTTACCAAATTAAACACTGAACCTAAACACTGTGTATCACTGCAAACCAATATTTCGATCTCCTTACAGAGACATCACACATAAAACCCTTGTTCAGCAAACACCCAGCATTCACTAATATCTATGCAAGATAAAAATATACAGAGATCATAAACAGATTTTGAAATGAAAACAAGGTTCATGACATTGCTTTTAAAAGACAACGCAGGGATTGAATCCCTTATAGGACGCGCTTCAAGATCTCAGCGATGACTGTTAAAGTATTACCACAAACGCAAACCATATACATTCAATTGAAATCAAGAGCTATTGAAATTGAAAACCAATCGTAACTACTGTGCAAACCATATGATACCCTAAGTGCGAATAAAACGAAAAGGACAGTATACCAGTTTAACGCAGGGCCCGTCCGCGTTCCAGAGGTATACTGGACTGTATTCAACCGGCTATCAAATCAACGCACAAGACAAGGGTCGTGACTGTAACTGGATTCTTAGTATTAAGTTCAAAAACTCTGTTTTAGAATGATACAACGATTAACCATCGTTCCTTACATCGAACCGTATTTACATATGTCTATTTACAACCATGTCATTTCGAAAATGAATGTACATTCAGAATATGGCTGTTGTCGCTTTTACTACATCGAGATTTTCAAAATGTTTCCATCCTAAACTGATTTCAAAAAGAACAAAAACTAAATCAAATTAGAATGCGTTGTTGTTGTTGCCTTTGTCGCCAGTGTGCCATGCTTTGACCTGTGTTGACTGCGCATGTAGGAGGGTCGATTCTGCTGTGGGATAGGTATTCGTTCATGCTTGGACATTCTACTTTTCATCCATGCCTTTCGCTCTAGCCCAGCTGTTGTGCCACATGTCAAACAATGAGCCAATTACAGGATGTTGGAACTTCCTGTAACCATTTTACCAAAAACTTCTAATTATTTAACATGAAACTCCTAAATCAATTTCAATGCATTTTAATAACTATAGAACTATTAACTAATCAATTTTCAAGGATTCTAAGAGATATATGATGAAAAGGAATAGGAAAATGATATGTTTTAGGAGGAAAAAGGAGGTCATGGGATGGTACCAACATCTCTCCCCGACTTAAGGACTTAGCATGTCCTCATGCTAACCCCGAAGTAATTCCCTTGAACTCTGTCCCTGCCTGGATTTCTGCTGCCTTTAGTAATGTCTCCACATTCTTTTTCACCTGGGTATCTTTCTGACCCTTGAGCTCCTGCTTTAATCTTTTGTATTTTTCTTTGAGGGTCTTCTTCTGATTGTACCACTTAGTGGCCCAGTTAGAAATCTCCGTTTGCTCAGCCTCCAGTTCACTGATTCTCTCCCTTAACTTTTCATTCTTCTTTTGAGTTTCTTTACTCTGCGCTCGGAGCATTTCATTTTCTCTCTTGATAACTTTTTCTAGCATATTAGCCTCCATGAGCTCTTCCTTTAGTTCTTCAATTTGTTTTTCTAATTTCTTCTGTCTCTTAATGGGAGGTGGTGAACATTTTTCCTGCCTGTTATTGCTTTCTACCTCTATATCAACTCCTGGCCCTGGTAGTGAGTGGTCACCACTCTCAACATCCATTTGTGCAGGTGCATTGGATTCAAGCTGGTCTTCTTGTAACTGGGCTTTTGGTGTCCTCCTTGTTCTTCGTGAGTAAGTGGTGAAAATTTTATCTTGTTCGGCCCTCTTAGCATCTTCCTTTCTCATGTTCCTAGTCCTTATGCTGCCCACAGGTAGAGGTGCCTTGCTGGCTTTGGATACTGGGATTTCTTCATCAATATCCTTCATGAACCCTGAGTCCTCCTGCACTTCTTCTTTGTCTTCCTCATCTCTAATTTGATTAGCAGCTAGGAATTCTTTCCACGATTTCCCTCTTCTCTGCAATTCATGCTCAATAAGAATTTTAATTAAGCCAAAGTGATATAGGCTCTTGTCTTCATTTCCCTTCTGCTTCTAGATGGTCTTAGACATCTTGGTTAAGCTTTGTAATAGAAAATATGGTAGACTGATAACACATTGTCTCTTCAAGTGCAGCAGTAACTTAATATGGTATAGATAGACAATACTGTAACGGCCTTCGCAGGTTATGAATTTTTGAAGGATATAGACCATCTCATCCCAGGGATGCATCAACCAACTTCTTGGAACACCTTTCTTGCAGTTAACTGATGAGACTCTGGATCTAGACATAAACCGTGTCCATGATTTCTCTTTAAATTGCTTTGTTTTAAAGTACTACTCCCCTTCTGGACTAATCCCTATTGACTTAGCTATAGTGTCCTCTGAAACCCTGAATGAGAAGTTACCTATCAGGGATTTTTCTCCATTGAAGGTGAAAGCAAATTGTTTGGTAACCTCTTCATTACTTCCATGAAATTTTTCTAAAAATGGTAACCACTGTATCTCTCTGAGAATTTCAATGCAATCTTCATGATATTGTGAACTGTTGAACACACTCGGCTCGACCCTATTAGTCATAGTGGCAGAGGGTCGTGCTCTAACCCTTCTCTGTTTATGTTTCTACAATTTCAACAAAGAAATTTCAAATTTGTTACCTGGTGTATCGCTTCCCTTAATCTTCAATATGATGCTTAGTCGGTCGACTGTCTTATGACTTTGGTGGGAGTCGAAACAGAGTGGTTATATTTTCCTCTTTCGGCGCTCACTGCTTCCAATCCTCACTGTGTAAGTCGAACCCAAATGGTAATACTTCTTTCGGCGCTCACTGCTTCTGATTCTACTTTGAAAGTTACAGGAATCAAATGCGAAAATGATGGTGGGATAACCAGCTGTACTTACTCACAGCGTATTCATTTTTTTAGAACAGAGGAGTGTTGTACGCTTGCATAGATGTCACCACAAGAGCGCTGGGAGCGTATATATATAATGCTGGGTATGATTTCGGGGAGTCCCTTGAATCACTTGGGTACGTCGGGTGGTGGAGTCATAATTTGGCCGTGTGGAATACAATGAATAGGACGCTTTACATTTGTTTCTTTCCCTTTTATTAAAAAACACAATCCACCACGTGTCCTGTTTCGGTTGGCATTCAGTCAAATGGAGGATGTTGGTATGGCTGTAGGATGCATTTAGCATGACAAGGTTGATGTGTTGGTAATGGGTTTAGAAGTATGAATAGGTTGAAGTATGAGAAATGATAAAAATCGGTGGAATAAGGGATGATAGGAAATGTAGGTGTCCTTGAAATCGATCATAACAGTCACAGTCATCAAATTTACATTAAAAATCAATCTAAGAAATTAAATGTTAAGAATAAGAAACATATTACTCTTTCGTTGGTTGTTGTTGTATTGACATGCTGAATAGGACTAGTCCCTTTTGACTGTTCTTTTGCTTGTTGTAATAGGTCCCCTAAGAAAGATTGGATGCACAGGTCCCTTTAGAAAGATTTGAAGATGTAACAGGTCCCTTGAGAAAGATTGAATGCAACAGGTCCCTTGAGAAAGATTTGAAGATGTAATAGGTCCCTTGAGAAAGATTTGAAGATGTTCATTGAGCTCCTTGTATATATACAGGTTCATTGAACTTGGGCATTTGATGGAGTCTTGGTGCCCAAATCTTTCTAGAAACTTGATGAAACTTTGTTGAAGTAGCCCTGGGTGTCAATATCTTTAACAGGTCCCTTTTGGGTGTCTTAAACAGGTCCCATTACTGCTGGTGTTGGTAGCATAGTTGTCTGGACAGAACAGGTCCCCCTGCATAATGTTTATAACCAGGTCCCTCTGAGATAAAACAATGACAAAACAGCTTATTTATTGAAGTCTGGAATGCTGGAACAAGCTGCTTTGGAAATTTACAGTGAAGATATAGGATAAGAAATCTTTAAGAATTTACAATGGAGAGATAAAAGAACAAAATGATGATGCCTCTCTGCCCGACTAAAATTTTGACTTGTCCTCAAGTCATGATTTAGCTGATAAATCAAACAGTGAACAAAAGAAAGAGAATTCTTACCCGCCAACGAATTGGTTTTCAAGTAGGAATTCGGGGTTAGAGTGTGCCAGAGGCTGGTTTTCACATCTAACCCATTATTTTTTATATATATTATATATCTATATATATATATATATATATATATATATATATATATATATATATCTATATCTATATATATATATATATATATATATATATATATATATATATATATATATATTTTATATATATATATATATATATATATATTTTTTAGTCTTTTTTTTTTTATATTCATTTATTTATATATATATATATATATTTTTATTTCTTTTTGACTCTGAAATTAAAAGGAAATGAACTAAGGCAGTGATACTGCAGCTGAGGGCTGCAATACCTCAACCTCTCTTTGCTGAGATAGTGTGTGGAGAAAATCTTGCTTGTTGATGGGCTTGGTGTATAGTTTCAGGCGATGACCATTGACAGTAAAGGAGTGACCTTCTCCATCAATAGTTTTGAGCTTGACTGAACCATTGTCGTAAGCCTGAATAATTTCATATGGGCCCATCCAATGGGTGGTGAACTTGGCTTTATGATCTCTGAATTTTGAGTCAAAAATTAAAGCCCAGTCACCTTCCTTGAACTGCTTCTTCTTAATATGTGCATCATGCCACTGCTTCCTTTGTTTTTGCATGAGGATTGTGGTCTCCTCTGCTTGCTGCCTCATCTCATCCAACTGGTTCAACTGCTGAATTTTTTCTTTTTGTGCTTGGTCCAAGTCAATTTGCAAATCTGCAGCCAGTTTAAAAGTATGTATTTGAAACTCAATAGGAAGCATTACCTCTTTGCCGTACACCAATTGATATGGTGTAAATCCAGTAGTATCTTTCCAGGTAATCCTATAAGCCCAGAGTGCATCTTTGCTCTTCTCTTCCCAATTTTTCCTGTTCATTGCAACAGTTTTAGTAATGATGCCTTCCAAGGTTTTGTTTGTTGATTCCACCTGCCCATTGGCCTGTGGATGGTAAGGGGTACTTTTCCTATGCTTGATTTGGTATTTGTCTGTGATGTCCTTCACTAGCTTTGAGGTGAATTGAGTACCTTGATCAGTCACAATTTCCCTTGGTACTCCATACCTCACAAAAATCTCTTCAAAAAGGAAATTTACTACTGTATGTTTTTTTGGCTCTAACCAGTGCTTTTGCTTCAACCCACTTTGTGACATAATCAGTACATACTAAGATGTACTTTTTACCATTGGAGGTTGGGTTAATGGGTCCTATAAAGTCTAGAGCCCATTTGTCAAATGGCTCTAGGTGAACTTGGGGCTGGAGGGGCATCTCATCAGTAGCTGTGGGCCTGCCCATTCTTTGGCAGCTGTCACAACTCTTTACATACTTCTTGGCATCCTTGAAAATGGATGGCCAGTAGTATCCAAGAGTAAGAACTTTGAATACTGTCCGCTTAGCTGCAAAATGCCCACCACACGGTTCATCATGGAAAGATTTTAAAATATCAATTACCTCATCATTTCTTACACATCTTCTAATGATCATATCATAACCAGTGTAAAATAAATCGCCATTAAGCCATGAATATCTAGCACTTTGTTTGACTAGTCTCTTCCTTTCCTTTGCAGTAAAGTGTGGAAGTGTCCTTCCTGTAGACAAATAATTGGCCAAATCAGCATACCAAGGAGTTACTATGGAAATTGCAAATAAGTTTTCATCTGGAAAAGAATCTTCAACTGGAACAACCTCACCTGGATTTTGCAGTCTAGAAAGAAAATCTGCCACCTGGTTCTCTTTGCTTCGTCTATCTAACACTGTGATGTTAAATTCCTGTAACAATAATAACCATCTGGTGACTCTGCCACTAGTTATTGGTTTATTCATTAAATGTCTAATGGCCGAATGATCAGTATGTACAAAGACCTCATAACCAGTTATGTAATGTCGGAATTTATTCACAGCATAAATGATGGCAAGTGTTTCCTTTTCTGTAACTATGTATTTTAACTCTGCAGGTGTTAGATTTTTGCTAATGAAATAAACGGCATAAGTACAAGATTCCTCTTTTTGGCCTAATGATGCACCTACTGCAGTGTCAGATGCATCCGTGAAGATATGAAATGGTAGGCTCCAATTAGGCCCTCTCAAGACTGGTGCGGTTGATAACTTCTTTTTGAGTTGTTCAAATGCTTGTTGACAGTTCTCATTCCAGTTGAAAAGTACATCTTTGGTTAGAAGTTTAAACAAAGGTAAAGCTATCTTACTAAAATGTTCAATAAATCTTCTGTAGTAGCTTGCATACCCAAGGAAACTTCTTACCTCTCTCTGATTCTGTGGAATTGGCAAATCAGCAATGATGTGGATCTTTGCTAGGTCAACCTTGATGCCTTGAAAAGAAATATAGTGGCCTAACACTATCCCTTCGTTTAACATCATAAAGCACTTTTCATTGCTGAGGGATAGGTTAGGTTCAATACATCTTTTCAAAACTCTCTCAAGGTTTTCTAATGCATGTTCAAATGAATTGCCATATACTGAAAAATCATCTGTGTAAACTTCAACACAATCATGAATTAAATCAGCGAAAATAGCTAGCACAGCTCTCTGAAATGTAGCTGGAGCATTTCAAAGTCCAAATGGAAAAACATTGTAAGCATAAGTGCCCCAAGGACAGGTGAATGTGGTTTTGTCCTGGTCTTCTGAGGCGATCCTGATCTGGTTGTAGCCACTGAAACCATCAAGAAAAGAAAATGATGATTTGCCAGCTAGGGTGTCTAACACTTGGTCAATAAATGGTAGTGGGAAATAATCTTTGAGCGTTTCTTTGTTCAGTTGTCTGTAATCAACACAAATGCGCCACTTACCATTTTTCTTGGGCACTATAACCAATGGGGATACCCACTAACTGTCAGAAATAGGATATATAAAATTAACTCTCAAAAGTTTTTGCAATTCCTCTCTGACAATATCTTGGAGCATGGGGTTCATTCTTCTTTGTGGTTGCCTCACTGGTTTAATAGTGCTATCTGTATAGATATGGTGAGTGCATGTGTCGGGGTGAATCCCATGCATATCGGTGTAGTCCCAAGCAAAGGCTTTTTGGTATTTTCTCAAGAGTCTAATCAATTTCTCTTGCTGAGATGAGTCTAGGTGATTGCCTATGTTCAGAGTTTTCCCTGGACTAATCTCTATGATCTGAATCTGTGTGTTGGTGATGGATTGAACTGGAAAAATGTCGTGGAACGTGGTTTGCAAAGATTGAATGGTGCATGTTTCCTGAAAGTTTTGGGCCAGAATTACATCTGCAGCATGATATTGTTCGTTTCTCAAATTTTCGGACATATCAGGTTGAGAAAGGAATAATTCTACCAAATCATTATTGTCTTGTTCTTGGATATCATAGATTTGGTCAATGCTAAAAGCAGATTGTACTTGTTCTTTATCATTAAATTTATCATCAAGCCACAAATTGTGTGTTACTGCTGGTGATTGTGCCGATGGATAAAGGGTGAGTTGTTTTCTTTCAATCCCCCTTGAAATGATCATGTTGCCTGATCGACATCCTATAAATGCATCAGCAGTCGCTAACCATGGTCTACCAAGGATGATAGGGTGTCCTCCTAAATTGGATTTGGGTTGAAGGACTAAGAAATCCACTGGATACTCCCAAGAGTCCAATGAGACAATGATGTCCTCCAAGATCCCCTCAAGAATCACTTTAGACCTATCAGCTAGTTCTAGAACAATCGTTGTATGTTGCAAATTTATGAGCTGGAGTGTTCTCATGGTTTCAAGAGTCATGACATTGATCGCGGCCCCGAGATCTATCAAAGTGTTTGGAATCCGTATGTTGTTAATGATGGTGGTCACTTTGGGAATGCCAGGATCAACATACTTCTCCATGGAGATGGTATTGGTCATAAGGCCTGCTAAATTTCCTAAAACATGAATGGTTTGAGGATCAATCCTTTTTCTAGCAGGCTTCTTGAGGCACATGTCTTTGATGGCTTTGGTATAGATAAGAATGTCTTTTATAGCTTGCAGCAGTGGAATTTTTATGTAGACATTCTTAAGTTCATCTAAGACATCAAACTGTGGTATAGACAGTGGAGGTTTTATTTGGACCAATTGGTCTAGAAAAGGTGGATGCAGTGGTTGCATCTGTTTGTCTTTGGTATCATTGTTTGGTTTTCTTTGATTTGTCATTTCATTTTCATTTTCTGTGTTTTCTTCTTGCTTATCTGTTATTGGAGAATCTTTGTGGAGTATCCTACCAGACCTCAAGTTAATATTTTGCAAAGGCAGTGTGGAATATGAGGTTCCTTCTTCTACATTGTAAGCTGGCCTCTCTGCTCTATTATTTGGATTTGGGACAGTTTGAGCAGGAATTTCAGTGGGTCTGGGAGGTTGTGAGTTAGCTGGAAATTGCAGTTGTGGTGGATTTATTGGTGGAGGAGCAGGCAGTACTTGTTGAGGAGGTTGGGGCTGATAAACAACTTGCTGAGGATACTGCTGATATGGTTGAGAATGTGATGAATACGGCTATTGGTATTGCTAATATGGTTGTGAGTATGGTGGGTATGATTGAGGGTATGTATGATAAGATTGGGAGTACTGTTGAGACGGTCTCCATTGGTGTTGTGATTGGTTTTGGTGCTACCAAGGCATGGGTACATTCCATGAGTTTTGTGCATACATTTGATCATTCATAGGAAATTGCAAATTTTAACTTGGAAACATACCTTGAGGTGCTGGCCTTGGCTGCCATGGTCTCTTTGCACCCATGTAATACACGTTTTCCATCTCTTCATTGGCTGCCATATTACAGTTTTGCAAAACCTTAACTTTAGGACAGTTAAACATATCATGATGTTCAGTACAGAGAGCACAAACTTGGATGTTTTCTAGAGGGCAATCTTTTAATGCTTGTTTCTTCCGGCATTTTGGGCAGAAGATAGCCATTATGTGATCCTCATCTTCTTGTTTCTTCTTGGCTTTTAAAGTGTCAATTTGGTTCCCTAGGGTGCTTAATAGATATGTTTTAAACTCTTCTAAAAGATTCCCTATTTCAGCCCTTGTGACACTTGCAGAGGCAGATTTTGTGACCTTGGATGACAGGGTTCTCTTTCCCATTTTAGCTTTACTCCTTGAATACTTTTCGCACAACTCAGTGATTTCTTCAAAGGGTAAGGCAGAAATGTCACCTTTTCCCATCAAGTTGAGGTCATCCATGTATTCCTCTCGGATACCTTTCAAGAATATTGTGCGGATCAGATCAAGAGGCATAGTTCGGTGTTTATATTTTTGTAAGTTATAGACAAACCGTTCTAAATATTCCTATAAGGTTTCATCCTCTTGCTGGCTCATTCTAAAGATATCATCTTTAGAATCTTTGGATCTGCAATAAGGCTGATATTTCCGAAGAAATATTCTCCTCATGCCATCCCAATCAACTATAGCATACTCACCAAGCCTCATGAACCATCTTAAGGATGATGCCTTTAATGTGGCTGGGAACAATCTGAGCCTATGGGCATCATCTGTATAACCATAAGTTCGACATACAATGTCAAACTCGAACAAGAATGAGTCTGGATCCTCCGAAGCCATACCATAGAAATTTGGTAGCACGGATGGGGGTATGTTTTTCATTTTGATCTCATCATCCTCCTGTGGTTCATGTATAGGGAACTTAAAAGTTGACTCCTCTTCATCTCCTTGGCGTGGTACTGATCCAGATCCTTCCTCAGCCATTTTAATTGGTCTCTCTGTGTTAGTGTCACTTGGTGGAAAAAGGAGAAAGGAAGATTGTTCGGTCACTGTACTACTTTCTCCTTGTGTGGAAGGTCTAGGAAAGTGCTTCTTCTGCGATTTGTGTGTGAATAAAGTTTCCCTTTCAATAAGAGTAAGTTTCTATCCTGAATAAAATTTTTCTTCCAATGTTTGGATAACTTCCTCAGCTGGTGTTGTATTCCCTAGAGAGTCTGCTCCTGCTGATGATGGGTTAGTTTTTAGATGGTGGGGGGTTTTTACAAATCTACCGTGACTGTCTCTAAATCTAGGCATAAATGAACATGATTTCTAACTGTGTTTTTGTTTATTTTTGTGTATTGAAATTTTTTTCTTTTTGTTTGAATCCTTTAAGTACGCCTCCCCGACAACGGCGCCAAAATGTAGTGTTCTAGCTAGGGTACTAGACTAGACTATATTTATTATCGACCAGGATGCGTAAGCTTAGAGGCATGCGTCTAAAGTATATAGACATAAAGGATTGTTGGCTAAGTGGTTATGATGTAGGTCACAGGACTTCTTTACGGAAGATTGGGGTATGTTACCTATCATCCAAACACTCAAGTCACTTTGCTAATATACCTGATTACAATACTATCATTAAATGCATTTACCAAATTAAACACTGAACCTAAACATTGTGTATCACTGCAAACCAAGATTTCGATCTCCTTACAGAGACATCACACATAAAACCCTTGTTCAACAAACACCCAGCATTCACTAATATCTATGCAAGATAAAAATATACAGAGATCATAAACAGATTTTGAAATGAAAACAAGGTTCATGACATTGCTTTTAAAAGACAACGCAGGGATCGAATCCCTTACAGGACGCGCTTCAAGATCTCAGCGATGACTCTTCAAGTATTACCACAAACGCAAACCATATACATTCAATTGAAATCAAGAGCTATTGAAATTGAAAACCAATCGTAACTACTGTGCAAACCATATGATACCCTAAGTGTGAATAAAATGAAAAGGACAATATACCAGTTTAACGCAGGGCCCGTCCGCGTTCCAGAGGTATACTGGACTGTATTCAACCGGCTATCAAATCAACGCACAAGACAAGGGTCGTGACTGTAACTGGATTCTTAGTATTAAGTTCAAAAACTCTGTTTCAGAATGATACAACGATTAACCATCGTTCATTACATCGAACTGTATTTACATATGTCTATTTACAACCATGTCATTTCGAAAATGAATGTACATTCAGAATATGGTTGTTGCCGCTTTTACTACATCGAGATTTTCAAAATGTTTCCATCCTAAACTGATTTCAAAAAGAACAAAAACTAAATCAAATTAGAATGCGCTGTTGTTGCTGCCTTTGTCGCCAGTGTGCCATGCTTTGACCTGTGTTGACCGCGCATGTAGGAGGGTCGATTCTGCTGTGGGATAGGTATTCGTCCATGCTTGGACATTCTACTTTTCATCCATGCCTTTCGCTCTAGCCCAGCTGTTGTGCCACATGTCAAACAATGAGCCAATTACAGGATGTTGGAACTTCCTGTAACCATTTTACCAAAAACTTCTAATTCTTTAAGATGAAACTCCTAAATCAATTTCAATGCATTTTAATAACTATAGAACTATTAACTAATCAATTTTCAAGGATTCTAAGAGGTATATGATGAAAAGGAATAGGCAAATGATATGTTTTAGTAGGAAAAAGGAGTTCATGGGATGGTACCAACAAAGCCTAAGGGAAATTAGAACTAATGGCTAAATGAAAGTAGCATTAGGCCAGAGAAGAATAGATCAATATTTTTATTATGTATGTACAGTTCTCGTGTTTATTAATGAGAAGAGGAATTCATTAATTGTTATGATTTTATTTTGTGTGTTTATGCATGAATACATGGATATCAAGTAGATGTTACATAATGTGAATGATTATGTATTATTGTACAAGAGTCCTGACAAATCTGTGTGAATGATTGTAAGAGAAATAACAAAGTGCTAATTTGTTTATAGCGGAGCTGAGTTGTAAGAAAAGTTGAAATTTCCTACATCACCTTTGAAAAATTTAAAGCCATCAAAGGCTCTAGTGGAAAATGAAATAAATGTAAATATCAAATTTCTAAGAATCGATAGAGGAGGAGAGTTCACCTCACATGAGTTCAATTATTTTTGTAAAGATCACAGAATCATAAGCCATTTCACTATTGCAAGAACCTTAAAGCAAAATGGTGTGGCTGAAACACAAAATAGAATAGTTCATGATATGGAAAGATATCCACTCTTTGAAGCTTAGCTACCAGATCGATTTTGGGGAGAAAGGATGAAAACGACAATATATATATATATATATATATATATATTAAATAGATCTCAAATAATGAGAAATAATACCAAAACTCCTTACGAACTATGAAAGGGAAGACCAGCCACAGTAAAAAAAATAAAATTTTTGGAAGAAAATGAAGAAAATCTAGGGAAATTTGATTCCAAAGCTAATGAAGGAATGTTCCTAGGATATGCCTATAGAAGCAAAGGATATAGATGTTATAACAAAATGACTAGAAAATTTGTTGAATGCATTGATGTAAAAGTAGATGAAGTGTTGCCCCAAGCCTAACCACAACCAATTATCTACTAAGAATCACAATAAAAAAGAAATGAGGATGAAGAGCAAAGAGAAGAATATGAGTCATTACACTCAAAAACTTCGACTAAACACATTCAAAAGAATCATCCAGATAATCAAATTTTGGTAGACAAAGAATCAGGTGTTTAAACAAGAATAAATCTTGTCAGTGCATCAAACCAAGAGAACCTAACATTCATATCCTTAATGGAGCCTCAAAATTTTCCTTAGGCTAGTCAAGATGAACATTGGGTCAAAGCTATGAATGAAGAGCTAGATCATCTTGAGAAAATGAGACTCGAGAATATGTTCCAAGACCAAAATGCAAAAAAATTGTGATCAAAACAAAATGGGTTTATAGAAATAAACTCAATGAGGATGGACAATTTGTAAGGATCAAGGCAAGATTGGTATGAAAAGAATATGACCAAGTTGAAGGTGTGGATTGTTGGAAATGCAACTAGTTTCAGTCTCCATAATTGCCATTGTACTCATGTGTACATATATATCTTGTGTAAGAAGAAAAAGAGGAAAGAAAATTTGTTATTTTACAGCGTGGTTTTTGTGCTTCTTGTTGATGGTCTTCTAGGTAAAAGAAAGTTCTTCATGCTTCTAGGGTTTGTTAGGTCATAAGATTTATTGTCATGATTATAAGACCCATCTAAGCAAGATGTACATTGTAAAAGAATTTATTTTGAGTCTAGAAATTCCTAAAAGCCTCTGTTTTGGAGAATTTAGCATCTACAGATAAATACTAATTCACTAGATAAGTATAAGTTGTATCTAGAATAACATTTTAAAGTGCTTTAGACTTTTCCTATAAGCAATAGATAAGAAGAGAAGATAGAAGGCCTACTTGTAGTTCCACTTTCCTCTCGTCTCCCTTGCATCGATTCCATCGCTCCTCCACATACTTAATCTGCTTGAGAAGTACCCTATAAACACAATAGAAGACAAAAACTGATCAAAGCATACGATCTATTGAATATAAGTGAAAAGAATCAGAAACGATTCACACACATAAGCGTTATGAAAGGATACAAACATATGGCAAAAGGTTCAAACACTTTATTAGATAGAAGAAGGAATTACAACCATCAATGTCTGATTCAAAGCCATTCCTCCATATTGGATCCCATCCACATCACATCAAAAGCAAGACAAGCTTGTAGCATCACAACATTTGCTCCAAAGCCAAATCTCATAGTAGTATTATCTCCTTACAATTCAACATAATCCAGCCCCTGATCACTTAAATGAGTGGTCAATTTATAGGAAGATGAAGGAGATTTTGTTATTAATGGTGGCATTTAATGGTCTTCCATACTTAGAATTATTTCCATGGAGGAAGGGATGAGAGGATAGGATGCACCTTAACTCATTCCTCATCCATTTTCGAGCTCATAGGAGTTTATAAGTGAGGGAAACTTCTATATGACTCCAAAAGATAAGAATATTCCTTAAACCCTATGTGAATTTCGCTCATTCTCGCCCAGTGCATGTGAAAGGAAGCCTAAGTGCTCTGCAAAGCACCCTGGCAGTGGACTTAACTTCTCTACAACACACCTTCATAAGGGCTTACCTGCGCTGGTCCCTCTAGAGGCTATTTCTAGATGTCTTCAAGTCACAAAATTGTCGGGGAAGGAGGCATTCAAAGGGGTGACTTGTTTAGGGCATGAAGCAACTGAAATTAGGGTTTGATGAGCCCTAAAACATTGATATGAATGTTGGGATTTGATGTGCCCAAATGGATCTATAACATCTTCCCCCTAAAGCATGAAGTCAGAAAAATGCCAATGTCGAATGAAATGCTTTACGATGTGATGAGGAGGTATCAAAGTGGAAGGTGACCTGCATCAATTACAATACATATATCATGATATTTGATTTTACATGGATTGTTGATGGAAGGCATATCCATGCTCAGCTTATAAACTTTCATTACATATACATAAACAATCGTCTACAGATATAGACCCATGACCGGAACGACCATCAATGTAGATCCATTGTACATATGATTTAGTACTCCTGAAATCATAGTCTGGATGGATGAAACTAGATCTAGGATCTTCAATCTCGTTCAACCGTTCGCTCAAGTATGAGTCTAACCATGTGAACATGTGATATGAAGTCGAACATGGGAAGCCACCATCTGATTACCAGCCAATGATGTAAGTTGTTAACAAATGCGAGAGAAATTACCGATAATGATAATGGTCCTGAAGGTACTGCAGTACATTCTGCATGGTGTGAATAGATGATTTGATGTCGAACACCATACAAAGTCTTTCGGTCGAAGGCCATTGATGTATGCCTATCGCCGGAAGCAAGAAACCTGCCATTGATGCATGCAAACTTCAAGGTACTGAATGGGTGTTTCTAAGTCAATTTCTTGGATAATGTGCTAATGTTGATAAGAAGCGACTCGTCGCAGGAGGGCCTTGATGTATCTCACATCAACGACACAAAACGAGTGTAGATATTTTAGAGATGTAATTTGACTAACGACATAAGGTTCAGGAATGGCGATCATGAAAATGAAGGTTTATGGTATTGCAAAGGATGAATTTTGACTGAATGACTTCTCTTCAACATGTCGACGACACTTAAATGAATTGGTAGCATTGACCCAAAACAAAGTGATGGATGGTATGACAGACCAACTGTGTGATAACCATCAAGCTAATAACCTAGCCCAGATAGTCACAGTGATGGAGTGAAAGTGTCATGTTCAACAACGACCTACTACCATAAAGTGGTTTTCCCCTTTTCCCATTTTCCCTAGTCATTGTTGACCAGTACCTCTTTATTTTTATCAAGCTTGAGGAGAATAACATATGCTTGTTATATAATTCCACCCTTCAGGTGAGTCCATCGCTATTTGATGTTTTAATGAATCTAGCAAAGGTGAAACTCGGTCTTATCTAGATGGACAAGTTTGTTGCTATTTGATGTCTTAACGAGTTTAACGACAAAGATAACTCAGTCCTTTTCATGTTTAGAGAGTTTGAAAAGGGACGAAAAGAAAACTCTACAAGTCATTTTTTGTAAATTAATCTCTCAAGCCCGAAAAATCATAAAATAATACAAGAGAGATATTATTTCCAATTTGTTAACGAGCTGGAGAGGACAAGCGCTCTACAATATTTTCATATTTAGAGAGTCTGAAAAGAGCTTAAAGAGGACTCCACTTTGAGGAACGAATGGTGTCTAAGGTAGAAACTGGTTCCAGTGATGTTGGAACTTCTAAAAAACATGTTGATTTATGTGAAGAGGTTGGCTAATAAGACCACTCATTGCAACTATTCCTCAAAAATGGTAAAACAACCAAGTGAAAGCGTATGATCAGCTTAAGGGATGGTGTCGATGGGATGAAAACAACCAAATATCATCTAATGAAAGAGGCTGATAGAATGGCAATCACAAAGGTTAAAATGGAAATGGGTTCATTTTTAGACAATCTTGAATAGTAGGAAACTATGCTCGAATTCAATTTCATGTTTACACAAGCTTGAAACGAACAAACTATGCTTGGATTCAGTTTCATTTTTACACAAGCTTGAAACGAAAAACTATGCTTAAATTTAGTTTCATTTTTACACAAGCTTGAAACAAAGAACTATTCTTGAGATTGGTTTACATGCCCCCAGCATGATGAAAGGGAGAGTCTCATGTAACTAGATGGAAGTCGCTGTGGTGAAGCAGGACGGTTATCCAACACCTTTTGGCTTCGTCCAGATAGGGACAAAGGTGAATGGGGTGATTCCCTTCAAATAACCTACAAGGAAACTTAACTTTACCACTAGGTGCATGCCCTGCAAGCTTCATTCCATGCACCTAAGTAGACTACTCATGGCTATCAGGTGGATGGAATGAAGGTTCTTTTACGAGATCAAGTGAAAGACTCGACTGGGATTTTACGAGATCTAATCAAAGACTCGACCTGGAACTTTTCTCCAGGGGACCTTGTTTCATTTTTTTTAAGCTTGACACAAGGCAAGGAACTCTACTTAGATTCCTTGTTTCATTTTTTAACAATCTTGACACAAGACAAGGAACTATGCTTATACTCCTTATTTCATTTTTTAACAAGGTTGACACAAGACAAGGAACTATCCTCATTCTCCTTGTTTCATTTTTTAACAAGGTTGATACAAGACAACGAACTATCCTCGGACTTGTTTCATTTTTTACCAAGGTTGACATAGTAAAAGAACCATCCTCATGGACCTGTTTCATTTTTTACCGAGGTTGACACAGTAAAAGAACCATCCTCATACTCCTTGTTTCATTTTTTAACGAGGTTGACACAAGAAAAGGAACTATCCTCGTACTCCTTGTTTCATTTTTTAACGAGGTTGACACAAGACAAGGAACTATCCTCATATCCTTGGATCACAACTCATAAGAAGTCATGAAGGAGAGATCTGGTTCCAATGCCCCCAGTACATGATGTACAACATCACTGAATTGATTATCAGTTGATGTAGGTATGGAACGAGTTGCCACATAATTAACCCGTGGCGGGGATGATACCATTGGTACAAAAGGACCATTTAGGGAAGATGGTTGACTGGAAGCCATATTTGGACCGGGAAATGAAAGCTGGTCAATGGTGACAATTATGCCTTCATGCAAGAAACACATTACTCGAAAGAGTGTGGAAACAATAGCTCCCATGTCATAAACATAGTCGCACCCTAGAATTAAGTTGTAATCTAAAGGGCCTGGGACTACCATCACATTTAGATAAATGATTTTTCCTCCCAAAGTAATAGGCAACTGAGGGAGGATCCCTAATGGTTGACGTGTTCCTTTGTTAAAAGCCAACAGATTCTGGGTAACAGGCACAAGTGGAGGTGAACCGAGCACTTGCCAAGAAGTTGAGGAAAGGATACTCACTGATGCACCTTCATCTATAATAGTGCCAGATACAATCATATTACAAACTTGTATTGTGATCTGGAAAGGCACATAAGAAGGAAGACAGAATCCTGCTAGTCAATCCCAATCAAAGGAAGTGACCAGACTACTTGGAGGGGGTACCATAACAACGAGAGAATTAACCCCTTTAGTTATGATAGCAGGAGGATTTTCCTCCTGTCTTGATGGAATAGGAGGACTACCCCCAAGCTCACTAGAATCTGAAGAAACAAAAAGAACCTGATTGGTATCATATTCACTCTCTTCGGGAAAGGTATGATTAGCTGAAGGTGAAATTGGGTCAACTGTTACCTTGACCTGTTGATTTGGATCGGGTATAGACTCATACGATACGCTTTCAGAGAGAGTGGGTTTAACTGACGGTTGATTTGAGTCAGTCAATTCATCAACTAGTGAAGAATTAAGGGAAAGTCTCCTGTAACCAGATGGAAGTCGCTGCGGTGAAACAAGACAGTTATCCAACACTTTTTTGGCTTCATCCAGATAGGGACAAATGTGAATGGGCGTGATTCCCTTCACATAACCTACATGGAAACTTAACTTTACCCTTCTTTCCAAGAACTTTACTACCACTAGTTGATGGTGTGTCACCAACATGATCTCCAGAAGTTGATGACACGGGATGATCTGAACGAGAAGACCATTCTTCTAAGATCTCAGGAATATCAGGACAATTTCGAAGAAGATAGTCTCCCGCACAAAGTTTGCATGGATATCGAACCTTGTGACGTTTGACAAATGGTTTCTCATCAGATGTTGAATTTAAAGCAATGGTCGCTTGGTTGCCCTTCTGCTAAATTTTCTTCTTCTTCTTCTTCTTCTTCTTCTACTTCCTTTCTTCTTCTTCTTAACCACCTATTTACTAGTACCAATACTTTCACCAGGCGAAGAGGAAGAAGGGGAGGAAGAAACAACCGAGGAAGAAGGAAAATGGTCAACTTTAGGATCAACTGGAGGTTGATTTTGTCCAATTAGAGGAGTACTCGATTGCGGAGAAATCACGACATTTTGAACCAAGGAGGTTGAAAGCAACCATACTAGCAGGTCAATGGTAAATCTCGGTTCCCCAGCGGAGTCACCAATTTGTTTTGGAGAATTTAGCATCTGCAGATAAATATTAATTCACTAGATAAGTAATTGTATCTAGAAAAACAGTTTAAATTGTTTTATACTTTTCCTATAAGCAATAGATAAGAAGAGAAGATAGAAGACCTACCTGTAGTTTTTCTTTCCTCTCGTCTCCCTTGTATCGATTCCATCGCTCCTCCCTGTACTTAATTCGCTTGAGAAGTACCCTTTAAACATAATAGAAGACAAAAACTGATCAAAGCATACAATCTATTGAATATAAGTGAAAGGAATCAGAAACAATTCACACACATAAGCATTATGAAAGGATACAAACATATGGAAAGAGGTTCAAACACTTTATTAGATAGAAGAAGGAATTACAACCATCAGTTTCTAATTCAAAGCCATTCCTCTAGCTTGGATCCCATCCACATCACATCAAAAAAAAGACAAGCTTGTAGCATCACAACATTTTCTCCAAAGCCAAATCTCATAGCAGCATTATCTCCTTACAATTCAACATAATCCAGCCCCTAATCACTTAGATGAGTGGTCAATTTATAGGAAGATGAAGGAGATTTTTTCATTAATGGTGTCATTGAATGGCCTTCCACACTTAGAATTAGTTCCATGGAGGAACGGATGAGAGGATAGGATGCACCTTAACTCATTCCTCATCCATTTTCGAGCTCATAGGAGTTGATAAGTGAGGGAAACTTCTAGATGACTTCAAAAGATAAGAATATTCCCAAAACTCTATGTGAATTTCGCTCATTCTCGCCCAGCGCTGGTGAAAGGAAGCCTAAGTGCTCTGCAGAGCACCTTGGCAATGGACTTAACTACTTTGCAGCACACCTTCATAAGGGCTTACCTGCGTTGGTCCATCTAGAGGCTATTTCTGGATGTCTTCAAGTCATGAAATTGTCTGGGAAAGAGGCATTCAAAGGGGTGACTTTTTTAGGGCATGAAGCAACTAAAATTAGGGTTTGATGAGCCCTAAAACATTGATCTAAATGTTGGGTTTTGATGTGCCCAAATGGATTTGTAACAACCCGCTAACACAAGTTGTCCCTGGAAACTTCAAGTTGGTCTAGACGAAGGTACTATAACTCCTCAAATATGTATAAATATAGGTAGTTTCGACCTCATTTGGAACTCATCAACTCACAAGTTTGATCTCCCAAGAAAATTTCGATAAAAAGCTAAAAAGACTAAGAAGGCTAGAGTGAAGATCAAGGAAGAAAACATTTATTTTTTGGCTTTATCTCTCTCACATGTGCAAAGAATTAGGGTTTTTCCAGCTTCAAGGAAGGATGAAATTGAAATTCTAAATTGTAGAAGAAAAGTTGCAGGATCAAGTTAATGGAAGAGAAAATATTCTGATTTGACCTCATTGACTTTAAGAAACACTATCTTGCTCAAAGGAAGTTTGATCTCCCAAGAAAATTTTGGCACTCATCAACTCACAAGTTCGATCTCCCAAGAAAAGTTTGATCTAAAGCAAAGAATACTAATAAGGCTAAAGTGAAGATCAAGGAAGCAAGAAAAAGTTTTATTTTGGGCTTTATCTCTCTCACACATGTGGAGAATTAGGGTTTCTGCAACTTCAAGGAAGAACAAAATTTTAGGTTTGAATTGCATAAGAACAAGTTGCAGGATCGCATTACTAGAAGATAAAATATTATGATATGATCTCATTGACTTTGAGAAACATTGTCTTGCTAAAAGGAACATTTCTTGAAGAATTGTCCTAGGGTTTCTATAACAGCTACAAAGTCGAAGTTGTAGGTCTAAGTTGCAGGGTCGAAGTTGAACTTGGAAGCAGGTTGAACTAGGATTGATCTTTGTTGATCTAATACACTTGGAAGGGATTCTTGGAGGGATGACTTGGTGCTTGGAGGAGGACCTAGTCCAGGGTTTGGGTCTTAACTGTCTCATTTGAAACAAATTCTATAATAAGAGAAGACATTTTCTAGGTTTTCCCCTTAGAGGGGTTTTTCCGTAGCTTGGAGGCTAATTTTTGTGTCCATTGTATTTATATTTTTCTCTTGATATTTGTTTGATGAAAATATTTAATAAAGAAACACAAGAATATAAATAACTTTCACAAGCAAATATTAAGGAACAAGGAGAAATTGAATCAATTGTTACCATATTGCATTTTCCAACATGGTTCAAAGCTAAGGTGAACAAGAGAAGGTAGTTGCAAGGACACAAAGAAGGCTTTTCTTGTCAAGGGGAATCATTTGAAGAAGGACACAAGGAGAGAAGAAGAATACCCATTGATATAGAAGGAGGATTTCCACATCAAGCTTTTATTGAAGGAGGCCTCAATCATCAAGGTATCATTAAAGGAAGGAAGGAGAAGTATTTGTTGAATATTCCCTAGTAAATCATCTTGAAGAAGAGGAAGCATCAAGGGATCTTGATATCATTATCCACTTGCTGAAGTTTTTTTAAGACATCATTGTTGAAGAAATTCTAGAAGACATCTATCTAGGTCATCTTTGAAGTCTCATTGGATGTCTTGAAAACATCATGATAATTGGAGGCATCATCAAAAAGGAGGACTCTTGGTTGAAAAGTACGTGTTAAATTGTTTTCTATGCCCTAATCTACATATCATTTGGCTACATTTTGCAAAGACAACAACAATATTTTTGGATCAACAAAATTCCTAGCCTAGAAGAAAAGGATTGACTTCGCACTCACAAAACATGAGGTCATGGAGTATGTCCTTGGAGAAGGGGTTGAACCTAACAAATAAAAGACTCAAGAGTTGTAAAATTACAAGAAGGGGGAAGTAAGAGCACAAATAATCATTGTGGAATCAATAAAATATCATCTTGTTCCCTTTGTTGTTGATTTGACGACATAAAAGGTTATGTATGATAAGTGGGTGAAGTTATACTATATAAGTACACAAGGTCAAAATATTTCCTTGAGGAATCAAATATATAGAATAAGTAAATCAAACGATGAGGACATGGTCACCTATCTGATGAAGATATCACAAATAAGAGACCATTTGCAAGTGCTTGGGGATATTGTTTCTAACTCTAAAATAACTCTTTGTATAAATGCCTTTCCACCTGATTGAGTGGTTTTTCAACTAGAATCTACTCAAACAAATATGCTACACCCTTTTATGAATTATGGTCTCAATGAATCTTTGAAGAATATAGGATCAAGGCAAAGGATGACACTAAATCAAATGAAATGTCTCAAGCCTTCATTGCAAGAACCAAGAAGCTGAGGAAAGGGGAGTTTGGAAAGTCCAAGAAGAAAGGAATATCCAAGATCCAATGCTTTGGGTGCTATTAGGTTCCTATACCAATAGGAGTCATAATTTTGAATAACTAAGGTTAAGCCTTGTAATATTTTACATACCTTTGCTTTCTACAAATGTTTTCCATATTATAAAAATTAAAAAATGTAAAAAGGGTATGTCCTAAAAGACAAATCAAAGGACAAAAAGAATAAGAGAATGTCAAAAAGAAAATGAAAGTATATGAACCCCAAAAACAAAAAGACCATGAAAGCATGCAAGTCTAAATGCCACTACTATTTACTTTTATGCATAATAATGATTGTGTGAAACTTGTTATTCATGCCACAATCCATGGTAATCAAATTGTTTACTCTTGGTTATTCCATGCTTTGAATTTTATGTTTATAGATTAGAGAATAAAATTTGACCAAACAGTTTAATCTTGGCAGATCATAGTTAGGTAGAGAAAATAAAAGGAGCTCATAAGCTTAATCTAAGCCCTTGGATGACATAAGGTTAGAAATAGATAGATTACTTTTCAAAAGAAAAATACATGAATAAGGGCTTGCTAGCCTAAATGCTATGTTATAGGTAATAAATGGGTAAGTAGAAGAAACGTTGTTGAACTACAAAGTTAATTAGATCAAAGCACATGCATCATGCTCAGATACATATTTCAACATGTATGATCAACTATAGAAGCAAAGACAAAAGCTTACAAGTTCATATGATTAACTCCCCCTCATTCACTTTTCCCCCTTTACTTACTAATTTCCTATCCACAAGTGCATTCTAAGTACTTTTAATCCTACAAGTCAAAGAGGCTCATAGCATTTCTATGACTTTTGGTGGGACTGTACCCTCGGCGTAATGACTTGTGGACACAAGTGTTAAAATCCCCTTCATAGATCATTTCCTCTTCATATAATGCATTTCCCCTCATTACCCTAAGGAAACTCCTTTTCCTAAGGTTAAACACCTTTTACCTAGGAAAAGTGAAAACCCCCCTTGTAAATCCCTTTCCGCTCAAAAACCCACAAAAATCCTTTTATCCTAAATTTTAAGCTAAGTGCGCCAATGCATACCTTTTACCTTTTTACTTAGGAAAAACCCCCTCCCATCGCATTTTTATATTAATTCCTAACGTTATTGTATAAATCTCGATATTTAAAATCCTATGTAAAATACCCCAATCCTTAGTTTTAAATAAAAACTATACAAACTACCCATATACCGATACAACTTTACTTTATTTACCTAATCCCGGTAAACCTAAGTTAATCCCATTAAAAAACCTCACTCGATTCCCTAATCCCGCGATTAAGCCCCACCTGATCGCCTAACCCAGGATTTATTCCTAAGTTAATCCCAAACCGCTGCGATTAAAACCCCTAGGCCCCCCCTCAACTCCCGTTCATTTCCTCTGTGCAACTTTTCCACCCGACTAACATCAGATCACAATCATTCAAATCCAATGGCCCAAAGCCATATCGACCGTGCCCGATAGCCTACCTTTACCTGCCCGATAAGGCGGTTTTCCCCGACCCCCTGATGGCTACATGTCAAGCTCTGGCATACATCAGGTGACACCTCCTAAAAACCACCCACGCCACAAAATTGGTGCAACGACTCTCAAAACTGCCTCCTTGCCGATCTGATAAACCGCCTATCCTCCGTAAATATGAATTTCGCGCCATATTTAAAAATCCGCCCATTAAAGTTTTAAACCTTGAAAGCCCTTGTGTTCAATCCTTTCGCCCGTTTAAATGTATAAACCCATAAAACCCTTCAATGTCGCCCTGAACCTTTGTAACACCACTTAACCTCCAATTACATCCAAAACACTACCACCACCCCTTTCCCAGGCATCCCTGTGCAAATAAAACCATCAAGTCCCTTCCAGCCATTCAATGTTTTCTTAATTATTATTGAGTTTTACAGGTAATTAGTTGAGGATCAGAGCTTGGATAAATAGTTCTGATACTAGTCACAGAACCTGTTTACTCCAAGAATCGACCAAAAACCTGTTAAAATCCTAATTTAGAAGAAGAATGCCCATTATATGAGGACAAAAGATGAAGATGATCACACACAAAGCTGAGAAGAGGACAACTATACATAACATTAACAGTCAAAATAGAGGAGCCAGAACAAAGATGCAGTTAGAATACAGATGAATAAAACATACTGAGACTTGATCAAAATCCACTTCCGAATACTGATACACATAAAAACAAAGGAACTTACTATTGAAACACACAATAAAAGTTAAAGTGTAACAGTAAAAGGGAAAAACACAGTGAAGGATAAAGACAGGTCATTAGAGTAAAAGAGTATCAGTGGCAGAGAGTATCAGATGAAATCCAGAAGTAAATAAATCCTCCATCGTGATGATTCAAATAGAAAAGAGCATAAAAAGCTAAAAACAAACCATAACATCTAGCAACACCACAATAAAAGGGACAACATGAAAGCAGTTCATTAGCTACCTCTATCTTCCTGCGAGAAGATATTTGTATTTCAGGTTAGTTTGAGATATTTTTAATAACACCTTAGTATAAATACTTCACATTTTGAAGTATGTAGGGTGGATTCTTAGACATTTCTATAGATTTCTTGATCAAAATACTGTAAAGCCATTGGAGCATTGACTGAGCCAACAAGCTGGATTGATGAATAAAGGCCAGATATTTCAAAGGATTCATGTGCAAAGCGAAGTGTAGACAAGTATTTTCTCACATTGTTGTTACTTCTCAAAAATTTTCCATATTTTTTATCTAAATCTGAATGCCATAACTGGAAGTATTCTATTAGAATTTGTTTGATTACACTCTACTATAACAGTTAGGCAAATACATGTTTTCTACAGATAATCTAAGTTAAGGAATTCTTAATTTCTCCTTAGTTTAGGTTGTTTCCTGTTAATCTATAGCAAAGGATTCTTAATTGCCCTTTGTTTTCAATTACCCTTTGTTCCTCATTTCAATCCCAATATGAGAATTCTTAATTGCTCTCTCACCTGGTTAAAACCTTTTCCATCCCTCTGGCCTAAAGACCTGCACTCTACTCTGCTATCTTGCCCTTTGAATATTCCATTTAGTGAGTTGATCCAATTCTACTACCCTTCTTTTGACTCCATATGCCCAATGGTCTAGAGACATCATTTTATCGATTTGTTTCGAGGATTCCACCACCCAATATTCAATACAAACCAAAAACCCCTTGAACTTTCATAACTAGCCTAAAATCCCATCAAACAAAGCTAATTCATATAGAGAGAGCCTTCTCTGAGTATCAGGAAGGCTAGGTTCAAATCTTCAAAAGTGGTTAGTGGTTACCCAAGTGATCTCTTTCTTTAACCTTGGGAAATTACCGGGTGATAACATAGTCGCGACTCTACTGGGGACAATTGATATTTTCTTCAGAAATGTTTTACAGGTTTAGATCTGATCTATGATGGTGGACAATGATCAGACACATAAAGGTCAAAATCATCCACCTGGCAACTCCAAATCAATTCCACAATCAAGGCTCCACTGGAGGAATGAACCTAAAAGAACTGTATGAAAAGATCAGGCTTTTAACTTGGATTGTTATCCAAGACATTATGTTCTTTCCCATCAATAAAGCTTTTCAATGTACTATTTTAGAGAAGATTTTAGATTAATTTTTTATTATTTCCCAGTGAAAATTGTAGATATAAAGCCTCCTTACACATTTCTAACTCTTATGAAGATCATTTTCCAATTAAGGAGCATCAAACAATTAAGACTAATCATACAATCCCTTTACATATTTCTCTACCTAATAAAGTTCCTAATAGATATAAGCCACTCATCTTACCTCCTGCACTCCATGCTTTCCCTAACAATTATTACAAGTATCTCCCTAGGTTTGATGGAGAGAATGATATCACTGCCAAAAACCATATTCAAGGTTTTGAGAACTATCTAGAATTATTTGAAATTGATGAAGATGATGTTATTATCAGACTTTTTGCTCTTTCTTTGCAAAGTAGAGTAAAGATTTCATTCAAGAATTTACCTATTGCAAGCATCTCAAATTTCCAATAGTTTATCACATTTTTCCTTGATAGATGGATAATTAAAGTCAATCTTCTTATGATCATAGAGCAATATAATTAGTTAAAAAGACAACCAAAAGAAACAATACAACAATTTTCCAACAAGTTTAATCAAGCCTATTATTCAATGCCATCAAATATAAGACCTCCCCCTGATTCAGCTCTTTTGCATTATCCAAGAGCATTTGATCTAGAGATATAATTTCAGCTAAGAGAAAGAAACCTCTCAACTCTGGAACAGATGCAGAACATTGCAGTAGATGTAGAAGTTAATCTGCAAATTAGAAGAGAAAAGTTGAAAGCAGAAGTAGAGGAAAACAACATTGCAGAGGAAAAACTCAACATTTTGATGAAGAAGATAGAGGAAAGGATACAGAAGCTCACCATGAAAGATAATTTTTTTGCTCAAAGCCACAATGATACATTTATTCCACAATAGGAAGAGATTGAGATTCATAAACAAGTTCGTGCTAATTCCAACTACCATAGATCAGAAGATTGATTCATAGAGCAATATGTGGAGGAGAAATCTCCTGATCTAATGTGTATGCTTGATGACATTACTTCTTTTGATAATTTGCCTAAATATTATTAGTATGATTATAATCATGTTCTCCAAGTCCAAACTAACTTTACAGAGCAATTAGAAGCTAGTTTGGGGAATAAGGAAATTCAGTTTCAACAGCTTGAAAACAGTGACCATCTAATCCATGTCAGCTATGAAGGTGAGGAAGAAATTGTAGAAAATTTGGAAATAAGTGGAGCTTCTTTTCCTCTTTGTTTTAAATTGCTTCAGTTTATAAAAGAAATGTGGTATAAAATCTCTAAAGAAAAGGAGGAGCAGCTTGTAGAAATCTATGAAGTTCTATTCAAACCTATATGCAATAAGTTGCAACAATCCTTTCAAGTTCTTTATGATCCAGTAGCTAATAGGTTGGATAATGAATGAAATCATAATTTTTCTCCATTAACAGACTATGAGAGTCAAAATCAAGATGATAAAGGTTTCACCAGACAGACATTTCAATCAGTAGAAGTATCATCACAAATCTCATCTGAAAGTCTGCAAGGTGTTAAAGATAAAAGTGACATTTCAGTTACATGGCATGGAGGCCATCCAAAACAATTGTGCAGTTTCTTAAATCAGTTGAACAATAGTGTATATATTTTGGAAGATCCTTTTGTACAATTTTTAGAGTCTACAAAGGAAAGAAAGTATTTCCTTATCTTCTCATTAGTCGACAAGGTTATATTTGGCTTTAGAATCTTAGTTTTAAACACAAACAAGCTCAAGCAGCAAAATCCATCAATGTATATAATGCTTGAATGATTGCATTGGTTGTTTCATTTTCCTAACCAACAGTCAGAAAGCTAATTAGAGTAAATAGGTAGGATTTCAGTTTGAATAAATTCAGTTTTTCAGCATCAAGTTTATGTTAAATCAAATTTCAGTTTTCAGAAAAGGGTGTATTTTTAGTTCAAAAGTTTTAGTCACAAAGATTACACAACAAATCATAACCATGTGTGGGATTGGCCCAATGGATCAGGCTACTAGTCGACGGTGTTCTTGACATTTCACAAGGAAATGTCATCTCCAAGTGGAGCCACTATTAGGTTCCTATACCAATAGGAGTCATAATTTTGAATGACTAAGGTTAAGCCTTGTAATATTGTACATACCTTTTCTTTCTGCAAATGTTTTCCATATTATAAAAATTAAAAAATGTAAAGAGGGTATGTCCTAAAAGAAAAATCAAAGGACAAAAAGAATAAGAGAAGGTCAAAAAGAAAATGAAAGTATATGAACCCCAAAAACAAAAAGACCATGAAAGTGTGCAAGTCTAAATGCCACTACTATTTACTTTTATGCATAATAATGATTGTGTGCAACTTGTTATTCATGCCACAATCCATGGTAATCAAATTGTTTAATCTTGGTTATTCCATGCTTTGAATTTTATGTTTATAGATTAGAGAATAAAATCTGACCAAACAGTTTAATCTTGGCAGATCATAGTTAGGTAGAGAAAATAAAAGGAGCTCATAAGCTTAATCTAAGCCCTTGGATGATATAAGGTTAGAATTAGATAGATTAATTTTCAAAAGAAAAATAGATGAATAAGGGTTTTCTAGCCTAAATGCACCCAAAGAAATGAAGAAAATATGTTAGAGGTAAGAAATGGGTAAGTAGAAGAAAGGTTGTTGAACTACAAAGTTAATTAGATCAAAGCACATGCATCATGCTTAGATACATATTTCAACATGTATGATCAACTATAGAAGCAAAGACAAAGGTTTACAAGTTCATATGATTAACTCCCCCTCATTCACTTTTCCCCCTTTACTTACTAATTTCCTATCCACAAGTATGTTCTAAGTACTTTTAATCCTACAAGTCAAAAAGGCTCAGAGCATTTCTCTGGCTTTTGGTGGGACCGGACCCGCGGCTTAATGACTTGTGGACACAAGTGCTAAAATCTCCTTCATAAAATCATTTCCCCTTCATATAATCCATTTCCCCTTCATATAATCCATTTCCCCTCATTACCCTAAGGAAACCCCTTTTCCTAAAGTTAAACACCTTTTACCTAGGAAAAGTGAAAACTCCCCATGCAAATCCATTTCTGCACAAAAACCCACAAAAAGCCTTTTATCCTAAGTTTTAAGCTAAGTGTGCCAATGCATAACTTTTACCCTTTTACTTAGGAAAACCCCCGCCCATCGCATTTTTATATTAATCCCTACTGTTATTGTATAAATCCCGATATAACCCTTTTCCTGTATAATAGTTAAAACCCTATGTAAAATACCCCAATCCTTAGTTTTAAATAAAAAGTATACAAACTACCCATATCCCGATACAACTTTACTTTATTTACCTAATCCCGGTAAACCTAAGCTAATCCCATTAAAAAACCTCACCCGATTCCCTAATCCTGCGATTAACTCTCGCCCGATCACCTAACCAAGGATTCATTCCTAAGCTAATCCCAAATCTTTGCGATTAAAACCCCTGGGCCCCCCCTCAACTCCCGTTCATTTCCTCCGCACATCTTTTCCACCTGACTACCGTTGGGCAATTGGTCAAATCCAACAGCCCAAAGCCATATCAGCCGCGCCCGATAGCCTACCTTTACCCACCCGATAAGGCGGTTTTCCCTGACCCCCCGATGGCTACGTGTCAAGCTCCAGTATACATCGAGTGACCCCTCCTAAAAACCACCCACACAACAAAAGCAGTGCGACGACTCTCAAAACCGCCTCCCTGCCAATCCGATAAACCACCTATCATCCATAAATATGAATTTCGTGCCATATTTGAAAAGCTGCCCATTAAAGTTTTAAACCTTGAAAGACTGTGTGTTCAAGCCTTTCGCCTGTTTAATTGTATAAACCCATAAAGCCCTTCAACGCCACCCTGAACCTCTATAGCACTACTTAACTTCCAATTACATCCAAAACACTACCACGACCCCTTTTCCAAGCATCCCTGTGCAAATAAAGCCATCAAGTCCCTTCTAGCCATTCGATATTTTCTTAATTATTATTTAGTTTTACAGGTAATTAGCCAAGGATCAGAGCTTGGATAAATAGTTCTGATACTAGTCGCAGAACCTGTTTACTCCAAGACTCGATTAGAAACATGTTAAAATACTAATTTAGAAGAAGAAGACCCATTATACAAGGACAAAAGATGAAGACGGTCACACACAGAGCCGAGAAGAAGACAACTATATAGAACATTGACAGTCAAAACAAAGGAGCCAGACCGAAGATGCAGTTAGAAGACAGATGAATAAAACATACTCAGACTTGATCAAAATCCACTTCCCAATACTGATACACTGTTGATGCCTCAAAAATCGCTGCAACAACATCGGGGATAACCACCCGGTCCGGACCTTAGTACAACTCCTTTTCCGTTTGGAATAGTGGCTCCGACTGGGGATAATGGGACCAGTTTCCCATAAATAGATAAACAGGATGGATGGATGATTATAAACTACGCTAGCGATGAGCGAATAACTGAAACTATTGACAAGAATATAATAAATATGATCTATCCCGGGGACTTATTGAGCTTTTAAAGTGCAGCGCTTGATGATCCTTATCTAAAAACAGGCATATAGATGACTCCATTTGACAGACATGGACGTTATTATGTTCATGATTGCTATGCCTAAATAGTTAAGCAAAGCGATTAAGGCGATATTACCACACTTTATCACTTATATCATTGACATGTACATGATTTAAAGAAAAGGCACATTATAAAACATCCAATAGTGGAATGAATAAAGATTTGTTGTTACAGCGCATGCATATAATCAACAATAGCAAGAATAATCAAATAACAATTCACATAGCAGGAATGAATTCAGACATAGATAGAAATACCATATGGGCCGCTTTAACACTCCCAAATATCAATCGCTATTTGTAGTTCTTCCTTCAACGCAAAAACATCCTCAACAAAGACAATAGTGCACAATTGCATAAAGAAGCTTCCTTGTCAAATTAAGAACAACTGGTCTGGTTTCATAAAAGAATATTGACTGAAGCACAGTAGTGCAAACTTCAGTCTTTTAAGTCTGTTACAAAACTTTACGACCCTTTCTAAAAACATGAAAGGGTCTATAAATACTAAATTAATCTAAACATCTAATAAACAGAAATCCTACATAATTGGCATCAATAACTTTTGATCCTATTTTTGGCCAGCGAGCTGGCAAGCGGGAGCATGATTCATCAAGTCGGCTGCTTTCCCTTGAATCTGAGCTGACTTATCGCAAGCATTGGCTCTACTTCAGGAGGTTTGTTGAGGCGCGAACTGAGCTGGGCGGCATAGGTGGCATCCTGAATATCGGGAATTATACACCCGATTGCATCTGTTAAACACTTAAGGGCGGCTCTCTGTGTGTGTGGCTTAATCAGGAAGAGCCAATAGGCATCGAAGGTCAAACTGTTAACCCCAGCGATTAATCTCCCCTTTTCCTCCAAGTCAGGATAACATGTTTGCTCCAACTTGTTTGTTGTTGTTATCTTTCCTAACGTACATTGGGAAATCATATTCGCTAAGTAGAGAGTGTTGTTAACCAGATCAACTAGGTTGTTGGAGGTTGATTTACATCTTGAAGCCGCCCTCTCTGCTTTCATCACCTGAGTTTTCCATTCTGTGAAGAGTATATCCTTATATGTTTCTTGGATCCTGGGCAATTTTGCTGCTTTTCCTAGATCAGAATCTTGCCAGTCAAGATATGCAGTTATGATTTCTTCGGCTTGGTCTAACTCATTCCTAGCCTTCTCTACCTGCTGATTAATGGATGTAGTCAACTCACACAAAGGCTCTGCCTCAGTGAGTTGTCGACAAAGGAGCCTAATTTGTGATGTTAATGCATTGTTTATTTGCAATGCTTCTGATCTGAACTCATCCACCTGTGGAGCGCCCTTTATTATTTCGAGCTGCGATGACAATTGAACGATTTGCTCATCTTTTGTTTTCATCATTTTCTCATTTTCTGCTCTCAATTGCGCCAATGCTTCCGACCATTCCTTCTGTTTCTGGATCGCGCTTTGGTCGATCCTTTGCTTTTCTATTTGCAATTGCTGGGTTAATTGATTGTTCATTTGCTGTTGTGCCAGCAACTGCTCCTCTGCTTGCGCAGCCTTCTGCTTTGTCTCGGCCAATTCTGCCTGTAGTGCAAAAATTTCTTGGTCCTTAGTCTTCAGTAGAAGACTTACCTCCGATGCCTTGTCGATTGTTGCTGCGGAATAGGCTCCTGCATACTGTGACAACTTTGTTAGGTCATCAGAGGGGTCCAATTCCTCCTTCCATACTATATTACCCGTGACTGTTTGCTCTGGAAAGATAGAAGGTTGGTCAGTCCTTCGTCTTTTCCTTGATCACTTTACAACTGCTCTATGCCTCGGGCTGTAGAAAACATCCAGGGGAGGAATATCTTCTACTTGGAGAATGATTTGATCATAGGGGTCCTTTGGAATTATCTCAACATCCTTAGAAATGGGTCGGCCGCTGGTTCCACTTAGAACCTGAGGTGAAGTGATGTCCTGTGTGTCATTTGTCTTGGAAGTGTCCCCATCTTTTGAACATTCCAATCCACTGATGATGGAATGAAACTGTTGCCATTCCTGGAGTTCTTTCTTTAGCTATTCCTCTTTCTCTTTCCTCTGTCTTTCCTCATTTTCCTCTTGTGCTCTCTGCTGCTTTTCTGCCTGTTCTTTTTTCTGCCTTTCTGCCTATTCTTTTTTATGATCTTTTGTTATAACAGGAGGTTGGCTCGACGGTTGCCGACCGGGCTCGCTTGATGATGTAGTTGGGGTCGTTGCCAATAAATCTAGAGGCAGAGTTTGCAACCTCTGTTCTCTAAGTTTATTAAACTCAGTTAACCCTTCATCATTATACTTCATTCTAGCGAGTTCTTTAGCCTGACCTATTGATTCAGTTGCAATGAACAGGTCGTCAAATATATCTTCTTTATGCTCAAATTTTTTCAATTTGGCCTGTTCTAGTGCACTATAGGCAACTTTACTTGGATCATATGGCCTATTGGGGATAGTCGCCAAAGTCAGAGATTGAATCTTTGTGGCTTCCCTTTCTGCATGTTTGAGGTCATGCAAGGTATACACACCACACCTCAAAGGAAAAGAGGGCTAGCCTTGCTTTTTATTCTTCTTAAGTGTTTGTGTAACACTCTCGGAAATGATTTGGTAAGAGATTTCCCTTGCTAGAAGTTTATCTGGTATGTACAGAGGGAGGACATGGGGTTTGGCTTGGCTGCCGAAAACTATTATGTAGGTAAACCTTTCCTCTCCAAACCAACTAGCTATTCCGGCTAAATCAAATCCGGCTTGATAAGAGATCTTGGGAGCAGGTCTATCAAAAATGGAATAATGAATAGGCAACATAAAGCCATTACAAACTTGGTATAAATGATCTTTATAGGAAGACTTCCACATTTTCTGGTGATATATATGAATGGGTGAGGGGTCTTGCGCAGTCCACCTCCAGTCGAGTACTGGGAATTCAGAATTATAACAGAGGGTGTCTAGAATATAAGCACTGTAGTAAAATGGGGGAATTATCCTTTCAGAAACCTGGGTCTTACTTCTAAACTCAAGCACAGTTTGTGCTAGTTTATCGGAAAGGATAGTGGCCCAATCCATAATTATACTGTTTACTGCTGCCTCCATTAGAGGAACCATTTCTATGGTAAAATTAGCAGAGTCATGCAATCCCCATAATCTACACATCATTATCCCCGCATAGCAATAAGGAGAAGCCAGAGAGTTGACCGAGTACTTACCCGAAGATTCGTGCTTGTGTTTGGCTGGATTCTGTCTCCAATCCCGGATGGGTTCGGATTCTTTTTCATTATCGTTTGCAAACTTCTCCAGGAACGCCTTGTTATACACCTTCTCTGGCTCGGGCAAATGATACATTTTCCTTAGATCATCTGCCTTGAATGATCTGAAAATCCTCCCATCTCTGGTGTTAAAAGTTCTGTCAAAGATTGGAATTTCTTCAATCGCCCATCGCACGACGTCTGTGTATCGAAGAATTTTCTCTCTGGCCGCTATCCTGTGAAGGAAAGAGTCGGCCAAATCTTTGAGGGTGCTTTCAGCTTCCGAAGTAAATCCACACTAGCTTCTGTTACTGTCTTTACTGGTTGTTCGGATTCAATCAAATTGTAAGTGCCTTACCAAGTGACTCTGGTGAGACCCGTACATGTAGTATCAGAAATTAAGCCCTTCTTCTTGTCTACGGCAGCTTGTCCTGCAACTGGTGTAGCGGAAGCGCCCGCGGTCTTCTTGGATTTCTTCCCCATTTTGTTTGAGTTTTCTCTTTCGGATGGATTCTGCACAGAGAGGCAAATGTGCGTAATACAGAGATAGCAATGAAAACTTGCAAGTGATGAGAACATATGCATAGGTGCGTAATAAGGGATTAGCCTTTAAAAATGGGCGTGGACACAATCCATGGAAAGATTTTAAGACTTATGATCTCATTAATTGGCCGTTTAAAACCTGTCATCCCTTAAATGCCCATTATATCGTTATTCGATTGAATGATTCACTTAAGCGTGTAGTCGGAATTTTGGCGGTTGAGTGCAGGTAAATGACTGCTTAACCGATCAAGCTTTAAATATGAATGAATTGTGAAATCCCATCACTTAACGGCTTTTTATTGAAAACTGCGCTTCATCGCATCGCGTCGGGAGAATGACGATTATAAAGTGTACATATAGTGTATCTCTGTTCGCCGATAGCGATATCGGATCACATCGGAGGTATGACCTGTGCGCCTTAATGATGTGCATTGGATATTGTCAATTGCCGACTGCCGATTGCATCGCATTGGGGGGGGAAGCTTTGAGCACATTAAGACTTAAGTAAAGATTACCGTCGATATCCAATCGCCGATTTCGCATCGCATCGTGGCTAATGGCATGGGGCGCTTTAAAATGTGCATGAAGTATTGCCGATCGCCGATTGCGATATCGCATCGGCGGAAATCAATGTGTCGTTTATTTATATTTCTTATGTCATTGCGATATGCGATCTTGCGATCGCTTTATCGTAATGACAAAGATTTGCCTTATTTCTTTAAATGGGTTTTTCAAAAGGGTTTTATAAAATGAGTTCATTTGATTATCGGACCTTTTTGAACAATAAAAGTATTGATACCAATTAATCTTTAAAGGGACCCATTTCATATGTTAATATTTATAAATAAAAATGATATGAAATGGGGGGTTGTTGTAGAGCACAACAATTGGCGATTCGCTGGAAGAACCAGTTATCTCTGGAAATGATAGAAATACTTAAGCTTTTTCAAAAATAGAGTTTCAATCAAAAGGGGAAAATTCTAATATAACCAGATATATATGCATTCTGAATAAAATGAAACTATTTTGTTAAATTCCTCCCCTTTCTAAGAGAACAAATACATTCTAAGCTTTAAAATAGGCCTTTATTAGTTTATAATGATAAAACAGAAAACCTTTCCAAATCGGCTTTTAAAATGAACTCCTCTGTCATAGGTAGAGCCTCTGCTGCCAGCAAACATCTATAGTTTCGACAAGGATACCTTTTAACCATGTGATTGTCCATTGTCCCATCCAATTAAGAGTGTGATTAACAGAATGAATTCAAAATATGTTTTCATATTTTGTACTTCATTTCCTTTTCTGTTGTTGATAAGATAAAAATCCATTGTCCTGGTTTGGTGGCCAGCGATTGACAATGCCATTCACTGGTTGTAGTCTAACTGAACAAGCTGGCTCGTGATGAGACCCCTTGTCTTGTAATTTCAAGCCATTACCATGTTTTGGTTTGCAGTATTGGTAATGTCAGATAAACTATTTCCCTATGAACATGGTAAGCAGGCTTGTAATAAGACCTCTTATCTTTAATATCTTATATTTTAGAATTAGACTCTGAATAATCCTAAACTTTAGTGAATGGGATGAACAATCTTCTCCTTAAGAGTAAATGGATGACAGGATAAGAGTTGAAGATGCTGAAATTGGATTGACTTCTATCTTGATATTGATAATGTTAGGCCCCTATACTACTAGTGTAACCCCTTATTGTTATTAGTACAACCCACTTATTATATTGATGTACCCATGTAGTGCCCATATTCTTACTATTGTGCCACATAGAAGCCCACTATTGTTATTGTTGTGCCCTACAATATTATTGTTATGTAGGCTTTGATTGTATTGGGACCACTTAGACTCCTATATATAGAAAGGAGGTATTTTCATTTGTATCATCCAAGAATTGTTCATTTATGTAATGTAAAGGAGGTTGCCCCCTCGAAGAGGCTGAATTCTAAGGCGTGGATCTCTCTTTTCTATCTTTTTGTGAGCTGGTTTCATAACATTTGGTATCAGAGCTTTGGATTCTAGGGTTTCGCTGCTCCAAACAGGTCATCGTGGAATTTTTGCTATAACTTTTTTCTGTGACGTTTCAGAAGTCGCAAAAAAAACCCCTTTGAGAAGAATTGGCGCTAAACCTTGGGTCCGAATTTCAGATATTTTCGCGTGATATTTTCGGAGATATGATCTGAGGAAGTTGGTATTTTTTAAGACTCCTGAATTACACTCAAAACAGGTGACCTAGGGAAAATCCTCATAACTTTCTTTCTGAGCATTGGATTGAAATTTCGTAAGAAGGTACAGAAAGAAGACGGACTGTAGTTTTCTTTTATGTAATTTTCAGAGTCAAAGGTTGAAGCAGTGACTCGTGGCACGTCGTACAAGTTCGCTCTACTGAACTAGTCTAAAATAAAGTCACTGTGGGAGAGTTCACATAACGTTTTCTTGGAGAATCCAATTTGGATCAGACTGGTGGCATTGGAAAGAGGACACAGAGGGCTACTACAGGTCAAAATTTCAGAACTTAAAGATCCAAAAGTACAGAGTTACAGTCGTTTCAAGGTTGAGCTCCTAAAATCAAGAAAAAGCAAGATGAGGAAGTTTGATGGCAAGGATCCGGTAAATTGGATACTTCAGATGGAGCAATATTTTGATCTACATGGTGTAAAAATTGTTACAAAAGGTATGTATTGCATCTTCATATTTAGAACCAGATCAATTTTTATGGTACAAAGGGCTTTGTTCTCGTAAACAACTTGTTACGTGGTCAATTTTCACGGAGGAAATGATAGCACATTATGAGGATACAAAGAGCAACACCTTCTTTAGAGCAACAACACAACAATTGGAAAGAGTAAAAGGGCTTTGTGACATAGTGGAAAGAAAAATTATGGAAACCAGGAAGTGTACCCCTCACAACTATAAAGATGGAAGTGTTGTTTCTCCTAGCCTTCCACAACCTACAAGGGTTACACCACAACAATTGGAAGAAAAAAGAGAAAAAGGGCTTTGTTACAATTGTGATAGAAAATGCACTAAAGGTCATAAGTGTGCTGAGAAGAAATTATTTTACATAGAATATGAAGAGGAGGAAGAAAAGGATCAAGAAACAACAAAAGAAGAAGATATACGCCAGGACCCCACCCCAGAGAAAGAAGAAATGAATTAGACGATATCTTGTAAAGCATTGGCAAGAATTACCACTCCTCAAACTCTCAAGATAGAAGGACATATCAAGAAGAAAAAGGTGCAAGAAGTGAAAGATCACATCGAGAAAGAAGAAATGAATCCAACCATATCTTGTAATTCATTGTTCGAAATTACCACTCCTCAAACTATCAAGATAGAAGGACATATAAAGAAGAAAAATGTTCAAGAAGTGAAAGATCACATCGAGCATCAAGAAATGAATCTGACCACATCTTGTAAAGGATTGGAAGAAATTACCACTCCTCAAACTCTAGAGATAGAAGGACATATCAAGAAGAAAAAGGTTCAAGCAGTGAAGGATCACATCCAGCATCAACAACAAGTTCTCCAACTTTTAAAGGATAATGCCACTTCAGTGCAAAATCAAACGAAACAACAGGTAGATCAACATCGTAGTGAAAAATGTTTTGATGTAGGTGATTGGGTATTTTTACTGCTACATCTCAAGCAAGCTATTTATGAGAAGAAAATGTTGGCAATACTACATGCACTTAAAAAATGGCGACCTTACCGAATGGGAAGACTCTTCAAGGATGAGGATGTGGAAGCATTGTTTTGTGCTATTTATATTATCCAACTAGATTCGATAAACGAAGCAAGAGATGAATGGAAGAAGGACAAAGAAGTATGGCCACTTATTCAAAAGTTGAAAAAGATCCCAATTCAAACAATATTGCCAGAAATTGAAGAGGAAAGAAAAATCATATTGGAACCAGGAGCAGTCACAGAAACAAGAACCCGACAGCTACGAAATCGATCAATTTCAGAGTATCTCATCAAGTGGAAGAACTTACCCGCTGAAGATTCCACATGGGAGGACAAGAATCTTATACAGAAGCATCAAGAACTACTCAAGCGTTGAGGACAACGCTTTTTGAAGGAGAGGGGCATGTTAGGCCCCTATACTACTAGTGTAACCCCTTATTGTTATTAGTACAACCCACTTATTATATTGATGTACCCATGTAGTGCCCATATTGTTACTATTGTGCCACATAGAAGCCCACTATTGTTATTGTTGTGCCCTACAATATTATTGTTATGTAGGCTTTGATTGTATTGGGACCACTTAGACTCCTATATATAGAAAGGAGGTATTTTCATTTGTATCATCCAAGAATTGTTCATTTATGTAATGTAAAGGAGGTTTCCCCCTCGAAGAGGCTGAATTCTAAGGCGTGGATCTCTCTTTTCTATCTTTTTGTGAGCTGGTTTCATAACAAATAACCTTCTGAGACCAATTTGAAAACAGAAAATGGTTTACAATACTTCTATGCTTTGAGAGGAGTTGACAAAACTTGAACTGTGGTTTCAGAATACAATGATATCTAATTTCCTAGAAATTATCCTTTTTGGTTAAAAGTTCTATTATTTAAAAGCAAATGTTCATACTAGTTCTGTGGGAAAACTTTTCAAACACAGCAAACGGTCAATGGAAGATATCTCACAACCTTATTTTCTAAAAAAATCCTACAAACTATAAAATCCTACTGAAATGAAAGGAGAAGGGGTTACCTCCTCAGTTAAAGAATTTCTTCAAGATAAGGCCATTAACAGGGAGAGAATCTCTCAAACCTGATAAATCTTGCAATATAAAGGTTGAATGGCCTATCTTTTCACAGATCTGAAATGGTCCAAGCCACAACTTCTAGAACTTGGAGTGTTTACCCTTGTCCTCATGGGCTTTGTCCCATTTCAGAACTAAATCACCGACTTGGAATTGTTTTGAGCCGGATGAGACTGAATCAAAAGCTGCTTTGATGACTTGCTGATGTTTGGCATGGATAACCTTGGCTTTTTCTCTTTCCTATTCTAATTTTAGAATTTGGTCATGTCTAAACTGAATAGAAGAGGAAGGTCTTTCCTCAATAAACTGCACTAGGGCTAAAGAAGGAATAACAAGATTCGTGGGTAGTATTGCTTCTTTTCCATATACAAGATTAAACAGAGAAGTTCCAATAGAAGCTTTCTGTGTTATCCTATCAGCCCATAATGCAAACGCTAAGGATTTGTGCCAATTTCTCTGATTTTGTTCGATAGTTCACTTAATGATTTTAATCAGATTCTTATTAGTAGACTCCGCTAAACCATTACCTTGGGGATAGTAATTAGCAGAATACTTTAACTTAAATCCTCTTTTAATAGCGAAATCAAACATAGCATTGCCTGAAAAGTAAGATGCATTATCAAAAACAAGAGCATTTGGGACACCAAACCTGGTAATAATGAATTGATCTATGAATTCAATGATTGCTTCAGAATTTGTTGTCTTTAAAGGGATTGCCTCAACCCACTTAGTAAAATAATCGGTAGCAGTAAGGATATACTTATGCTGTTTTGAAGACGATGGAGTGATTTCCCCAATGATATCCAATCCCCATTGCTCAAATGGTTGTTCAATGTTGACTGGTTGCAGAGGGAAAGCTGGTTTTCGTTGTCTTCCACTAGATGTTTGACAATTGAGGCATTTCCTTACATACTCGTGGGCATCTTTAAACAAAGTGGGCCAATAGTAACCAGCATGAATAATTTTGTGAGCTGTTGTATCAGCTCCAAAATGTCCCCCCGCTGGTCCATCATGTAACTCCTGCAAAACCTTTTGTGCTTCAGGTTTCTCAAGGCATCTTAATAAGATGGAATCATAATTCTGCTTAAAAAGCACATCATCAATAATTGTAAAATTCTTTGCTTTCAACCTAATGGCCCTTTTGTTCTTGTAAGATAGATTTGGAGGTGCATAACCATTCTTCAAATAAAAGATTAAATCTGCATATTGGGATTCAGAATCAGTAACACTTATCTGATTGATTTCTTCAGTTTGACCTGTATCACTTGATTCTGGAATGTTTGATGCTCCCGCCAATATCCTGCAAAAACCTTGACCCCTAACAATCTTTGCTGGTTTAATTTCTAAGTCATATTCTTGAAGCGTTGTGACCCAATTTGCCCTTTTTTCACCCAGTTCTTTTTGGATTAATAGTTGCCTAACTGTTGGGAAAGGAACTATAACTTTTGTGTGGGTTTTCAAAAGGAAGGGTCTATAATGTTTGACTGCTTTAAAAACAGCAAAGGCTTGTTTTTCTACATCGGAGTAATTCAATTCGGCACCCTGAAGATTTGAGCTAAAGAATGAAATGGGTGCTTCCAAATTGTGAGCATTTAGCTGCGTGAGAACTGCAGCATAAGACAAGTCGGATGCGATGGTGTATAGTGTAAAATGATTAGAAAAATTTGGAGTATTCAAGGCTGGGGCATTGATTATTGATTGCTTGATTATATCGAAAGCTTGTTTTTCTGCTGATCCCCACTTAAAGACTGAATTCTTCTTGATCATTGTTTGAAGTGGCAAAATAATTTGAGAAAAATCTGGAACAAATCTTTTAACAAAATTGATCTGGCCTAAAAATGACTGCATCGACTTTTTATTGTGTGGGAAAGGGATTTCAGAGATTTCTTTGACCCGATCAGGCTCGATATAAATGCCATCTTCGGACACAATAAAACCCAAGAGTTTTCCTTGATCAAGAGCAAAGAAAGACTTTTTAGGATTAAGAGAAATACCATATCTTTTGCAGCGCTGAAAGATTTGATTTAGATCATGCAAATGATTATACCTCTTCTTAGAGAATACAGTAATATCGTCTAGATAGAAGACTATTGTTCTATTAATCAACCCTCTAAAAGCTATATCCATAGCTCTTTGGAATGTCGCTCCTGCATTTATAAGTCCGAAAGGCATTTTCTGATACGCATATGTTCCCCATTTTGTTCTGAATGTGGTTTTAAGTTGGTCATCAGGATGAACCAGAACTTAGTTATATCCTGAGAATCCATCAAGAAAAGACATCAATTCAGAGCCTGCTACTGATTGGAGTATTTGCTCCATAGTAGGTAATGGGAAATTGTCTTTCAAGCTCGCTTTATTTAAATTTCTGAAATCAATACAAATTCGAATGTCGCCATTTTTCTTTCTGACTGGTACCATATTAGAGACCCAGTTTGAGTGTCGGACAGGAAAAATAATCTTGGCTTTCAAGAGTTTGTTAAGTTCCGACTTTATCTGGCTCTCTAAATTTGGATGTATTTTTCTTAACTTCTGCTGAATCGGTTTCTGATCAGGAAGCATAGGAATGGTATGCTGGATAATGGATGTATCATATGTCTTCAAATCATCATACTTCCAAGCAAAGACCTGTTTGTTTTTTCTTAACAGTTTAATGAATGCCTCCTTCTCTTCCAAGGAAATTCCTAATCCTAAATTAATGTTTTGAGGAGCATGGTCAGTACCTAGATTTATCAATTCAAACCTAAGGGTAGAACTTTGGAGCTTTGCATTAATTACAGGTTTAAACCTGTCTTTGATATCATAAAGATCTTCGAGCTTCACCACTGGTTTAGGAATTGAATTTTCCTGAGGTGTTTCTTTCATTTGCAGATCATGGTCATTTTCCTCAATAATTTGATCGGTATAGGACTTTTCAGAAGTTAGAAATTGTAAAATATCTTCATCATGGTTAAATACTCTCCAATTAGTGACATTGTCGGGAATTGAAGGCCTAAAAAGTAATTCTACGGAAAATCTATCAAGGTTGTAGTCTTCAGAAGGTATAAGCTTGGAAGCTACATTGGCTAGTAGGTCGGCTGCCGAGTTTTGCGACCTAGGAATGGAGGAAATGTTAAATGCTGAAAAGTGTGAGGTAAGATCTTGTACTAGCGATTGATAATGCTTGAGGTGATTTGAAATACAATGAATTGCATTCCTCACCTGTTTAACAATAATTTCAGAATCGCCGAATACTTTTAGATATTGCACTTTAAGGCCGATTGCTTTATATAATCCCTGGACTAAAGCTTCATATTCAGCTGTGTTGTTAGTGCATTCAAATTCTAACCTACAAGACAACATTTTCTTTTCTCCTTGTGGACTAACCAAAATGCAACCTGCTCCTGAGCCCTCACTGGACTTAGAGCCATCAAAATATAAAGACCAAAATAAAGAGGTATTAACAAAAGTATTTACATTTTTCTCAGCATCATTGAAACATATAGACTTATCAGTTTGTGAAAAAATTTCAATCTGAGATATAAAATGATTGACTGAAAAAGGAGATGGTTGGGAAACAAAGTTGCCAAAGAATGACTCTGACGAATAATTCCCCAAAATGTTGTTGTTGAACGCTACAAGTTGGTTTTCTTGCTCAAATTCAGTAACTGTGTGGGTCATGTGTTTCTCTCGATCGATCCTTATTTGATTTGGCTTGCCCTTGTAGGGAAGCCACATATGTGACCAATCTGTGGAAATATACCCATGCAATTTTTCGGACCAATCCCTACTCAGAATTAAACCGTAAAATTCAGGTATATCGGCTATTAGGATGTCAATCCTTTGTACAACTCTGGGATCAGCAGACAACCTGATAGTTACGGAATTAATTTCTCCTACAACCTGCACTTTGGTCCTGTCCAACTGTACAATATGAATAGCAGACTTCTGGGGTTCAATGTTTAGTTTAGAGCAAACTGAAGCTGGCATTATGTTAGATGATGCCCCTGAGTCAATTAAACAGTTGTGCAGGTTTCTGTTATAAATCTCATAGGTCAGCAGGAAGGGTGGAGTATGAGAATTTGATCTATCTCCAATTAGAACTGAATCGGTAGCTTCAACCATACCTGGAGGAGGTTGGCCTGAATCATTAGCAGCTTTTGCATTGGGAAGGGGTGTAGAGGGAACAGCATTCAATTCTTTAAGAAGTAATTTTTGTTGATGCTTTAATTTACTAAGTTCAAACATAGTTATGTTTGCTTTAGTTTTCTTCATGTCATCAACAATGTTATATTCCATTGAATCGGATACCACTAATGTTTTAGATGTTGAAGGAGAATTAGAAGTTGAAGTCTGGTTTTGGGGAACTACTATAGGTGATTTCTTTGGAGGAACTTTTTCCTTTGTTGTGGTAGCACCTGCACTCCTTTTCTTTGAAGTTGCCTGGGCAGGTTCAGAAGTAATTTTACTTCTAGTAGTAACCGGGAAGGCTTCTTCTTCATTATTGGTATCAGAGTTGGAGAGTATAAAATCCCACATTCCGTGGCATTCAGCTACTTCTTCTTCATCATCAGTTTGTGAGGTTGTTTACTCTTCCTCTTCTTCTTGCTCTGAATCTGCGTTAGATATGACATTTGGTGGCTTTGGTTCAGTTTTATTATAAGTCCTAAATGGTCTTTTGTTTGAGGTTTCGGCCACCTGCTTCTTTATTTCAACCATTTCATTAGACAAATTTTTCAGGACCTTTTGCAAACCCTCCATGTCATATGGGTCTTTTGGGGTTTTCTTCTTGGAATCCTCTTTAAATGAGACTTTTTTGGCTTTTCTGTCTTCCAAAGCAGCTTTCTTCTCTAGAGCATTGATGCGTTTTTCCACAGCAAGTGCTTCTCTCATGTTTTCAGCTAAGGTAGGTTTCCCAGCCCTGTCTACAAAAATGGCTATATTGGCAGGTAGTGCGGTAATATACCATTCGCTTCGAATTTTTTCACTTGGTTTGGAAGCTGTAGGGATTTTATTCAGGAGTTTATTAAATCTAGCATTAAATTCCTTTATTGGTTCCCTATGCTCTATTCTCAAATTGGAGAGGTCGTAAAGTAGCTAAGGACCTATCATCTCCATATTTGGTAAGAAACTGATCTTGGCAAGTGTTCCAACTGGTAATGGAACCAGAGGGTAAAGAAATATACCAGGATCCTGCTGATCCTTGCAAGGTGTAAGGGAAGAGTCTAACAACAACATCTTGTTCTGTTACTCCTTTCAAGTTGACTGCTAACATAAAATTATTAATGTGTTCTTCAGCCTGGGTCCCGTCATCTGGGTTAAATTTAGGTAGCCATTTTTCAGGAGCATCTGGTAAAGGATGCAATGGTGCAGGCATGTTGACTGCACCTGGCCTGGTCCATGGCTCTGCCATTATAATAGCAACAGTGGTTGATACTACTGTTGGAATTCCAAATGTATGGGAAGAAAATAATGCTGAGGAGTAAGTAGGTTGGGATGTCGAGGCTTCTAATCCCTGGTGAACAACAATATGTAATGGGGGAGTGGATGGTTGACTTTGCAGAGGGGAAGATGCAATGGAGGATGTGGATGAAAGCTCTTCACTATCAGATCCTTCAGTAATTTTCTTCGCCTTTTTCCTTTTGGGTAAAGGGAACTCAGTGGGTTCAATACCGAGTTTTTCGCTCTGAAGTCTGGTGAGAGGATGAGTTAATTTGAACTGCGAAGTCGCACTGCTTTGTGATACCTCAGATTTCTGTGGTGAAATCGAGAAGCTCTGAAGTTTTTGGATAAGAGACTGGACTTCAGGTGATTCAAGACTTAATTGTTCTGGAGTGTAATGGGTTTGAGCAGTGGTAGTTGATTCCCCTTCTTCTTGTTTGGATACCGGCGAACCAGTATCCAAATGGGAAGATCGAGGGGATTTGGAGGGAGAATTACTCTTAGAATGGCTTATAGGTTTTGACTTATGTGCCATTCACAGTTGATGGCCCTCCTTCTAGCGCCAAAAATGTTGATGCCTCGAAAATCGCTGCAACAACATCGGGGATAACCACCCGGTCCGAACCTTAGTACAGCTCCTTTTCCATTTGGAATAGTGGCTCCGACTAGGGATAATGGGACCAGTTTCCCAGAAATAGATAAACGAGATGGATGGATAATTATAAACTACGCTAGCGATGAGCGAATAACTGAAACTATTGACAAGAATATAATAACTATGATCTATCCCGGGGACTTATTGAGCTTTTAAAGTGCAGCGCTTGATGATCCTTATCTAAAAACGGGTATATAGATGACTCCATTTGACAGACATGGACGTTATTCTGTTCATGATTGTTATGCCTAAATAGTTAAGCAAAGCGATTAAGGCGATATTACCACACTTTATCACATATATCATTGACATGTACATGATTTAAAGAAAAGGCACAACATAAAACATCCAATAGTGGAATGAATAAAGATCTGTTGTTACAGCGCATGCATATAATCAACAATAGCAAGAATAATCAAATAACAATTCACATAGCAGGAATGAATTCAGACATAGATAGAAATACCATATGGGCCGCTTTAACACTCCCAAATATCAATCACTATTTGTAGTTCTTCCTTCAACGCAAAAACATCCTCAACAAAGACAATAGTGCACAATTGCATAAAGAAGCTTCCTTGTCAAATTAAGAACAACTGGTCTGGTTTCATAAAAGAATATTGACTGAAGCACAGTAGTGCAAACTTCAATCTTTTAATTCTGTTACAAAACTTTACGACCCTTTCTAAAAACATGAAAGGGTCTATAAATATTAAATTAATCTAAAAATCTAATAAACAGAAATCCTACATAATTGGCATCAATAACTTTTGATCCTATTTTTGGCCAGCGAGCTGGCAAGCGGGAGCATGATTCATCAAGTCGCTGCTTTCCCTTGAATCTGAGCTGACTTATCGCAAGCATTGGGTCTACTTCAGGAGGTTTGTTGAGGCGCAAACTGAGCTGGGCGGCATAGGTGGCATCCTGAATATCGGGAATTATACACTCGATTGCATCTGTTAAACACTTAAGGGCAGCTCTCTCTGTGTGTGGCTTAATCAGGAAGAGCCAATAGGCATCGAAGGTCAAACTGTTAACCCCAGCGATTAATCTCCCCTTTTCCTCCAAGTCAGGATAACACGTTTGCTCCAACATGTTTGTTTTTGTTGTTATCTTTCCTGGCGTACATTGGGAAATCATATTCGCTAAGTAGAGAGTGTTGTTAACCAGATCAACTAGGTTGTTGGAGGTTGATTTACATCTTGAAGCCACCCTCTCTGCTTTCATCACCTGAGTTTGCCATTCTGTGAAGAGTATATCCTTATATGTTTCTTGGATCCTAGGCAATTTTGCTGCTTTTCCTAGATCAGAATCTTGCCAGTCAAGATATGCAGTTATGATTTCTTTGGCTTGGTCTAACTCATTCCTGGCCTTCTCTACGTGTTGATTAATGGATGTAGTCAACTCACACAAAGGCTCTGCCTCAGTGAGTTGTCGACAAAGGAGCCTAATTTGTGATATTAATGCATTGTTTATTTGCAATGCTTCTGATCTGAACTCATCCACCTGTGGAGCGCCCTTTATTATTTCGAGTTGCGATGACAATTGAGCGATTTGCTCATCTTTCGTTTTCATCATTTGCTCATTTGCTGCTCTCAATTGTGCCAATGCTTCCGACAATTCCTTTTGTTTCTGGATTGCACTTTGGTCGATCCTTTGCTTTTCTATTTGCAATTGCTGGGTTAATTGATTGTTCATTTGTTGTTGTGCCAGCAACTACTCCTCTGCTTGCGCTGCCTTCTGCTTTGTCTCGGCCAATTCTGCCTGTAGTGCAAAAATTTCTTGGTCCTTAGTCTTCAGTAGAAGAATTACCTCTGATGCCTTGTCGATTGTTGCTGCGGAATAGGCTCCTGCATACTGTGACAGCTTTGTTAGGTCATCAGATGGGTCCAATTCCTCCTTCCATACTACATTACCCGTGACTGTTTGCTCTAGAAAGATAGAAGGTTGATCAGTCCTTCGTCTTTTCCTTGATCGCTTTACAACTGCTCTATGCCTCGGGCTGTAGAAAACATCCAGGGGAGGAATATCTTCTACCTGGAGAATGATTTGATCATAGGGGTCCTTTGGAATTATCTCAACATCCTTAGAAATGGGTGGGCCGTTGGTTCCACTTAGAACCTGAGGTGAAGTGATGTCCTGTGTGTCATTTGTCTTGGAAGTGTCCCCATCTTTTGAACATTCCAATCCACTGATGATGGAATGAAACTGCTGCCATTCCTGGAGTTCTTTCTTTAGTTGTTCCTCTTTCTCTTTCCTCTGTCTTTCCTCATTTTCCTCTTGTGCTCTCTGCTGCTTTTCTGCCTGTTCTTTTTTCTGCCTTTCTGCCTGTTCTTTTTTATGATCTTTTGTTATAACAGGAGGTTGGCTCGACGGTTGCCGACCGGGCTCGCTTGATGACGTAGCTGGGGTCATTGCCAGTAAATCTAGAGGTAGAGTTTGCAACCTCTGTTCTCTAAGTTTATTAAACTCAGTTAACCCTTCATCATTATACTTCATTCTAGCGAGTTCTTTAGCCTGACCTATTGATTCGGTTGCAATGAACATGTCATCAAATATATCTTCTTTATGCTCAAATTTTGTCAATTTGGCCTGTTCTAGTGCAGTATAGGAAACTTTACTTGGATCATATGGCCTATTGGGGATAGTCGCCAAAGTCAGAGATTGAATCTTTGTGGCTTCCTTTTCTGCATGTTTGAGGTAATGCAAGGTATACACACCACACCTCAAAGGAAAAGAGGGCTAGCCTTGCTTTTTATTCTTCTTAAGTGTTTGTGTAACACTCTCGGAAATGATTTGGTAAGAGATTTCCCTTGCTAGAAGTTTATCTGGTATGTACAGAGGGAGGACATGGGGTCTGGCTTGGCTGCCGAAAACTCTTATGTAGGTAAACCTTTCCTCTCCAAACCAACTGGCTATTCCAGCTAAATCAAATCCGGCTTGATAAGAGATCTTGGGAGCAGGTCTATCAAAAATGGAATAATGAATAGGCAACATAAAGCCATTACAAACTTGGTATAAATGATCTTTATAGGAAGACTTCCACATTTTCTGGTGATATATATTAATGGGTGAGGGGTATTGCGCAGTCCACCTCCAGCCGAGTACTGAGAATTCAGAATTATAACAGAGGGTGTCTAGAATATAAGCACTGTAGTAAAATGGGGGAATTATCCTTTCAGAAACCCGGGTCTTGCTTCTAAACTCAAGCACAGCTTGTGCTAGTTTATCGGAAAGGATAGTGGCCCAATCCATAATTATACTGTTTACTGCTGCCTCCATTAGAGGAACCATTTCTATGGTAAAATTAGCAGAGTCATGCAATCCCCATAATCTACACATCATTATCCCCGCATAGCAATAAGGAGAAGTCAGAGAGTTGACCGAGTACTTACCCGAAGATTCGTGCTTGTGTTTGGCTGGATTCTGTCTCCAATCCCAGATGGGTTCGGATTCTTTTTCATTATCGTTTGCAAACTTCTCCAGGAACGCCTTGTTATACACCTTCTCTGGCTCGGGCAAATGATACATTTGCCTTAGATCATCTGCCTTGAATGATCCGAAAATCCTCCCATCTCTGGTGTTAAAAGTTCTGTCCAAGATTGGAATTTCTTCAATCGCCCATCGCACGACGTCTGTGTATGGGAGAATTTTCTCTCTGGCCGCTATCCTGTGAAGGAAAGAGTCGGCCAAATCTTTGAGGGTGCTTTCAGACTTCCGAAGTAAATCCACACTAGCTTCTGTTACTGTCTTTACTGGTTGTTCGGCTTCAATCAAATTGTAAGTGCCTTGCCAAGTGACTCTGGTGAGACCCGTACACGTAGTATCAGAAATTAAGCCCTTCTTCTTGTCTACGGCAGCTTGTCCTGCAACTGGTGTAGCGGAAGCGCCCGCGGTCTTCTTGGATTTCTTCCCCATTTTGTTTGAGTTTTCTCTTTCGGATGGATTCTGCACAGAGAGGCAAATGTGCGTAATACAGAGATAGCAATGAAAACTTGCAAGTGATGAGAACATATGCATAGGTGCGTAATAAGGGATTAGCCTTTAAAAATGGGCGCGGACACAATCCATGGAAAGATTTTAAGACTTATGATCTCATTAATTGGCCGTTTAAAACCTGTCATCCCTTAAATGCCCATTATATCGTTATTCGGCTGAATGATTCACTTAAGCGTGCAGTGGTCGTTTTGGCGGTTGAGTGCAGGTAAATGACTGCTTAACCGATCAAGCTTTAAATATGAATGAATTGTGATATCCCATCACTTAACGGCTTTTTATTGAAAACTGCGCTTCATCGCATCGCGTCGGGAGAATGAGGATTATAAAGTGTACATATAGTGTATCGCCGATCGCCGATAGCGATATCGGATCGCATCGGGGGTATGATCTGTGCGCCTTAATGATGTGCATTGGATATTGCCGATTGCCGACTGCTGATTGCATCGCATCGGGGGGGAAAAGCTTTGAGCACATTAAGACTTAAGTAAATATTACCGCCGATATCCGATCGCCGATTTCGCATCGCATCGGGGCTAATGGCATGGGGCGCTTTAAAATGTGCATGAAGTATTGCCAATCGCCGATTGCGATATCACATCGGCAGAAATCAATGTGTCGTTTATTTATATTTCTTATGTCATTGCGATATGCGATCTTGCGATCGCTTTATCGTAATGACAAAGATTTGCCTTATTTCTTTAAATGGGTTTTTCAAAAGGGTTTTATAAAATGAGTTCATTTGATTATCGGACCTTTTTGAACAATAAAAGTATTGATACCAATTAATCTTTAAAGGGACCCATTTCATATGTTAATATTTATAAATAAAAATGATATGAAATGGGGGGTTGTTGTAGAGCACAACATACACATAAAAACAAAGGAACTTATTGTTGAAACACACAGTAAAAGTTAAATTGTAACAGTAAAAGGGAAAAACACAGTGAAGGATAAAGACAGGTCATCAGAGTAAAAGAGTATCAGTGACAGAGAGTGTCAAATGAAATCCAGAAGTAAATAAAGCCTCCATTGTGATGATTCAAACATCAAAGATCATAAAAAGCTAAAACAAACCATAACAACCAGCAACACCACAATAAAAGGAACAACATGAAAGCAATTCATTAACTACCTCTATCTTTCTGCAAGAAGATATTTTTATTTCCTACATTAAATCTCAAGTTAGTTTAAGATATTTATAATAACACCTTAGTATAAATACTTCACATTTTGAAGTATGTAGGGTGGATTCTTAGACATTTCTATAGATTTCTTGATCGAAAGACTATAAAGCCATTGGAGCAATGACTGAGCCAGCAAGCTGGATTGATGAATAAAGACCAAATATTTCAAAGGATTCATGTGAATAGCGAAGTGTAGAGAAGTATTTTCTCACATTGTTGTTACTTCTAGACTAGATATTTCAAAGGATTCATGTGCAGAGCGAAGTGTAGACAAGTATTTTCTCACATTGTTGTTACTTCTCAAAGTTTTTCCATATTGTTTATTGAAATCTGAATGCCATAACTGGAAGTATTGTATTAGAATTTGTTTAATTACACTCTATAATAACAGTTAGGCAAATACATGTTTTCTACAAATAATCTAAGTTAAGGAATTCTTAATTTCTCCTTAGTATAGGTTGTTTCCTTTTAATCTATAGCAAAGGATTATTAATTTCCCTTTGTTTATGATTACCCTCTATTCCTCGTTTCAATCCCGGCCTGAGAATTCTTAATTGCTCTCTCACCCTGGTTAAAACCTTTTCCATCCCTCTCACCTAAAGACCTGCACTCTACTCTGCTATCTTGCCCTTTGAGCATTCCCTTTAGTGATTTGATCCAGTTCTGCTACCCTTCTTTTGACTCCATATGCCTAATGGTCTAGAGACATCATTCTATCCATCTGTTTCAAGGATTCCACCACCCAATCTTCAATACAAACCAAAAACCCCTTGAACTTTCATAACTAGCCTAAAATCCCATCAAACAAAGCTAAATCATATAGAGAGAGCCCTCTCTGAGCATCAGGAAGGCTAGGTCCTCATCTCCAAAAGTTGTTAGTGGTTACCCCAGTGATCTCTTTCTTTAACATTGGGAAATTACTGGGTGATAACAGGTGCAACGAGTATGGACACTATAAAAGTGATTATCCTAACATCAAAGTGAACAGTAAAAGGAAGGAAAGAAGTGAAGCTCACATCATTGAGGAAAGGGGAGAACTCGAGAAGAATCCAAAAGGAGAGGATCCCAAGGAACTCTATTATTGAAGGAAGTCTCATCTTTTTCAAGTTCTTTATGAATTTTTCTCTTTCTTTTGTTAAGTAAAAAGTAGAGTAGCATGTACAATACTCTAGAAGAGTCTTGATTTTGTAAAATCATGTTATCATCTAGTTTATTAAAGGGAATGAGAATTTTTGGGACCATATTCCATTTTATTGTTCATCTGAGCATTTTTATAACATCATGTTAGAGGCAATAATTTTGTAAAAAGGGATCATCAAAGATCATATAATAACTATCATTTAGGAAAGTTCGTGGAAGAAGAATTATGACTAGTATATATTCCAACTAGTTTGGAAACAAAATGTCTAAAGGATGAAGGAATGCTAATGGTTAAGTTATAGTATGAAAGGAAAAATGAAAGTATTTCTCTCCTTAGAAAAGGAAACTCATCTTTGATAGGTATAATAATCAAGCTCAATCAAAATATGGCTAGATGATTATATGAAAGGAAAGGTATACATATTTGAAGTTATTCTTCCCTGGAGCATGGTTCATATCTACAAAAATCATGAAGGAAGATTTAGCTATGAATGTGCTTGGTAGGTCTTCCTTTTGGCTACATGATGCTCAGAAGAAGAAATTTGACATACTTTGGAATAGATGGACATCAAGACTCTCTCACAAAAATTTCATGGCATATGATAATGTTGATCAACATCAAGTATAATCTCCAAAGGAAAGAAAGGCAAAGAAGATATTATAGGTTGGTAATCAAGCTCAATCCATGGGCACTCTGATTAAAATGAATGCATAAAATAATTTGTAGATGGATTATATGAAAGGATGTTGATCTCAAAGAACTCAAGTAAGTTGATGCTTTGATGAGAAGGGTCATCTTAACAAGGTAAGTCTGATATTTAATATTTTTAGATTGGTTATCTAGTTAACATATTGTTTTTCTACGTAGGATATTGTAGGAATCCATGATGATAGTTGAGGAAATTTCAATTGTAGGTGTTGAACTCATTTCAACTTATGAATGGAGTATATGATTTTGGTAATTAATAAGTCAAGGTTTTCACATCATCATGTTGGGATTGAAAGGTAGCACTAAAAGAAGATAACCCGATGTTCATCAACAAAGTTCACTTTCATGTTTGAGAGGTAGTTATGACTAGCTTGAAGTTTGAAAAGGCTCAATATAATGCCTTCATTGATGATGACTAGAGGAAAGTGATATGAAAATTTATGGCCTAAACCCTGTCACAAGATTGAAGGGAGAAGATGGATCCATGATAACCAGGAAGGAAGAAAGCTCAATATAATGAGATACAAAGGAAAGAGGGAGCCATGCAGCTATCTCCATGAAGAACTGATAATTGATACATTTATGAAGACAATCTATCAGGCTTGTTGTGATGACTTCCCAAATTGGAAGGAAGTCAAGGATCTCATCTATAATTGAGAGGGAGAAAAGGAGTCTCCTTAAATAGGATCAAGGATCTAGTCCCTAATAAAAAGGGAGTGGGGATATACTCTCTGGTTGAGAGGGAGTGACATCAAATTTGTATTCTCTTATTCATGTGTCATGCATTTTACCAAGACTAATAATCGTAAGTCTAAGTGAAGGCCATGGAGAGGGAATGGTTGATGGAGGATTGAATAAGCATTTGTGATTTCCTTGAGGATAGAAAAATCCAAGATAAGAAATCTATTGGCACTCTTTGAGGATTGGAAAACTATCCAAGACAAGAGTGGTCGAAGAGGACCAATATTCTTTGAGGATTGGGAATCCAAGATAAGAATATTCCTAAAAGTAAATACCTAGTGAACATCCAAATGAGGTATGTTCCTTGTAGATGTAGTTTGGTATCTCACGTAAATCCTCCCAACATTATGCTCTTGTATAAGAAAGAGCTTGTCAATTTAAGGTCTTACTATGAAAATGTTGGTCAATATGATGATTCTTAAATATGGCTTACCAATTCGAAACTTCTTATGAGAACACCTCCCTAGTTAAGGGGCAGTGTTGGAAATGTAACTAGTTTCTGTCTTCATAATTATCATTGTACTCATGTCAATATGTATATCTTGTGTAAAAGGAAAACAAGAAAGGAAAATTATTATTTTAGAGCATGGGTTTCATGCTTCTTGTTGATGGTCTTCTAGGTAAAAGCATGTTCTTCATGATTTAAGGGTTTGTTAGGTCATATGATTTATTGTCATGATTTAAGGGTTTGTTAGGTCATATGATTTATTGTCATGATTTAAGGGTTTGTTAGGTCATTGATTTATTGTCATGATTATAAGACCCATCTGGGAAAGATGTACATTGTAAACGAATTTATTTTGACTCTAGAAAGTCTTAGAAGCCTCCTAGCACAAGTCAACCCTAGAAGCTTCAAGTCAACCTAAACGAAGGTACTACAACCCCTGAAATATGTATAAATACAATTAGTTTCGACCTCATTTGGAACTCATAAACTCACAAGTTCGATCTCCTGATAAAAGTTTGATATGAAGTTAAAAAGACTAAGAAGGCTAGATCAAATATCAAGGAAGGAAGAAAAAGTTTATTTTTTGGCTTTATCTCTCTCACTCGTGCAAAAAATAAGGTTTTTGTAGCTTCACGGAAGGATGAAATTGCAAGTCGGAATTGTAGAAGAACAAGTTGCATGATCAAGTTACTGGAAGAGAAAATATTATGATTTGACCTCATTGACTTCATTGACTTTGAGAAACATCGCCTTGCTCAAAGGAATATTTCTTGCAGAATTGTCCTAGGGTTTCTGCACTGGCTATAGGGTCAAAGTTGTAGGTAAAAGTTGTAAGGTCGAAGTTGGGGGTTGAAGTTGAAGCTAGAAGTAGGTTTAACCAGGATTGATCGTTGTTGATCTATCACACTTGGAAGGGCTAACTTGGTGCTTGGAGGAGGACTTTGTCTATGGTTTGGGTCTTGATTGTCTCATTTGAAGTGAATTCTATAATAAGAGAAGATATTTTATGGGTTTTCCCCTTGGAGTGGTTTTTCCCTCGCTTGGAGCCTAATTTCTGTGTCCATTATCTTTATCGTTTTCTCTTGATATTTGTTTGATGAAAATATCTAATAAAGATACACAAGAAGATAAATAAAGTTCACAAGAAAATATTAAGGAATAAGAAGAAATTGAATCAGTTACAACCATATTGCATTTCCCACATGGACTTAGAAGAAACATTTTCTCTAGTAGCCTAACTTGAATGAATCAGGATATTCTTGACCTTCACATTTTTTAAAGGGTTCAAGGTTTATCAAATGGATGTAAAATTAAATTTTTTGGATGGGAAACTCCAAAAAGAGTTTATGTTGAGCATCCGGAAATATCTCAACTATTAAAGGTCATGTATGCAAACTAAAGAAAGCCTTGTATGGTTTGAAACTGGAACCCAAGGCTTGGTATTCTAGATTGGATAAACATATTCAACATTACGGTTTCAAAAGAGGTACAATAGACAACAATATTTATATTATGACTGAAAAAGATAACATGTTAATTATTGTTGTCTGTGTGGATGACATAATATTTTAAAGTGATGATGATTCCATGAGCAAAAGTTTTGCAACCAACATGCAGAAGAAATTTGAGATGTCTATGCTAGGGGAGTTGTATTTATTTCTTGGATTACAAGTTAATCAATAAGGAAAAGGCATCTTCATCTCTTAGAACAAGTACCTTAAAGAAATATTGAAGAAATTTGGCATGAAAAATTGTGCATATGTGAGCACTCCTATGGTTACATGTTGCAACTTAGAAAGGATGATGAGTCCCAAGAAGTAAACCAAACCATGTACATGTTTATGATCGACAACCTGCTTTACTTAACAACATCAAGACTAGATATCATGCAAGCAATAGGATTTGTGGGAAAATTTCAATCATGCCCCAAGGAGTCTCATGTGAATGTAGTTAAAATAATATTTAGATATTTATAGGGTGTTATTGATTATGGTTTATGGTATTCAAGGCGAACAAATCTTACACTCAAAGCTTATAGAGATGCATATTTTTCTAGAAGCATTGATGATAAAAAAAGAGCACTAGTGGAGGAGCCTTCTTTCTAGGAAAATGTTTGGTTTCTTGGCTCAGCAAGAAACAAACTTTAAATTTTCTATCCACGTTGAAGCATAATATATTGCATCAACCTCTTGTTGTAATTAAGTTCTATGGATGAAGCAAAATCTCAAGGATCTACAAGAGAATTGTGGTTAACATGTTCCCATTATGTGTGACAATACCAATGCTATCAACATCTCAAAAAATCATGTTATGCACTTTAAAATGAAGCACATTCCTATCAAGTAGCATTTTCTTCGAGAACAAGTTGTTGACCAAATTGTTAGGTTGGAATACATTCCATCAAAAGAACAAATTTCAGATATATTTACTGAACATTTACCAAGGGAAGGCTTTCAATATCTTAGACATAAAGTAGGAACCTTAATTTCTTCCCCACTAGAAGGAATGGCTGACTAATTTCAACAAAGGAACATAGGGTTGACTTCCAGTAAGGGGCATATGATAGTAGCCACATGAAAGCAAGCATTTATAGGAGGATAATTTATCCATAGGGGAAGAGCTCATTCATAAGGGGAGTAGGTGCATAGGGAGATACATGAGTAGTTGTCCAACTTTGGCTTGAAAATTAGTAGTTCCTAAACCAATAATCATTTTCAGTAGGTCCCTTTTCCATTAAGGTCATAGGGAGAGAAAAAGCAAGCATTGAAAAATGGGAGACGAAGCAAATTCTGGACCAGCAGCTTGACAGGGGGAGTTCAATCCATTGTCATCAATGGCCATCAATGTTTAGTGTTTTTGCCATCAATGACAGAGGGGTAGATTGTTGGGCATAATGTTTCCATTGATGACAACTAATGGCATGTCATTGATGTCAAAGGAGGTACAATGCTTTGGTTTCCAAAGGAAGAAGATTATTGGGCATAATTATACCATTGATGTCAAGTAGATATGATGGCTTATATATTATTGAGAATTTTTGTTGAAGTTGTGATTATCAAGTGAATATGTAGATGATATAGTTGGATATTTCTCTCCAAGACCTTTCTGGTGGTATATTACACTTGGTTAAACTCCTTCAGAATGAGAAGATAAGTGGGTTTGAAAGTAACATGGTGAAAGCACCAAATTTGTTATCAAAAACACGAAATTTCTTAACGTTTATACATATTCAGGAAAAATCCATGCTTAGGTGAGTAATCAATGACAGTTGGTGCACAAACATATGCATTGTTTAATGACATTAAGCAATGTGCAACTTCGAGAGGATTCAATGGGTATGGATGATTTGATGAAGATGAATGGTAGATAGAGCACAAAATTGCTCGACATATAATAGAGGTTGCGCTACCCATGTCTTTTGACACCACATTGGACTAATGGACACATGACATGTGCTAGTTTCCAAGTGGATCTTCAACTAGATTCCATGTGTACCCTTCAACAACAAGACACGTGAATTATTGATGTAGGAGAGTGATGATGTGGAAACAAAATATTGGTGACAAGTGGAAGCACAAGTACACATCATTGATGATGATGTAGCATCACGACAAGGTGCCACATGGCATGTCTAATCAACAATTTTGGGTGGTCAATTGATCCAAATTTGAGTGACACATGGCACGACTCAGAGAGTGTCATGTTGCATGATGACATTGACATCGGATTAGCAATGGACCCCTAAGGACCAAGTCACATGGCATGATCATATGGAGGATTGGGAAATCCCTAGGGAATACCCCGATCACAATCTAGATGCCAAAATCGGGTCATATGGAAGTTTTACATTAGCCCCAAACTCAAATCATCATCAACCCAAAATTCAAATGAATGTTGACCCAAAATTCAAATTGATGTCAGCCCTGATGATAGGCTGAGGGCACCCACACACACATGTGTGTGTGTTGTTGGGGTACATAGATAATCAGTTGATCGATCGATCCAGCATGAGACATGCATACAAGCCCAAGGGCCTATTTGGTTTGTGTCCAAGTGAATTGATTGGGTTCCTAGGTATATGGTGTGGCTCTTCGCACTGTGTTGAAGCTCGACGGCGTATTTTCTTCTAAGATATATATGGCATGGCTCTTGGCACTTCGATGAATCCTGAAGGTGTATTTTGTTATGAGATATATATGGTGTGGCTCTTAGGGTTGTGATGAAGCTATAAGGAATATTTGGTTCTAAATAATGTGGTTCTTGGCTCTGTGAAGAAGCCCAATGTTGTATTTGGTTCTATCACAATTTCATCAATTATGAGATATATATAGCATGGTTCTTAGCTCTGTGGTAAATATTGAAGGCATATTTGTTTATGTCATGAGTTTAAATCCAAACTAATTGATTTGGTCTAAAATATATACACAGTGTGGCTCTCGGCTTTATGGTTAAGCCCAAATGCATTTTCTTGGTTCTATCACTAGTTCAAGTCCAAGTGAAACTTTCGGTCTATGGCATGATTAGAAGCTAAATAAATGTTTAATGAATGAAAATGAACAAGGAACATTGTAGTTGAATTGGTAATTGGTTTGGTTATGCTACAGGTGGTTACAAGTTCGAGACATATCAGGTTTGTCGAATATTTCTTATTCAATTGAAAGTGCATTATGCCACAACCTTTAATTAAACTAGCAGAGTGCATTCTATCGAATGCACACCAGAAAAGTTCATTTTGTAGACTGCGAATTGGAAAAGTGCATTTTGTTTATCAATTAATTTTTATAATGTTTTATGGGTCAGTTTGAGGTGCACATTACTTTTTGAAAAGGGGAAAATGGAAAGAATTTGTTTGTAATCTCAAAAGGGGGACATGAAAATTCATGAGGATAAGTTTTTTGGGGAAAGAAGTTATTTTGATTTTGTCAAAGTTTTTTGGGGCTTATAAACAGGTACAAGAAAAGGAGAATATGCTACTATTGAATATTGAAGAACACGTTGAATTGAAATGATCTAATTTGCCTTGAGCCTATGGATCCAGTTTGAAAATGTGAAAAGTGGCCCACTATGTTTTGGTGAAGGAGATGGGTGTCTCAATCAAGTTAGAGCCTACAACAAGTTGGTGCTTGCATATTTCAGAGGTTAGTGCCTCAATCAGGTTGGAACCTGCAACAAGTTGGTGTTATCATACCTTTGGGAGTCAGTGCCTCCAGCAGGTTGGTGCCTGCAAATTGATGTAATTAAAAATTGAAGAAGATAAAAGATTTGTGGTTTTCTCCCACAAGGGTTTCCACATTCATATGGTATTTTCATGTATTGAGGTAATGATGGTATTTATTGATGCACTGTTATGTTTACAATTATGATTAGTTGTGAAATTGTTTAATTTGTTAAAATTTGCCACTACATTGATTCACCCTCGCCCTCTCAGTGAAATCATTATTCTAACACATTCATTTGTCCCCTCGATTTACAAGCCAAGAGATGTGGTGAATTGACACTGCCTCATGTATGAGCGCTCTCACATCTCTAACACTCCATCTGAAGGTAGGTTTGATAGATTTTTTTTCAAAGGAACAGATAGGAGTGTTTTATTAAAAAACGAGAAAGCTAGAATTTGGCCTAGAACCATTACATTTCTTCAGAAGTGCTAGTATCCGTTGTGGGTTTGAAATTGAGCATGGTGACTCAATCCAAACCTTCAAGCAAGATCCCTGCGATACAATAATTTTATTCCCATTCCAAGTGGAAAATTTCCAAAAAGCTCCCATAATCCAAATGTACTTACATTTGATTACAACTTATCATTTGGATTTTGATTGACTTATCATTTTCCTTGGTGAGATATTTTTTCGTTTTTTCCAACTTGGATCCAATTTGTGTTTTCTAATGGATCCGTAGTTTTTCTCTACTGAGAGTAGTCTTTTCTATCTTTTTTACTGTGTTCATATGCCCCATAAGTCCAAGAAATTTATTTTTCAGGCTTATTTCTTGAGAATTCAATGGGGGATCTTGAATTCAGCGGGGTTTGTTGGACTCGGTCCTTCTTTATTTATGAATTCGATGGATCCTCTTCGACTTGTGTTTCTTCCTTATTATCTTTTTCTTCCTCTGGTGAAGCTTCTTTATCTTCTTTCTAAGCTTCTTTTACTTCCTCCATGCCTTGAGTTTTTTCCTCCTTGTGTACAAAATAATGTTTTGTTTGCGCACCTTCCCACCATTTGGGCCTCCAACTACTTTTCTGAACTCTTTTATTTTGCATCCTCTTGGGACAATTCTTGATTACATGTCATGTTTCATGACATGCTCGACATCAAAATGAAACATTTTCCATAATCAAACTCTTGAACCCTTACATAATCTAGTGTCATTAAATTGATCTCGGCAGGAAAACCCTTGTTGAAATCCATCTCCACACATATTCGAGCATAAGTGGATTTAGGGAAATTCTCTGAGTCGGGGCTACAACTGTAATATTTTCCTATTGCATTTCCAATAGCAATAAACATAGAGAAATTCCAAAGATGTTGAGGAAGGGTCGGAAGCCTTACCCACACTGGAGTCGAGGAGATTGTCGTTGTAGCTAGGTCAAATAAGGGGACCAATGTTGCATAAAGAGGCCAACACTACTCGAGAACCAGGGCCCAAAATCCTAGATGATCTTCTTATCCTTTTGATTGGCAAAGAGAACAACAAATAAATCCTGAGCCATGGGGAAAATAATCAGATCTTGAGAAAGAAGGGGTTTTCACATGTCGGAAATCCACTTATGTAGATCAATCATCCACAACCAAAACCCATTCAATCTGTAGATCAAACCAAGATCCGAAAAGTATGATTCACTATTAACAACTTCATCCCCCAAAGGGACATTAAAAGCAGGTGCTTCACAGACAATCGGAAGGACCTTTCCACATTTCAGTGCGGTACTGTAAGTAATCCTAACTTGATCTGCCTAAGGAGAAGGACTTGCAAAACTAGTTGTCATGTCTGCAAGGTTAACTGATTTCTCCACTAATATGTAAGTATTCACCATTATGAACTGTAAATATCGTAGTTAAACGAAAAAGGCCATGCTATTATAATCAGCAAAAACCAAAACCCTAATTATCACGAAGATCTCCAACACTCCATCATTCTTTAACTAAATTAACTAAAATAAATAAAAATATATATTTGCTTTTATTTTAAAATCTCATTTTTAATTTAATTCAATTAAATTAATAAAAATATATATTTGCTTTATTTTTAAATCTCATTTTTAATTTAATTCAATTTTATTATTATTATTATATATATAACCACATTAATTCGTCCCATGAAAGAGATCTTAACACAAGATTATGTTATTTCAAATATGTGAATCCTTCCTAATTGCAAGGAGTAACCGTTTTGGATTTATGCAAATCAACTTTTTATATTATTTCTAAAATACAATAAGATTCAACTACAAACAGAATCCACTTTGAAAAAATTATAGAATAAACACGCTAATTATATTTTCAATATGGCATATGCATTTAATAAAAGTTAAAATAAGTGCCTTTTTTTAATGAGTTTCAGACATTTTCAATAAATAAATAAAATAATCCACTTTTCCATAATATGATAATTAAGTAATTTAGTGTTTTTTTCGAATGTATAATTAAATTTGAATATTTAATAATTTAGTTATATTTAGAAATATATTTATAAGTTTTTCCAATAGATAAAAAATATATAATATAATTTGCATTTATTGTTTTATTGTTTTTTAAGAGTTTGAGTGAAAGAATCTTGAATGAAGTATTAATCTAAGAAATTCAAAAATATTTGATTATATTGTATATTTTTTATTTTAATATAAATTAATCACGTGTAAGTTGGTATAAGATATATTTTAGTATAAATTAATCACATGTAAATTGTTATAAGATATATTTTAATATAAATTAATCACATGTAAATCTGTATTGATGTGTAAGTTGGATAAATCATTGGCCTAAAGTTAAAGAAGTAGATTTAGTTGATGGGGTATGCTTTATTGTTGAATAATTGGTTAATAAATTTTGAAAAAGGTAGGTGTGGTTTATAAGTCCATGGGATTTAGCATGGTATTAATATTAAGAAAGATCTTTTTTCTATTTTGAATAACTTATATTTTTTTATTAGAAATTCATGCAAAACTAAATTGTTCAGTGGACTAAAACCAAACCTATATGAAATTGCACCAGTGTTATTCATGTGATATAAAAACAAAAAGACAATGAACTTAAACTTGTTGAGAATCATTTTGAGGTGATGCTAATAGAGGTATTGGAGGTGTGTTATCCTAGGTTATTTTAAGTAGTAATGAATTCCAAGTCATGGCCATTTTGGCTAAGGTTGATGGAGCTACATATCATCACTTCAACATTATTTATTGATATGCTTCATTTTGTTCCATCAAGCATGAGTGCTACATGTATCAAGTACCCAATCCCTCATCTCAGTAGGTTTTAACCTTGTACAACAATTACCTGCAAACAAATTCTTAAAACAGAGAATATGCAATGGTGAGAACATAAAACAAATACATAGAGATTCTCCCCTCGATCTCAAAACTAGGACTACCAGATTGATTTTTCCTTATTTTCCTTTCAATGTTACAATACATATATATACATGTCGAAGCATTCATAAACCTCAACCCATTAACCCTAGATTAGAACATAATTGTAGTTCCCTTGATCGGATCTACAAAATAGCATGGGCAGAAAACCATCATGCCTAAAACCATGTGCAAAACCCATGCACAAAACCATGGGTAGGTCCGACCACCATCTTTAGGTCTGGCCCCCATCCTTGGGTTCGCATATATATAGGAAAAAAAATCTCGGGGCGTTGCCCCATACCCTGTTGTAAACCCAACGCCATCTATGGTCCCATTGCGTGTGCGACTAGTCATGGAAAGAATATAACACACACCCAACAATCTCCTCATCACTACCCCTGTCATGGATAAATCCATGCTCCACTAGTGCCTCCTCCATGAACTCAATCTCTTCTTGAACATTTTGCTGAATTTAGCCCCAATACATCTTTGCTGCTATTGTTGTGTCTTGCCAAGCTTGGGAATGACTCAGTCGTCTCCCTCCACGTTGACCTTTCCAACCTTGCCTATCATGGGGCATAATGAACAATTTTATGAGTGAAGGCCACAAAGAAATGAACCCTAAAATGGTAACCTTCCAAGCAATGAACCTGAACATAGAGAATCTTTGATTTGTAGTCATAGAAATGCCCAATGTCATGGGTGGGTCATTCCCTGGCTTCTCGACCGCTAAAGCTTACTAGAAGAACACTCAAAATCCAACCACGAGTACTTTGAGGAGCCCTTTGAGTCAAGTGCTCCTTCAACCCAAACATTAAAAGAACAACTAACGGTGTGCGAGTGGTTGGTGATTCCATGTGAATCCTCTTGGTCCTTCCTTTCCATGATATGTGCTTTTCCCTGAACTTGGGTTTAACAAAAACCACCTTACCTCCTTGTTTACAAAGTATGACCAAACTATGTTCCCTTTTACTCATTGCCATGAATGGCATGTACCATTTATAAATCATACGCATTACCATAAAGGCTGCTCAATGCCTGTATATTTTTTTCAATTTCAAGAATTACACAAATTAAATTTTCCCATAGAAATATACCACATCATCGTCTTATAAATATACTACATCATCTTTATTAATTATGACTAAATAATACTAACAAACTAATATTGCATATATTATATAAATATACCACATCATCTTCTTATAAATATACTACATCATCTTTATTAATTATGACTAAATAATACTAACAAACTAATATTACATATGTCATAAATATTTTTAATCAAAATTATAAGATTGTCTATTATTAAGTTGTGAAGTGTTAGTTGACTATACAACTAACATATTAATATTATTTTTGTTAGTTAACCTTACCACTATCGTAATATTTTAATTTTTTAGTTAATTGAAATTTCCACTAACATATTAATATTATTTCTATTAAAACTGAATTTAATTTTGATGAGGAAAATTTAAATTACAAAGTGTGCTAATTTCTTATATTATTCTAATTTTTAGATATGTTAATTTTTTTTAATTATTTAAATAATATATTATTATTTTTTTAAAATTTATATATTTTTATATTAAATATAATCTAAAATACATAAATTAAATAATAATAATAATAATAATAATAATAATAAATAATTAAATTAAATTAAATTAAAACACTCAACCTTGAAAATCCTTTACAGAAATCAAAACTGAAAATCCATTTGCACAAATAGACTTTGTTATGCCCTATACTACTGAAATAACAACAAAGTCTCATGCAGTTTAAAAGAGGCTATGTTCAAGTGCATGTGATGTTAAAGAAACAATAGACCTGTCACCTAACTACCTTTATGCACAAGCGATGAGAAAGAAATAATAAAACTTACTACCTTTATCCATTGGTGGTCATAAAATTATTCTCTGTTTTTGAATTTGCATGATGTGACTGTAACAGTATCAAAATATAATACAACTATGTGACTGCATCAGACATGGGGCCCGCAATGGCTAGAATGGTCACCCTGTGTTTTTTTGTTTTTTTTTCCTTCCAGTCAGGTTGAGCCTGGAGGAATGATTTTGCCAAGTTACTGATTTTAAGTTTTTAGGATAGTTTAATTCTTTTAAATGGTGGTTCTCATTTTTTATTTATTTTTCTCACTAGTGATTGTGCGAACCTACGGAGTTACGATTTTGGGATAGTTTAATTTTCTTAATGGCAGTTCTTATCCTTATCCTTTTTAGAAAGTTTGAACCAGTAATTGTGCCAAGTTTCTAAATTATTTTTTTGGGATAGTTTAATTTTTTTAATGGTGGCTCTTATCCTTTCCTTTCCCATGACGTTTGAACCAGTGATTGTGTCAAACTACTGAGTTATTATTTTTTTGATAGTTTATTTCTCTCAATGGTGGTTCTTATCCTTGATCTCTTCCATGAAATTTGAACCAGTGATTGTGCCAAGTTACTAAGTTACTTTTTTAGAATACTTTAGTTCCCTCAATAATAACTCCCATCCTTGACCCTTTTCATAAAGTTTAAAGTTTAAACTTTAAACCCGTGATTGTGCCCAGCTACTAAGTTACTTTTTTGAGATAGTTTAATTTGAAATGGCATCGCAGTACAAAAACTGTGTTCAGATGTGTTGCATTTGAGAGAGTGAATAAACCATTCTTATTTTGATTGTAAATTTCAATAATATTTTGAAATGTGATGTACAGGTATTCAACAAAATTTAGCCAACCCTATCAGCCTACTCATTTAATAAAATCCTACTCATTTAATAAAATAAATGAAAGTTAAAAAGAGATTCTCCAATAAAATAAATGAAAGTTAAAAAGAGATTCTCCAGACAACATTGATGAAGCATGCAGAATGCATAGGTATGCAAAAGCTAGAATATGAAAAACCAACTGTCTGCTGCACTATCTGGCCTCAAATGTGCTTGTAAGGATGGCTTTATTGGCATTCATTTTTTCCGACCAATTCTTGGATATCAGAAAAAATTTTGATAGCTCGCCAGCTACATGCCTCATATCAGGTCTACTGCTGGGATTTGCATCCAAACACATCGCTGCAAGTCGTGAAACTTTCTCAGCACCGTCAACAGGGTAAGAATCCTTAAGCCTAGGGTCAATCCACGATCTCAGTCTGCCCAAACAGTCAGGCTCAGAAACAATCGAAGACAGACCTTCGATGAGAGACACCCTGGTATACTCATTCTTCGCTGCATCATAATGTAATTTTACAGGATCCTGCCCAGATAAAAGCTCCAGCAACACCACCCCAAAAGCAAAGACATCAGTCTTCTGAGAAATCACACCATTTGCAGCATATTCTGGAGCCATGTAATCCCGTGTACCAACGATTCTCTTACTGGACGAACGCCGGTAATCCCCACCAGTGTCCACAGAACCCTCCTCTGTAATCTCTGTACTAGAAGATGCCCTAACAGTGGATTCACCACTTAACTCATAGGCACCAAAATGGGCAATCATGGCCCTGAAATTAGGCTCCACAACGATTACACTGCTGGATTTCATGTATTTGTGAACATAGCGCAAACCTGTATAATGATGAAGATATTCAAGCCCTTGAGCCACATCAAGGGCAATCTGAACCCTAGAAAGCCATGAAGATAGCACAGTATATCCAGGCACTCTGCTACCCCTCAGGCATTCCCTCAGGTTTGCACCCTCCACATATTCAGACACAAGATACAGACGCTCCTCCTCCCCACACCCGCCCAAAAGATTAATAATGCTCCTATGGTGAAGATTACAGATTTCTCTCAATCTTGCCCTAAAATCAATCGAATCCGTTCGGCTCCTTTCTGTAGCGACAACGGATTTACCTCTCAGCGTGCACTTCCAGACCGAAGAATTCCCGAGCTTTCCAGAGCGGAAATTCGTGGTTGCCCTCTTGATTTCATGAAATGAATAGAGGTGGGGATTCTCTGGAAGCAATTCTCTCAGGCCTGCGAGAGATTGGGCACTGCTAGTAGAAATTCGGGAATCTTTTGAGAATTGGGTGGAGCTTCCAGGGTCCGTGCTCCGTCTGAATGAATGGGTTTTCTTGGAGCTTTTAAGGGAATTGGCTGTGCCACCATTTTGGGTTTGGTTCGGCACATGATTCATAACAAACGCCCTGCTCAGACTAGGTCCCCATTCCCCACAGAAACGAACACCCAACTTATGCGCCATTGGGCAGAATATGATGATAATACATTTCTTCACTGTCCTCGAGCATCCCGTCGGTCGCCTGTATTTTCCACGATGGGTCAGGTCAGTTGGGCCGTGGGCGGGGTTTCGTACTAGCCCAGGTTTAAGAAATAGGTTTGTAAACGGATATTGTCTAATGCAGTTAGTTGCTATTTTACTCGTTATTTATAAAGTAAAGATTTCTATTAAATATTTTTAAATATCAAAAATAGAACTAGTGAGTATTATTATAATTTTATTAAAAGGATTAAAAAAATTCACTCTATAATTATCTCATTCTAAGGTCACGGTCAAACATCAAATTGGTGTGCAAGATTTTTTTAAAATTTGATGTCTAAACGAGATAGAACCCTCTCTTAGAACCAAGGTGATCTCGATTCAGCTATGACTTACTGAAGGCAAACTCAAGATAAGGGAAACTCAACCTCAGTCATAGATTATTCAAGAGTTGATTCTACCCATTGATTTCTCGCAGAAGAAAAGACAGGTTTGGTGTAAATCTTAAAGGATTTTTTTTAAAACTAAATAAAGGGTTGTAATTCAATTTTAAGGGCTGAAGGCACATATTTCTTATTTTCCGAGGGAAATACATATTTTTCTAGCAGTGGAAGAATCGCCAAAGAAAACGACAATTTTGGCAGATATTTTTGATTTGCAGACTCAAACTCCTCCTTTGATCATCGAAAACAGTACATGAGAGTCCACCTGTTGCTTTTGTTGTTTTTATCATTAGTTCTACTTTTGAATCTTTACGAAGTCTAGTATGAATCTATTGGAACATTGTGGTGGTGATTATTATTATCATTATCAATTTAAAGCTTTGCAAGGTGTGGCTTAAGATTTAATTTAAAGGTCAGCGAAGTGCGGATTTAAATTAATTTTATAGTTTGGCATAAATATTTTCTAAATGTAATCAAAATTATATTCACATGAAAATAATAATACAATATAAATATATCCAATCATGTCTTGAGATAGTTAGTGTCAGAGTCTCGAGTTGGAAAGTGCCCAAGTCAACCACCCACAGGCAAGAGAGTCGAAAAACCGACGATGTGAGTACGGGCACGCCTAAGTTGTGCTACGAGCATGTGGACGTAGTAGCGGGCGCATTGTAATGATGGGCGCCCAAGTTCGATTAAAGGCAACTCGTGTTCGAGCAAAGGTGACTCGGTGGGAGAGTGCGATGTGCATCGAGCGATTGGGAAATGCGACGAGCATTGGGTGACCTAGCGATGCAATGGGCAGGCACATGCAGATGAGCGAGGGCGTCCACCTAACTGAATGTAGGTCATCCGCATGACTTAGAAACATTGAGGAGACATGTGTTGGGCATGCAGACAGGTTGGTTGGGCAAAATATGGGCAGATTGACCCATGAAGATAACCCAAAGGACGCGACCCTTGGTTTATTCGATGGGTAGCGAAGTGTACATATGGACAGAGGCTACCACTCATTTGGACAACAATCAATTTGACCAAGAGTTCAAAGGATAAGAAAAGAGAGAACTTGGCATGAGACCGCAGGGCGGGCAAGCTAAGTAAAGGCAAACTTTGGAGGATCGGAACTTGGGGTTTTCGCAGTGTCGTACTTAGTTGAACGTGGGCCACAGGCCGCACTTAGCTGAACGGTGGGCAGCAGGCCACACTTAACTGAATGAAGGCCACATTTTGTTGAACGACATACGCTGTAAGTTGAACGTGGGTCGCAGGTCGTACTTCATTGAATGATGGAAGTTGTGGGCTGAATGTGGGCCGTAGGCCACACTTTGTCGCACGACGGACATTGTGCACTGAATGAGGGCTACGGGTCGTATTTGTCTGAACATGGGTCGTTGTGGGTTACATGTTGGGCAGTGTTTGGGCATAAACTATTGAAATATGGCAACAAGAATATTCCAATTTAATTTGTCCTTGAATTAAATTGTGAATTAAAATCGAATTTAGTCTTAACAACTACTTGGAAATAATTAATTAATTTATTTTAAATTAATTAGTTGGAGAAATTCAAGTTAGAAGTTTTTCTGAAGTCATGCAAGAGTTATCCCTTAAATTAAGGAGATAAGATTGAGTTATAATTAGATAACTCAGTTTACTGAGTTAAGTCCAGTTAAATTAGTTCCAAACTGTTTGAGGAACTAATAGTGAGTTAATAGTCATTTGATGCATGCATGCACTCAACTAGTGCTACTCTAGTTAACTGAAGATTCCCTCATCAGAAACTCATCTCATGCATGTCTATTCTGAGAAAGACCCAGTTGAATTAAATGTTCAAGGACAGTGTACTATCAGTTGCATGTGTTTTCTTATAAAGAAAACTCATGCATGAAGTCAAGGCATAATCCTTGAAGATTGCGCAGTTTTGGAGGAGGGATCATCCACTTCGTAATAGGAGATCATCCACAAGGAACAATGTAAGGAAATAGGAGCTTGGAGGGTAGAGAGGAAGGCTGGAGAGAAGCCAAGATTTCTTGTGAGCGTCTGTGAGGATTGTACTGAGAGCTGGCTAGCTGTGAGAGCTAAGGCTTTGTATAATTCCTGTGTATTTCCATCATGTATGATAATACAATAGTGTGGGGTTTTTAGCTGAGGCTTTCCCTAAAGTATTTTCATGTGTATTGTGCGATTAATTCTTCTTCTTCTGGTTGTATTGTTCAACTCGATCTTTAAGCTTCCGCAAATTGATAGTAGAAGTAGGTTATAGTATTCTGTTTTGATTTATATTGCATTATCGGGTTAACCTACATCAGATTTTCTACATGGTATTAGAGCTAGATTTGTAGAGATTTTCTACATGGTATTAGAGCTGTGAACAATATACTGAGAAGAGAATTCGAAGTTTGAAGTTCGGGGTTGTAGGTGCAAATCGAATTCATATCATACTTCAAGGTTGGCCAATGGCGTTCTATGGCTTGAGACTCGAGTATGCCTTGGAAGGTAGCTCGAATTACATAGCATGGAAAGATAGAATGGAGGTTGTATTATAAGACAATGGCTTGAAGGAATTCATTGATCAAGAAATCCCAAAGCCAGCTTCAACTAATGCACAAGAGTTGGCTGAGTGGAAGAAGTGTGCGGCGAAGGTGAGACAGATCATCCTTGAGGGAATTCGAGACCATATCGTCTCGAGTCTCCATGGGAAGATACTCCATTTTTAATGTGGAAGACATTGAAGGACCTCTACCAGAACAATAGCGACCAGAGGAAATTGGCGCTCAAGGATAAGCTTCGAAGAATCAAGATGGAGAAGGGCGATACTATTTCCACATATCTGAACAAGCTCACCACCCGCAGAGATGAGCTTGGCAGTGTGGGAATAACTACTATCGATGATGATATGGTGAGCCTTGCTCTCCTTGGCCTTCCAAAGAGTTGGAATAACTATCAGGACTCTATGAATGGAAGGGAGAAATTGTCGGATTAGGAATGAATGTGGTCAGATCTTATGTAGGAGGAGATCAAGAGGAGCACACGAGATGGTTCTTCATCCAAGAATGATGATGAAGAAAATCTGGCCTTGGCAAGTAAGGCAAGGAAAGGGAAGGGGAAGACTTCCCATTTCAAATCAAATTCTTCTCATGGAGGGAAGAAAGGTGACATGTCTAAAGTAAGAATTGTCACGAGATGGGACATTATGCGACTAATTTCCCATCGAAGAAGTCTAAGAAGGGATCCTTGGAAGGATCAGAAGGTGAGGCATTAACCTCTCAATTCGAAATGGACTTTACCCTCATCGCATGCATGGTGTCATCGATGATGGGTTGTGTTTGGTATATTGACAGTGGAGCCTCATTCCACGTGACCGGTGATAAAAATTTATTAAGTTCCTTGGAGGAGGAAGACCTCAAGATGTGCATAGAGATGGGTGACAACGAAAGTTATAGTGTTTCAAGAGTGGGCATGATTGCTTTTAAGAGGGAGCATGGAGCTCCTCTCACTTTGCCAGATGTGACGTATGTGCCTGAACTGAAGAAGAACTTGGTATTGGTCGCGATATTGGAGGACAAAGGCTACGATGTTGTCTTCAATAAAGGAAAGGCATTCCTAATACACATAGCCATAGGTCAGACCAAGAGGATAGGGATTCGGGTGAAGAATCTCTATAAACTAGAGGTAGATGATTGTGCAGCATTGAGTATGAAAGTAGAATTGGTGCAAAGCCAAGACATTGGCCAGTTATGGCCCAAGCAATTGGGCCATTTGCATCATGGGGTTTTGAAGATAATGCAACAGATATCTACAGGACTTCCCAAAGGTAAACTTGAGCAAGTTGACACATGCAAAGGTTGTAACTTGGGAAAGTACACCAAGTCTTCATTTCATGATCGAGATAGTCGAGCAGAGGCTATCTTAGAGCGAGTTCACACTGATGTGTGTGGACCATTCTCGACGGCATCCACCGCGAAGCAAAGGTATTATGTGATTTTCATTGATGACTATTCTCGTAAATGCTAGATTTATTTCATGCAGAAAAAGGACCAAACCTTCACAAAGTTTTGTGAGTTCAAATCTTTGGTCGAGAAGGAGTCAGGGAAGAAGATCAAGGCCTTGAGAAGCAACAATGGTGGAGAATATGTCTCTTAAGAGTTTAAGGAATTTTTTGCAGTGGAAGGAATTAAACAAGAGTTGACGGCACCTCATAAGCCACAGAAGAATGGGGTGGCCGAGAGGAAGAATAAAACTATTGTAGGGGCAGCACGGGAAATGTTGCATGACCAAGACCTACCACTTCACTTGTGAGCTAAGGCATGCAACACAACAATCTATTTTCAGAATAGAAGCCTGCATCGCATACTTGGGATGAAGACACCAGAGGAAGCTTTCTCCGGTAAGAGACCAAATGTGGGTCACTTCAGGATCTTTGGCTCATCAGTATATTGCCATCTGAAAAAGGATGCACAGAAGAAGCTTGAGCCGACAGCAGAATTGGGGATACTTGTGGGGTACACTGATACACCTCACAACTATCAGGTGTACTTGCCTACCAGTCGAAGGATAGTGGTTCGCAGAGATCTCAAGTTTAATGAGCAGAAGGCCATGCGAGTTTCCCTTGAGAGGGAGCTCCAATTACAAGCTGTGGAGGAACTGTTGGTTCCTAAGGAGGAGGAGCCTCAGACTGATGCGAAGCAGCCACATGCAGAGGTTCCAAGAGTGGAGAAATCCACTCAAGCAGAGTCTTCCAGAGATGGAAGGAAGTGTACAAAAGAAGTTGATAGATTGTTGGAGGATGCGAGAGAGAATGTGGGAGAACCATCTACTCAGCGCAAACAGAGGAGGTCACTTGAGAGATACACTGGATACATGGCCCTTGCTAGGAACTGTGTTGAGACTGAGCCATATTCCTTTGAGGAAGCATTGCAGCGGCCGACTTGGGTTGATGTTATGGTGGAGGAGTATGACTCCCGTAGTTCGTAACAGTGTTTGGGATGTGGTTCCGAGACCAGAGAACAAGTCAGTTGTGAGTTCCCATTGACTTTACAAGGTAAATCAAGTTGATGATGGTAGTGTGGAGAAGCATAAGGAAAGATTTGATGCCTGTGGCTTTTCACAGGTCGAGAGGATCATGTTGCTGCGATATATTTCGACAGAGGAGCAAGATGCTGACATTTTGACAAAGGCATTGTCAAAGTGTAAATTCGAGTTCCATAGAGACAAGATCAGGGTGGCAGATAATCCCTTTCTTTTTTTTTCTTGTGGAGAAAATTCGTAATTTTCATTAATCAGAAGATTACATATTGTAGATGCTTGAAGCATATGCAGAAATGTGGGCAGAGCCACTTACAAAACAATACTCCAAATGAAGTATCCAGAAAAGCCCTCAGACAGAGTAGCAAACAAAAGGGTATGTAAACCCCAACAAATCTGCATCAACAGTGCCCAAAAAATTAACCCCAAATGGCCAATATTGTGCCCCTAAAAACAGACCTGAAGAGGATACCCAAACCTATTACAAAAAAACAACAAAAAAGAGCAGAGGTGCAGCACCCCGAAAGAAGATCCGGCACCAATGCACCACAAGCGGAAAAAAGCTCCTGTGGAGGGAAAAAGAGAATAGTAGGCTCTAGATCAGGCTGCCCAGACAAGAAGGAGAGGCATGAAATGAGGAAGAGAGCAGCCAGGGTAGCCACTCCTTCCCCGCCCCCTCAAAACTCTCCTCCAGAAGCAGACGAATCCAGAGGCAGAACAACTGCCCCATACATCCTCAGCAGCCTGCAGAAAACTCTAGCGAAACCAGCCATTTGATGTGGCACGAAACAATGCAGAGTCAGAACCTCCACACCCCTGTTCCCTCAATGCTCCAAATGGATAAGCTCGCGAGCGACCAAAACAACACCAATTGTCGCTGCAAAGGAAAAGCACCAACCAGAGCAGAGGTGAGATCGGGGGCAGAGGCGGCAAGGGCAGCCACCTCGCCCCCATAGGGTAAAAAACTAAAGACCAGAACCGAAATAATTTCCGCACCCGCACCGCAACCTAGCTAGTCCTTAGCCTGCGAGTCGTGGACGGTGGAAGCTCTGCGGCGTCGACGGTGGAAGCCCTAGCCTCTACGGCGTCTCGCGCTCATTTGGGTTTCAAAGCTATCATTCAATGATACTTCGAAAGACAAAGTAAGATAATCCCTTTCTTGTTGAGAGGGAGTGTTGAAATATGGCAACAAGAATAGTCCAATTTAATTTGTCCTTGAATTAAAATGAGAATTAAAATCGAATTTAGTCTTAACAACTACTTGGAATTAATTAATTAATTTATTTTAAATTAATTAGTTGGAAAAATTCAAGTTAGAAGTCTTTCTGAAGTCATGCAAGAGTTATCCCTTAAATTAAGGAGATAATATTGAGTTATATTTGAGTTGTAATTAGTTAACTTAGTTTACTGAGTTAAGTCTAGTGAAATTAGCTCCAAACTATTTGAGGAACTAATAGTGAGTTAACAGTCAGTTGATGCATGCATGCACTCAACTAGTGCTACTCCAGTTAACTGAAGATTCCCTCATCGGAAACTCATGCATGTCTATTCTGAGAAAGACCCAGTTGAGTTAAATGTTCAAGGAAAATGTACTATCAGTTGCATGTGTTTTCTTATAAAGAAAACTCATGCATGTAGTCAAGGCATAATCCTTGAATATTGCGCAGTTTTGGAGGAGATGTCATCCACTTGGTAATAGGATATCATCCACAAGGAACAACACAAGGAAATAGGAGCTTAGAGGGCAGAGAGGAAGGCTGGAGAGAAGCCAAGATTGCCTGTGAGCATCTGTGAGGATTGTATTGAGCGCTAGCTAGCTGTGAGAGCTAAGGATTTGTATAATTCCTATTTATTTCCATCGTGTATGATAATACAATAGTATGGGGTTTATAGATGAGGCTTTCCCCAAAGTATTTTTATGTGTATTGTGTGATTGATTCTTCTTCTTCTGGTAATATTGTTTAGCTTGATCTTTAAGCTTCCACAAATTGATAGTATAAGTAGGTTATAGTATTCTGCTTTGATTTATATTGCATTATCAGGTTAACCGACATCATATTTTCTACATAAACGTGTAGGGGTTGCACGACCTTGTAAATTGTTGAATTTTGTGAAATTGAAGTTACAGAATTGTAAAGTGATTGCGTAGACTTGTCAGGGAGTTGCCCCTCCCATTTATAATTGTTGTACATTGCGTTTTGATGATGTTTATGATTTTACTACTAATGAAAGATAATTGAATGAAGATTAATTGTTTCCATTATATATGTATGGCTAAGAAGAACACTTGAAGAAAATTGACTAAGTGTTGGATAGGCGTAGTTCGAGAACCGTTGTAGTGGTGAAATGAAAGGGTTGATTTGTGTTGTACCGTGCCCACAAGTGGAAATTGAACCACCACTAGTGTGGGGTTGTGACAGCTAGTATATCTTGGACATACAATCTCTTGGTTGAGTGAATATATGAACCACACACCAATCTAGGAAGCTAACTAGGTGGAGAGAAACTCTCAACCAACTACACCTCAAAAAACTCCCAAATACTAGGACCAGACTCCTATACATAGAATGAATCACAAAAAAGACAAGTAGGAATTATATTTTTCCAAGTCAACTCCTTAATAACTACCTGTCTCGATTTCAATCAGCAAGATCTACATTTGATCCAATCTGAAAATCATGCCTTGTACCTTGTTCATGCAGACATCATCAAATTGTTGAATTCCATATAAAGGAACAACCATCTACCAGAATACATGAGTGCCAATTGCTACAACCTCCAATCAACTAGGATGTCCTTCATGTACGTAGTTCATTCAACCATTATCTGCATACTTCTACCTGTACCTATAAATCCCCCTCCATCATCGTCATCATGGGTTGGGTTTTGTTGGATTACCCATAACCATGCTCTGGGTTTTATCGACTTACCCTAAACCATGCCCAAGGTTTTTTCGGCTGACCCTAAACCATGCCCATGGTTTTGTCAGCTGACCCTACACCATGCCTACAAGAATCCCTATCCACTTCACTCTCACACGTGGTGTCTGGCTTACCACAAACCTACACTGCAAAGTGTTTTCCGACTTTCCACAAACCTACACTTCCAAAGTGGTTTTAATATTACCACAAACTTTATGGGGGTACACATGCCTCATCAAGCTTACATTAAACACTCCAACTCATGGAGTTACAGGGTATATACTTTCCAAAGACCACTACAAAGCATCGTACTTGCTTACTAATACATGTGTGGTTCACATTACAACATAATATTGAGTCTTCTTTATTTCAACACACAATCATTTAACCTCTTTGTCCATCTATTACTGCTTCAACCAACTAATTTCCACTACCACCATCACACTTCACCAACTTCTTCTAAAATCATATACAAACTTAGTGTCTTCATCTTGAATCTTTCTAACTTCAATTTGTAGTTGTTAGAGTGATCAATTCTAACAAATTGCATTTACATGTTAAGTTGACCAAGCTCAACATGTTTCAATTACAGAACCCAAAAGAATTCCAGAAGACAATTCATTTCATCAAAGTATATACTAATTTACGACATAGTGGAAGTTTTGGTTTCATCTTCACCCATGTGGGATGATTGTTCCTCGTGTTTCTTTACCTCTCATAAAACAAAAAAAATCGCTAATGTTGCAGCTTGTCTTATGGGCTTCGATGTGGTACATTGTTTCTCCTCAAAGCAACTCCTTAATAGGGTCACAAGATTCTCCTTAATCAAGTTTCTAATGCTCTAGCCCTCCATCTCAATCATCACCAGTTTCTTTATGAGAGGGGAACCTCTACCATTTATTGGACGTTGTTATCAGGTTTGTTGGACGTTGGCTATAGTTTGCTAGCCGCACCACAGTCGACTCTCATTAGACAGATCAAACCATAGGGAATGCACAGTCAAATTCTCACAACGATAGCTCGGTCCTGCAATCATCTAACATGAAGCCGGTGACCACTAAACAAACCAACTGCAAGAACGACTCACAATGTCTTCACCATTCGACTTTAAAAAAAATGCCAAATTAAAAATTCACGCAGACACTGTTTGTTCTTCTCCAGACTTCAAATGAATCAACAAACACCGTAATAGGCACCGTAGGCAGGAGCATAACTGTATGGACCTGCGGTCAAGGTTACCTTCACCGTGCGAAGGACGGGCGAGGAGCTCGTGCGAAATGCGAATTGAATGAGCCAAGGGCGAGTTTATACGATGTCGGGCGAGTTGAGAGGGCGGTCCCACGAGTTGGGCAAGCCAACCCTCCACTCGGGTGAAGGCAACATGTTGAACGAGTTGGCTTGGGCGTTGGGCGTGGGTCGGCCGGGTGACATAACCCGCCACCTGCCCGTATATATTAGTGGACGGTTTGTGGAGGCAAATCATTATTCGATCATCATGAGTTTGAACAAGGAGTTCTACGGTGCGTGGATGAGCCCGCACGAAGGGCGGAACTCGGGCGGAAAACTCGTTCAGAAAACTCGAGTGAGAAACTCGGGTGAAAAACTTGTGCAGAAAACTCGTGCAGGAAACTCGTGCAGAAAACTCGTGCGAGGTCGTTCAGGCAGGACTCGGGCGAGGTCGTTCAGGCAGGACTCGGGCGAGGTCATTCAGGCAGGACTCGGGCGAGGTCGTTCAGGCAGGACTCGGGCGAGGTCGTTCAGGCAAGACTCGGGCGAGGTCGTTCAGGCAGGACTCGGGCGAGGTCGTTCGGGCAAGACTCGGGCGAGGTCGTTTAGGCAGAACTCAGGCAAGGTCATTCGGGCAGGGAACTCGGGAGGGGTCATTTAGGCGAACCGGGTGAGGTCATTCGGGCGAGTCGGGTGAAGTCATCAAGCGACCCGGGTGAAGTCGTTCGAGCGAACCAGGTGAAGTCGTGTAGCGACCCGATGAGGTCGTTCAGGCGAACCGGGTGAGGTCGTTCAGGCGAACCGGGTGAAGTCGTGTGGCAACCCGGGCGAAGTCGTGTGGCGACTCGGGTGAAGTTGTTTGGGTGAACGAGTTTGGGTGGACGTGCGGACGAGCGAGGGCGCACCGTGCACGTCGAAACGAAGAATCGTGCGGACGGGCGACTTGGGTAAGGTGCGTCGTGCATGACGAAAAAGTGAAGTGTTGAGGTTGTGAATGAAGGTGTGACTCGTGCGGAGGCGCCCGTGTGTGGTGACTTGGTTACGACAAGGCGCGCCCAAGTTGGGAAAACAACACGATCGTGCGACGAGGTGAACGAAGGGTTGGTGAGTCATGCGGCGACCGTGCGGAGGCACCGACGAGTTGGGCAATCGAGTTTGCCAAAGTTGGAAATTTGGCTAAGTGTAAATTTGGGGTTTCCCAAGATTTAACTTGTACTAATAAAAGAAGATTATATATATTGATTCAGGCAGGCTCATATTTCAGGGAGTTGCCCCTCCCTTTATATTGTTGTGCATTTCTATTGTATAATGTTGTTTATGTGAATGTTATGGGCTTTCACTGTATAAAGGACAAAGATAATACTTGGTAATGAAAATTAAAATAAGTATGGAATGTTAGGCGTAGTCTACAATCGTAGGTATTGGTGAAAAGAAAACGATTGGTAGTACGCACCTCACTATAGTGTGGTTGGAAGAGTACCGCCAATGTAGGGGCGTGACAGGTGGTATCAGAGCTAGTGCCAGGGCGTTGGTTCTGGTGTTGAAGCATTGAAGCTGATACACACTTTCACTTCATGACAGGTGATATCAGAGTTGGTCCAAGTTTTGCAGGAAACTCGGTGAACTGAATCAAGGAGCTGATTCTACGAAGACCAAAGACTTGAAAGGGAGTTCAAGTTTTGCAGGTGACAGGTGGAATATCAAGGTGATTCAGGTGAATGGTGAAACCGGTTTAGTAGAGGAGAAGCTTTTTGCTTGGGCCAAGCTGAACGACAAGGCATGGCAGGTTTGGAAGAATGTGAAGGGAAGCTCTTGCGTACCTTATACAGGTTGAAGCGGTTGAAAGAAGAGAACCCCCAGATTCGAAAGGAACTTGAAGTCTTGGAAAAGAATGTTGAAGACAAACTTCTTCAACTTGGTTGGACAATGGAGCAGGATGAAGTTGCAGATTGTGCTAACAAGGAAGAGGAAGCTGTGAAGATTGAAGATGTTGCAGATATGACAACGATGGAGGATGAACTTGAGGTTGATCAAGTTGGACCAGGATCGTGCGGTTTGCAGACATGGATGGATGGGGATACTCACATGGAGGAGCCTCATGATCATGATGATGATGTAATTACTATTGATACTTGTGTTTCATTTGAGCATTTGGTAGATGGATCGTATGCAGGGAAGGGAAAAATCAGTTTGTCGATGCTAGGGAGGATCTTACCATGGATGTCTACAATGAGACCTTGTATGGAGAAGCAAGGATTGTTGACTATTGCAGGACTTGTTAGGGTTGTTTGTGACCTTATGGTAGAAGGTACAAAGGCCCGTGACAAGGGAGGAACATGATGATCGTTGTGAAGGATTGGGTCATGCTTTAGCCACATGGAGAACTGGCTAAGTGCCTGGCATGACTCATGGATAGATTGAAGGGCACACTCTTGGATATGATGATACTTGGGTGGACTTCTCATCGCTGAGACCAAGAGAGAGTCTTGGTAGAACCTTTAGTGGGGGAGCTATGATGGAGAGACTCATGTGATGATGATATGGTTGGGTGACCGAGTTCACTAAACCGAAGATTGTTGACTTGGATGAGGATGACCGATTGTTGTGATGGGTCTACTTGGTTGGACTACATGGGAAACTTAGTCATGGACATCAAGTTGGAGACATGGAGCATGGCAGTCTATGCAGGGACATTATGTAGTAGCTCATGATGACATGAGGTTGTGACTTTTAGGGAGTTACAATGATGGAGATTCCTTGGTGGCAACACTTGGGCATGGGTTGAGCCGAGACTTAACCACTTTTGACACATGGGAGCTGATTGATCTATGATCATGGGCAGCACATGGAGAGATGAGACAGGTGTATACTTGTTTCTATGACAGACTTGAGGGATGGAACATTGCAGATATGATGGAGGTTGCTTCATGGACCTGGATGTGGCACATCGAGAGTTGGAGTTTGATGAGATAATCTCTTCACTTTGAGGAGATGGATGTTTTGCAGATGGATGATGATGTTGGATAGAAAACATCATGGACAACATGTTGTAGATGAGATGGAGACTACTTCATGGACTTGAGTATGGCTTACACTTATATGGAGATGGGATCTTGATCGAGTTGATGATGTGACAGGATGTTTTGAGAAATAACTGATGGTGGCATGAGGATGTGCATTCTCATGGTTTGAGCGTCACAGTTGGATTAGCTACCCAACTAGTTCAGACATGGGGGACGTCAGTGTATAGAGATATGTTAGCATTATGTTGGAGTATCATGGCAGTAGTTCACATGAGGACGATACATAATGAGGTCAACACGATATGTTGCAGGAAGCATGTAGCTTGAGATGGAGGGGCCAACCTTCCACGATGGGGAGCAACATGTGGAGATTGTGACAGGGTGGTTGATGATCATGGATTGAGATGATTTCCGATGTATGACATACCGATGGGGTGTATGCCTTGGTATGGATATCTTGGTGACAGATGGTTGCTGGGATGAGATATTGTCGAGGACGACAATGACTTCAAGTGGGGGAGGATGTATGGACCTGCAGTTTGGGTCACCTTCACCGTGCGAAGGACGGGCGAGGAGCTCGTGCGAAATGCGAATTGAATGAGCCAAGGGCGAGTTTATACGATGTTGGGCGAGTTGAGAGGGTGGTCCCACGAGTTGGGTGGGCCAACCCTCCACTCGGGCGAAGGCAACATGTTGAACGAGTCAGCTTGGGCATTGGGCGTGGGTCGGCGGGTGACATAACCCGCCACCCACCCGTATATATTAGTGGATGGTTTGTGGAGGCAAATCATTATTCGATCATCACGAGTTCTAACAAGGAGTTCTGCGGTGCGTGGATGAGCTCGCACGACGGGCGGAACTCGGGTAGAAAACTCGTTCAGAAAAGTCAGGTGAAAAACTCGGGTGAGAAACTCGGGCGAAAAACTCGTGCAGGAAACTCGGGTGACGTCATTTAGGTAGGACTCGGGTGAGGTCATTCAGGCAAGACTCGGGCGAGGTCGTTCAAGAAAGACTCGGGTGAGGTCGTTCAGGCAGAACTCGGGCGAGGTCGTTCGGGCAGGAAACTCGAGCAATGTCGTTCGGGCGAACCGGGTGAGGTCATTCGGGCGAGCCAGGTGAAGTCGTTCGGGCGACCCGGGTGAAGTCGTTCAGGCGAACCGGGTGAAGTCATGTGGCGACCTGGGTGAGGTCGTTTGGGTGAACCGGGTGAAGTCGTGTGGCGACCCGGGCGAATTCGTGTGGCGACTCGGGTGAAGTTGTTCAGGTGAACGAGTTTGGGTGGACGTGCGGACGGGTGGCTAGGCAAGGGCGCGCCATGCATGCCGAAACGAAGAATCGTGCGGATGGGCGACTTGGGTAGGGTGCGCCGTGCACGACGAAACAGTGGAAACGGTGAAGTGTTGAGGTTGTGAATGAAGGTGTGACTCGTGCGGAGGCGCCCGTGTGTGGCAACTTGGTTACGACGAGGCACGCCCAAGTTGAGCAAACAACACGATCGTGCGACGAGGTGAACGAAGGGTTGGTGAGTCGTGCGGTCACTGTGCAGAGGCACCGACGAGCTGGGCAATCGAGTTTGCCAAAGTTGGAAATTTGGATAAGTGTAAATTTGGAGTTTCCCAAGATTTAACTTGTACTTATAAAAGAAGATTATATATATTGATTCGGGCAGACTCATATTGCAGGGATTTTCCCCTCCCTTTATACTGTTGTGCATTTCTATTATATAATGTTGTTTATGTGAATGTTATGGGCTTTCACTGTATAAAGGACAAAGATAATACTTGGTAATGAAAATTAAACTAAGTATGGAATGTTAGGCGTAGTCTACAATCATAAGTATTGGTGAAAAGAAAACGGTTGGTAGTTCGCACCTCGCTATAGTGCGGTTGGAAGAGTACCGCCAGTGTAGGGGCATGACAATAACACTCTTCACATAGCACGCAGTCGTTGGCTCCATAAGCTACTATCAACAACTCAACGCTCAAATTCTAGTCAACGACTCAACGCTCGGTCTCTTTCCCATCCATGACTCAAAATCTTTTTGACGAACAATAGGAAGCCAACGCATATTTAATAAAACTACATACTTTGATACATGAATCCAACACTTGGTTCTTTCCCACAAAGACCATTCAGATCAATGGAATCATTCAAGGATCATATCCTCGCAAAAATATCCAATTAAATAACAACTTCTCTCAAAACAATAGTGAAATGCACAATCAAAGGGAGGTAGAGGAATTTGAATGTATACGTCATTGCCGCCAAAGAATGGATCGAACCTGCATACTTTATGAGAATCGTAACTTTGGCTCAATCATGCACCTCGTTCACATCCCACAAATATTCATGCAATACCAACTGTTGATATTTTTCAAACTCCTTTTCGAAGTACCAATTTTCGCAGTGGAATTTCAGATCTGGGTTGTTCAACAAACCCTTGGCACTCAACAATTCTATTGGTTATATATCACCTCTCCGCAACATCTAGTTTCACGAGCAAACTGGTAATATTTTTCACACACTAGGAAAGCGCCATGGTAGAGGGTCTCAACACTAGTCGCCAACAAATGGAACCGCGAACTGTTAGTAGAACTAGTGGAGGTTCAGTCAAGGGTGTGTAACTTTTTTCACACTGAGTAATAATCCAGTGAACTGATCAATCAACCTAAATTAACTCATGCATGCAAATAATTTGAGTTACCTAGTTGAGATTGGATTTAAATGGAAGTGTACTATCAGTTGTAAACTAATTAAAGTTGTACAGGTCATGCATGAAGTCAGAGAAGGACCTATAAGAATTGTGCAATCCAAATTGGAGAATTTCCTAACTAATAGGGGTCTAATTCCCAAGGGAACATCGCAAGGAAATAGGGGCTTGGAGGCTCGAAATTTTGGCTAAGTATTGGCCAAGGTCAATTAGTCGGCGAAAGGATAGAAGATACAGGTGTAGGTTGAACTTAAGCTTGAGAAAAGCATATTGTATTCATACAGATTCTTTGATTACTGCAATACAAATAGTAAGGGGTTTTGAGAAATTTCTTTCCCCTAGATAAATCATTGTTTATGTGTGTTGAATCTTGATGCATGTTAATGATTTTTGTTCTAGATCTTGATTTTATTTCCATATATGAGTAGAGCAGCTTCAAGTCTTTTGATCTAATAAATTTCATGAGAATTTTTTGAATATACATATTATATTTCTACAATATATTTACTAAACCTTACCAAGGGAAAGCTTTGAATATCTTAGACAAAAAGTGGGAGTCTTAATTTCTTCCCCACTGGAAGGAATGGCTCACTAAATTCAACAAAGGAACATAGGGATGACTTCCAATAGGGGGAGTATGATTGTAGCCACATGAAAGGAAGCATTTACAGGAGGATATTTTATCCATAGGGGAAGAGTTCTTTCACAGGGGACGCAGGTCCACAGGGAGATACATGAGTAGTTGTGCAACTTTGGCTAAGAAATTATCGGTTCCTAAACCAAAAGTCATTTTCAGTAGGTCCCTTTTCCATTGATGTCAAAGGGAGAGAAAAATCAAATATTGACAAATGGGAGAGGAAGCAAATTCTGGACCAACAACGTGATAGGAGGAGTTCAATCCATTGCCATCAATGGCCATCAATATTTAGTGGTGTTTCCATCAATGAAAGAGGGGGATATTGTTTGGCATAATGTTTTCATTGATGTCAAAGGAGGTACGATGTTTTGGTTTCCAAAGGAAGCAGATTATTGGGCATAATGTTATCATTGATGTCAAGAGATATGATGGCTTAGATATTATTGAGAATTTTTTGTTGAAGTTATGATAATCAATTGAATGTGTAGATGATCTAGTTGGATAGCCCTCTCCAAGACCTTTCCAATGCTATATTACACTTGGTTAAAATCCTTTCGAATGAAAAGATAAGTGAATTTGAAAGTAACATGGTGAAAGCACCAAATTTGTTATAAAAAACACCAAATTTCTTAACGTTTATACATCTTCAGGACAAATCCATGATTAGGTGAGTAATAAATAATAGTTGGTGCACCTGGATGCAGGTGAAATCAATGTGTAATTATGGTTCAAAGGACAGGTGGAGGCGCTAGGTACTGCCAGACGCAGACCTGCGCGATTATCCAGGTGCTAATTCGGTTGATGGGAGCGTTGTTCATGTGGTTCGCTCGGTTCCTGAAGGATCATTTGTAGAGCAAAAGATTTGGCACGCTCTCTGCATTTACTACTTGTTCTGTTCAAGGTATGGCTTTGGTTATTTTATCCATGGCGTCCAGGGATTTCATTACCATTGTAAGCGCCCTGCCTTCGTGTCTCTGGTTAAAGCTGGAAGTGGGTCTCGAAGGCTGGCTGTTCCTTGCAAACAAAGGTGAGTTTCCTCTGTGTATTTCGTTTCTGGTTCATCTCTGGCTTGGGAAAGTGTGGCGTTTAGTTAGCGGTCTGGTCTCTGGAAACTTGGGCAAGCTTTCGATTTCCCCTGCTACTTCTCCTACGTCGCTCTCCCTGCAATTACAGTCTGACCACCAGTGCCTTAATTTGTTTCATGTGCTGTGTAACCTATCTCTGGGCTCTGCTTTTGGTTTCTTGGATTGTTTTTCCTCCCTCTGGTCTCGGCCTATGTGGACTCCCGCAGCATGGTGCGCCACAGCAAGAGGAGTCGTTCTGGGGGAAGTCGGGGAGGGCATGGAAAGCAGCCGGCTACCAGCTCTGTGGATCCTGTTCACAATCCAATTCCGTATCATGGGTTCCAAAAAACTCATTTCACTTTTCAGAGAAATTTGCATAGACCTGTAATTACTGCCAATATCACCATTCTCTTCTCTGAATAAGAAGCCCTGCCCCCAATTCGGGTGCGCCTGATGTCTGAGCCCTCTCTAGAAGCTTGCCAAGGAGTCAGCAGTCAAAGAAATAGATAGGACAATGCAGGGGAAAGTCTGGAGAAAGATCAGGGGGAGAGACCTGAAAGGAGCAAGGCTCCCAGTGCCTCTCGGCCTTCAGATACTGCTGTCTCGAGGATTCGGGAAGAGATGGACAGTGACACGCGCCCCTTGATGAGGCACCCAAGTGAGGAAGATGTTGGACATGAGGATGCATGGAAGGATAACGTCTGTCCAGTGGTGGAGGAACCTCAGCATGGAGACGATGCATTTTAAGGCCATCTGGGCCTTCTCCTTTTTTGTTTTTGAATGACTAAAATGATCAAGCTCAAGCGGTTTTGGACGCGGCTCGGGTCGGCTATCTTCAGACATGCAGACTCAATTCTCTCTGTGTGGCTTAGCAATGTAAAACTCTTCTGGTTTTTTTAGCATTGTAATGGTCTCTGGAATTTTGAGCAATGTAATGGTCTCATGCTCTGGTCACATGCTCTCGACAGACGGTTTTCTCCTCCTCTTCATGTTTCCTCAGTTAATTCCTGGTGGCAATATCTTTTCTCTTGCTTTTGTATCTGGTTCTTCCCTCACAAGGGATAGTTTCTGTTGTTCTGAGTGTCCTCGGAGGATGATTCCCGAGGCCTCGCCCCTTGTATTTTTACTTGAATTATCATTTGCAGAGAAAAAAAAATGATAGTTGGTGCGTAGACATATGCATTGTTTAATGATGTTAAACAATGTGCAACTCCGAGCGGATTCGATAGTTATGGACGATTTGTTGAAAATGAATGGTAGATGGAGCACAAACTTGCTCAACAAATAATGGAGGTTGTGCTGCCCATGTCTTCTGACACCAAATTGGACTAATGGACACATGACACGTGCCAATTTCCAAGTGGATCTTCAACTAGATGTCATGTGGACCCTTTAATGACAAGACACGATTATCCAGGAGAGTGATGATGTGGCAACAGAATAATGGTGACAAGTGGTAGCACAAGTACACATGGTTGATGATGATGTAGCAGCACGGCAAGGTGCCATGTGGCATGTCTAATCAATAGTTTTGGGTGGTCAATCGATCCAAATCTGAGTGACACATGGCATGACTCAGAGAGTGTTATGTCGCATGATGACATCATGTTGACATCAACATTAGATTGACGATGGACCCCTAAGGACCATGTCACATGGCACGATCATATGGATAATTGGGAAATCCCTAGGGAATACCCCAATCACGGTCTAGCCACCAAAATCAAGTCATATGGAAGTTTTACATTAGCCCTAAACTCAAATAATCATCAACCCAAAATTCAAATTGATGTCGGCCCTAACAATAGCCTAAGGGAACCCACACACACATGTGTGTGTTTGTTGGTGGACTGCATAGAAAATCAGTTGATCGATCGATAAAGTCTGAGACATGCATACAATTCCAAGGGCCTGTTTGGTTTACTTTCAAGTGAATTGATTTGGTCCCCAGATATATGGTGTGGCCCTTGGCACTGTTTTAAAGCTTGAAGGCGTATTTGGTAATGAGATATATATGGCATGGCTCTTGGCACTGTGATGAAGCCCAAAGGCATATTTGTTTCTGAGATATATATGGTGTGGCTCTTAGCACTTTGATGAAGCTCAAAGGCATATTTGGTTCTAAATAGTGTGGCTCTTGGCTCTGTGGAGAAGCTAAAGGTGTATTTGGTTATATCACAAGTTCATATGTTTTGAGATATATATAGCATGGTTCTTAGCTCTATGCTAAATCTTGAAGGCGTATTTGCTTATGCCATGAGTTTAAATCCAAACAAATTGATTTGGTCTAAAATATATACACAGTGTGGCTCTCGACTTTATGGTTTAGCCTAGATGCATTTTTTTTTGTTTTGTCACCAATTCGTGTCCAAGTGAAACTTGCGACCTATGGCTTGATCGGAAGCTAAAGCAATTTTTTATGAATGACAATGAACAAGGAACATTGTCGCTGAATTGGTAATTGGTTTGGTTACACTATGGGTGGTCATGGGTTCGAAACTTGTTAGGTTTATAAAATATTTTTTTATTTAATCAAAAGCGCATTATGCCATAATCTTTAATTAAACCGGCAAAGTGCATTCTATCGAATGCAACCCAGAAAAGTGAATTTTGTTGATCAATTGATTTTTATAATGTTTTATGGGTCGGTTTGAGGTGCACATTAATTTTTGAAAAGGGGCAAATCGCAATAATTTTTTTGTAATCTGAAAGGGGGAAATGAAAATTCATGAGGATAAGTTTTTTAGGGAAAGAAGCTATTTTTTTTTTGTCAAAATATTTTGGGATTATGAACAAGTACAAGAAAAGGAGAATACGCTACTATCGAATATTGAAGAACATGTTGAATTGAAATGATCTAATTTTCCTTGAGCCTATGGATCTAGTTTTAAAGATTGTGAAAAGTGGCCCATTATGTTTTGGTGAAGGAGGCGGGTGTCTCAATCAAGTTAGAGCCTACAACAAGTTGGTGCTTGCATATTTCAGAGGTTGGTGCCTTAATCAGGTTGGAGCTTACAACAAGTTGGTGCTTGCATATCTTTGTGGGTTAGTGCCTCCAACAAGTTGGTGTCTGCAAATTGATGTAATTAAACATTGAAGAAGATAACATATTTTTGGTTTCTCCCACAAGGGTTTCCACGTACATCTGGTCTTTTCATGTATTGAGGTAATGATGGTCTTTATTGATGCACTGATATGTTTACAATCATGATCAATTGTGAAATTGTTTAATTTGTTAATATTGTCTACTACATTGATTGACCCTCGCCCTCAGTGAAATCATTATTCTAACACAGTCATTTGTCCCATCGATTTGCAAGCCAAGCAATGTGGTGCATTTGACAGTGCCTCATGTCTGAGCGCACTCACGCCTCTAACACTCCACCCGAAGGTAGGTTTGACTATTTTTTTTTCAAAGGAGCAGACATGAGTGTTTTATTAAAAAAATAGAAACCTAGGATTCGACGCAGAACCATTATATTTCTTCAGAATTGCTAGCATCCCTCGTGGGCTTGAAATTGAGCATGTTGAATCAATCTAAACCTTCAAGCGAGATCCCCGCGATACAATAATTTTATTCCCATTCCAACTGAAAATTTTCCAAAAAACTCCCAGAATCCAAATCAACTTACATTCCATTACAACTTATCCTTTGGATTTTGATTGACTTCTCATTTTCCTTGGTGAGATATTTTTTCCCTTTTTTCCAATTTGGATCCAGTTTTTGTATTCTAATGGATTCGTAGTGTTTCTCTACTGAGAGTGGTCTTTTCTATCTTTGTTACTTTGTCCATGTGCCCCATCAGTCCAAGAAATTTCCTTTTTAGGCTTATTTCTTGAGAATTCAATGGGGGATCCCGAATTCACAGTGTTTGTTGGACTTGGTCCTTCTTTGTTTCTGAATTCGGTGGATCCTCTTTGACTTGTGTTTCTTTTGTATTGTCTTTTTCTTCCTCTGGTGAACCTTGTTTATCTTCTTCTGAGTTTCTTTTACTTCCTCCATGCCTTGAGTTTCTTCCTCCTTGTGAACAAAACAATGTTTTGTTTGCGCACCTTCCCACCATTTGGGCCTCCGACTACTTTTCCGAACTACTTTATTCTGCATCCTCCTGGGACAATTCTTGATTAGATGTCCTATTCCATAACATGCTCGGCATCAAAATGAAACATTTTCTGTAATGAAACTTCTGAAACCATACATAATATAGTGTATATAAATTGATCTCGGCACGAAAACCCTTGTTGAAATCCATCTGCACGCATATTCGAGCATACATGGATTTAGGGAAATGCTCTAAGTTGGGGCTACAACAGTAATATTTTCCTATTGCATTTCCAATAGCAATAAACATAGAGAAATTCCAAATATGCAGGGGAAGGTTTGAAAGCATTACCCACACTGGAACCGAGGAGATTGTCGTTGTAATTGGGTCAAAAGAAGGGGACCAAGGCTACATACAGAGGCCAACACTACCCAAGAACCAAGGCCTAGAATCTCAAATGATCTTCTTATCCTTTTGATTTGCAAAGAAAACAACAAATAAAACCTGAGCCATGAGGAAAATATTCAGAACTTGAGATAGAAGGGGTTTTCACGTGTCAGAAATCCACTTATATAGGTCAATCAACCGCAGCCAAAAGCCATTCAAACTGCAAATCAAACCAAGATCTAAAAAATATGACTCATTGTTAACAACTTCATCCCCCATAGGGACATTAAAAGTAGGTGCTTCACATACAATCAAAAGGACATTTCCAGATTTCAATGCGGTACTATAAGAAACCCTAGCTTGATTTCCCTGAAGAAGACTTGTAGAACTAGCTGCCATTTCTTCAAGATTAATTGATTTCTCCTCTAATATGTGTGTATTCACCATTATGGATTGCAAATCTCGCAATTATACAAAAAAAAACCATGCTACAATGATCAACAAAGCCAAATCCATAGTTATCACGATAATCTTTAGATATAATTATCGCTCCATCATTATTCAACTAAATTAACCAAAATAAATAAAAAATATATTTACTTTTATTTGAAGAATCTCATTTTTAATTTAATTCAATTTTATCCCCACATTATATCATCCCAAAGCAAAAGATCGCAATGCAAGGAAATGTTATTTCAAATCTGTAAATCCTTCCTAATTGCAGAGAGTAACCATTTTGGATTTATGCAAATCAACTTCTTATATTATTTGTCAACCATACAATAAGATTCAACTACAAATAGAATCCACTTTGAAAAAATTATAGAATAAATACGCTAATTATACTTTTAATATGGCATATGCATTTAATAAAAGTTAAAATAAGTTTTTTTTAAGATGCCAGAAAAAACAAAAATGACTTTGAAACCATAACGCACCTTTTTATTGGCTGTCCTGTGGTTAACAAAGTATGGAGGGAGGTTGAGAAGGTAGTTCATTTACCGATAGCCTGGGAAGGGAATAATATATCTGCAACTTGGCACAAATGGTGGCACTCAAATCAAACTTGGAAATTAAGAAATCTGTTGCCTATTCTTTGTTGGGGCATTTGGATTGCAAGAAATAGAGTCATCTTTCAAGACAAGGAATCTTCGGTGGAATCAATTGCCACTTAGAGTAATTCAATTTACTCAAATATACTAGATTCAGAGGAATAAAGGATACCTAGGCAGATTAGAGAAGAACAAATCAAGGAAGGAGTGTCATGGGTTTACTTTGATGGAGCCTCTCAAAATAACAAAGCTGGAGCAGGTCTAATCATCCATATAACCGAAAGACATTCTCTAAAAGCTTCTGTAGTATTAGGCAGTGGCTCGAATAACTGTGCATAATTATATGCTCTTAAGCTTCTCCTATGTTGGCTGATTCACAAGAACATCTTCACAGTTCAGATTTTTGGGGATTCATCAAATGTTATCAAATGGGCAAATGATCAAAGCAGATGTCAAAATTACATATTGTATCCTTTATTAGAAGATATTCAACATTTAAAACTATCTTTTAATGCCTTCTCTATTCATCACATCTACAGGGAACGCAATGACGTTGCAGACAAGCTTTCTAAAGAAGGTCTACAACAAGATATGGGCAGCTGGAGAATAGTGGAGGAAAACAATGGAGGCACTCACCTCTCGGACCAGCCTCCTTATGTGTAGTTTGCATGCTTATGCACATAGTAGAGCTGGTCATTCTAGGTTCTTTTTGTTTATAGCTGGAAAGTCTGCTTATTGAAATCTGTTCTAGTCTTTTATGATAGTGCTGTGCATTCTTTTTCATCTTGGGTTGTTTTCCTCGATAGAGGAAACCCGGGGAAAGATGCCAGTAAATGTTTTTGTTACCATAAACATTAAACTGTTGACTCTTTTTGATAACGCTGAGGAAGGGAGTTGTTTTCCTCTCTAGAGGAGGCTCTGCTTACGCTCAGAATGACCCATAACACTCAATTAAAGGAAGGTAGAATAGCCTTCCAACAGGTATTATGATGCTCTATCATACAACAAAAGGAAGCTGCGGCATGTATATGCAACTTTTTATTATGATTATAAAAAGTTAGTTTTTTTCTTTGGAAAAAAAGATGCCAGAAAAAATTTGAGTTTTAGACATTTTCAATAAATAAATAAAATAATCCACTTTTCGATAATTAAGTAATTTAGTTTTTTTTTTTTAATTAAATTTGAATATTTAATCATTTATTTATATTTAGAAATATATTTATAATTTTTTTTTTTAAATTAAATTAAATTTGAATATTTAATAATTTATTTATATTTAGAAATATATTTATAATTTTTTTCAATAAACAAAAAATGATACAGGGTATTGTTTTGTTTTTTTTGGAGGTTGAGTGCAAGAATCTTGAATGAAGTATTAATCAAGAAAATTAAAAATATTATATTATATTGTATATTTTTATTTTAATGTAAATTAATTATATGTAAATTGGTATAAGAATGAATTATTAATCAAGAAATTTAAAAATATTATATTATATTGTATATTTTATTTCAATGTAAATTGGTATAAGATTTATATTGATATATATTTTCAAATTTGATAAATAATTGATGTAAAGTTAAGAAATAGACTAGAAATTTAAAAATAGTAAATTATATTGTATATTTTATTTTAATATAAATTAATCACATGTAAATTGGTATAAGATCTATATTGATGTGTTTCAAGTTTGATAAATGATTGGTGTAAAGTTGAGAAGTAGATTTAGTTGATGGGGCATGTTTTATTGTTGAATAATTGGTTAATAATTTTTTAAGGAGGTAGGTGTGGTTTATAGGAAATTTTGGAGATTGTTGGAAGTAATGCTTCCATGACTTCCAAATTGTCCTGAGTTGTATTGTGTGAGTTCTTAGGTTAATAGGTGTACTAGCTATTTTTAATAATCTAGATCCAGCGTTCTCTGATCTAGAAATATCATGTATTCATATATATGTAATGTTTGTAAGATCAATAAAATATTGTGTTTGACGTTGTGTTTAATCGATCTCTCACTCTCTTTCATATTTCTAACATGGTATCAGAGCTAGATTTGGCTTGATTCCCTCACAAGAAAGCCAAGAAGATGTGAGAGAGTCTTGAGTATTATTGTTTTGTACATATATAAATTAATATAAGTGTGTTACATTTGATTTCTATTGTGAGATTTATTTTTCCCTATTTATATCTATGTGTGAGTGTTGTTTTTCAGATCTGATATAAGTGAGATTTATTTTTCCCTATTTATATCTATGTGTGAGCATTGTTTTTCAGATCTGATATATTTACAAGGTTGGCCGATTTTATTGATTACCGTGTTTGTGGAATCAAAATTCATTATTTTCCATTGTTGAATTAACTAGCCGATTTTGCTCAGGTAGCTTGAGAGTTCCTCTTCCGACATTTCATGTGGACAACAGGTCGATCAGTCTCAGATTGTGCATGCAGAGTGGTGATTAGCCCCTTGATTCTTGCGGCATATAGTTGTGGATCGTTTGATTTATTTGGCCGAGCCAGGGGTGGTGTGGAATACGACAAGATTGATTTAAAAACTTTATTCCTGGGATATTGTTTTAAAGACAAACGCATGAATTGGGCACATTTCTTTTGATTTGTGAAATAGTTACTTATTTTTTTACCTTTATTTTAAGGTTATTTTAATAATTGGTTTGAGATATATTTGATTGGTGTGAGGAGTTTTAATTTATATGGAAAAAAGAGTAATTGTGGGTAGAAATTTTAATGTGAAAAGGAGTTGTTGGTAAGAATCAAATGATGCAGAACTGCAAAGAACATGCCAATTATTCAACAGATTAATGTGACCCATCATGTTCCAGGAGCATTAGTCACAGGTATTTCTTAATGAGGTCAAGCTGGTGTGACCCGTCGTGCTCCGGGAGCCTCAGTACAAATTATTTATAGAAGGTCAAGTTGTAGAATTGTTCGCTGAAGACATTCTGCACCCAGAATGCTATCCTAGATAACTGATGAAGGCTGTGGAGGTTCATGGATTCACAGATGGTGGCAGTTCCATATGATGGTTTAGAATCAAGATTGACTCATTGCGCTTCGGGAGCTTGAGAAGCGTCATCAACGATGGTCAGAGGCGGTTACATTTTAAATGGAGGTCAAGTGACAGCTCAAAGATGTGGTGGTGAAGGAGTAGAGTTTACGAGATTCTAGAGTGGATGTGGGTGTTGATGATGACCATATCAAACAAATCTGATAAAGATTTATTTATTGTTATAATGTGGTTTTTTTTTCTACATGTAAGCATTAAGGGAGGGTGTTGGAAGTAATGCTTCCATGACTTCCAAGTTGTCCTGAGTTGTATTATGTGAGTTCCTAGGTTAATAGGTATACTAGCTATTTTTAGTAATCTAGATCCACCATTCTCGGATTAAAAAGATCATGTATTCCTATATATGTAATGTCTGTAAGATCAATACAATATTGTGTTTGGTGTTGTGTTTAATCGAGCTCTCTTTCATATTTCTAACAGAAATAGGTGTGGTTTATAGGTCCATGGAATTTAGCAATGGTATTAGAATGCCATTAAAAGTATTTAAAAGTTTGAAAAAGTCTATTGTAAAGTATCTAGCTTTTTTTACTAGATTGGTTAAAAAAATTTCAAGATAGCACAAGAATTATATTAAACTAAAACATAATAAATTGTACATAAATTGAGTCTATTGGTCTCCCACTTGAGAAATTATACTAGCATCCAAAAAAAAGATCTTTAGTCCATCTTGAATAACTCATATTGTCTGTTAGAAATTCATGCAGAACTAAATTGCTCAGATGACTAAAGCCAAACCTATATGAAATTAAGTGTTATTGTTGTAATATAAAAACAAAAAGACAAGGAACTTAAACTTGTTGAGAATCATTTTGAGGTGATGCAAATAGAGGTATTGGAGGTGTGTTATCCTAAATTGTTTTAAGTAGCAATAGATTCCAAGCCATGGGCCTTTTAGCTAAGGTTATGAGTTTGGCATCCGTGGCTTTGAGATGGAGGTACATATCATCAAACCGCGACATTATTTTTTGATATGATTCATTTCTTTCCATTAACACTTTACAAACTATGGTCTTCAACTGCAATTATAGGTCCACTGTCTTGAGGTATTTGATTTCCCAGGAATGAGTGCTACCTGTATCAAGTACCCAATCCCTCATCTCCTCATCACTACCAGTGTCATGGATAAATCCATGCTCTAGTGGTGCCTCCTCCTCCATGAACTCAATCTCTTCTTGAACATTTCATTGAATTTGGCCCCAATACATCTCTGCTACTATTTTTGTGCCTTGGCAAGCTTGGTAATGAGTCAATTGTCTCCCTCCATGTCGACCTTTCCAACCTTGCCTATCATGTGGCATAACGAACAATTCTATGAGTGAAGGCCACAAAGAAATGAACCCTAAAATGGTAACCTTCCAAGCAATGAACCTGAACATGGAGACTCTTCGATTTGTAGTGATAGAAATGTCCAATGTCATGGGTGGGTCATTCCCTTGCCTCTCGACCACTAAAGCATACTAGAAGAACACTCAAAATCCAACCACGAGTAGTTTGAGGAGTCATTTGAATCACGTGCTCCTTCAACCCAAGCATCAAACGAACAACTAGCAGTGTGCAAACTAGTTAGTGATTCCATGTGAATCCTCTTGGTCCTTCATTTCCAGGATTTGCACGTTTCCCTGAGCTTGGGTTTGACAAAAACCACATGACCTCCTTGTTTACAATAGTATGACCAAACTATGTTCCCTCTTACTCATTGCCATGAATGACATGTACCATTTATAAATCATACACGTTACCATAATCCCTCACGTGCATCAAGGTTGCTCAATGCCCATATATTTTTTTTAGTTTCAAGAATTACATAAATTAATTTTTCCCATAAAATATACCACGCAATCTTTATTAATTGTGATTAAATAATACTAACAAACTAATATTGCATATATTATATAAATATTCTTAATCAAAATTGTAAAATGATCTATTATTATTAAGTTGTGAAGTGTTAATATTATCAGGTTATGAAGTAATTGTAAAGTATTAGTTGACTTTATTAGTAACATATTAATATTATTTCTATTAAAACTGAATTTAATTTTGATTAAAAAAAATTAATTACAAAAATATACTAATTTTATGATGATAATGATGATAATGGTTAACGTCCGCTGAGACCAAACAATGGTCTATTGGACCAAAAGAAACAAATTATTTATTTTGATTTAAGATTTTATTCCTATGCTCAAAAATCTTGGAGAGAAGCCTCCCGAGCTCACTATAATTTTGACATTGTAAAAGGCTAGGAAGGTCAGTATTGTAACAAAGATTGTGAAAGTGAGATCTAATGTGATTGTACGCGGGGCACTCTAAGAGGAAGTTGTTTTCATCCTCGATGTTCCTATTCTCACATATATGGCAGATCCTTCCCATCCAAGGCGTTTTATGAACTGCCCAACGACCTATTTCACTATGGAGCTCATGATAATTTGTTCTAATCTTTGCTATATTAGTTTTCTTCTTTGAGCTAGTTAAAATAGAGAGATACTTTTGATCTTCTAGGGTGGGGTTGATGACCTTCTTATAATAACTTAATTTTCTTTTAGCCGCTAAATCTTTCTCACACCACATTTTTTCTTTGAACTTAGAAGTAACAATATCTTTAATGTTATTTATGTTTTGCAATGCATCATTTTCGTTGATCTCCAATAGTTTAACCAGGCCCTTGTGTCTTTATGCCACCCTCGATTGAGCCTTAGGTGGTTTTGGCTGGAATTTAAAGCTAGCTTAGGAAGTCTATGATCGTCTATGTTATTGAGTTTGTGCTTGTACAACAGAAACCTAAGCATAGCTAGGCTCTCAATAGGGGAAAGACTTGCTTCTATAAGGAGAATATGATAGGGTGTATTACTTTTAATTTTCAGGTTATAAGTTATAAAACGCTTCTGGATTTGCTCAATCTTTCTCCATGATTCTCTAGAGATGCTGCAACCCCAAACCTCACAGCCATATAAGATAACAGGAGTGACTAAAGTTTCAAAGAGGAACTTATTTTTATCCCACATTACGAGGTTTGCTATTTTACAATTATTTTCAAGACCAAAATAAGCTTTCCACCCCCAATTAATCCTTTTCTCAGTGCTATGGTTCCAGTTGAGCTTGCGATGAATATCAATTCCTAGGTACTTGTAAGAATACACTTCCTCCAAGTTATTATTGTCATACATAAAATTAGCGTAAGTGTCCTTCTTGGATTTGATAATCACAACTTTTGTTTTGTCAGTGTTAATAGTCATACCCATGGTAGAGCAGAAATCCTTAAGAAGCCTGAGTTGCTTATCAAGATTAGATGGGCACCTTGCCAAAAGAACAATATCATCAGCATAAAGAAGAAGGATGACGACTATCCCAGCGAAGATCGTGCCATCACATCCTGCTTCCTCTAAATAGCCTTCGAGCTTATCGATGTAAATGCCAAATAGGGTAGGGGAGAGGGGGCAACCTTGTTTAACTCCGATGTTACACTTAATATCTTTCGACCACCCCTCATTGCTCTTTAGCTTGGCAATTATATTCTCGTATAACCTTATAGCGGCAACTCTCAACTCGAGAGGAACCTTTAGCTCTTCTAATCTATTCCAAAGGTTGTATCTAGGAACCGTATCGAAAGCCTTTCTAAAGTCTACAAAGCAACAAAATAAATTGGATTTATCATTACGACATTCCTACGCAATGATCCTAAGCGTAACAAGGTGGTCTGTTGTTGAGTGATGCCTTCTAAAACCTGCTTGGCCTTTAGCCCGCTTACCTTCACTTTCAAGCCATACGCTTAACTTCTTTTCCAAAATACTACCATATAACTTGGCTAAGAGAGGGTTGATCATAATTGTTCGATAATTAGAGGGGTTATTTGTATCCCCACTTTTAAAAATAGGGATAATGAGGCTCTCAGTCCAAGGTTTAGGGAACCCTTGCTTGACTACTTGATTGAAAAGCTTGTGGATGTGGGGGATGAGGACAAGACCTCCAAAATTGTAACATCTATTATTATTATTCTAGTTTATATCAATATTATTTCTATTAAAACTGAATTTTAATATTATTTTTATTAAAATTGAATTTAATTTTGATTGACAAAATTTTAATTACGAAAGTATACTAATTTTTATATTATTCTAGTTTTTGGATATGTTAAATATTTTTTTAATATTTGTTTTGCAAATTATTTAAATAATATATTATTATTTCTTTTAAATTTTATATATTTTTATATTAAATATAATCTGAAATACATAAATTTAACCCAAAAAAATACAACTTTTTATATAAATTTTAAAACACTCCCCCTAACGATTTGAAATTGAAAATCCTTTACAGAATCAAAACTGAAAATCCATTTACACAAATCCATGGGTGGTCATTAATTAATTCTCTGCTTTTGAATTTGCATCCTGTGACTCTAACTGTATCAAAATATAATAATACAACGGTGTGACTACATCAGAAATGGGACCCGCAATCGCTAGAATGGTCACATGTGTTTTTTTTTCCAGTCAGGTTAAGCAGGGAGGAATGATTGTGCCAAGCTACTGAGTTAGGATAGTTTAATTTTTTCCATGGGTTTTTTTTTTGAAAAAGTTCTACTAAAGACAATTTTAATTTTTAATTTAAACTATTAGTCACAACTCTAATTTGAACTACCGATTAGAATTTTCTAATCTAAACTATTAAATACAACTTTAATTTCAACCTCTAATTTAAACTATTAGGTACAACTCTAATTTGAACCACCAATAATCCAGTGATCACCCTATTAGAAAAACTGTTTTTTCAAATATGTTGTATAAAAAAATAGCATTACAGGTCAAAAAAACTGAAAACTGTGTTCAGATGTATTGCATCTGAAAGAGTGAACAAACCATTCTTATTTTGATTGTTTTGATTGTAAATTTCAATAATATTTTGAAATGTGATGTACAGGTATTCAACAAAATTTAGCCAAGCCTATCACCCAACTCATTTAATAAAATAAGCCAAGCCTATCAGCCAACTCATTTAATAAAATAATGAAAGTTAAAAAGAGCTTCTTGATGAAGCATGCTGAATGCATAGCTATGCAAAAGCTAGAGTATGAAAAACCAATTGTCTGCTGCACTACCTGGCCTCAAATGTGCTTGTAAGGATTGCTTTATTGGCATTCAATTTTTCTGACCAATTCTTGGATATCAGAAAAATTTTAGATAACTCGCCAGCTACATGCCTCATATCAGGTCTACTGCTGGGATTTGCATCCAAACACATGGCTGCAAGTCGTGAAACTTTCTCAGCACCGTCAACAGGGTAAGAATCCTTGAGCCGAGGGTCAATCCACGATCTGAGTCTGCCCAAACAGTCGGGCTCAGAAACAATCGAAGACAAACCCTCGATGAGCGACACCCTCGTGTACTCCTCCTTCGCCCCATCATAATGTAATTTCACAGGATCCTGCCAACACCACCCCAACAGCAAACACATCGGTCTTCTGAGAAATAACACCATTTGAAGCATACTCTGGAGCCATGTAAACCTGTGTACCAACAATTTTCTTACTGGACGAACGCCAGTAATCCCCACCAGTGTCCCCAGAACCCTCCTCTGTAATCTCTGTACTGGAAGATGCCCTAACAGTGGATTCACCACTTAACTCATAGGTACCAAAATGGGCAATCATGGCCCTGAAATCAGGCTCCACAACGATTACACTGCTGGATTTCATGTATTTGTGAACATAACGCAAACCTGTATAATGATGAAGATATTCAAGCCCTTGAGCTACATCAAGGGCAATCTGAACCCTAGAAAGCCATGAAGATAGCACAGTATATCCAGGAACTCTGCTACCCCTCAAGCATTCCCTCAGGTTTGCACCCTCTACATATTCATACACAAGATACAGACGCCGCTCCTCCCCACACCCGCCCAAAAGATTAATAATGCTCCTATGGTGAAGATTACAGATTTCTCTCAATCTTGCCCTAAAATCAATCGAATCCGTTCGGCTCCTTTCTGTAACGACAACGGATTTACCTCTCAGCGTGCACTTCCAGACAGAAGAATTCCCGAGCTTTCCAGAGCGGAAATTCTTGGTTGCCCTCTTGATTTCATGAAATGAATAGAGGTGGGGATTCTCTGGCAGCAAATCTCTCAGGCCGGCCAGAGATTGAGCACTGCTAGTAGAGATTCCGGATTCTTTTGAGAATTGGGTGGAGCTTCCAGGGTCGGTGGTCTTGCTGGTAAGGACCTCGTCTGAATGATGGGGTTTTCTTGGAGATTTTAAGGGAATTGGCTGTGCCACCATTTTGGGTTTGGTTCGGCACATGATGCATAATAAACACCCTGCTCAGACTAGCTCCCCATTCCCCACAGAAACGAACACCCAACATATGCGCCATTGGGCAGAACATTATGATAATACATTTCTTCACTGTCCTGGAGCATCCCGTCGGTCGTCTGTGTGTGTTTTCCACTATGGGTTAGGTCGGTTGGGCTGTGGACGGGGTTTCGTACTAGCCATGATTATTTTCGAGGATTTTTAAGAGATGTTACATCCCTAAACTTTACATCGGTTCGGCTGTGGACGGGGTTTCGTACGAGCCATGATAAGCCATGATGATTATTTTCGAGGATTTTTAAGAGATGTTTTTTTTAGGGAGGGGTTAGTGGCCAGAAGAAGTATTATGGGCCTTTTTTTTTTGTAATTTACATTCACATTACAAATCACATTGTAGCATATATATTACAAATCACATTGTAGCAAATAAACGATGTTGCACAGCGTCGGGGATCGAAACCTGGTGGGGAGTGTGGCAACCGACAGCCCCAACCATCATATCATGCACTCGCGTGCGAGGATTTTTAAAAGATGTTACATCCCTAAACTTTACATCCATGTGGGATAACAAGAGTGATGCATGTATCAAATGGGAGTTTTATCTTATTCCAAAGCTAAATACATATTAATATACACTTTCCAAGCCCATAATAAGCTTTCCACCTTCTTGGTTATCTTTTTTTCAACACAATAGTTTTAATTAATCTTATGATAAATATGGATCCCAAGATATTTGGATGAAGGAACTTCCACTAAATTATAATTGTGATATATGAAAGTGTCAATAGTGATACTATAGGATTTGATTAACATAACCTTTGTTTTCTTTATCCTCATAGAGACCTTGATGATCTTTAGATAACTATTAAGGTCATAGATATTTTTCTCCATAAGAAAAAATATCACGAACATAAAAAATAAGGATGATGCTATATATCGATGATAGTAGTACCATTAAAACAAAAGTACCATTAAAACAAACTTCATCCTGTCAACATTATAACTTTGCAATGTAAAAGTTGAAATGAGTAGGAGATAGTGAACAACCTTGCTTAACTCCTATATTACAATTAATTTCATTTAACCACCCCTAAGTACTCATAACCTTGGAAACAACATTTTCAAATAGCCTTATCATAACAATTGCCAACAAATAAGGAATTTTTATCCCTTCCAACCTACTCCAAAGGATAATCCTAGGCATAGTAACAAAATCTTTTATGAAATCAATGAAACAACAAAGAAAAATGATTTTATTATTGCAAGATTTCCATAATGATACTCAATGTCATAAGGTGGTCCACATTGAATTGATATCCCCTTAATCAAACTTCTCCTTTAACACTTTCCTATGGCTTTCAAGCCATATGATTGTTTATTTTTCCACAATATTTTCATAGACTGTGAGTAACATGGTGCTAATCATGACAATTTTATACAGAGATGAATTACTTATACTTGACTTTTAAAGATATGAATAATGATGCTTTGAGTTTCGTGTTTAGGGAATCCTTTCCTAACTACAAGATTAGAAACGTTATGCATAAGAGATATGATGATAAGTCCTACAGTTTTCAATATTTTCAAGTTGGTAGCCTTCACTCTCCATAAATTTCCTTTTCATGAGTCACTTGACCCCAAAGTTTATTTCTTATATAGAAAATACTTCATACTCTATATGAACATTTAGATTGTTGTCAATAACAATTGGGGATTCTTAAAGACTCCTTAAGAAGGATTTCCACTCCTTTATGGGAATCATAACATTTTCTTTAGTTTTATGAGTCAAAATTTACCTCCTAAATCTCCTCTCTATTTAATAAGTGGAGAAGCTTTTTTCCTCTTTATTAGTGTAGTATCATTTTCTCATTTTAGTTAGGGCATCATATGATGTTACCTTATCCAAATTAACAAAATCAAGAAGCATCTATGAATGTTTTCAAAGTAATTTTACAGTCATTATAATGTGAAGGGTAGACTATCCAACTTTTCTTTTTCCCTAACACCTTCATAGAGCATGAGTGGGCCTAATGGTTAAAAGCATGTGTTTCCTCCTAAGAAGTCACAGGTTCAAAACTAGAGGGGGGTAGAGTATGTATGCCTTCATAGACTTAGTAGTCAAATCGCTGCACGGAGGTGGGTCCACCTCCTTGTCCCCCAAACAAGGGGGTCTTATACACCAATTTGATGTTTGGCTTGGTTGTGACCTTAAAAATGTATATTATTATTATTATTACTCTTATGATAAAGTTAATCACCTTGTCCCCCAAACAAGGGGGTCTTATACACCAATTTGGTGTTTGGCTTAGTTGTGACCTTAAAAATGGATATTATTATTATTATTACTCTTATGATAAAGTTAATCAATATTCGTGATTTCATTTATTATTTTATCTTTTAAGCAAAAATAATTTTTATTTATATTTGGAAAAGGAAAAAAAAAAATCTATTATTTTTTACACAACAAAATTATTAAATTATGTTTACAAGAGATATGTATATATATATATATAAGATATTAATTAAGTAAAAATTTGGCTTTAAGAATTCTTTTAATTTAAAATAAGTGTTAAATTTATCAAACAAAAAAGTTTTATAATAAATATAATAAAAAATTAATATTAAAAAAATATAATATCAGAAGATGTTTTAATTTAATCTATATCTTGTACGAATCAAAACATTTCATCTCTTACAAACAGGGAGCTTGACATAAAATTAGATTATTTTCATTTAAAATAAAATTTAATAAAAATAACTTTCATTTAATATTTTTAAATTTTAATTAATTAATTTAATTAATTTTAAATTTATTAAATTAAGCTTGATTGTATAGTAAGACTAGGTCTCCTTCGATTAATAGGAAACCCTATCGACTCCCATGGCCGCCTCTGCAACCCAACGCTTCGGCTCAAAAGATGTCGGGGAGGGCTTTCCAGGCCAGGAGAACTCAATGCACAGCGCCCAGATCTACGCCATGACCCTTTACGTTCACACATCTGCAAGTTATCATGGCTCTGGAGAACAGAAGGTCTTCAAACGCGGAATAATAAAGACTGAAGCAGCATCCAAGCTCACTGCAGAAGGGGCCAGAGCAAACCACCTCCAGCAACACATAGGAATGCCGTATTCACTGAGCAATAACAGAAGGAAGCAAAGGATTGGGGTTTTCGGCGCCAACAAGGCTGGATCTGCAAGTCCATTCACCGGATCGGCCACGGCAACCCAAGAAAGGCTGTTGTATGGAGCCGCGCTGTCCTCTCCCACCGTGGAAAGGCATAAAATCCCTGGTTCAGCCCCGGATCTAACCGATCCAGCCCACAATCAACAGATGTGCCAAGACACCGTGAAAAGGCTGAGATTGTTCAAGGCGCTCAGCATTACAGAGGGCAAGTCAGTAAACGAAGCTGGCCGTCGTATGGCCATGCGCAGGGTTGACGCTGCTTTGCTCACGGATCACAGCGCCTTTCGCTCTGGACTCATAACCGACAAGGAGGTGGCAACGAGGGTCATAGCCGAGGGTTTGAAGCCTCGCAACACACCGACTTCAAAGGTCATAATGCGGAATGTGCCTGAAGAGAAACATGCATTTCAGATCCAAATCAATCTCTCGGGAAAAACGACATTGCTATGGGTATGCGCAACAGATCTTGTGCAAGATATTTTGCAAAATCTCGAACATCGACTGAGGATCCCCTCCTCTTACCTCAGATTGCTATATAAGGGTAAGAAACTTATGAATCCCCTTCCTCTCTCTGCTTACAGCATTTTCAAGGATGCTTCTATTGTGGCTACCTTTCGTTTAAGAGGTGGCTCCTTTAGGCAATCCTCCTCAGCGCCATCCTTCTCTTATAAAGATGCAGTCCGCAAAGACGCTGCCCATCCGCAGCCCTCTGCGGAAGCAGCCCAACCTTCTGGGGTTCCAAAGCCATTTTTGGTAGACAAATCAGAGGAAATTCCTTCCATCAATCTCTCACATTCTGGGATTGACGATCGCTATCAGCATTTTGCAGAATCCGCACTTATATGCAGATTTAACGAGCTTTGGCCTCTCACATCAGATCTATACCAGTGGATCCACACCAACTGGACTAAAAAAAGCGAGATCTACTTATGTTCAAAAGGATTCTTCATTGTGGCTTTTGACTCAAATGAAGATTACCAGAAGGCCTTAATAGGAGGCCCCTGGTTTTGGGGCTCGGCTGGGCTCTTTCTCACCCCCTAGTTTCCAGACTTCGACCCTTCTACAGCTGTCATCACCAAGATTCCCATTTGGGTCAGGCTCCTGAATCTTCCGGCGCATCTATGGCATATCTCTGTCTTCTTAGCCATTGCAGACACTTTAGGACGCTACCTGCAGGTAGATTCTACACGAAAGGAAAATGGACTCTTCACCTACGGCAGAATTTGTGTAGAAATAGATATTAGCAAAGGACTGCTGGATCAGATTAATATCAAGTATGGCGATTTCCTCTGGACTCAAACCTTGGATTATGAGAACACAGCCTTCCGTTGCTGCCATTGTCATCAAACGGGGCACCTCCAGAGTTCCTGTACCCAGTTCCTCGACAAAAAGAAGAATCTGAATCGCAAACCCAAATCCAAAAGCTGGAATCCATGTGTGCCTCCCCCTCCTATGGACGATACAGATTCCTCTAGTTCGGATGAGGAAGAAATCGTAGCAGATGGGCAGAATATGGAGATTCCGCTGGACGCTCCCTCGGTCGGTTCGGCAAACCCCTCCGCCCCTCAGAGCTCTCAGAAACGTTCTCATTCATCTTCGTCCTCAGACTCTGATAAGGATATTCAGCCGCCAGGGCAGAATAGTCTACAACTTGTTACGGCTCAGCCAAACTCTTCTGGATGGGTCAAAGTAAGCAAGAAAAAAGGAAAAAAATGTCGTGTGGCAACAATTGCCCTCTCAGGGTAGCTTCTCTCTATGAAGTTCTAGCTTTTTGTTTTCCCATGTTCTCTCTGGTCCTTTCCTTGTTTGTCACTGTGAAGCGAAGTGGTTAGCCCTTCACCTTTGGCTCCCTTGCTTTTCTGCTACGCTTGCATGCAAGCTTGATTGTACAATATATTTTTCTTCTCTTAATAGAATTAGGTTTTACTCAGAAAAAAAAAAAAAAATAAATAAATAAATTTATTAAATTAAAATTATATTAACTTTTATATTTATATTTTTCTCAAAATAATAAAATTTAATAAAAATAACTTTTGTAAAAAGCGAAAACCTGCTTTATTTTATGCAATGCCATTTTCTCTGATGGCGGAGGGAACTGGCTTTTGCTTTTTCATTTTGATAAGCATTTATATTACTTTATATTACACCCGTGGGGCTCCGCCAAACATATAGATATGAAGACCAACACCATCAACTGAGCAGGATATTTTTGAAGTCTGTTGTCAATGTTGGATCGCCTGCTGTCAGTGGATCGCCTGCTATCAGTGTGCCCTGATAACTAAATAATGATTTTTTAATGCGGAATAAATACTTAAAAGAATCATAAAGAAGAATCGTAAAAAACTTGATTACCAAGAAAACATATCTTCGGTCATTGATGCTACTCACACTCATACCAGACTTTCTGTTGCGGTTGACCCAGTCCACTTCCCTTTTGTTTTCTCAGTTGTACCCAAATTAGTGAAATAAAATGGGTACCAGTATCAATCAGTTGCTGATCAATGAGACTGAATCAGATTTCTGCCCACAGAACTTGCTAATTTGTAGTCTAATCAACCAGCGAAACCATACCAAACAAGCTTCTCGGATAGACACGAATAGCCGATATTTTGTTAAGATTGAAGTAATCTGCTGGCGAATCAAACACCGTTATGCACGCTGCTCGGAGCTATGCTTTGAAATTCATCAGCTCTGAATCTGTTTCAACCAAAAGAAAATGTGCAACCCCTTTCCTATGCCTTTGTTCTGCTGAAAAGGACGAAGAGCAGATTTGCTAATTTCTTTCTCCTCGGAACGTCTACCAAGCTCATGCTATGTACTGCGAAGAAAAGGGGAGCAAGAGGGAATGGGAAGAAAATATTTTGTGACAGTTTCACCCAAAATTTCTCATCCGTGTGGCACTTCCAAACTCTGCTCACTCTAACTTGATGGTGTAAACCTGAAGGGGATTGAGTTAGTAAGCTTGGGGACCAAACAGAAGTATTTATAGCCAAGCTTCCATCAAGCTTTTGTTGGCTATGTGTCAAGTGTTCTGGTGGGCCCCAGTATTGCAGCAATAATGCTGCAACTCCTGAGACTCCCTTCTTTAATTTTATCAACCCGGTAGTTCGTAACAAACTTGGAAGCGACGGTGCTGTATGCACAAGTACTAACTCTTGCCGCAGCTGTCACTTGATCAGCTGGCACAAGTCCGCTAGGAGCTTAAGCCAACTTCTATGAGCTCTTAGAAGAAGCTTTTTAACTGATGGATGAAAGCTAACTCAAAGGAGGCTAATCTACTTACAGAAAGAAACTGAAAGCAGAAAGGAAACACAAACCCTAACAAACCCTAATTTTACCGACTAAACCTACTAGTGCAAGAAGAATGATGAAAGCTACAAAAAGAGATGCCATTGACTTCTAGGAAGGTAAAACGCATGTGTCTAAGCTACTTCTACAGTAACATTTGAAAAGAAACATCTTTTTTGTATTTTTTAGTAAGTTGGCAGAACTATTGTGCATGTGATTTAACTGTTTTTGACTGTGCAGAGGTGGATTGGCGAAAGGAAATGCTTGCAGGAAGTTGTGAAGGTTAGAAGAGGGCCTAAGGGGTCCCTAGCACCCTTCCAGAGAGTTTCACAGTGATTGGATCTCAAGAAACCGCTTTCGTGAGCTTCTACAGGAAGTTTGCAGGGGTTCTACATGATGTTCTGAAATTTCTACATGATGTTCTGTAATTTTTCTACAGGATGTTTCGTAAAGAGGATTTTGGAGGGTTGATGGAGGAAAGTTGGTGGGAAAGTGGGAATGGAGGTTGGATAATGATGTTAAGGGGTCTAGGACCTCGTGAATGGGGCTAAGGAGCGATTGGATTTGTTCAATGATGGAGGAAGCGATGATGCACAAGAATGTAGAAATTAGGGCAAGGTGGGAAAAGTATGGAAAATGAAGGGTAGGAATCATGGATTAAGGGTTGGAGCAGATTATATGGTGGAGGAAAGGTAGATAGAGAGGTAATACAGGTGATCTGCACACGATTTTCTAAAACTGACCAAACAAAGACTATGCAAACCCAATATCTAGCTATCTTGACCTAATTTGACCTAAAGAACAACAAGCAAAATGAAAAGCAATTTATTTGCAACGAAATAATGTGAAATGATATGAAAACTAAGCAATCATTGACCTGATCATCTGATCCAGGTGGATATTGGTGGCCACCTGCCAGGTCCACCTAGACCCCCACCATTGTCTTTCTCAGCATTTTCAGTTTCCTTAATTGTAGCACAGTTTACTATTTTTAGCAGTTTTTCGGGTCCTGAACTTCCGGAGCCGTTTTGAGGCCCTAAACGACGTTTTTTTGGAATTCTGGGGCGATCGAGCCCTATGTTACCTCCCAAAGTGGTAGTACTCGGATAGATCTTTCTAACGAGCTATCGTACGCGTCAAACGGAGATCGTATGCCAAAGTTACGACCCCGGGAAATTGATGTACCAATTTACCCAAACGGGGCCCACAATTTGGCGTTTCATCTTCTAGGGTTAGGTTTCGGTATGTGAAGGGTTTTCCATTGTTTCTCAACAATAAATAGGCCTTCGAGCCTCATTGTAATACAGTTCAGAACAGTTCAGAGGCATGTAGCCATCACATCTCTTCTCAGAGATAAGCTACCATCGCCCTAGCTAGTTTATTACCATTTCTGTTTGTAAGCATATGTCAGTATTTTCCATTAATGAAATGAAGTATTATTTCCGCTGCATCTTTGTGTATATGGTTATCTCTGTAATTTGTTGCGTTCCTGCTTAAATCTGGATCAGTGGTATCAGAGGCAGATTCAGGAGCTCCTACAGAAAGGTCACATCCGTCCGAGTTCTTCGCCCTGTGGGAGCCCGATAGTGTTGGTACAGAAGAAGGATGGGACGTGGAGACTCTGTATTGACTATCGGGCGCTGAACAAGATCACTTTCCGTAATAGGTACCCGATCCCGCGGATTGATGACCTCCTAGACCAACTAAAGGGGGCGAAATATTTCAGCAAGATCGATATGAAGTCAGGATATCACCAGGTACCAATTGAACCCTCAGATGTGTGGAAGACTGCCTTCAAATCCAAGGAGGGCCTCTTCGAATGGTTGGTCATGCCTTTCGGATTGACGAATGCTCCTGCAACCTTTATGAGGCTAATGGATGACACCTTGCGGCCATTCACCAACTCCTTTGTAGTAGTATACTTGGATGACATTCTGATCTTCAGCCAGAGTTGGGAAGAGCACCTCCACCACATCCGACAAGTTCTCCAAACACTGCGACAACACAAGCTATGTGCCAATTTGGAGAAATGCACTTTTGGCATGACCGAGGTCCAGTATCTGGGATACATCATTGATGAACAAGGGGTGCATGTCGATCCAGCCAAGGTCCAAGTCATTCGGGATTGGCCCTCTCCAACCACTCTAACAGAGCTCCGCAGCTTTCTAGGTCTTGCCAACTTCTACCGCAGGTTTGTGTTGGGATTTTCTCATATTTCTTGGCCCTTGAGTCAAGTCACCAAGGGCGGGGCGAAAGCAAAATTCTTTTGGTCTGAATCTCAACAGAAGGCATTCAGGGAGTTGAAGAATGGCCTCTGCACGGCACCAGTGCTCGCGTTACCAGATTTACAACAACCATTTGAGGTCGAGACAGATGCCTCTGACTATGCTATTGGGGCAGTCCTTACTCAACATGGACATCCAGTGGCATATCACAGTGAAACACTTTCAGACACAGTCCGGAAGTACCCCACTTATGATAAAGAGATGTATTCCATTGTACAGGCCTGCCGACAATGGAAGCATTACATTTTGGGGAAGGAAACGGTCATCCACACAGACCACCGACCTTTGCAATTCATACAGACCCAAGGGAAATTGCAGAATGATCGCCATCAGAAGTGGTCTACATACCTGCAACAGTTTCACTTGAATATCAAGTATAAAAAGGGCAGCACCAATAATGTTGCAGATTGCCTCAGTCGACCACCGATCATGGCGCTAACCACCGTGCTCAACTCTTGCGGGTACGAGACTTCTGATTGGCCACTTCTCTACAAAAGCGACCCAGAATTCAGCCACACATACCAGACACTCTTGGAGGGTCGGCAGGTTGCAGATTTTCACCTCCAGGATGCCCTATTATGCCACCTCGGTCACCTTTGTGTTCCTTCAAGCGAGCGTGCCAAGATGATTTGGGAAGCACACTATAGTCGGGCTGCTGGGCATTTCGGGGTCGAGAAAACAGTGGTGGTACTGCAAAACTATTTCTATTGGCCGAATCTTCGACAGGATGTTGGGAAGTACATCCGATCATGTACTGCCTGTGCCATTGCCAAACCGACCATTAAGAAGCAAGGCCTCTATACCCCGTTGCCTACCCCTAGTCGACCTTGGGAATCCATCTCCATGGATTACATGTCAGGCCTTCCTTCCACTAAGCATGGAAATGACTGTGTTTTTGTGGTCGTCGACAGGTTCTCAAAGATGGCCATTATGATGGCCTACAAGAAGAATATCACAGCAGAAGCCACTGCTAAACTCTTCTTTGAACGAGTGTGGGTGCACTTTGGGATCCCACAGTCTATCATCTCAGATCGGGACAGTCGGTTTCTCAGCACATTTTGGTCCAGTCTCTGGTCAATGCTGGACACCAAACTCACGAAGTCCACAGCCTTCCATCCTCAAACTGATGGCCAGACAGAGGTTGTCAACAGGATGATTGTGCACATTCTGCGCATGTATAACTCAAAGCATCCACGCACATGGGATGAGAGCCTCCCCTATGTTCAGCACAGCTACAACCGAGCTCTTCACAGCTCCACTGGCCATAGCCCTTTTCAGGTGGGTTTAGGATTCCAGCCACTATGCCCCATTGATGTGGCCATGCCACTTGCAGCTACTCACATGAATTCAGCTCATGTCCAGTCCGAAACAGATAAGGCCACCAGCTTCATTGAGCGCATCCAACATATTCGCCAGCAGGTCCATGACATTCTTGAGAAATCAAATGCCAAGTACAAGCAGCGACATGATCAACACCGGGTGCCACACAAGTTTCAGGTGGGCGACAAAGTCTGGTTGCATTTGCAAAAGGAACGCCTTACTGGAGCCTATCGGAAATTGAGATCAATTCGATATGGTCCTTACACCATTACTAAGGCTATGGGAGACAATGCATTTGAGCTCAGCATTCCCCCATTCCTTGGCCTGCACCCAGTGTTCAATGTGGACCGCCTTCGACCATACTTTCCACCATTGCTAGACACATCCGACATTGCAGAACAGCTCAAACCCACAGAATTAAATCCAGATTGCATGGAACAAGCTGCAACTGATCGGATCATGGACACACAGATCAAGAACACTCGCCAACAACATATCCAACTGTATCGAGTTGTCAAAGCAGGCCAACTCCTTCAGCAGGGCAAGTGGCTCACCAGGGAACAAGTTCAGCAGAGGTTTCCTCATCTCATGGAGGAGCTCAACGCAATGGGGACCATTGCTTCCTAAGGGGGGAGGAATGATCCAGGTGGATATTGGTGGCCACCTGCTAGGTCCACCTAGACCCCCACCATTGTCTTTCTCACCATTTTCAGTTTCCTTAATTGTAGCACAGTTTACTATTTTTAGCAGTTTTTCGGGTCCTGAACTTCCGGAGCCGTTTTGAGGCCCTAAACGACGTTTTTTTGGAATTCTGGGGCGATCAAGCCCTATGTTGCCTCCCAAAGTGGTAGTACTCGGATAGATCTTTCTAACGAGCTATCGTACGCGTCAAACGGAGATCGTATGCCAAAGTTACGACCCCGGGAAATTGATGTACCAATTTACCCAAACGGGGCCCGCAATTTGGCGTTTCATCTTCTAGGGTTAGGTTTCGGTATGTGAAGGGTTTTCCATTGTTTCTCAACATTAAATAGGCCTTCGAGCCTCATTGTAATACAGTTCAGAATAGTTCAGAGGCATGTAGCCATCACATCTCTTCTCAGAGATAAGCTACGATCGCGCTAGCTAGTTTATTGCCATTTCTGTTTGTAAGCATATGTCAGTATTTTCCATTAATGAAATGAAGTATTATTTCCGCTGCATCTTTGTGTATATGGTTATCTCTGTAATTTGTTGTGTTCCTGCTTAAATCTGGATCATCATCTAACCAAAACTGGTATCATCTTCTGCAAACGAGAATACAACACTAACAGTTGCACGGTGAAGCAAAGAAAGTGTTTTTGTTGGCAGCAAAGTCACCTTTGTCCCAGCTCACGATCCCACTGAGGGAGAGGTGAGATCAGAGGTGCTTGATAGCCTTTTTCTGAAGATATTCTCTTTCATTAACCTATCAAATAAATCTGAACATGAAAAACCTTTTTAATCATCAAAAGCAACCTAAATAACTAAACAAGATTAGATTTAAATCTAAATAGCAGATTTTACTCTAAGAATGCAGCAAAAACACATAACAATAAACAAAGGAGGTACTAGGCACTTGAGTTGGGCCCAAACCTAAGAGCTACAGCCTCCTAAAAGAGATTAGAGCTGGTGAAAAGCTGGATCCATCTTTATTGAGCAAGAAATAATAGTTACATCAAAAACTGTCCACAAGGGAAAGCTTGAAAGTGTGTTGAAATGCAGAGCCGATCTATTGCCTAAAAATGACTAAAAGAGTGACTAAAATCGAACTACAAACTAGCTAACTTCTGCCTACAAAGTGACTAACTGAAATGAGGCCCTAAGCCCTCTTATTTATACAAATTGGGGACCCTAACAACCCTCCTAAACTTTAGGAACTCGACTGCCAAAACTTGTAGTTAACAACACTTTTACTATCACTTGCTCGGCTGCCCTTGTGATAATCGATTTGGTGGCCCTTGAACTCCGAGCTGATGGTGGAGAATTCGAGGTAAGGGCCCATAAATGAGGGGGACACCTTCCTAAAAATCCTCTCCACGAATTTGGCTGCCAAGTGCTTATACCTTTGATTTTGTCTCAAAATTGACTAAAAATCTGCACAAAGCACCCATTAGACTTGTTGGCATAATGACTAACCCAATTCACTCTATTAGCATAAATATAATAAAAAACATGCAATAAACTAATTAAAATGGTGGATTAAGTCGAATTAGGAGGCTGAATGAGCCCATATAATTATCCATTTTTGGGGCTCATCATGTTCTGAATCACTCCACGAGCTCCCAACAAGAAATTAATTTAACTACAGTTGATTTCCGTAATTTAAGGAAATGACCGCAGTTGGTTTCAGTGAATGAAGGAAACAACTGCAGTTGTTTCCAAATTATTGGCGGCAGTTGAGGAGTCGTCAATAGCCGTAAAGGGAGCTTACATTCTCCCACTTGGTCCATACTTTCAATATTAATGTCTCATTTTAAAATCCATTGATAATCTGTATTAAGTAATAGGTATATGAATCATGGGGATAAGTGCTCTAATGACGAGTATTATCTTTCATGTATTACTATGTATTTATTTCTATTATAAGCTATGTGGCAACAATTTCTTAATGAATAAACCCTATGTTTATTCTTGGTCCTACACAGATGAATTCTCTCAAATCAAATTAAGGTGCACATAAATATGAGAAAAACATCACAATAATTAAGAATTTCATTAAAATAACATTGTCCATACAATGAGAAACTACATAATGGAACCAAGTCCCATATTCATTACATGATCCTTGAATTTAAACGGTGGCATGCCCTTAGTCAAAAGATCAGTGATCATCAACTCAGTGCTGACGTGCTCAATGATCACTTTCTTTTCTTTAACACGTTCCCTTATAGCTAAATACTTAATGTCGATGTGTTTATTTCGACTCCCACTTTTGTTGTTTTTAGCCATAAAAACAACAACTGAATTGTCGCAATATATTCTCAATGGCTTAGAGATAGAATCCATAATTCTAAGCCCAGAAATGAAACTCTTAAGCCATACACCATGTAAAGTAGCCTCAAAACAGGAGATGAACTCGGCTTCCATAGTGGAAGTGGCAATCAAGGTCTGCTTAGCACTCCTCCATGATACAGCTCCACCGGCCATCATAAAAATGTATCCTGATGTTGATTTGCGTGAATCAACACATCCAACAAAGTCAGAATCTGAGTAGCCAATTACTTCCAAATTGTCCGTCCGTCTATACATAAGCATGTAGTTTTTGGTTCCTTGAAGGTACCTCATTACTTTCTTTGCAGCTCTCTAGTGGTTTAAACCTGGATCACTCTAATATCGTTCCAACATTCCCTTTCAAAGTCGTTCTTTGGGCATTGGTTCAAATTGAACCTATCACCCTTCACAATGGGAGATACACTTGGTGAACAATCCTTCATCCGAAATATCTCTAAAATTTTATTAATATAGGTTTCTTGTGACAGAGCCAAGATGCCTCGAAATATGTCTCTATGGATCTTAATGCCAATGACATAAGATGTCTCACCCATATCCTCCATATCGAAATTTTTAGAGAGGAATTGTTTCACCTCACGCAGCAAACCCTTATCATTGGTTGCTAGCAAAATGTCATCCACATATAAAACAAGAAAACAAATTTTACTCCCACTAACTTTCAGGTATATACATTGATCCATAATATTTTCTACAAAACCGAAAGAAGAAATTACATTATGGAATTTCAAATACCATTGGTGGGATGCTTGTTTTAAACCGTATAATGATTTCTTGAGCTTGCAAACCAATTGCTCACCATCACTAGAGGGGAATCCTTTAGGTTGTTTCATGTAAACCTCCTCCTCTAGATCTCCATTGAGAAATGTCGTTTTCACATCCATTTGTTGCAACTCCAAGTCAAAATGGGCTACTAATGCCATAATAACGCGCAAGGAATCTTTCTTAGATACAGGAGAGAAAGTATCTGTGTAATCGATTCCTTCTTTCTGAGTGAATCCCTTAGCAACAAGTCTTGCCTTGTATCTCTCAATGTTGCCCAATGAGTCTTTCTTTGTCTTAAAGACCCATTTACATCCAATGGCTTTTGCACCGTTAGGCAACCCAACAAGATCCCAGACTTTGTTACTCTTTATAGAATTCATCTCTTCCTTCATGGAATCGTACCATAATTCTGATTCTTTGCAACTCATGGCTTGTGAAAAGAACTTGGGATCATTTTCAGCTCGAATGTTGTAGTCAGATTCTTACAGATACACAACATAATCATTAGGAATTGCTAATCTCTTTGGTCTAGTAGATTTTCTTAATGTTGTATCATCATCTTCCTGAGAAGTATGTGGTTCAAATCATTGTTCAAAATTTCTTAGCAACTCTTGAACTACCTGATCTACTGGAATGTCATCAGCAGCTTGTGGTACTTCAACATTTGGTTGTTCAACACCAGTTTGTACTTGAGGGGTGTTGTGAACAATAACCAATCTATCACTTGAGGTGGAAGGTTGAGATTCTGAATGATCCTTCTCAGAAACTATGTTCCTAATTTGATCGCTCCCACTGATCAAGTCATTTTCAAGAAACTTTGCATTTCTTGATTCCATAATCCTAGTGCTGTGAGATGGACAATAAAATCTATAACCTTTAGACCTTTCAACATATCTGATGAAATACCCACTAATGGTCCTTGGGTCCAGCTTCTTCTCTTGTGGATTATCTATTCTCACTTGAGACGAGCATCCCCAAATGCGCATATGTCGCAAACTTGGTTTCCAACCTCATAATTCAAATGGCATTTTAGGAACAACCTTCGTTTGAACTTGGTTTAATATATACACTGCCGTCTTAAGTGCTTCAGTCCACAAGGATTTAGGAAGATTGGAGCTGCTAAGCATACTCCGCACCATGTCCAATGATGTTTGGTTTCTTCTTTCTGCTACACCATTTTGGTCAGGTGAACCAGGCATGGTGTATTGGGCAACAATCCCATGCTCTTGAAGAAATTTGCAAATGGCCGAGGTGCTTGTCCATCTTCTATGTATCTACCATAATATTCTCCACCTCTATCTGATCTCACGATCTTAATTTTCTTGCTGCATTGTTTCTCTACTTCAGCCTTAAAGATATTAAAGGCATCTAATGCTTCGTTCTTTTTATGAAGCATGTAGAGATACATACATCGTGAGTAATCATCTATAAAAGAGATGAAGTATCTCTCACCATGTGAGTCCATGTTTGGACTACATATATCAGTATGTATGATCTCTAATATGTCTGAACTCCTATTGGCACCTTTCTTTGACTTGTTGATCTGCTTTCTTTTTATGCAATCCACACAAGTCTCAAAATCGATAAAATCCAAAGTATTAAGTACCCCTTCATTTACCAATCTTTTGATTCTTTCTATGGAGATATGACCTAGTCTCCGGTGCCATAATTTAGAGGAATCTTCATTAATAACACATCTTTTAGTGCTAGTGTGAACATGCATTGAATCATAAGTGACATTGTTTTGTAAATTAATGCAGTAAAGACCATTAGACAAAATACCATTCCCAACATAATCAGATTTATAAAATAAACTGAAGGATGTTTCTGAAAAGTTAAAGGAATATCCAAAAGGTACAAGCCTTGAAACTGAAATCAAGTTTCTAGAAAAACTTGGAACATAAAATGTCTTTTCTAATTCTAAAACAAAGCCACTACTTAAAGTTAAATAGCATGTTACTATAGCTTCCACATGTGAGCCCATCTTGTTTCCTGATAAGATGCTTTGCTCACTTCCCACTGGCTTCCTTAGGTTTTGCAAACCCTGCAAGGAATTTGAAATGTGAATTGTTGATCCAGAATCAATCCACCAGGTGTTAATATTGACATTAACCATATTAGATTCATAACAAACAAATGAGATTGGATTATCTTTGTCCGCAAGCCATTTCTGAAATTTGGCACATTCCTTCTTCATGTGTCCCTTCTTTTTATAGAAGAAACACTTGGAATCCTTCTTGATATCAGCTTGGGGAGGTACTTTACCTTTCCCTTTCTTATTGGCTTGAGATTTGCCCTTTCCGCGCGCTGCCAATATTGCACTTTCTCCCAGTTTCATCACCAGTCTCTCTTCCTCTTGAACACACATGGTCATGAGTTCACTAATTGACCATTTATCCTTATGTGTGTTGTATGAGATTTTGAAGGGTCCGTATTGGTGCGAGAGGGTGTTCCGGATGTAGTGCACCAGGAAGGACTACGATATTTCAACCTTGAGTTTCTTCAATTGAGCCACAGTGTCCCTCATTTGCATGATGTGCTCGCACACACCTTTCACACTGGTGAGCCTTAGGGATGAGAACTTCATGATTAGGGTGCTTGCTAGTGCCTTGTCTAAAGTGACGAATTGATCATCAATGGCTTTCAGCGAGTCTCAGACCTTTTCATGCTGATCAGTGGAACCATGAATACCAGTTGAAATTTTAGTCTTAATGAAGATCATGCTTAAACGATTAGATCGCTCCCATCGTTCATAAAGCGTGATGTCTATTGCAGCGCTGGTATTAGTGAGTGCTGGTGGTTCATCTTTCCTAATAGCATAGTCTATGTCCATCCACCCTAAATGAAGGAGAATTATCTCCTTCCAGACCTTATAGTTATCTCCCTTAAGTTCAGGGATATCACAACGAATTTCAGAGAAATTTGCAGGTTGTACAACTGTATAAAATTAAAGATCACATGCTTATGTTAAAATTGAGGCCTAAAAATAAAATTTCATGCTTTACCAATGTAAACCATGCTTAAAATTGAATCTAATAATACAAAAATTGCCTGTGGGCTAAATTTTCAATTCAAGCATATTCAATTATTCTTTATGATAGAATTTATCAAATTGTTCACTTAATTCATAATTCTAAAGGGTATATTATGATTATAATTTGATATAAATTCTATCTTAGATTTGAACTTTTATGATAAAACTATTAACTCATAATTCTTGTGGGTAAGTTATAAATAATTTAATATTTTATCCTAATTAATTATATAAATATAATAAAAATTCTTGTGGGATAAAATTTATTATATTTAGTATAATTAATTACAATTAAGGTTTGAATATTCTTTAAGTAATCCTAATCAAACTTATTATATAATATTATTTAATTAGAGATGCTGTGGCTATTCTCTAATCAATTAAAATTATATGGATCACTAGACATTATTTCTTACATAAAAATTAACTTGATATGAAAATAATGATAATTTGCATAAATAAAACTATAATATTCATGCATAACTTTTAACAATGGGTCTCATATACTCATCAAAAATAACATATTTTAATTAGAGCAGAAATAATCACTTCATGCAAATTAAATACGAGCATAATGAATCAATTTTGCACAATAATTATCCAAATTGCATATAATTAAACTAAATAAATATTATAAGCATAAATATTGAGCAAAAATTAAACATATTTCCAGTTAAATGTCTTAATTCAGAAAATTCTCAAAATATGACATTTAGCCAAACATAACATGTCTATAAGCACCAAGGCAAAGATAAAAAAAAGCTCCGATACCAAATGATAACTAAATAATGATTCTTTAATGTGGAATAAATACTTAAAAGAATCGTAAAGAATCGTAAAAAACTTGATTATCAAGAAAACATACCTCTGACCATTGATGCTACTCACACTTCGATACCAGACTTTCCGCTATGGTTGACCCAATGCACTTCCCTTTTGTTTTCTCAGCTGTACCCAAATTAGTGAAATAAAATGGGTACCAGTATTAATCAGTTGCTGATCAATGAGATTAAATCAGATTTCTGCCCACAGAACTCGCTAATTCGCAGTCCAATCAACTAGCGAAACCATACAAAACAAGCTCCTCAGATAGACACAAATAGCCGATATTTTGCTAAGATTGAAGTAATCTGTTAGCAAGTCAAACACCATTATGCGTGCTGCTCGGAGCTATGCTTTGAAATTTATCGACTGTGAATCTGTTTCAACCAAAAGAAAATGTGCAACCCCTTTCCTATGCCTTTTGTTCTACTGAAAAGGATGAAGAGCAGATTTACTAATTTCTTTCTCCTCAGAACGTCTACCAAGTTCATGCTATGTACTGCAAAGAAAAGGGGAGCAAGAGGGAATGGGAAGAAAATATTTTGTAACAGAACTTCACCCAAAATCTCTCATCCATGTGGCACTTCCAAGCTCTGCTCACTCTAACTTGATGGTGTAAGACTGAAGGGGATTGAGTTAGTGAGCTTGGGGACCAAACATAAGTATTTATAGCCAAGCTTCCATCAAGCTTCTGTTGGCTATGTGTCAAGTGTTCCACAGATCATGGTAAAGAACTGCAGAGGGAGTAATGGACCACTCCAGGAGCTCCCAACAAAAAATTAATTTAACTGCAGTTGATTTCCGTAATTTAAGGAAATGACTGCAGTTGGTTTCAGTAAATGAAGGAAATAACTGCAGTTGTTTCCAAATTATCGGTGGCAGTTGAGGAGCCGTTAATAGCTGTAAAGGGAGCTTACATGCATGTCTACATTGTAGATTCACATAGCCATGGCTCCATTATGCCATGAAAAGCTTGCTTGTTGCCAGCTTCAGAGTCCGACAAACTGAATTTGTATGAGTTTACTCCGCTACCTAGCGCTAAGATTCCTACGACTGAATTCATTAGGTTGTTTGTAGTTTTTCGAAATATACAACCAAACTCCCGCTTTACAATTAGATTTTACGATATTTCTAAAATCTACAATCAACATAAAAATGTCAAAAATGTCCTACTTACTTTTAGATAGTTATATTCAATCCAACTAAAGTTTTTATACATTTCCAAAACATATAAAAGACTTTTCTCTTCACAATCAAATTGACTTCTCTCCTCACTATCAAATTTCAACAGATTCTTAAAATCTACCACCAACCTAAAAATACCCTACCTACCTCGAGCTAAGTTACAACTTACGCTCAATGCCTCTAAGTTGTCTGCCTATTTATTCGCTCTCCAAGTTTGAGCCCATGGCAGCGTACATGACATTGAGGGTATACAGCGTATTAGCTTACACTTAGAGACAAGTTCCATAAGATCTTTGACGGACTTAATTTGAATCTCCATCTTAATACCAAATAAGATCGCTCCTCCTTTGCTCGCCGAGTTTTTGTCATTTTAAATGTATTTGTGTAAAATCTCATAAAAATTTTAGTGCTAGGTGTTGTAGAAACACTTCAGATGTCAATTTCCCTCATATTCTTTCTCTCGAGGCTAGTTAGTAAACATGTAGCATTTTGAGCCTCCTATGTAATGTTGGTCACCATAATGTTGTGATTGACACCAAAACCTTTTATTATGAACGTTGTTGACTATACCTTAATGGTTTTATGGTTGATTGTTCATGGTTAGATTTAACAAATGCCCTTCAAAAATTCAAATAAATAAATTGGTGCTTAAAGTTCCAAGAATAAAACTACATTGCTATTTAATTAAAATTCAACATAAATAAATGTGCTCATATTAATGTAAGACTTAGAGACGAGCTCCATAAGATCTTTGATGGAATTAATTTGAATTACATCACAATAATTACATTAATATAAGATGATGTGATTAATGTAATTATTGTGATGTAATTAATCAATTATTGTGAATAAATAATAATGTTGGAAATTATTCAAAAAAAGCACAGTGGAGTTAGAATATTTCTTGCTCGATTGGAAACAACTGTTGGTGGTTACATTTAAGATGAAAAGAAAGATCGTATTAAATCACTTAGTTGGAGAAATATACTAAGTCAAGGTGAAATAAAACATTGTAGGAGAAAAAAACATACTTTAAGGAAAAAAGAAAGAACCTTTTTCGAGCAAAGAAAGAAAGAAAGAAAAAGCCTAGAAAAATGGGTTAGTAGACCCAAAATATTCTAAAGGCCAAGAAATAGGGTGAAATAAAACATTGCAGGAGAAAACAAACTTGAAGGAAAAAAGGAAGAACCTTTTTCGAGCAAAGAAAGAAAGAAAGAAAAAAGCCTAGAAAAATGGGTTAGTAGACCCAAAATATTCTAAAGGCCAAGAAATTTTAGTTCGGGGGGAACTCGCAGAGGGACTTCATAGTCGGGAGGAACTTCCTGAGTATTTTTCAAGCAACAACTATGGTTAGAATTTTTGTTATAATACTTTACTAATAGAAAATGTCAATTGTTATGCATACCCTATATGTTTTATAATTACTAATAGATGATTAACTGTAGATGAATGTAGATTACTAAAGGTAGCATCGTATATATTGGGACGAGGATCAATGATGCATGCATATTATACACACTGCCTAATATGTTATGGTGATTGGTATGCAGCTCTCATTATGCATGTATGGAAAACTTGGGTTTAGAAATCACTAGATATTTGTGAATTTTCTTACATATACAAGTACATGCATTTAAGGATAAATCGTTTTGTATAGAAATTGAAAGGATTCAACAAGTCCTGAAAATATTATTAGTGTGAAATTATATAAAATATTATCATGTAGGCATATAAAAGATCTAGAGGACTCAACAACCCACCAACATGGTGGAATTCGACACATAACTTAAGATGCATGTGCATACATTCTTGTCCATTTAGAGGTAAGTAGGAGTTGAGAAAGAAATCAGTTATGTAAATTCCTTAGCATTCTCATATCATGCCAATCGACTATTTATGGGATCAAAGACAAAGAGCCTTACAATTAATTGATAGAAAAGTAATATTTTATCATATTTTCTTAATGTTAAACATCGTGTTTAACCGATTTTTCCTCATTTTGTAAATAATAAATATAAATGAAAATAATTAAATAGTTAGTACAAAAAAAAATATCTACTGAAAGGAAATGAGAGGAAATCATAGAGGATGACTCTGCGTAAGATAAGGAAATAAAACGAATTTTGTGTTATGATGTTGTGCTAAGAGCATCCCTTGATATCAATCATGAGGTGATAAATCAATCTTACCAGAACTCGTGACCATGCATCTAGAATTCAAAGTAGGAGAGACCCAAACATACCACTTATTAATGCCAGTGTGAGAAGTTAACTAAGTAAGAGAAGAAAGGGTAGTCAATAGTATAGTTAGTGGTGATCTCTATGTTTGTGTATTGAGACAATGAAGCTAAACTAAGTAGACAAACCCCATTGGCGGTATGCTACATAAATTTGTAAATGAAATCTCAAATTGATAGTAACTCTTACACAATAGTCAAATCTTACATCTAGTTCGGCTTACACATATGTTGTGCAAATAATAAAGGAAGAACATGTACAACAATAAGTAAGTTTTTAATATGCAATGACAAATATAGAATTTATCAAATGTCCCATATTATAAACAATCCATTGAATACATAGATACCTAGCGAGCCAAAAACATACATATAGAGAAAAGAACTATGTCATAAAGTATATCTTTCTAATATTGGAAGAAAATTAAATCGTCTGAAGACAACAAAAATCAAAACCCTATTATGCTTTGGTAAACCAAGGTTTTGATAAATAAACAATATCCTTTGTCACCAGACCAAGTGACTCATTTCGGGCTTAACATATTTGTGCTTACTTAGTAATATTTTACAAATTATATAGATAACCTTGAATAAAGACATCAAATTTGTATGTGTGTATCCATAAGCAGCAGCATGGAATCAAAGATTCGAACCTTGGAGGAGGAGACATAATTACTCAGGCTCGACAAGAAGAAGAAGAAGAAGAAAGACCAATTTTTCATCAAAAATCTGTAAAATATTTATACGCCATAGGAAGGGAAATTTCATTACAACTAGGTTAGACTCGAACTAGAACAACAAGAAAGGACGAAGTGTAGATTGATACTTTTAAATTGTCAAAAAAGAAAAAAAAGTCTTTACCTATAAGAGTTTCTCGCCATATGCATGAATTCACCTCTACAAGTTTTTCCAAAAATGAATTTAGAAAAGAAAAATAAACAAACCAGATAATCCACAAAAACATCTGAAGAAAAAAAAAGCTAGTGACATCTTACCATATCCCAAATGCTAGAAAGTAACATAATTCAATGTGTTCGCTTACACATGGACCGGGGTCACTAGGTGCTAGAACCCAAAAGGAAAATGAATCCATTAACGTAGGGAATACTTGAGGGATTAAACCATGAAGGGTTTCACTTGAATAAAAGAAAAAAAATTAACCCAACTCGTATGGGAAAAAAACACACACCTGTGAAGAAGAGGCAGTTTGTGAGCCTCCATTCCTACCAGGGAATGAATATTGTTAGAAAAAGTGTAACATTACAATAACCCCATAATATAAGATTTGTGTTGAATGATCAAAAGGGAGAAAGAAGGGGAGCGATATTGCAATGAGGAAGTTTGGCAGATGATAAAATAAACAAGGAGTTGGTCTGGGACAACTACAAGCCACACCCTTAACTCCCGAAAACATTGTTCATCACGAGTCATACATAAGAACTAAAGTCTTTACAATTACCTGTGTAGGCGCACTAGTGGAAATAAGAGGAATCCACACCAAAATAGGTGGAAAAAGCGGCTAGGATACTTCTATTTATAAACGAATAATAAGAAAAAAATAAATAAATCTAAAACTCACATTCAATCAAACCAAACTTGAAAATTTTAAGAGAAAATGGTGAAGACTAACCAACCTACGAAGGTGTTATGAGTGCCGAAGGAAAAACAAAAAATGCAAAGCCTTCCTCTGCTAATTAACTATTCCACACAGATTCCACCAAGGAGTAAGGTACTTGCTACAAAATTAATGATAAGGAGTTGGGCATTCTCAGAAATGATTAGAAAAAAGGGAAAATAGAGCACAAAACGATGCAGAAATAAGAGGAAAAACTTTGTACTGTAAGAGGAAACTTCCATTACTTGGTTTTTCGCTACCTCCATGTGATGAATTTTGTAATATAGATGTTACAAGTCTAATGGGTTTCCATACTCTCTTTGTCAAGAGAAATATTCTCTACCCTACATGGTGCCAAGAGAAAACACCACAATGAGTAAAGAGAAAAATATTAGACACAAAGGGGTTGCCAAACTAGGGTTTGGCTAAAGAGATCTCAACCCTAGGATCAGAACAACAATAATCTCCACCATTGACAAAGGTCGAGTACAAATAGGATGTGAATATAACATGAGCGAATGATTGTCAACCAATCCCTTGCGTACAAGTGGAAAACCACCATAGCCTCAAAATCCACAACCTATCATTCAACTCCATATGGGCTCCACTAAATGTTTAATTCAATTACATATAATTGCCTCTAATAGAGTTACAATGTGTAAAATTTAAGAACCATGATAGTAATTGGTCACGCTATATAAAAATATCCCATATAAGGTAGACCAAAATATAAATTAATTATGTTATGCCAAGTCGTATGAAGTAAATGCCTATGATGAAATTGACATGCAACAAGCTAGATAAGTCTATAAGATAATTTATATCATAACCAATTATTTCAACAAAATTGATTATGTGTACTTTGGAACCATGATTATGGTATTCACATATAGTAATTTGAACATTAAACTTTTGTAGGTGCATATAAAAAACCAAGTTACGATATTTGATGATGTGGACTTCTATATTATTAGAAATACCTATAGATGTGTGGAAAAACCTCTAGTAGTAAAATTGGACAAGAAAAAAATTTGGGTGAATAAAATGGGTATGTGACATATGGTATCCAAGCACCAATTTCAAAACTTGGCCTACAGAGAAACAACGCATTTGGAATATATCTATGAGTAGAATTGTGAATTAGGATTAAGACGTGTATATGAATGATGGGTTGTGTTGACTATAAGTTACTCAAGTGAAGTAAGATTGTGTTATCAAATGTTTAAAAATAGAGGAGAAGGCTCAAAATATTAGCAAGGTAAGGATAAAAATAAACCTATAGTGGGGAGAGGAGGAAAAAAGCCTACATATATTAAAAACTTTGGAAGAGATCACCGATGGAAGAAATTCAGTAGAGGAAATTCAACTCAGTTGGCACAATCTAAAATTGGGTCCAAGCCCATGGATTTAAATAATAAAAAGATAGGTGGGGTTGAAGAAAGATAAACTTTGAAGTACTAGGGTTATGGGGAACCTAATTTATTGACGAATTGTCTGCATAACCCCAAGTCTATTCAAAATATACTAGCAATACATGAAGCGACGACAGTAAATGATATCACAAGGAATATTTCAAAGATAAGTGCGACACTAGAGGATAGGCAAGTAGAACATCAATCCACTATGATTGAGATCGAAGGTACTACTTTGAACCATTTTGTATTTGTCTTAATTGACCTTGGGGCTATTTTGAGTTATATTATTCCTCAAATTGTGGAAAAATATAAGCTAAAAACTGAAAAATTTAATAATGCATGACATGTATAGTTAGAAACTGGCACAAAATAGAAGATAATCAACCATGTGAAACATTGTCCCATATATTTAAATGCATGTTCCACTGAAGTAAATTTAAATATACTTCCATTAGGGTCATATGATGTGTTAACAGGTATGGATTAGCTGGAAAGGAAAAGAGAGGTAATGAACTATTTAGAGAAAACAGTGAGCTGTGTAAATCAAGAAGGACAACCAAAATTAATAAGAGGTATTCCAAAACCGATTTCAATTAGACAAATTTCAGCATACAATTGAAAAAGAGTGCTAGAAATGGGTGTCAACTATTTGTGGTGAATGTTGAAGCAAATGAACATCAAACAAAAAAACAAAAACTAGAGGAATTCACAATTATTAGATTCTAAGGATGTTTTTCCAAAAGATATTCCAAGTGTACCTCCCCACAGAGACATAAATTTCTCCCTTGATCTAGTGTCAGGAGCTACCCCATTTTCTAGAGCACCTTACCTAATGAGTATTCCAGAGTTATTTGAATTGGAGATGCAGTTGCAAGAATTACTCAATAAAGGCTATATTAGACCTAGTGTTTCACCGTGGGGGGCCCTAGTGTTATTTTTGAAGAAGAGAGATGACACCTTTATAATGTGCATAGATTATCGATAATTAAATAAATTAGTCATTAAAAATAAATAATCCTTGCCCCACATTGATGATCTATTTGACCAAGTAGGAGGGGTGTAGGAATTTACAGGGTAAGTTCCTCAGAAAGAATACCAAAAGGACACCGCTCACAACCAGATCACAGATCAATACACCAGTATTTTTGACGTGGTTAAAACCCTCAAAGAGGGAAACAGTCCACGGCCTGTCCCAACGTGGGTACTACAGGCAATTTATTAATCAAAGAATGAAAATTTACATAAGCTTCTCTCATGCACGGATTACCCGAACAATGATCCTCCATACGCTTTAAATAGAACTCATGGACCAATCGGGTGTCAAGCCACAGATCAAGTGTCGGTAATACCGAGGAGAGAATGAACCGTCGGATCACTACATATCGTGACCGTTGGATTGTAAGTTACAAAATGTATAACGGTAAATAAACACACTTTACCTAACTCTATACTAGACCAAGTTGAACTTAACTATTTCCTATGTGTCGGAATATCCTAACATCCCCCTTAAGAACAACTTAGGATAGGATTGAAGGATTTACAAATATGACACAATAGGAGAAGGACGGAGGCACTAGAGCCTATCCCCCCTTAGTGACAACTTCATGAACTCCAAGCATATATCGAAGTTTAGTGAACTTCGCCTCTGTGAGAGCCTTTGTGAAGATGTCTGCAACCTGATCATCTGTTGAACAATATTGCACTTCAAGAACATGGTCATGAATGAGCTTTCTGATGAAGTGCATGTGTAGTTCAATGTGTTTGCTGCGCTGATGCTGGACTGGATCTTTGCATAGCTGAATGTCACTTTGATTATCACACCAAAGTGTGGTTGGATGCTGCTACTCAAAGCCAAACTCTGATAGGATCTGACGAAGCCACAAGGCTTCCTTACTAGCTTCCACGGCACCACGATACTCTGCTTCTGCTGACGAAAGAGAAATGGCAGCCTGTTTCTTACAAGCCCATGTAATAGGTCCTGAACCAAGAGTGAAGACATAACCGGCAGTAGACTTCCGATCATCAGGGTCACCAGCCCAATCAGAATCAGTGAAACCAACTAACAGAGGAGCTGCTTTGGCACTGTAATGAATCCCAAACTGTACTGTACCTCGAACATAACGAAGTATTCTTTTAGCTGCTTTCCAATGACTTTCACGGGGGTTTTGCATAAAACGAGCAACAAGGCCAACAACAAAGGAAAGATCAGGACGAGTATGGGTTAAATACAAGAGTTTTCCTACAAGTTGACGGTATAAGGTAGCATCAACTTCAGGAGAAGTACAAGAGACTGAAAGTTTGACTCCAGACTGAAAGGGAGAAGGGGCTGGCTTACAGTCTTCCATGTGAAAATGACGAAGAATATCACAAGCATACTTGGACTGGGAAAGGAAAATACCCTCCTTGGATTGCAAGACTTGAAGACCGAGAAAATAGTGTAAGTGTCCTAAGTCTGTCATTTCAAATTTCTTTTTAAGGCTGGACTTCACATGGTTTATAAGGTTGGGATCACTACCAGTAAGAATAAGATCATCAACATAAAGAACAAGGATGATAAGAGAGTTGCCCACTTTCTTGGTGTAGACAGTATTGTCAGAATGACACCTAGAAAAGCCAGTTTCTAAAAGAAAGCTATCCATTTTGGCATACCAAGCCCGAGGAGCTTGCTTGAGGCCATAAAGGGATTTCTTAAGTCGACAAACAAGGCTGGAGTCTGTTTGTATGAAGCCAATGGGTTGTTCCATATAGATTTCTTCCTGCAAGTCCCCATGCAAGAAGGCAGATTTAACATCCATCTGATGGACTTCCCATTTTAAAGAGGCAGCAAGGGAAAGAACAAGGCGGATAGAGTTCATTTTGGCAACAGGGGAGAAGGTTTCAGTGTAGTCAATGCCTTCAACCTGTGAAAAGCCCTTAGCAACGAGACGAGCTTTATGTTTATCAACTTTCCCATCTGGTCCATACTTGGTTCTGTAAACCCATTTACATCTAACAAGTTTGCGTCCCTTTGGTAGAGGAACAAGATCCCATGTATCATTTGTCATCAATGAATGATATTCTTCATTCATAGCTGCTTCCCAATGTGGATGGCCTGAAGCTTCTGCAAAAGTGTCAGGATCATGATTTACTGGAGCTTGAGCCAGTAAAGAAGAGGCTCTTTCAAACTGAGAACGTGTACGTCGCTGATCTGTAGGATCACCGGCAAGATCACCTGCTGCATCCCGAGTAGCACGGACCCATCTTGGAAGTTGAGGATCCTGAGAAGGTGGGGGAGGATTATCATCCTCGCTTTCATCATCTGAAGAAGAAATTTTTCAAAAGTAGAAGAGATAGGAAGAGGTGGCACATCCGCCGGACTAGGCTCGCAGGCCGATTTATTTTCATCAAATTTTACATCTCTTCTAATGATAACATTTTTGGACTTAAATGGAATAAGTCTATAACCTTTTACATCTTCAGAATATCCAACAAAAGTACATTTCTCACTCTTAGGTTCTAAAGCTTTATGCTTTTCATCTGGAATATGGGCCCATGCTTCACTTCCAAACACACGAAAGTGACTTACATCTGGTTTAATGGAACTCCAAGCTTCTTCTGGAGTGATATTCTCTAGAACCTTAGTAGGAGTGCGATTGATTATATAATTTGCACAATTAATTGCTTCGGCCCAAAAACTAAGACTGAGTCCTTTAGATTGCAGCATACAATTAGCCATTTCCTTTAAGGTGCGATTTTTCCTTTCAGCTACACCATTTTGTTGTGGAGTGTATGGAACAGTATGTTGCATTTGAATTCCATTTTCGGTGCAAAAGTTGATGAATGTGTTTTTAACATATTCTCCACCATTATCAGTTCTTAGCTTAAGAATTTGATGTCCAGATTGTTTTTCAACAAAGGCTTTGAAGGCCAAAAATGTGTTAAATACTTCGCTCTTGAGTTTTAAGAAGTATACCCAAGTGCGTCTGGAGAAATCATCAATGAAAGTTAAGAATTACTTGCAGCCAGAGAATGAAGCAACAGGAAGAGGACCACATAAATCACTGTGCACAAGCTGTAAAGGGGCTGAGGCGTGCCAAGAGGCACGTTTGTCAAAACTGTCCCGATGATGTTTTCCGAGTACACATCCGGAACAAACACCATCTCTGCAAGATACCATAGGAAGACCTGTCACCATATTTTCTTTACATAGATGCTGAAGGGAGCGATAGTTTAAGTGACCAAATCGCTCATGCCAAAGTTTGCTCACTTCATCATTATGAGCAACAAATACTGAGGGAAGATTTGATGACCCAAAGTTGTGAAACTTATACAACCTTGTGGAATCATCAGCAAGACCAGTAGCTAGAATCTGTTTAGGATCTTTTAGATCCTTGATTACAACATCATGAGGTGAAAATTCAACAATTTTACCTTCACCTGAATGAGTTATCTGATAGACAGATAGAAGGTTGCAGGATAAGGTTGGAACACATAATACATCATTAAACTGACCATTGTCTAGATGAACAGTTCCAGTCCCTACAACATTAAGAGATCTATCATCACCAACATATATATTTTTGGTGTTACAATCATTTAAAGAAGAAAACATGGCTTGGTTTTTGGCCATGTGATAAGAGGCTCCAGAATCAATGAGCCACTCATGAGAATGAGAAGAAGAAGAAGATACATTTAATGCATAACCAGACTGAGATGATTGACAACGACATGCAGAAAGTGCCATTCCGGAAGTTGAAGTTGAAGTAGGCTCCACATGGATGTTATGTTTCTTCATTGCGGCTTCCAAGGCTTCCATCTTCTTAAAGCATTTAGATTCTAAGTGGCCATCTCGATTACAAAAGTTACAATGTCTATCAGTCTTCTTCCATTTGTTTTTATTGGTCTTATCATTTTGCTGAAATGATCTTTCATTTTGAGGCTGAGTTGGTTTAGGACCATTCTTTTGAGGATATGACTTCTTAGGATTCTTTGAATTTGGTTGCTGCTGGGCGGCTAACGCTTTCGTGGAAGAGTTTCCAAGATTAAGAAGACCAAGGTGTAAGAGTTTTTCTTGTTCTCTTATTAAGGAATCACAAAAGGAGTCAAAGGAAGGGGCCTTGTAGTCTTTTCCTTGACAAATGAAAGCTTCCCTTGTAGAATGGAAAGTGGAAACAAATACAGAGTAGGCTGGTCCCAACTTAGTAAGGATGGAATAAATAAGGTTACCATCTTCTTTCTTAACTTTAACACCTTCCAAGAGATATCTAAGGGTCTTGAATTTGGACAAGAAATCTTCAATGCAAGAAAAATTATTAGGATCCAAAGTAAGCAACTCATTTTCAAGTTGATGGGCTCTAATTTCATTTTTAATCCCAAAAACTTTAGCGAGTTTTTCTAATGCTTCATGAGGAGTCTCAAGTTTTGCAATGTGGAATCTAAGATCAGGAGAAATAGACATCCCTATCAAACCACGTGCTTGATCTTGTCTATTTTCCCATTTTGCAGCCTTGTTTTCATCTTTTGGTTTCTTCTCTTGGCCTATGGCTATTCTGAAGAGACCTTTACTTCTAAGTAAATCTTCCATGTAGGCTACCCATTGGAAGTAGTTAGTGCTGTCAAGAATGACTTGGCATGGACTTTCCATTTTTTTTTTTTTTTAAAACTGAAGCTGAAGATGCTGAAAGTAAGTGTTCCAATGGATAGATCTCGAAAAAATAGGCGGTTTTAAAAAAAAGGGCTCTGAAAAAGGCTTCCGGATGAAGAAGTTATGGCTTTTTGAAAAAAAATTGTTGACGTTGCCGGCAAAGTGCGCGAATATGCGGGAATGAAAAAAATCTGCCCCCACAAAATGGATACTTGAACCCAAGACCTCTACTCTCTTAAAATAGCTTTGAACCAATTGATCTATACAAAAAATTTGAGAGAGAGAGAGAGAGGGGGGGGGGGGGGGCCTTGGTTTGCGTGCTTGCCTTGAGAAAGCTCTTTTTCCCTACAAAACACAAAACACAAAACCCAACACGCATATGCAAAGAAAAACGAACCTTGCGGCTCGAAGTTAGCTTTAGCCAAAAAACTAGAAATTTAAAAAAAAAATCTCAAAGTTAGCTTTAGCCGAAAAACTAAATATTTTTCTCAATGTTTCTGATTTTCCGAGATCACACTAAGGTGCAAGGAAAAGAGCATACGCATGAGAAAAATCCTTCCTTTCTGTTTCTGATTTTCCCAGATCGTACAGAGTCGTAGGGCAAAGAGCATACGCAGAAATGAAAGGTATAGATCCGGTTAAAAAAAAAGGCTAAATAAACCGAAACCGAAACCGAAATAAGCAGAGAGAAAATAACAGTAAACTGCAAAAAACACTGTATACCTCCCGATCTGAAAAATGACGCAGCTAGGGCTACCGGAAACCTTTTCGCGTGAAACGAAAGGGGTTCCTCACTGAAACATATGTTCCGAACGCAACAGAGTAGTCCTCTCGGCCCGAAAGCAGTCAGAAACAGCAGATCTAGGAAACGACAGCCGCATGCAGTTCTACCGGCTTCAGATTTGGATCACCAACGGACGCGGCCCTCAAACAGCTCTGATACCATGTAGGAATTTACAGGGTAAGTTCCTCAGAAAGAATACCAAAAGGACACCGCTCACAACCAGATCACAGATCAATACACCAGTATTTTTGACGTGGTTAAAACCCTCAAAGAGGGAAACAGTCCATGGCCTGTCCCAACGTGGGTACTACAGGCAATTTATTGATCAAAGAATGAAAATTTACATAAGCTTCTCTCATGCACGGATTACCCGAACAATGACCCTCCATGCATTTTAAATAGAACTCATGGACCAATCGGGTGTCAAGCCACGGATCAAGTGTCGGTAATACCGAGGAGAGAATGAACCGTCGGATCACTACATATCGTGACCGTCAGATTGTAAGTTACAAAATGTACAACGGTAAAGAAACACACTTTACCTAACTCTATACCTAACTCTATACTAGACCAAGTTGAACTTAACTATTTCCTATGTGTCGGAATATCCTAACAAGGGGCAACTATATTTTTAAATATTAATTTGAGAAATGGTAATCAATAGTTACCAATAAACAATGAAGACATCCATAAGATAATTTTTCGTACCAGATATGTCACTATGAATTTGTAGTGTTACCATTTGGTCTTATTAATTAACTTACAACATTTATGTGTTTAATGAATAGTGTGCTTAGGAAGTACCTTGATAAATTTATGTTGGTGTTTATAGATGAAATTCTGGTGTATTCCAAGAATATGGAGGAGCATAAAGAAAATTTGAGACTGGTACTACAAAATTTTAGAAAACATCAATTATATGAAAAATTCAGTAAATGTAAATTATATAAAGACACCATATACTCGTTGGGCCATGTTATTTCGAAGGAGGAACTATCTGTTGATTTGGAAAAGGTTAGGGACATTTTGAATTGGCCCATACCTAAGGATGTGTCAGATGTTTTGTCCTTCATGGGATTTACTGAATACTAAGAAGATTCATTGAAGTTTTCTCAAAACCGGCCTATCGTGTCACTTTAGAGAAAAACAAAGGAACAAAATTTTAGTGAACTAAGTCTTAGAATTTTTTTGACAAACTAAAATATTTGTTAAAAATATCACCTATTTTTAGAATTGTAGATTTAGCCAAGGAATTTTTTGTATGCGCAGATGCTTGTTTCGAGGGTTTAGGTGGACTCTTAATACAAGAAAATTCTGTAATGGCCTACGAATCTAGGAAACTAAAACCACATGAAAATAACAATGTGCTATATAATTTAGATTTGGTTGTTGTAATAAATGCTTCAAAAATGTGGTGACAATACTTGTTGGATAAAAATTGAAAATTGGTGACATATCACATTAGTTAAAAATACTTTTTATGCAACTAGATCTTAACACTAGAATGCTAGGTGGATGGATTTTCTCAGTGAATTTGGATTTGATCTCAAACATATTAAGGGTAAGGAAAATAAAATGGAAGATTCTTTAAGTAGAAATGCAAATTCCCTTATGTAAATCTCTGATAGCAGTGTCATTATAGAGAATATATCATGAATTCAATCCTAGAAGATCAAAATTATCAGAAAATTCAACATAAATAGAAGCAAGAAGAAGTTATGGGCTATGCTGAAAATTCAGAAAAGAAATGTTAACCTACAAAAATAGAGTGTACATTACAAATGAAAGTGCTTTAAAATAGATGATATTAAATGAACATCATAAGAAGTCATATGTTTGACACCCAAGACATCAAAAGATGACAATTGCACCAAGAAAGGAGAATTATTGGACGGGTATTAAAAATGAAGTAGCAAAATATTTGTCTAAATGTTTAGTGTCAAAAGGTAAAGGTAGAACACCAACACTCAGCTGGACTGTTAAATCCACTGCCACTTCCCGAATGGAAATAGGAGGTGATTTTTTTAGACTTTATTCCAGAAGTGCCAAGAACAAGTTGACAACATGATTCTATCATGGTGGTTGTAGATACACTAGGAAAGGAAGCAAAATTTATACCAGTACAGTCTACATTTGGTATGGTTGAGTTGCAAATATGTTTATGAATGATATTTCTCGATTGCATGGATTACTAAGAATGGTAATATCTGATATGGATGCAAAATTAAATACCAAATTTTTGAAGACTTTGTTTTTGGTTATGGGCACTCAATTTAATTTCAGTATCGCCTATCAACCCCAAACTGATGGTTAGACAAAAAAGATCAATGGGACTCTAAAGGACCCGCAAAGAATGTATGTCATGGGTAGACCGATTAAATGGGAAGATTTCCTACAACAAGCAAAATTTGTCTACAACAATAGTTATCAAGCTTCTATAAACATGAGTCCCTTTCAAGCCTTCAATGGAAGGAAATGCCACACACCTCTTAGCTAGAGCCAACTAAAATATATGCTAATATTGGGACCTAATGCATTATGGGAAATGAAAGAAGTGGTATAAAAGATCAAACGGAACATAAAAACTACAGAATATAGACAAAAAAGTTATGCTGACAAAAGGAGGACACAAAAGGAATTTAAATTCAAAGAGGATGTATGCAAAAGAGTTGAACCAAGAAAAATCACCTTGAGTATGGGGACCTATGTTAAATGAGCACCATGATTCCGTGGGGCTTTTGAAATTTTGTTCGGGTCGAACCGGTAGCATATTAGCTAGCATTTCCTAGCCACATAAAAGTGCACAATGTTTTTCATGTATATTTAAAAAAAATATGTCCATAATAAATCTCATATAATTGATTGGAAATTGATAAAAGTGGAACCAGAAGGAAATTTCCTGGAAGAACCACTTCACATATTAGATCAGAGAAATATGTTGCTCCAAAATTGTTCCATCACTCTGGTTAAAGAGCATTGGAAGCGCTTTACACTTGTGGAGACCACTTGGGAATTGGAGAACAAAATGTGGGAGGCCTTTCCAAAATTGTTCCAAAAGGAGGAGAATGAGACATCCAACATTGACGACGATGTTGAATAAAAAGTGGGGTAATATGTAACAACCCTCTATTATCTGTTAATGATTAATGTTAACTATCTTTAGACATGGTCTATTTATAGATTGGATGGCTATAGAATCCATGTTTAGACTTGTGAGATGATGTGATTAATGTAATTATTGTGATGTAATTAATCAGTTATTATGAATAAAATATAATGTTGGAAATTACCCACGAAAGGAGCACTAGATTTAGAATATTTCTCTTCCCATTACAAGTAATTGTTGGCAGTTAAATTCAAGATTAGTATTCCCTAAAAACATCCTAAAAATTCCTGGGAGGAAATATTAAAAAGAAAAAAATGGATTTAATATGATGGGAGAGAAAGATATTATTAAATCACTTAGTTGAATAAATATACTAAGTCAGGGTGAAATAAAGTGTTGTGGGAGAAAAAGGCAGACTTCGGGGAAAAAAGGAAGAACCATTTTTGGAAAAAAGAGCAAAAAGGCCTAGGTAAACGGGTTGGCAAATCCAAAAGTGGGACACTGCTAAAATATTATGGGAAGGAAACTTATAAAAGAAAACCACTCAGGAATCAATGAGGTGGTTGATTCTCGAGGCCAAGAAATCTTAGCTTTGGGGCAAATATCAAAGGAAATTCATGGTCACGAGGAATGTGCTCGGTTCCTGAATATTTCTTAAGAAGCAATTGCAGTTCGAATTTTGGTTGTAATACTTTATTAATAGAAAATGTTGACTATTATACATACCCTATATGTTATATTATTACTTCTTGACAATTATTGGTAGATGAATGTAGATTACTTAAGGTAGCATCGTAGATATTTGGACGAGGATCAATGATGCATGCATAATATACAAACCTCCTAATATGTTATAGTGAATTGAATGAAGATTTCTTTTTGCATGTATGGAAAACCTGGGTTTAGAAATAACTAGATATTCGTGAAATTTCTTACATACGAAATTAGGTGCATTTAAGGATAAATCATTTTCTATATAAATTGAAAGGAATCAACAAGTACTAGAAATATTGTTAGTGTTAAATTATATCATATATTATCGTGTGGGCATATAGTAGATCTTGAGGACTTAACACTGCACCCAGAGGGTGGAATTCGGCCCAGATTTTAAGATTTAAGTGAATACATTCTTGTCCATTTAGAGGTAAGTAGGACTTGAGAAAGAAATTATTTATGTAAATTCCTTAGCATACACATATCAAATCAAGAGATTGTTTATGGATCACAAACATAGAGCCTTACAATTATTTGATAGCAAAGTAACATTCTGTCATCTTTTCTTAATGTTAAACATCATATTTAACTAATTTTCCATGATTTTGGAAATAATAGATATAAATGAAGAAAAATAAATCATAAGTATAGAAGTAATATACATATTGAACGAAAATGAGAGGAAATCATAGAAGATGACTGTGTAAGGTAAGGAAATAAAACGAACTATGTGCTATGATGTTTCACTAATATTATCACTTGACATCGAGCCTCAAGTGATAAATTAATCTTATCAGAACTGAGGACCATGCGTCCAGAATTCAAAGAAGGAGAGACCCAAACATACCACTTATTAACACTCATGTGAGAAGTTAACTAAGTAAGAGAAGAAAGGGTAGTCGGTACTACACTTAGTGTCAGTTTGTATGTTTTTGTTTTGATATAATGTAGCCAAACTAAATAGACAAACCCCATTGGCGGTATACTACATAAAGTTGTAAATGAAATCTCAAATTGGTAGCAACTCTTACACAATAGTCAAATCTTACAACTAGTTCTTCTTATGCATATGTTATGAAAATAGAGGAAGAACTTGTACAACAATAAGTAACATTTTAATAGGTAATGCCAAGTATAGAATTTATCAAATGTCCCATATTATAAATAGTCATTGAATACAAATATACCCAACGAGCCAGAAACATACATATAGAGAAAACAACAATGTCATAAAGTATATCTATCTGATATTGGAAGGAAATTAAATTGTATTAAGACAACAAAGTCAAAGCCTTATCATGCATAAGGACTTCATAAGAAATTAGAACCAAGGTTCTTACTAAAAAACATTATCCTTTCTCACCAAGACCAAGTGATTCATTTTGAGCTTCGAATCTAGGTGCTTACTCAGTGGTTACAATAAAAATTATATAGATAACCTAGAACAAAGACATCAAGTCTATATGCATGCATTGTCAAGCAATAAAGTGGAAGCAAATATTCCAACCTAGGAGGTGGAGACAAAATTATTTGTGCTCAACGAGAAGAATAAGAAGAAATACTAGTTTGTTGTCGAAAATCCCTGAAAGATTTATGTGCCCTAGGAAGTGAAAGTAGCTATAAAATTTCTTTACACATGGGTTAGACTTGAACCAGAATAAAAATAAAGGAGAAACTATAGATTGGTACTTTTAAATTGTAACAAAAAATAAATTATCTACCTCTAAGAGTAAAGAACTTGTACAATACCAACATGAAAACTCATCTACTAATGGAGATTAGTTCATCCGACCATCCACCAACTCAAGGCTTGTAAGTGTAGGAGGAGGAGGAGGTAACACCTCAAGCAAGGAAACTAGCTCCTAGTAAAAGGATCAAATATTCTTCGAAATGTGAGAGGAACAAGAAATGGAAAGCTCACTCCTTAAAATTAGGAGCTATCCTACTAGTGCAAGAGAGAGGAGAAGTATAAGAAGAAGAGAGGGAAAGTCGATAGGAATATTTGTTGGAGAAGAAATAAGTAAAATAATAAGAGAAGAGGAGGATAGAAGAAGAGTAGCAAAGGAATTCCTAGGAGGAGGAAGTAACACAAATATTGGAGGAAGAACAATTGATTCAAAAGTTAGAAGAGGAGTAGTTCAAGGAAGAAGATGCCATCTAGCCAATGGAAGAAGAACCAAATACTCTAGGAGAACATCCTCTCATAAACAGTCAACTTCCATTTGGAGAGATGGGGATCACACCTCCACCAACAAACAGGGTCATAGATGTATGCACTATAAAATTAGATCAAATTAAGAAGAGGATTGTGCAACAGAGGAATGGATATTTTTGAAAGTATCCTTAGAATCTAGCCTCAGTGTCGATGTAGAAGGTGACCACTGCCAACACTAGAAGAAATCTAAGTCATGACGGCAAATGTTGCATTGACTAAAATGGCACATGATAATTCTGAGTACTCGTTGAATGAGAATTCTAGGTTGAGAAGAGAACATGTTGTGGTGAAGAAACAGGAAAATGTCTTGCACCGAAGAACTAGTGACAATCATCACAAAAATTCAACATCGTATAATGGAATTCAACCATGAATGAAGAGATGGGGAAATGGAGGATACCATGGTGTGACTATATGATGATATGGTACTTATACAGGAAGTCATGGCTCCCCTCATTGGCATTTAGAAAAACGCATAGGAAGTGGTGAAACTCCTAAAGAAAGAAAATAGAGAAGTTAACCAGATGCAAGAAGGGGACTACCAAATATCCAAATGCTCCACAACATTTGGAAAATAAGAACAAGATTTCTATAGAAATAGATAGGGTTTAGTTGATAATCCACGTAAAGAATTACTAGAATCTTAGAGGATATTCAGTTAGTACTATGGCTACGTACAATCAACTGCATAATAGGTGTTATTATCTAACACAAAACATGTGATGCCATCCATCATATCTCTTGAATTAGTCAGAGGCAGAGAAGTCATCTTCCACAAGATTAGGGAATATATTGAACAAATCAAGAAAGAAACAGAACGAGAAGGCTTGGAGGTAACCAAAGACATTATCCAAATATACGCCTTTGCACCAATAAAAGCACACATGAATCTCTTATGGTTGTGGAATAATGTACCTTCAAGCTCCAAGAACATACTCACGGAGAAAATAGAGGTGAAGATGTTCTAAAAAGGAGACTTGCCAATTCGTGTTGAAGCCACCGCAAAGGAGTTTAGAGAATGGTACATTTACATTACAAGTGAATTCCATGAGGAAGAAAATGATTGATTCATTTAACGAGTTTTGTCCCATTGTAATTTTTGTCTTATTAGGCCACCGCCTCATTTATAAAATTACTAATGAGTGCAAGGGACACATTTGGAATATGAAAAGCCGCACATTAGAATGTCATGAGTCATGTATAGAATATGAATAGTCATAGATGTCAAAGAGTCGTGAGGAAGCTCAAAGCCCATTGTCAATTGTTATATATACCTCCTCATAACTCAAGAAAAAGGCTTTTGGAAGGCTTTAGATTCTAAAAGTTTTTCCTTGATTTCTCTTGCAAGACATAGGAGATAGATCATTATTTGGAGACACAAGTTGTGGCTTCATGTTCCACTATTCGATACAATGTTTCATTCATGTAACTATGTAATTGGGATCTCACACTTTTAATTAGAAGCTCAATGAGCCAACATTCCTTCATACATATATCGTAGATGTAGTTTGACTATTTTGGTTATGTTTATGGTATATGTTTGCTAAATTTACATAATAAGTTAATGAAATAATTTGTTTCTTAGCAATGGCTCTTATTGAATTAACGCTATTATACATTGACGATTGTTTTTTTCTATGTTGAATCTATAGGTATTTAGCAAGTCTTCTCTATATTATTGGGTCCCCCTTTAGGATATTACTATTAATTTTCTAACTAACATGGGGCTTGTTTCCATCACCAACATGGAAATCTCCCTTGTACACATTACATTGAATGTCTCACAAAGATCACATTTTTGCTGCCCTAAAGTAGTGTGTGTTCTCTTGTGATGGTTGGTACCCAAGACATATATTTAAATTATTCCAATAATGATGGTACTATATGACCAAATGGGACTTTTTACACCAAATGTTGTGTAGTATAATTGAGACTTCACATCGGGGATATTGCCTTACAATGTTGGTGGCATCCATCACCGTCAACATTTCTTGTGCTAAAACGAGGGTATATGACAAGTTGAGCCTTTGAAGTTTGTTTGAATATCTTAACTTTAATGGCTTCATCCAAAATCATAATCCCTAGGTGTTTTATCGAAGCTTTAAGTATTGCAATCCTCGTGGAATTTTTATGTAACTTGTCATATCTTAAATTCAACAGAAAGGGTAAGAGAACCATCCTTAATTACGTGATTGAACTCAACCAATTTCATTTTTCTAGTGGAATTTATTATAAAGAAATTATTGCATGATTGTTTACCCTTTCATTGGATGGTCGTGTAAAGAAATGGTGCTACTATTTACCCACTTCTTCTATCATATATTTCAATCATTTGGTTAAAGATATTTGTTGTTTTTTTGACATGTATGAGTATCAAGATGTTCTTAATGAAATCGATCAACTTAGAATGGAAGCCAATGAATCCCTTGAATATTTCGATGATAATTTCCTTCATCTTTGCTATGAGTTCCTATATGAGGATGTGGACTAAAAGTTCTTAGGTGAGAAATTTAGTTTCTTAGTTCAAATATCAAGGAAATATTTAGAATCTTATAACTCATGTCCTCCTGATCCAAAATAATATCAACTTCCTAAGGAAGAACTAGACCTGCCTTTTGTTCCATACCCTCCCCCTTTTGATGTTCCATTATTTGAACCTCAATCGATCATAAAATTGGAAGATAATCAAATTTAGTCGATTCTTTCCCCATTAATCAAATTTAACCCTTTGATGATCATGAACCTGATTCTTTTCTCCTCTTTAAATTATATGGTCATGATTGTTCAAGTAATATGGATGAATCTTTGTCCTTGCATGAATGTTTGGATTTGCAACAATTCCAAATGGAGTTTTTCTTAATCATCAAAGAATCTCTTTCAGGTATATCTTCGTTTGATCAAGAAAATGATATGGTTATCATTTAATATTTTTGAAATAATCTTGAAGATAGGTCTTCTTCTAAATTTCATGATTTAAATATAGACTCTTATTTTGATAAGTAGTTAACGATGTTTTCCCAAGTTGATTATAATTTTTTTTTCAATATTTAAAGCTAAGTCATGTGAGTAGGACACTTCATCCTACACTGATGGTTATGTCAGTGTCCTGTCAATAGGATGCTATTGTGAGTTTGGTCAGTTTCTAATTCTCTTAAAAAAATTTATTATTCAGGTCACCATATGGGATGTTGACTCTCTTCTGAGGGATTCTTATTTTATCCACGTAAAATTATTTAACTCCGAGGGGAGGATATTTAATGTGACCATTGATCTTCAACCGCTACATCCCATTTCAAGTAAATCTATGATCTAAAATGTAGAAACAAAGAAGAATATTAACAAATATTTTCCATCATCCATTGAAGAGTCTCACGTCCATGATAGTTTGGATTGGGGCCATCCTGATAATATTACTTATGAAACAGATCTGTCCTTGTTCAATTTTTCTTGTTTTTTTCCATGATCACATTGCAAACTCATTAGAATATTCTTATTAGTGTGGACCCATGCCACATGGCTTGTACTTGCATGCTTTTCACAAATTATTGTATGGTCATTTTCAGGGTATTTTTTACTGTTGTGGGGTTTATTGCTTGAAAGAGAAGTCGAGGGTAATCCACCATTGTGGTTGCATTTCATGTTTCCATTGGTCGGTGCAGATGGTTGCACGATTTCTTTGTTCACTACACTACTTTCTACTTTTATTCTGCACGATCATGCCTTCTGGTTTAAAGGTTGGGAGAAACTTCTTTGGCCGCATTGGAAGTTTCACTTTACATGACCCAAACCCCTTTGTTTAGGTTAGGTTAGGATAGGTTTCACATGGTTAGATGCATTACATTATTATTGTGTATTTTTATCTTCCATATTTTGATTTTATTCTTTTGGTTTTCTTTGTATTTGAATAAAGTTAGTTTTGAGCTTTGAGATGATGTGACTAATATTTTGTAAGGAAATTTGTAGAACTACATAACCCTTGGCTTATATGTTACTCTCTTCTTCGATTTGGTTTATCTCTTTCGAGTTGATGATTTTTTGATGGAAAATATGATCCTTTAGTTAGGAAGTTGTAAGAAAACCATGAGACCCACATCTATTTAGTATTCCCATTCCTGAACTAGGTCTTGTTTATGAATATATGTAGGTTCTTTCTTATTTATATGTTTAGAGTAATATAAGGAGGAAACTTTTAGCGATTAAAGCATAAAAAAACTAAAACCCGTCCCTAATGGAGAAAACTCATCTTCTCTTAATAATTTTTGATCCCTCTTATTCACATTGGAAAATAATAAGTGCCTATGCATAGTTTTACGAAAAGGAAAATAAAATGTAAAAAGGGTGAAAGAAAAAAAAGGCTTCCTGCACAAGGAGGTGAAGCAAGTGAATTCGTCGAGGTACTTTCTGGGCTCGCTGGAAGTGGAGAAATGCTTGTGTTCCTAAAGAGACTCCATCAGGGTATTGTCGAGGCCTGCTGGCACCGGAGTAATGCCAGAGATGTAAAACTCACACTTTTATTGCCTTTAACTCTCCATGCTATATTAGCCTTATTTACATCGACATGATAACAATAGAAACTATTGGATTGTTGTGTTATATTAATTAATGGAATAGGGGAGACTACATCTTTATCCAAGTAAGAGTGGGGAGAAAAGGGAACCCTTTGATTCAATCAATACTTCTTAAAGAAATGGGAGTGTATACTTACAATGAAACCATTTCAGAGAAGTTGGGGTTCTCCTAGTTTGTCTCCAAGTTTTGTCATTGAATCGATACTTCTCTAAGAAATGAGAGTGTATTCTTACAATGAAACAATTTCAGAGAAGTTGAGCTTGTCCCAGTGTGTGGCCAAGTGCTGTCAATTTTGGAGCCTACATTAACTATTATTTCAAGACCCCTTGAGTCAACATGTTTTTTTGATTTGTTATCTATGTGTTTTCTCATAGTGTTGCATCCTCCTAAGTCAATGTTTATTAAGCATCATCACTTAACCATTAGAATCATTTGAGTTAGTTATTTCTTGGCTAGGTGAAATAATGATATTTATCGACTTAGAAACTTTCCTTATCACCATGCACACACTTGAAAAGCACATAAAAGCATGAAAAAGAAAACAAAAATCAAGAAAAACACTTGGAAAATAAAAATGGCACTCAAAATTGATGAATACATGCTCTCAAATTCAGCGCGCTCCTACGACCCGAAAGAGTGTGCCCTCCTTGAACGTACTCCTTCATGATGAATAGATACGCCCTCCATGAGTGCACTTCTTCATGTTGAAGACATGCGCCCTTCCCAAGTGCATGCATGGGGCAACCTTGTTGCATGTGGGCACACTCATAGAAAATAGGATCCCACTTAAGTTCTTTAACTAACCCATTCACTTCATGACAAGGGTAACTCATGCATGAATAAAATTTTTATGTTAATCCATTTAAATAAACTCATTTAATCATTCTTCTTTCATAATCATTCCATATGAGTTGGGCACACAATTGGGAATCAAGAATCTATTCATCAACGAGGACAAAAAGTAAGTTTTGCATGTGAAACCTTTCCATTGCATTTCATGATTTCACTATTAAATATTTCTTTCCTTGTTGTTGATACTTTTTTTTTCCAGTTTGTTTGTTGGCATTTATGTTGAATCTTCATATTGCAAGTGTTAATATATTGTCCCATGCCAAAACGCTTCACATTCTTGAAACCTTTCACCTTCCACCATGCATGTGACAACAACTAGAAATCTTTGCAGATCTTTCTCTTCCTCATCTTAGCATCAAGTTCTACTACTCAAATATGTCTCTGATCTTCCAACAGGGAGAGTACACTGATTGAGCTTAAAGCCCGATAAAACTAAGAAATTACTCCCTAAGAAATGACCCCTTAAAGATGACAACTCCATCAACTCCACATCCAACTCCACAGACCTCACATGCATGAGTTCTAACTGAAGTCCTCCATGCAATAGCTCAACTAACACATAAAAAAAGCATATTTCCTTCTGTCAGCTACATGTGCCACATCCGTAGCTCGAACTGAAGTGCTCCAAGAGAATAAGATAATGTTTAGAGTCCAAATATTACTAAGGGCTAATAATATTTGACTGTTTCTATTTTTAGCCCGGCAGAGTAAAAATAGACTTTGATCACTCCTACTGTGAACCAGAAATAGAAGTCCATCTATTTTTCCCAACATGACCAATCATCCATAAACAACATCCTGCAACTCATAGACATGATCTATATGTCTAAAAATAGACATAGTCTAAAAATAGACTTTGTGCCATAATTTGCCTGCGGGCCCACTTAGTGAAGGCAACTCCTTTCCACTAAGCTCCATCATCTTGTTGCATTCTCAACACCTATGCATAGTTTTGCGAAAAGGAAAATAAAATATAAAAGGTGTTAAAGAAAAAAAGGCTTCCTGCACAAGGAGGTGAAGCAAGTGAATTCGTCGAGGTACTTTATGGGCTCGCTGGAAGTGCATAAATGCTTGTGTTCCTAAAGAGAATCCATCAGGGTATTTTCGAGGCCTGCTGGCATCGGAGTAATGCCAGAGATGTAAAACTCGAATTTTTATTGCCTTTAGTTCTCCATGCTATATTAGCCTTATTTACATCGACATGATAACAATAGAAACTATTGGATTGTTGTGTTATATTGATTAATGGAATAGGGGAGGCTACATCTTTATCCAAGTAAGAGTGGGGAGAAAAGGGAACCCCTTGATTCAATCAATACTTCTTGAAGAAATTGGAGTGTATGCTTAAAATGAAACCATTTCAGAGAAGTTGGGGTTCTCCTAGTTTGTCTCCAAGTTTTGTCATTGAATCGATACTTCTTTAAGAAATGAGAGTGTATTCTTACAATGAAACAATTTCAGAGAAGTTGAGCTTGTCCCAGTGTGTGGCCAAGTGTTGTCAATTTTGGAGCCTACATTAACTATCATTTCAAGACCCCTTGAGTCAACATGTTTTTTTGATTTGTTATCTATGTGTTTTCTCATAGTGTTGCATCCTCCTAAGTCAATGTTTTTTAAGCATCATCACTTAACCATTAGAATCATTTGAGTTAGTTATTTCTTGGCTAGGTGAAATAATGATATTTATCGACTTAGAAACTTGCCTTATCACCATGCACACACTTGAAAAGCACATAAAAGCATGAAAAAGAAAACTAAAATCAAGAAAAACACTTGGAAAATAAAAATGGCACTCAAAATTGATGAATACATGCACTCAAATTCAGCACGCTCCTACGACCCAAAATAGTGTGCCCTCCTTGAACGTACTCCTTCATGATGAATAGATACACCCTCCATGAGTGCACTTCTTCATGTTGAAGACATGCGCCCTTCCTGAGTGCATGCATGGGGCAACCTTGTTGCATGTGGGCACACTCATAGAAAATAGGATCCCACTTAAGTTATTTAACTAACCCATTCACTTCATGACAAGGGTAACTCATGCATGAATCGGTTTTTTATGCTAATCCATTTAAATAAACTCATTTAATCATTCTTCTTTCATAATCATTCCATATGAGTTGGGTACACAATTGGGAATCAAGAATCTATTTATCAACGAGAACAAAAAGTAAGTTTTGCATGTCAAACCTTTGCATTGCATTTCATGATTTCACTATTAAATATTTCTTTCCTTGGTGTTGATCCTTTTTTTTCCAATTTGTTTGTTGGCATTTATGTTGAATATTCATATTGCAAGTGTTAATATATTGTCGCATGCCAAAACTCTTCACATTCTTGAAACCTTTCACCTTCCACCATGCATGTGACAACAACTAGAAATATTTGCAGATCTTTCTCTTCCTCTTCTTAGCATCAAGTTCTACTACTCAAATATGTCTATGATCTTCCAACAGGGAGAGCACACTGATTGAGCTTGAAGCCTGATAAACCTAAGAAATTACTCCCTGTTTGATCAATTTTTCCTCAAGAGCGCACTTCTTCACAAAAAAGGACTACACTGCATGAGAACATCAGGAAGGCATAAAGCATCTCCATTCAACCCTTTGGCATGCAAAAGTGCACCCTCCTTTTCCTTGAGCACATGGGCACATTATGAAGCCCCAAAGCCTTGTTAACCTCCTCCTTTTTCCATTGGGAGTGTGAGAGTGCCCCCTCCTTGTCTCCTTGGGCACATAGGCACATAGGGAAGACTTGAAGGCCCCTTATTACATCCCTTCGACCCTTCAGGGTGTGATAGTGTGCCCTAGTTTAATTCCCCCCTGCTTGAGCACATGAGCGCACAACAAACCCTCGAGTGACCTTTCATGTCCCAGTCATGCTTTGAAGGTGCACCCTCTTAGTTTGCATGCTCATTTCCATGCATGCAAGTTATTTTATGTTGTCGTTCATAGTTTTTCATGATCTATCATTTGTGATGGATATTTGTAAATGATTTACAAGTATTGCTACATAGTTATGTTGTTTTAAGATAATACTGTCACTATGAGTGTGTTTCCCCAAACAGGCATTCATGCCACAAGTATTACCACTTTTTCGTCATTTGTTGGAGACATGTAATCTCCCAAGGTGACCTCCAAATAAATTTGAAAACCAAATGCTAATGAATGTCTAGATGTTGCCAGGCCAAATATTTCGATATACACAGATACTCAGTGCTTTATTGATAACAAAACACAGGCCACATGGAGAAAAATATACAACACATTCATGCAAGAGAAGTTTCCTTAGGACTTAGAAGATTTGCATGCATACATCAACATAAATAAGTATAGGATGCATAGGATGACATGTAGATTCTCGGTCATGCCATGTGCATAAGTAATTAAATGGATCACTACACATATGGATGGTTCTCAAATTGTGCTATGAAGTGAGAGTGGTAGTCATCTTTCCACCTATTCTGGTGAAGACATGTAAACATATCATAATATTCTCAATCGCAATGAATATGCTAGAAAAAACTTTTACAGGATATGTGCAACCCTTAAAACTACTAATTTTATAAAATCATGGTTTCGAGAGCATACCAAGTTTTGCAATGACCCATCTGCAGTTTATCTAACAAAAAATATCAAAGATGTATATCAGTACTTTATAGCAATGTATGGTCGATTATATGGGCCTAATAATTTTGAGGTGTTCTAAGAGAATTAGATATACATGCTCAATATAGTAATTACCCAGGGGAGAGTTTTCGTTCGGGTGGATATCATATCATTTGATTTGCAGTGTCAAGTTGGGCAGGAAAAAGAATATTTAAGGGTTAACCAAAACCATAATTATATATGTCTTCATTTCACTTAGATGGAATCTATGCACAGTATCCATTCCTAGGAATGAACTTGGATTGGAACCTTGAGGAGAAGGTCCTAGTTTTCTTCCACTACAGAGTATTATCAGAAGAAAGCTTCAGAGGCATAAATGACAAATTGGATGCACAATTCTTTGCAGCCATATTTCACATGATTTTTGAGACCAATCCTCCTTGCATTACCGATCAGGTGAAAGAGTCACATCAAGGTATCACATACTATTTTTCTACTCTAGAGGGTACGCACATCAGGTCCTTTAGTTGTCAGTTATCCCCTCAGCTTATGCAACATTATGTGGCCAACAATTTTTTCATGCAAGAAGTTTCCAATTAATTAGACAAGGGATTGTGAGTGACTCTCCAAAGAAGGAATAAATAACCTTGGCCTATATTTCCATTAAGGATAAGATTGTATGAATTAAAGAGTCACAAGGTGATGATAAAAGAGATACAAGAGTTCTACCATCTACATTTCACCACAAAATAATTCCATGGATATGATCCTAGGCAAATTGTCAGGAAACATTGTCAAAATATCAGTCACAATACGAGGTACTCATCCATGTCCACAAGAAAAGATGAGAAGATAAAGAACTCATACAACGCCAACACGAATAAACCTACACTAATAGAGACTTGTTCACCCCATGATCCACCAGCTCAAGAATTTCAAGTGCTGGAGGAGGATGAGATAACACCTCAAGCAAGGAAACTAGCTCCCAAAATAAGGATTGTATATTCTTCGATAGGTGACAGAACCAAGAAATGGAAAGATGACCCCTTAAATTTGGGAGATATCCTAGCAAAGAAGGAGAGAGGAAGAGTTAGCGGGATGATTGACTGGAGAAGTAACAAGAAGAGAAGAGGAGGATAGAAGAAGAGCAATAGAGGTAGTTCTAGGAGGAGGAAGCAACACAAAGATTGGAGGAAGAAAAATTGACTCAAAATATGGAAGAGGAGAAGCTAGAGGAAGAACATATCGTCCAACCAATGGATGAAGAAATGGATACTCCAGGAGAACATCCTCTCACAGGTGGTTATCTTCTAGTTGGAGAGATTGAGATCACACTTGCACCAAGAGACAGGTCATGGATGTATGTAGTGTAACAGTTGTTCAACTAAAGACGAGTATCGTGGAACAGAGGCATGTATATTTCTCAAAGGATGCTTAGGATATACTCTCATTGTCAACAAAGAAGGTGATCACTACCAACACTAGAAGAACTTTGAGGGCAGTCATGGTGGAAGATGTTTCATTCACTACAGTAAAACAGGATAACTCTAAGTAATTGTTGAACGAGAATGTTAAGTTGGGGAGAGAATAGATCAATCAACCGCAGCCAAAACCCATTCAAACTGCAGATCAAACCAAGATCTAAAAAATATGACTCATTGTTAACAATTTCATCCTCCATAGGGACATTAAAAGAAGGTGCTTCACATACAATTAGAAGGACATTTCCAGATTTCAGTGCGGCACTATAAGAAACCCTAGCTTGATCTGCTTGAGGAGGACTTGTAGAACTAGCTGCCATTTCTTCAAGATTAACTGATTCCTCCTTTAATATGCGTGTATTCACCATTATAGACTGAAAATCTTGCAATTATACGAGGAAAGTCATACTACAATGATCAACAAGACCAAAACCATAGTTGTCACGAGAATCTTTAGATATAATTGTCACTCCATCATTATTCAACTAAATTAACCAAAATAAATAAAAATATATATTTACTTTTATTTGAAAAATCCTATTTTGTATTTAATTCAATTCTATCCATCATTAAAAAATAAAATAAAATTTTATATTATTTTTCAACCATACAATAAGATTCAACTACAAATAGAATCCACTTTGAAAAAATTACAGAATAAATACGCTGATTATACTTTTAATATGGCATATGCATCATATGCGTTTAATAAAACTTAAAATAAGTTTTTTTTAAGATGCGAGAAAAAAATGAGTTTCAGACATTTTCAATAAATAAATAAAATAATCTACTTTTTGATAATTAAGTAATTTAGTTTTATTTATTTATTTAATAAATAAATAAAATAATCTACTTTTCGATAATTAAGTAATTTAGTTTTATTTATTTATTTTAAATTTGAATATTTAATAATTTATTTATATTTAGAAATATATTTATAATGTTTTTCAATAAATAAAAAATATACAGGGTAGTGTTTTTTTGTTTTTTTTGGAGTTTGAGTCCAAGAATCTTGAATGAAGCATTAATCAAGAATTTGAAAATATTATATCATATTGTATATTTTTATTTTAATGTAAATTAATTATACGTAAATTGGTATAAAATTTATATTGATGTATATTTCAAATTTGATAAATGATTGATGTAAAGTTGAGAAATAGACCAGAAATTTAAAAATATTAGATTATATTGTATATTTTTATTTTAATATAAATTAATCACATGTAAATTGGTACAAGATCTATATTGACGTGTGTTTCAAGTTTGATAAATGATTGGTGTAAAGTTAAAAAGTAGACTTAGTTGATGGGGCATGTTTTATTGCTGAATAATTATTTAATAATTTTTGAAGGAGGCAGGTGTGGTTTATAAGAAACTTTGGAGATAGGTGTAGTTTATAGGTCCATGAAACTTTGGAAATAGGCCTGGTTTATAGGTCCATGGAATTTAGCGATGGTATTTGCATGCCATTAAACGTATTTAAAAGTTTGAAAAACTCTATTGTAAAGTATCTTGAGCTTTTTTTCCTAGATTGGTTTAAAAAAATTCAAGATAGCACAAGAATTATATTAATCTAAAACATAAGAAATTGTACATAAATTGAGTCTATTGGTCTCCCACTTGAGAAATTATACAAGCATAAAAAAGAAGAAGATCTTTAGTCCATCTTGAATAACTCATATTGTCTATTAGAAATTCATGCAGAACTAAATTGCTCAGATGACTAAAGCCAAACCTATATGAAATTAAGTGTTATTGTTGTGATATAAAAACAAAAAGACAAGGAACTTAAACTTGTCAAGAATCATTTTGAGGTGATGCTAATAGAGGTATTGGAGGTGTGTTATCCTAGATTGTTTTAAGTAGCAATAGATTCCAAGCCATGGGCCTTTTAGCTAAGGTTATGAGTTTGGCATCTGTGGCTTTGAGATGGAGCTACATATCATCAAACCACGACATTATTTTTTGATATGATTCATTTCTTTCTATTAACACTTTACAAACTATGGTCTTCAACTGCAATTATAGGTCCACTGTCTTGAGGTATTTGATTTCCCAAGCATGAGTGCTACCTGTATCAAGTACCCAATCCATCATCTCCTCATCACTACCAGTGTCATGGATAAATCCATGCTCTAGTGGTGCCTCCTCCTCCATGAACTCAATCTCTTCTTGAACATTTCATTCAATTTGGCCCCAATACATCTCTATTTTTGTGCCTTGCCAAGCTTGGTAATAAGTCAATTGTCTCCCTCCATGTCGACCTTTCCAACCTTGCCTATCATGTGGCATAATGAACAATTCTATGAGTGAAAGCCACAAAGAAATGAACCCTAAAATGGTAACCTTCCAAGCAATGAACCTAAACATGGAGACTATTCGATTTGTAGTCATAGAAATGCCCAATGTCATGGGTGGATCATTCCCTTGCCTCCCGACCACTAAAGCATACTAGAAGAACACTCAAAATCCAACCACAAGTAGTTTGAGGAGCCATTTGAATCACGTGCTCCTTCAACCCAAGCATTAAAAGAACAACTAGCGGTGTGCAAACTAGTTAGTGATTCCATGTGAATCCTCTTGGTCCTTCCTTTCCAAGATTTGCGCTTTTCCCTCAGCTTGGGTTTGACAAAAACCACATGACCTCCTTGTTTGCAATAATATGACCAAGCTATGTTCCCTCTTACTCATTGCCATGAATGACATGTACCATTTATAAATCATACATGTTACCATAATCCCTCACGTGCATCAAGGTTGCTCAATGTCCATATATATTTTTTTAATTTCAAGAATTACACAAATTAAATTTTCCCATAGAAATATACCACACAATCTTTATTAATTGTGATTAAATAATACTAACAAACTAATATTGCATATATTATATAAATATTCTTAATCAAAATTGTAAAATGGTCTATTATTATTAGGTTGTGAAGTGTTATTATTATTAGATTATGAGGTAATTGTAAAGTATTAGTTGACTTTACCAACAACATATTAACATTATTTCTATTAAAGCTGAATTCTAATATTATTTCTATTAAATTTAAACATTATTTCTATAAAAACTGAATTCTAATATTACTTCTATTAAAACTAAATTTAATTTTGATTAAAAAAATTAATTACAAAAATATACTAATTTTTATATTATTCTAGTTTATATTAATATTATTTCTAATTCTAATATTATTTCTATTAAAACTAAATTTAGTTTTGATTGAAAAAAATTTAATTACGAAAGTATACTAATTTTTATATTATTCTAATTTTTGGATATGTTAAATATTTTTTTAATATTTGTTTACCAATTATTTAAATAATATATTATTATTACTTTTAAATTTTGTATATTAAATATAATCTGAAATACATAAATTAAAAAAATAATAATAATAATCAAATCAAATCAAATCCAAATTTTTATATAAATTTGTAAACACTTCCACTAACCATTTGAAATTGAAAATCCTTTACAGAAACCAAAACTAAAAATCCATTTACACAATTCCATGGGTGGTCATAAAATAATTCTCTGCTTTTGAATTTGCATCATGTGACTCTAACTGGATCAGAAATGGGACCCGCAATCGCTAGAATGGTCACCATGTGTTTTTTTTTTCCAGTCAGATTGAGCAGGGAGGAATGATTGTGCCAAGCTACTGAGTTAGGTTGTTAGGATAGTTTAATTCTTTCAGGGTGATTTTTATTTTTTTGAAAAATTCGTACCAAAGACAATTTTAATTTGACCTTAGAATCACTAATAATTTATTGATTATTGATCACCATATTTTCACACCATTCTGAGAAATCACACCATTTGTAGCATATTCTGGCGCCATGTAACCCTGTGTACCAACAATTCTCTTACTGGACGAACGCCAGTAATCCCCACCAGTGTCCCCAGAACCCTCCTCTGTAATCTCTGTATTGGAAGATTCCCTAACAGTTAATTCACCACTTAACTCATAGGTACCAAAATGGGCAATCATGGCCCTGAAATTAGGCTCCACAACGATTACGCTACTGGATTTAATGTATTTGTGAACATAATGAAAACCTGTATAATGATGAAGATATTCAAGCCCTTGAGCCACATCAAGGGCAATCTGAACCCTAGAAATCCATGAAGATAGCACAGTATATCCAAGCACTCTGCTACCCCTCAAGCATTCCCTCAGGTTTGCACCCTCTACATATTCATACAAGATACAGACGCCCCTCCACATATGAATCCTTGAGCCGAGTGTCAATCCACGATCTCAGTCTGCCCAAACAGTCAGGCTCAGATACAATCGAAGATAAACCCTCGATGAGCGACACCCTGGTATACTCATTCTTCGCTGCATCATAATGTAATTTTACAGGATCCTGCCCAGATAAAAGCTCCAGCAACACCACTCCAAAAGCAAACATATCAGTCTTTTGAGAAATCATACCATTTGCAACATATTCTGGAGCCATGTAACGCTGTGTACCAACAATTCTCTTACTGGATGAACGCCGGTAATCCCCACTAGTGTCCCCAGAACCCTCCTCTGTAATATCTGTACTCGAAGATGCCCTGACAGTGGATTCACCACTTAACTCATAGGCACCAAAATGGGCAATCATGGCCCTGAAATCAGGCTCCACAACGATTGCACTGCTGGATTTCATGTATTTGTGAACATAACACAATCCTGTATAATGATGAAGATATTCAAGCCCTTGAGCCACATCAAGGGCAATATGAACCCTAGAAAGCCATGAAGATAACACAGTATATCCCGGCACTCTGCCACCCCTCAGGCATTCCCTCATGTTTGCACCCTCTACATATTCATACACAAGATACAGACGCCCCTCCTCGCCACACCCGCCCAAAAGATTAATAATGCTCCTATGGTGAAGATTACAAATTTCTCTCAATCTTGCCCTAAAATCAATCGAATCCGTTCGGCTCCTTTCTGTAACGACAACAGATATACCTCTCAGCATGCACTTCCAGACCGAAGAATTCTCGAGCTTTCCAGAGCGGAAATTCTTGGTTGCCCTCTTGATTTCATGAAATGAATAGAGGTGGGGATTCTCTGGAAGCAATTCTCTCAGGCCTGCGAGAGATTGGGCACTGCTAGTAGAAGTTCGGGAATCTTTTGAGAATTGGGTGGAGCTTCCAGGGTCCGTGCTCCTGCTCGTAAGGACCTCGTCTGAATGAATGGGTTTTCTTGGATATTTTAAGGGAATTGGATATGCCACCATTTTGGGTTTGGTTCGGCACATGATTCATAATAAACGCCCTTCCCAGACTAGCTCCCCATTCCCCACAGAAACCAACACCCAACTTATGCGCCATTGGGCAGAATGTGATGATAATACATTTCTTCACTGTCCTCGAGCATCCCGTCGGTCGCCTGTATTTTCCACGATGGGTTAGGTCAGTTGGGCCGTGGACGGGGTTTCCAAATATATCAAGTCATGTCTTGAGATAGCTAGTGTCAGAGTCTCGAGTTGGCAAGTGCCCAAGTCAACCACCCACAAGCGAGAGAGTCGAAAAATCGACGATGTGAGTATGGGCACACCCGAGTTGTGCTACTAGCGTGTGGACGTAGTAGCGGGTGCGTTGTAACGACGGGTGCCCAAGTTTGAATAAGGCAACTCGTGTTCAATTAAAGATGTTTGATGGGAAAGTTCGGTTAAAGGTGACTCGGTGGGTGTCGAGCCGCCAGGCAGTGAGACGAGCATTGGGTGACCGGGTGGTGCAACGGGCAGGTGTGTGCAGATGAGCAAGGGCACCCACCTGACTGAATGTAGGTCAGTCGTATGACTTAGAAACTTTGAGGAGACACGTGTTGGGCATGCAAACAGGTTGGTTGGGCAACATATGGGCAGGCCGACCCATGAAGATAACCCAAAGGATGCGACCCTTGGTTTATTTGATGGGTAGCGAAGTGTATATATGGACGAAGGCTGCCACTCATTTGGAAAACAATCAATTTGACCAAGAGTTCAAAGGATAATAAAAGAGAGAACTTGGGATGAGGACGTAGGGCGGGCAAGCTAAGTAAAGACAAACTTTGGAGGATCGGAACTCGGGGTTTTCGCAGTGTTGTACTTAGTTGAACGTGGGCCACAGGGCGCACTTAGTTGAACGGTGGGCAGCAGGCCACATTTTGTTGAATGACAGACACTGCGAGCTGAACGTGGGTCATAGGTTGTACTTTGCTAAATGACGGACATTGTGGGATGAATGTGGGATATGGACCCCACTTTGTCCAACGACAGACATTGTGGAATGAATAAGGGCTAAAGGTCATATTTGTCTGAACATGGGTCGATGTGGGCTGCACGTTGGGCAGAAACGTGTAGGGGTTGCATGACCTTGTAAATTGTTGAATTTTGTAAAATTGAAGTTACAGAATTGTAAAGTGATTGGGTAGACTTGTCATTGAATTGCCCCTCCCATTTATAACTGTTGTACACTGCATTTTGATGATGTTTATGATTTTGCTGCTAATGAAAGATAGTTGAATGAAGATTAATTGTTTCCGTTGTATATGTATGACTAAGTAGAACACTTGAAGAAAATTGACTAAGTGTTGGATAGGCATAGTTCGAGAACCATAGTAGTGGTGAAACGAAAGGGTTGATCCGTGTTGTACTGTGCCCACAAGTAAAAATTGAACCGCCACTAGTGTGGGGTTGTGACAGCGAGTATATATTGGACATACAATCTCTTGGTTGAGTGAATATCTGAACCACACACCAATCTAGGAAACTAACTAGTTGGAGAGAAACTCTCAACCAAGTAAACCTCAACATACTCCTAAAAACTAGGACCAAACTCCTGTACATAGAATGAACCACAACAAAGACAAGTAGGAATTATATTTTTCCAAGTCACGCCTTGTAACTTGTTCATGCAGACATCATCAAATTGTTGACTTCCATATAAAGGAACAACCATCTACCGGAATGCATGAGTACCAATTGCTACAACCTCCAGTCAACTAGGATGTCCTTCGTGTACATAGTTCATTCAACCATTTTTAGCATACTTCTACCTGTACCTGCAAATCCCCCTCCATCATCATCATCATGGGTTGGGTTTTGTTGGATTACCTATAACCATGCTCTGGGTTTTATCGACTTACCCTAAACCATGCCCAGGGTTTTGTCAGCTGACCCTAAAGCATGCCCATGGTTTTGTCAGCTGACCCTAAAGCATGCCTACAAGAATCCCTATCCACTTCACTCTCACACGTGGTGTCTAGCTTACCATAAACCTACACTACAAAGTGTTTTCTGGCTTTCCACAAACCTACACTTCCAAAGTGGTTTTAATATTACCACAAACTTTATGGGAGTACACATGCTTCATCAAGCTTACATTAAACACTCCAACTCATGGATTTATTGGGTATATACTTTCCAAAGACCATTACAAAGCATCATACTTGCTTACTAATACATGTGTGATTCACATTATGTGAGGCTCCTATTTGGGGTCCTCTAACTAAAAACTAAATTTGTCTAATTTTAAATACAATAAAATGGAAAATAACTTATTTCTTTCTAAACATTTAATTAATGATAATATACTATTAAATTTTATTTTCCACAAATTAAATAAGTAAGAATTTCATTGCAACCATTTACATAAGTAATCAATAAAAAAAGGAATACTTGTTCCAATAGCTTAGTTGAAATGCTCCTGAGCTCCTGAATTTGTTGGGATGCTCCTCTTGACTACCCGATTGGATTTGTTTCCCAACCAAATCAAACCATATGTAGTGTGTCTAAGTTAAACAAATACTCTCCTTCTCTCCCTGAATCTCTTTTCTCCACCTTCTTCCAAAAAAAAAAATCCTCCAAAACCACAACCAAAACCAAAACCAAGACCAAGGATCCCCCTCTCCTCTCATAATCCATCCCCTTTTATGCCTCCTTCAGGATCATAATTCACTGAAGCTTGAGCCAGTAAAGAAGAGGCTCTATCAAATTGAGAACATGTACGTCGCTGATATGTAGGATCTCCGGCAAGATCACCTGCTGCATCCCGAGTAGCACGGACCCATTTTGGAAGCTGAGGAGCTGAAGGAGGATCCTAAGAAGGTGGGGGAGGATTTTCATCCTTGATTTCATCATCTGAAGAAGAAATATTTTCAAAAGTAGAAGAGATATGGAGAGGTGGCACATCCGCCGAACTAGGCTCGTAGGCCGATATATTTTCAGCAAACTTTACATCTCTTCTAATGATAACATTTTTGGACTTAAGTGGAATAAGTCCATATCCTTTGACATCTTCAGAATATCCAACAAAAATACATTTTTCACTCTTAGGTTCTAAAGCTTTATGTTTCTCATCTGGAATATGGGCCCATGCTTCACTTCCAAAAAAACGAAAGTGACTTACATCTGGTTTAATTGAGCTCCATGCTTCTTTTGGAGTGATATTCTTTAAAACCTTAGTAGGAGTGCGATTTATTATGTAATTTGCACAGTTAATTGCTTCTGCCCAATAATTAAGACTAAGTCCTTTAGATTAAAGCATACAATTAGCCATTTCCTTTAAGGTGCGATTCTTCCTTTCAGCTACACCATTTTGTTGTGGAGTATATGGAACAGTATGTTGCATTTGAATTCCATTCTTAGTGCAAAAGTTGATGAATTTTTTGTTAACATATTCTCCGCCATTATCAGATCTTAGCTTAAGAATTTGATGTCCAGATTGTTTTTCAAGAAAGGCCTTAAAGGCCAAGAACATGTTAAATACTTCACTCTTGAGTTTTAAGAAGTATACCCAAGTGCGTCTGGAGAAATCATCAATGAAAGTTAAGAAATACCCTTAGCCAGAGAATGAAACAACTGGAAGTGGACCACATAAATCACTATGCACGAGCTGTAAAGGGGCCGAGGCGTGCTAAGAGGCACGTTTTTCAAAACTGTCCCGATGATGTTTTCTGAGTACACATCCGGAACAAACACCATCTCTGCAAGATACCATTGGAAGACCTATCACCATATTTTCTTTACGGATTCTGAAGAGAGCGATAGTTTAAGTGACCAAATCGCTCATGCCAAAGTTTGCTCACTTCATCATTATTAGCAACAAATACCGAGGGAAGATTTGATGACCCAAAGTTGTGAAACTTATACAACCTTGTAGAATCATCAGCAATGCCAGTAGCTAAAATCTGTCTAGGATCTCTTAGGTCCTTAATTACAACATCGTGAGGTGAAATTTCAATGATTTTACCTTCACCCGAATGAGTTATCTGATATACAGATATAAGGTTGCAGGATAAGGTTGGAACACATAATACATCATTAAACTGACCATTGTCTATATGAACAGTTCTAGTCCCTACAACACTAAGAGATTTATCATCACCAACATATATATTTTTGGTGTTACAATCATTTAAAGAAGAAAACATGGCTTTGTTTTTAGCCATGTGATAAGAAGCTCCAAAATCAATGAGCCACTGATGAGAATAAGAAGAAGAAGATACATTTAGTGCATAGCCAGACCGAGATGCTTGACAACCACATGCAGAAAGTGCCATTCCTGAAGATGAAGTTGAAGTTGAAGAGTGCTCCAAATGGATGTTATGCTTCTTCATTGCTGCTTCCAAGGCTTCCATCTTCTTAAAGAATTTGGATTCTAAGTGGCCATCTCGATTACAAAAGTTGCAATGTCTATCAATATTCTTCCCTTTGTTTTTATTTGTCTTATCATTTTGTTGAAATGATTTTTCATTTTGAGGCTGAGATTGCTTAGGACCCTTGTTTGGTTTATGACCATTCCTTTTAGGATACAACTTCTTAGGATTCTTTGGATTTGGTTCCTGCTGGGCGGCTAACGCTTTCTTGGAAGAGTTTCCAAGATTAAAAAGACCAAGGTGTAAGATTTTTTCTTGTTCTCTTATTAAGGAATCACAAAAAGAATCAAAGGAAGGGGTCTTGTAGTCTTGTCCTTGAGAAATGAAGGCTTCTCTTGTAGAATGGAAGGTGGAAACAAACACAGAGTAGGTTGGTCCCAACTTAGTAAGAATGGAATAGATAAGGTTACTATCTTCTTTATTAACCTTAACACCTTCCAAGAGAAGTCTAAGGGTCTTGAACTTGGACAAAAAATCTTCAATGCAAGAAAAATTATTGGGGTCCAATGTAAGCAACTCATTTTCAATTTCATGGGCTCTAAGTTCATTTTTTATTCTAAAAGCTTTAGTAATCTGTTTCAATGCTTCATCAGGAGTATCAAATTCTGCAATATGGAATGTAAGATCTGGAGAAATAGACATCCCTATCAACCCACGTGCTTGATCTTGCCTATTTTCCCATTTAGCTACCTTATATTCATCTTTCGGTTTGGTTTCTTGGCCTGAGGCTATTCTGTAGACACCTTTACTTCTAAGCAAATCCATAATGTAGGACCACCATTGGAAGTAGTTGGTGCTGTCAAGAATAACTTGGCATGGACTTTCCATTTTAACAGAAACTAAAGCTATAGATGCTGAAACTAAGTGTTCCAATGGAAAGATCTCAAAAAATTAGGCTGTTTCAAAAAAAATGGTTATGAAAACGGCTCCTGGATGAAGAAGTTATGGCTTTTTGAAGAAAATTTGATGAAGATGCCGACGAAGTGCGGGAATGTGTGGAAATGAAAAATCCGCCCCCACAAAAAGGAGACTTGAACTCAAAACCTCTACTCTCATAAATTAGCTTTGGACCAAGTGAGCTATACAAAAAGTTTGAGAGAGAGAGAGGGGGGGCGGGGGAACTTTAGGTTGCGTGCTTGCTTTGAGAAAGCTCTTTTTCCCTATAAAACAAAAAACACAAAACCCAACACGGACATACAAAAACGAACTTTGCGGCTCGAAGTTAGCTTTAGCTGGAAACTAAATATTTTCCTCAATGTTTCTGATTTTCCGAGATCACACTAAGGCGCATCGGAAAAGAGCATACGCATGAGAAAAATCCTTCCTTTCTGTTTCTGATTTGCCCAGATTGCATAGAGTCGCGGGGCAAAGAGCATATGAAGAAATGAAAGGTATAGATCCGGTAATAAAAAAGGCTAAATAAACCGAAACCGAAATAAACAGAGAGAAAATAACTGTAAACTGCAAATAAACACTGTATACCTCCAGATCTTAAAAATGATGTAGCTAGGGCTACCAGAAACCTTTTCGCGTTAAACAAAAGGGGTTCCTCACTGTAACAGATGCTCCTAACACAACAAAGCAATCATCTCGGCCCGAAAGCAGTCAGAAACAGTAGATCTAGGAAACGAAAGTCGGATGCAGTTCTACCGGCTTCAGATTTGGATCACCAACGGATGCGGCCCTCAAATAGCTCTGATACCATGTAGGAATTTATAGGGTAAGTTCCTCAGACAGAACACCAAAGGACACCGCTCACACATAGATCACAGATCAATACACCAGTATTTTGAAGTGGTTAAAACCCTCAAAGAGGGAAACAGTCCACGGTCTGAGCCAACGCGGCCACTTCAGGCAATTTATTAATAAAAGAATGAAAATTTACATAAGCTTCTCTCATGGACGGTTAACCTACAAATGACCCTCCATGCTCTTTAAATAGAGATCATGGACCAATTGGGTGTTAAGCCACAGATCAAGTGACGGTAATACCGAGGAGAGAGTGAACAGTCAGATCACTACATATCGTGACCGTCAGATTGTAAGTTACAAAATGTACATAGTAAAGAAACACACTTTACCTAACTCTATACTGGACCAAGTTATACTTAAATATTTCCTATGTGTCGGAATATCCTAACACCACCTCAACCACCTATCATTAATGTCATAACTACCCCTTCATCCTTTCATTTGACTTTTCTTACCATATCTTCTCCCAAGTAAATTTGAGGGGACATTTTGGGGATAAGATATGGATATTTAATTTGGAAATTAATTGGGGAAGACCATATCTTCTTCCAAGTAAATTTGAGAGGGCATTTTGGGAATAAGATATGGAAATTTAATTTGGTAATTAATTGGGGAGGACCGTACCTTCTTCCAAGTATATTTGAGAGGACATTTTGGGGATATGATATGGATATATTATTTGGTAATTAATTGGAGAGGACCATATCTTCTCCCAAGTAAATTTGAGAGGACATTTTGGGGATATGGATATTTAAATTGGAATAAATGGAAGGAGATCATATCCTATCAAAATTTAAATTTGAGAAGACAAGTTGGGAATTGAATAATAAAAATAATAAAATTTATATGAGTAATAAATTTACAGTTTCACCAATGTAGGTATGTACCAATATTTATTGATAATTATAAGTCAATATTTTCAGGTAATTTAAACACTATTAAAATTTGCATGATAAGATTAAGTAGGGCATTACATACACCCCTCCTTCAGAAAATTTCGTTCCGAAGTTAGAGTGAAAAAGATACAAGGAGTTCGAAGTAGTTTGAAAATAAGGCATAACAAAATAGAGAGAGAGTTATAGTATTAAAATTTGATAAGTCAGAAAATGATATCATGTCCCATCAAGAATCTTCAACTAATCTATGTCCTCCTATCCTTCCTAACCTACTTCCACTCCCACCCTATCCATCCTCTACTGCTATATACTGTGGCATCGTCTATACCAATCTAACCACTGATAAAACCAAAATGGTGGAAGTGTTGACTACATCGACCTAACTTCCCCAGCAGGCAACTGGTAATCGTCATCACTGCCCTCCCACGATTCCAGGTTTGGAGGTTACACGGTGGGAAATGCCTCCACCCTTCCTTAAAACTAGGGTTAACACCCTAATATGGACCACACTACAGCGTTGGTTGGGTACTTGTCATTGAATAATCTAGTCAGGTAGTCTTGTCACTTGCCATTTACATTTTACCCATGTCATAAGAGTGCATATCAAGTAGATACAGAATGTAATAGAACAATGTACATCATACATTTCCTCATTAGATGCCTCGACCTTCCCTAATGGAAGAGTAGATCTTAGCTATCATACAGTTCTTTCCAATCTGCAGGTTGGTTCTAATTCATGCATACATATATAGATAGGTGATCTTAAACATCATGTTATTAAGTCTAGTATCCACGTGTCAATTTTGTAGTTTATACTAGAAATAAATCTTACATTAGATAAATCATAATTTCACTAAGTCATTCATTAGATAAATCATATCCACTTAAGCCATACATGAAACAACAATAACTCTAATAAGTCATGCACTAGATAAATCATCATCAAGTAAGTCATACATTAGGTCATACATCAAACATTTCCATCATCGGTACCTAATCCATCTAATTATTTATATAAGTAGTTTCACATGTCCAACTAAATGCATCAATATTACATAGTGTTCATAAATAAATAACATGGAACTGCAAAATAGAGCCTTAGCATAGGTAGCTATATAAGTCAAAATGGGAATCACAGATGCTCGAAAAGTGAGGGGTAGTCACGACATATAGTCTCCGCATCCTCCCAAGTAGTAGATCCTCGACTATACTTGTCCCACTGGACCTTAACCTGGTCCACCATGCGACGTCTGAGCTGTTGAACCTTATGGTCCAATATGCGTAATGGTTCGACCACTATGGTTCCCATGTTCGAGACCTGTAATTCCCTCTAATCCAGTTTGTGAGATTCATCAGAAACATAATGTTGGAAAATAGATACATGAAAAACATCATGAGGTTTATGCAAATGGGGTGGTAGTACAAGATGGTAGGGAACTGGTTCAATCTTCTCCTTGATCCTAAAAGGTCCTACGAACCGATGTGACAACTTTGTCCCTTTCCCAAACCGAATGGTGCTTTTGTTGGGTCGGATACGAATAAAAACTTGGTCCCCTACTTCATAACTGCGATCAATCCTATGTGAATCAACATAACTCTTTTGTCTATCTTGTGCTTCCTTTAACCTTTGTCGAATTTGTCTTACCTGTTCCTCCATTTCTTGAACTAATTCTGGCCCAACTATTACTCGGTCCTCCAACTTTTCCCAACTCAATGGCGTCCTACATGGACTTCCATATAGAGCTTGATAAGGAGGCATCCTGATTAAACTGTGGTAACTGTTATTATAGGCAAACTCTACCAATGGTAAGTACCTTTCCCATTGAGTCTGATTATCCATGACGTACATTCGAAACATGTCTTCCATAACTTGATTTACTCTTTCGGTCTCCCCATCTGTTTCCGGATGTAGTGCTCAGGTTAAACTGAGTCCCTAGTGTTGACTGCAAACTTGTCCAAAACCTAGTTGTAGATCGAGAGTCTCTATCAGAAATGATCTTTGTGGGTAACCAATGTAGTAGAATAACTTCACTTATAAAAACTTGTGCCACATCAGTAACATCGTAAGTGTCTCTTACTAGAATGAAATGGGCACTTTTGGTCAATTTATATACAATAAACAATATATCATTGTGCCTCTATGACGTGAGTGGCAAACCCACAACAAAATCCATAGAAATTACCTCCCATTTAGACATAGGGATGTCATGTGGTTGTAGGAGTCCTGCTGGATGGCGATGATCAACCTTCACTTGTTGACATTCAAGACATTTGGCGACAAACTGGACTATGTCATGCTTCATGCCTACCCAAAAGAAGAGTTTCTTCGTGTCCGCGTGCATCTTCTTCACTCCAGGATGTGCACAATAGAGTGCTCTATGTGACTCTTCGAGGATTGTCTTTCTTATACCCCCTTCCTTAGGTATGTACATTCTCCCTTGAAATCTCAATAGTCCATCTGGTTCAAGAACATGTCCCTCAAACTTTGGTTCTATCTGCTTCCCACTCTGGAGTGCTAATATAACCTTTAGATACCAACTATCTTCAAAGAGTTTCTCCAACACATGTTCCCTCAAATTTACCTTTAAGGCTACTAGGGAGAAGGTTTGTGGTCTCCTGCTTAGTGCATCGGCCACCACATTCTCCTTTCCCTTAATGTATGAGATCTCAAAATCATACTCACTCATGAATTCGCTCCACCGCCTTTGTCTAGAATTCAAATCCCTTTGAGTGAAGAGATGCTTCAGGCTTTGATGATCTATTCTTAACTCAAATTTTCTCCCAACGAGGTAGTGTCTCCACAGTTTCAAAGCTAACATCACTGTTGCTAACTCTAAGTCATGGGTAGCATACAACTCTTCATGTTTCTTCAATTTTCTAGATGTGTAAGCTATTACTCCGCCTTCTTACATCAATATTGCTCCCAATACTTGCTTCGAAGCATCGGTGCAGACAATGAAGTCTTTTTCTATGTCCGGTACTCGAAGGCTGGTGCAATAGTTAGTAACCTCTTTAGTTCTGTGAATGCAGTGTCACATTCATTTGCCCATTCATACCTGACCCCATTTCGCTGTAATGTGGTGATGGGTTTTGAAATCCTTGAAAACCCTTCCAAAAACCTGTGATAATACCCTGCTAACCCATAAAACTACGCACCTCATGAGCATTTTTCGGTACTGGCCAATCCATTATGGCCTTTAAATTTTCGGAGTCAATTGAAATCCCTTCTCCTGAAATGATGTGCCCAAGGTAATGAACTTTCTTCTGAAAGAAGGAACATTTTGACAATTTTCCATACAATTGATTTTCCCTTAATCAAGTCAATACAACCCTTAGGTTCTTTTCATGCTCCTTTTCATTCTTGGAATACACAAGAATTTCGTCTAGAAAGACTTGCAAAAATTGGTCCAAATACTTCCTAAACATACCATTCATGAGGCTCATGAATATTGTTGGTGCATTGGTCAAACCAAATGGAACAACTACAAACTCGTAGTGCCCAAACCGAGTTCGAAATGAAGTTTTTGAGATGTCACCTTCGTTAATCCTCGTTTGGTGGTATCCAGATCGTAGATCGATCTTTGAGAAAACCATTTCTCCCTTCATTTGATCAAATAGGTCATCTATTCTAGGTATCGGGTACCTATTATTTATTGTGGCTCTATTCAAGTCCCTATAATCTATGCATAGCCTTAAGGAACCATCCTTCTTCTTGAAAAAAATCACTAGTGCACCCCAAGGTGAAATACTAGGTCTGATAAATCCCAAGTCTAAGAGCTCTTTTAATTGCATCTGCAACTCACAAAGTTCTGGAGTTTTCATCCTATAGGGTTTCTTAGATATTGGTCCTACACCAGGTTTTAGGTCGATTGTGAAATCAATTTCCCTTACAGGAGGTAATCCAGGAAATTCCTTAGGAAATACATGCTTGGATTATGAAAAAATTGGGTGTTGATCTAGGGAGGGTCCTTTCTAGTCACTTACAGCCTCGACCACATATAGCTTGCAACCTTATCAGAGACAACGTTTTACCTTCATCATGGATATGAATCGTAGCGACACTCCTCTCTTGATTCCACAAATCTCAATTGGCCTACCTTCATCATCTAAACAAATCACCTTCTTCTTGAAACAATCTACCAAAGCTTGATGAGATTCTAGCCAGTCCATTCCAATAATTACATCATACGTCCCCAATGTTGTGACGTATGCCTTCAACTTAGTTATACACACCTCGAGGTTTACCTGACATTGGTCAACACTAGGTCCTACTGCTTGTTTTATCCCAGAAGCCATCTCAACTTGCTTAAAGTCATCGTGCTCATAGGCTGCCAACCCACATTTTTCTAATGCAACTGGTGAAATGAAACTATCTGTAGCATCTGAATCAAACAAAATTTTAACTTTTACTTTATTTATCATACTTGAGGTTTCTACCATGACAGACTGGTGTTCAACTTGTTGGTTATCAACTGCTGCATAGATTCGATGGTGGCTACTTGTCCCCCCCCATTGGTGCTTTTCCTTCTCTATGGTTGTTACCAGTTTGTAACTCAGGACAGTCACGCTGGTAATGAGGTCCCCTGCATCCCCAACAAGTGATGTGTGGTAGACCTTGAACCGAATGTTGTGGAGTTCTTTGGAAAGAGTTCCTTCCCTTGGGACCCCTGCCCCTACTTGTTGCTCCTCGTGTATGACCTTGATTTGCATGCACCCTTGAAGCTGCGGGTGAAGCTGCACTAGTAACCATTGAAATCTGTACTATCGGTGCTATGGGTACAAACCTGTTTCCATATGGCAGTGGCCTCAAACTTCCTCCCTTGGGGAAGGTATGAGGGGCCTTCCCCATAAACCTTGGTTGTTGTGGAAAAATGGTTTTGTTTCCACCCTTTAAGTCTAAGTGTTCTTCAACATAACAAGCATGTTCCACAACTTCTGCAACTGAGGATGGTTTCCACATCCGCACCATTGCCCTAATCTTAGGGTTCAATCCATAAATGAAACGATCCTCTTGGCGCTGGTCAGTATCCATGTAAGAGACATACTTGACCAATTCCATGAATATAATTTCATATTCTTCTACCATACGATTTCCTTGTACCAAGGCATGGAAGGCTCTTACCTATTGTTCTTCATAATATGCTAGTAGGTACTTTTTCCTGAATCTCTCCTCAAATAACTCCCAAGTAACTGTGTCCAAAGTGAGGTGTAGTTGACGCTCTAAGTTACCCCACCAATTCGGAGCACTATCTCTGAGTTGGAATATTGCTATTTTAGAATTGGAATTATAATCCCTTAGTGTGAAGCACCTTCTCATTCCTTCTAACTAGGCTTCTGCACGTTCGCTGGCACGACCTCCTGCAAAATCCGGGAGCTTAATCTTTTGGAGCTCCCTAGTAATGTCCTTGATTGGAGTTCCTCTATCATAGACTCTTGATCCCTCTAGATTTCCTAACCCTAACGGAGGGTGCTCTACTTCCACTTCATTTGTTTGGCGCCCGTCTAAAGTCTCATTAATTGCTTCTAGGGAACGCAATATGAAAGTCAACTTCGGTGAAGGTAATGGGTTATTTGTGGGAGGTCCTTGTGATTACCCTCCTTGACCTTGATTTCTTTGCGTCCTCACCATTTTGAATTGTTCAAATATGTGTATGATACATAAGACTTATTAGCACAACTTAGGGCCTTGCCAATTTTTACTCGGCTCACACATGTTTTGCATAATGATAGGTGAAAGTTTTCCTTTTGTTATGCTTGTAAATGACTATTTATAATATTCATAAGATAACTGTGGGTCTACTAAATCCTCTCCCATTTCTATCTAAGAAAGTGCTACCATGCACTGTTAGTCACCCTCAAATATCTTTAGATATCCCTAAACAATCATCCTAAATCCATCTTATATATTTTGAGCATTCACATAAACATTTACCGTTTTTAATCACATTATTATAATTAGGTGTCCTCTTGAAATTCCATCAACAATGTTAGATTAGTTTTCAAAGTGGATGCCCAGTTGTCTCAATCAACTCAATATTGACATTATTGTTAGATGTATACTATCCAATTGACATATATAGAATGGCTAGTGCTACATGTTTTAAGATAATAATATTGTATATTTTAAGTGATTCTAACACACCAATCAATTTTTGTTCACATTTGACAACTTTAATGTATTAAAATCTACTAAAAGGAAAGAGAAATATGTTTTGTGCAATGCAATGGAGTTGGGTGTTAAAGTTTTAGAAGATAGTTTTTTTTTTTTGTTAACTACTCAAAACTCCTACATTCCCACAGACACACACACACACACACAGAGATATATATATATATATATATATAATCTATTTTAAATTAAATAACATTATACTCTACTTTATTTACTATAATATTTAAAAATTCCAAGTTCTCAATTAACAATTATATTAATTATTTGTTATTTGGTTTATAACAAGTTTGATAACAACTAGATAAAGTTTGATAGGGTTGAGCCAAGTATAAGTGTAAAGCACGTTGAGAGTGGGTCTTTCATCCACAAAGATCCTAGGGTCGAACCCCTTCCTCAACCAAACAAAAAAGGGATGAGGGTTTTCACAAGCAGGAGGCACTGAAGAACAAATCAGTATGTATATGTATGTATGACTGAAGTAACGGGTGGCGTTGTGAAGGAACGAATTGGAAACCCATTTGGATTTTGGGGACCACTCCTACTGAGGCTCAGAGATGGATATTTCAGATTGGCTCCTTGAGCATCACAGAGATTCCACTGGTTTGAGTACTGACAGTCTTGCAGAAGCAGGCTATCCAGGAGCTGCGTCACTAGGTGATGTAGTTTGTGGAATAGCCGTCGTCAGAATTACCTCCAAATACTTCTTAAGGAGGGGTGTCCGAGTCAATGAGAGAGAGAAAAAAAAGAGATCTCAGCTACTACAGATGATTACCTTAAATTTAGTAAACGACATTCATAATTTATGGATTTCTCCTGGATTTTGCAGAATTGATAACTACTGTTTTTCATGAGCTAGAAAGGAATATTTCTGTATTTTGCAGGTGAGAATGCATATAGATGTGTATGAAATATCATGCAGGTAGCAGATAAACAAACCAAGATATTCCCTCACTGTAGCATGAGAATCTTATTCTTTATCAGACAAAGTCTTGTAAAGTTTCTGCTATGCTTTCAATATACTAATAACTCAGGATTTCAATCTCGTTATCTGTAGTAAAATACAAACAATATAAATGATTTTTTATGAGAACCCACCTACAAAGCTTCATATATACAGAAAGCGTATAGCAAATAACAGGGCTTTGTATCCCACATACGGATTCTTGTGGGTGTTAAATTCTGCCCTTCAGGTGGGTTTAGCATATGTTGTGTCTGCAATAGCACTGTTTGATGAATACACCAATGATTTCTTGTATATGCGAGAAGGATCCTGCTTTCCAAGGCCTAAGTACCGCAGCCAAAGCATGCCTTTGTCTGGAACCTTATCAAGGCGATATTCAATTGGCAGGGATGGATCATATGGAAGGAGTGGCTCTATCAGCCCAGGTAACAAAATGCCAGGTCCCCAGCGCACAAAGTATTTGAAGAAGAACATACAAGAAATGAAGCCTATGCAGATGTGGGATTATCTTTTTGAGTCATCTGAGTGTAATGGAAAGACCCTGGTTGAGGAAAATGTAATTAAAATTTCAGACATAGAGGAGTGGAACCGTATTGTGAAGTGCAAAATACTTAGTGATGGGTTACCTGCTTACTCTATTTTGCAGTACCTTATTTTTTCTACAAAGTTTGATACAATTGGATTTATGTTTACTGATGGAACCGACGACACGAAGAGTCTGGATCTATGGATAGTTGTGAAAATTTATCCTCCAGTTATGCAGCCGGAAATGTTGCAGATACTAGGCAACTGCATTTGTTGCAGGATGAATTTCATGGCAGCAACTTACACACTGATCCTTTACAAGACACACAACTGGATTGGGAACAGAAAGTAGAACTCTTTTACAACAATGCTTTGGCTATAAAAAATTAAAGTTCTTTCATAAAGAGGCTTTGAAGGCATAGGCATGTCATCAAGACTGCCTCGTTCTTGCAGCAACAGGCTCAAGCAAATCCCTTTGCTTCCAGCGTCCTGCATTATTGATTAGGAAAGTTATAGTGGTGGTATCTCCATTAATCAGCCTTATGCATGATCAATGCTTGAAGCTGGCAAAACATGGAGTTGCTGCTTGTTTCCTTGGTTCAGGGCAAGTTGACAAAAGCATTGAGGATAGAGATATGGTAGGTATGTATAACATTATTTATGTCTGTCTAGAGACACTTCTACGAGTAATTGGTTCATTACAGAATCTTGCAGAAAGTTGTGGTATTACTCTTTTTTCTATCGACAAAGCTCATTGTGTATCCAAATGGGGTCATGACTTTCGACCTGATTGCAGGCGCTTGTCTGTACTGAGAGAAAAATTTAAGGTAAGCAACGTTGAGTCGGTAAAGCATCATATACCGATTATGGCACTTACTGCTATAGTTAAACATCATGTTCGAGAAGACATTATGAATTCTTTGGGCATGAAGCCAAACACAAAAATTGTTCTGTCATCGTTTTTCAGACCAAATTTGAGGTTCTCCATGCATCATAGCCAGACCACTTGTCCATCATCTTACAAAGTGGATTTTCAAGATATAATTGATAGTTATACTAGACAAGGGGGCCCATCAAAGAATAACAAAGTAGGAGTTGATTTTTGAAAGGATTCTATAGATAGGAACAAGGAATATGCAAGGCAAATTGATTATGATTAAGACGAAACATCCTTAAATGAATCAGATAGAAATGAAGAGGAGACTGATGATGATGATATCATTGCAAAAACCAGTTTAATAAAAGATGGAGGAGACACTTGTAAAGGTCACAGTATGACAGTCGAATGCCTTGAGGATGAGGCTAATGAGCATATGGCTGAATACTTTGATGTGACATTTGGTGAATTTGAAGGATCTATTTTCAAAGAAGACCACCATTTAGAACTAGAAAGTGGTTCTTTTGAAACTGTATCGGTTGAGGAAATCCCTATACTAGGATCGGGTCCAAGTATCATATACGCACCCACAAGAAAAGAGACAGAAATGATAGCGAAAATTCTTAGCAAGTCTGGTGTGAAGGCTGCAGTTTATCATGCAAAGTTGCCAAAAGAACCAGTTGAGGCAAGTCCATGAAAAGTTTCATCATGATAAACTTCGGGTGGTTGTTGCAACCATTGCTTTTCGGATGGGAATTGGTAAGGCAAGTTTGCGGTAAATTATTCATTATGGTTGGCCACAGAGCTTGGAATCTTATTACCAGGAAGCTAAGAGAGCTGGAAGAGATGGGTTGCTGGCAGATTGTTGTTTACATGTTAACATGAAAAGACTTCCTTCCCTGTTGCAGAGTAAAAGAAATGCAGAGCAACCGTAGAATGCACTTAATATGCTGTCAGAGTGTTTCAAATTTGGTGTTTCTACCACATCTTGTAGAGTTAAGTTTCTTGTACGGTGCTTTAGAGAGGATTTGATTTAGACGAAATGTGGATTGTGTGATGTTTGTGTCAATGGGCCACCCAATTTTGAGAACTTGAGCAGGGAAAGGCAAGAGATCAGAGTGATGCACTTAAGGATACACATGGCAGTGATAAAAGAAGTTCTAAATTGCTAGTAGAATAAAAAAAAATCATTAATTTAGTCTTAAATGAAATCAGTTCCACATAATTTTTATAATCAAAATGATTACAAGTAACTTTGAGGGTTATAAAATCTTTTAGCAGAGATTTGGGTCTAGTGGGTCTTGGGTCCAGATTTTGAATCTGGGCTCTGAAACCACGTGTCGGGCTCCTATTTGAGGTCCTCTAACTAAAAACTAAATTTTTCTAATTTTAAATACAATAAAATGGGAAATAACTTATTTCTATCTAAACATTTAATTGATGATAATATACCATTAAAATTTATTTCCCACAAATTAAATAAGTAAGAATTTCATTGCAACCATTTATATAAGTAATCAATAAACAAAGGAATACATGTTCCAATAGCTTAGTTGAGATGCTCATGAGATCCTGACTTTGTTGGGATGCTCCTCTTGACTACCCGACTGGATTTGCCTCCCAACCAACTAGGATGTATTTCCTAGCCTAGGGAACCTCCACGGGTTCCCTAGCCCTCCGAGCCCAAGTCCAACCAGATGTAGTGTGTCCAAGTTAAACAAATACTCTCCTTCTCTCCCTTCTCTTTTCTCCACCTTCCTCCCAAAACAAAATCCTCCAAAACCACAACCAAAACCAAAACCAAGACCAAGGATCCCCCTCTCCTCTCATCATCCTTCCCCTTTTATGCCTCTTTCTCCCATCCACCTCAACCATCTATCATTAATGTCATAACTATCCCCTCATCCTTTCATTTGACTTTTCTTACCATATCTTCTCTCAAGTAAATTTAAGAGGACGTTTTGGGGATAAAATATGGATATTTAATTTGGAAATTAATTGGGGAAGACCATATCTTCTTCCAAGTAAATTTGAGAGGGCATTTTGGGGATAAGATATGGATATTTAATTTGGTAATTAATTGGGGAGGACCATATCTTCTTCCAAGTAAATTTGGGAGGACATTTTGGGGATAAGATATGAATATATAATTTGGTAATTAATTGGAGAGGGCCATATCTTCTCCCAAGTAAATTTGAGAGGACATTTTGGGGATATGGATATTTAAATTGGAAAAAATGGAAGGAGACCATACCCTATCAAAATTTAAATTTGAGAAGAGAAGTTGGGAATTGAAAAATAACAGTAATAAAATTTATATCAGTAATAAATTTACAGTTTCACCAATGTAGGTATGTACCAATATTTATTGATAATTATAAGTCAATATTTTTAGGTAATTTAAACACTAATAAAATTTTCATTATAAGATTAAGTAGGGCATTACACATTACAACATAATATTGAGTCTGCTTTATTTCAACACACAATCATTTACCTTGTTTGTCCATCTATTACTGCTTCAACCAACTAATATCCACTGCCACCATCACACTTCACCAACTTCTTCTAAAATCATATACAAACTTAGTGTCTTCATCTTGAATATTTCTAACTCCAATTTGTAGTTGTTAGAGTGATCAATTCTAACAAATTGCATTTACATGTTAAGTTGATCAGGCTCAACATGTTTCAGTTACAAAACCCAAAGAATTCAAGAAGACAATTCATTTCATCAAAGCATATACTAATTTGTGACATAGTGGAAGTTTTGGTTTCATCTTCACCCATGTGGAATGATTATTCCTCGTGTTTCTTTACCTCTCATAAAACAAAAAAAATTGCTAATGTTGCAGCTTGTCTTATGGGCTTTGATGTGGCACATTGTTGCTCCTCAATGTAGCTCCTTAACAGGGTCACAAGCTGCTCCTTAATCAGGTTTCCAATGCTCTAGCCCTCCATCTCGATTATCACCAGTTGCTCAATGAGAAGGGAACCTCGACCATTTATTGGAAATTTCTCGCAGGTTTGTTGGACGTTGGCTATAGTTTTCTAGCTGCACCACAATCGACTCTCATTAGATAGATCAAACAACAAGGAACGCACAGTCAAATTATCACAACCATGGCTCGGTCCCGTAATCGTATAATACGAAGCCGATGACCACTAAACAAACTGACTGCAGGAATGACCAACAATGTCTTCACCATTCAAATTTAAAAAAAAATACCAAATTAAAAATTCACGTAGACATTGTTTGTTCTTCTCCAGACTTCAAATGAATCAACAGACATCGTGGTAGGCATTGTAGGCAGGAGCATAACGCTCTCATATAGCACGCAGCCGTTGGCTCCATAGGCTATTGTCAACAACTCGATGCTCAAATTCCATTCTGTAACTCAACACTCAAGCTCTTTCCCAGCCACGACTCAAATTCTAGTCGACCGGCAACAGGAGGCCAACACATATTCAATAAAATTTCATACTCTGAAATATAGGAATCCAATGCTTGGTTCTTTCCCACAAAGACCGATCAGATCGGTGGAATCCTTCAAGGATCATATCCTCGCACAAATATCCAATTAAATAACAACTTCTCTCAAAACAACAGTGAAATGCATAATCAAAGGGAGGCAGAGGAATTTGAATGTATACGTCATTGCCGCAAGGAATGGCTCGAACCTGCATACTTTATGAAAATCGTAACTTTGGCTCGATCAAGAACCTTGCTCACATCCCACAAATATTCATGCAATACCAACCGTTGATAGTTTTCAAACTCCTTTTCGAAGTACCAATTTTCGCATTGGAATTTCAGATCTGAGTTGTTCAACAAACCCTCGGCGCTCAAAACTTCTATTGCTTATATATCACCTCTCTGCAACATCCAATTTCATGAGAAAACTGATAATATTTTTCACACACTAGGAAAGCGCCATGGTAGAGGGTCTCAACACTAGTCGCCAACAGATATAACTGCGAACTATTAGTATAACTAGTGGAGGTTCAGTCAAGGGTGTGTAACTTTTTTCACACTGAGTAATCATCCATTTAACTGATCAATCAACCTAAACTAACTCATGCATGCAGAGAATTTGAGTTACCCAGTTGAGATTGGATTTCAAGGGAAGTGTACTATTAGTTGTAAACTAGTTAAAGTTGTACAGGTCATGCATGCAGTTAGATAAGGACCTATAGGAATTGTGCAATCCAAATTGGAGAATTTCCTAATTAAATCTAATTCCCAAGGGAACATTGTAAGGAAATAGGGGCTTGGAGGCTCGAAACTTTGGCTAAGTATTGGCCAAGGTCAGTTAGTCAGGTGGAGGATAGAAGATACAGGTGTATGTTGAACTTAAGCTTGAGCAAATCATATTGTATTCATCCCGATTCTTTGATTAATGCAATACAAATAGTAAAGGGTTTTGAGAAATTGTTTTCCCCTAGATAAATATTTGTTTATGTGTGTTGCATCTTGATCCATGTCAATGATTTGTGTTCTAGATTGTGATTTTATTTCCGCAGATGAGTAGAATAGCTTCAAGTCTTGTGATGTAATAAATTTCATGAGAAGTTTTTGAATCTAAATATTAAATTTATACAATATATTACTAAACCTTACCAAGGGAAAGCTTTGAATATCTTAGACAGAAAGTGGGAGCCTTAATTTCTTCCCCACTGGAAGGAATGGCTCACTAAATTCAACAAAGGAACATAGGGATGACTTCCAGTAGGGGGAGTATGATTGTAGCCACATGAAAAGAAGCATTTACAGGAGGATATTTTATCCATAGGCGAAGAGAACTTTCACAAGGGGTGCAGGTCCACAAGGAGATACATGAGTAGTTGTGCAACTTTGGCTCAGAAATTAGTAGTTCCTAAACCAACTATCATTTTCAGTAGGTCCCTTTTCCATTGACTTCAAAGGGAGAGAAAAATCAAACATTGACAAATGGGAGAGGAAACAAATTCTGGACTAGTAGCGTGATAGGGGGAGCTCAAGCCATTGCCATCAATGGCCATCAATGTTTAGTGGTGTTGCCATCAATGAAAGAGGGGGATATTGTTTAGCATAGTGTTGTCATTGATGTAAAAGGAGGTACAATGTTTTGGTTTCTAAAGGAAGAAGATTATTGGGCATAATGTTACCATTCATGTCAAGAAGATATGATGGCTTAGATATTATTGAGATTTTTTGTTGAAGTTATGATGATCAAGTGAATATGACATATGTAGATGATCTAGTTGGATAGTCCTCTTCGAGACCTTTCTAATGCTATATTACACTTGGTTAAACTCCTTCCCAATGACAAGATAAGTGAATTTGAAAGTAACATGGTGAAAGCACCAAATTTGTTATAAAAAACACCAAATTTCTTAACGTTTATGAATCTTCAGGGAAAATCCATGATTAGGTGAGTAATAAATGATAGTTGGTGCGTAGAAATATGCATTGTTTAACGATGTTAAACAATGTGCAACTCCGAGCGGATTCGATAGTTATGGATGATTTGTTGAAAATGGATGGTAGATAGAGTGCAAACTTGCTCGACAAATAATGGAGGTTGTGCTGCCCATGTCTTTTGACACCACATTGGACTAATGGACATATGACACGTGCTAGTTTCCAATGTGGACCCTTCAATGACAAGACACGATTATCTAGGAGAGTGATGATGTGGCAACGCAATATTGGTGACAAGTGGAAACACAAGTACACATGGTTGATGACGATGTAGCATCACAACAAGGTGCCACGTGGCATGTCTAATCAACAGTTTTGGGTGGTCAATCGATCCAAATATGAGTGACACATGGCATGACTCAGATAGTGCCATGTTGCATGATGACATCATGTTGACATTGACACTAGATTTATGATGGACCCCTAAAGACCATGTCACATGGCACGATCATATGGATAATTGGGAAATCCCTAGGGAATACCCCAATCACGGTCCAAGCACCAAAATTAAGTCATATGGAAGTTTTACATCAGCCTTAAACTCAAATTATCATCAACCCAAAATTCAAATTGATGTCTGTCCTAACAATAGCCTAAGGGAACCCACACACACGTGTGTGTGTGTGTTGGTGGAGTGCATAGAAAACCAATTGATCGATTGATAAATTCTGAGACATGCATACAATCCCAAGGGCCTATTTGGTTTGCTTCCATGTGAATTGATTTGGTTCCCAGATATATGGTGTGGCTCATGGCACTATGTTGAAGCTTGAAGACATATTTGGTTATGAGATATATATGGCATGGCTCTTGGCAATGCGATGAATCTCGAAGGCGTATTTGTTTCTGAGATATATATGGTGTGTCTCTTAGCATTGTGATGAAGCTCAAAGGCATATTTGGTTCTAAATAGTGTGGCTCTTGGCTCTGTGGAGAAGCCTAAAGGCGTATTTGGTTCTATCACAAGTTCATATGTTCCGAGATATATATAGCATGGTTCTTAGCTCTATGCTAAATCTTGAAGGTATATTTTCTTATGCCATGAGTTTAAATCCAAACGAATTGATTTGGTCTAAAATATATACACAGTGTGGCTCTTGACTTTATGGTTTAGCCCAGACGCATTTTTCTTGGTTTTGTCACCAATTCGAGTCCAAGTAAAACTTTGAGCCTATGGCTTGATCAGAAGCTAAAGCAATGTTTAATGAATGACAATGAACAAGGAACATTGCAGCTGAATTGGTAATTGGTTTGTTTACGCTATGGGTGGTCGGTTCGAGACTTGTTAGGTTTATAGAATATTTTTTATTCAATCGAAAGTGCATTATGCCATAACCTTTAGTTATTTATTCATATCGAAAGCGCATTATGCCATAATCTTTAATTAACCTGGTAGAGTGCATTCTATCGAATGCACCTAAGAAAAGTGCATTTTGTAGACTACGGATTGGAAAAGTGCATTTTGTTGATCAATTAATTTTCATAATGTTTTATGGGTCAGTTTGAGGTGCACATTAATTTTTGAAAAGGGGAAAATGGCAATAATTTGTTTATAATATGAAAGGGGGACATGAAAATTCATGAGGATAAGTTTTTTAGGGCACGAAGCTATTTTGCTTTTGTCAAAATATTTTTGGATTATGAACAAGTACAAGAAAAGGAGAATATGCTACTATCGAATATTGAAGAACATGTTGAATTGAAATTATCTAATTTTCCTTGAGCCTATGGATCCAGTTGAAAGATTGTGAAAAGTGGCCCACTATGTTTTGGTGAAGGAGGCGGGCGTCTCAATCAAGTTAGAGCCTACAACAAGTTGGTGCTTGCATATTTTAGAGGTTGGTGCCTCAATCAGGTTGGAGCCTACAACAAGTTGGTGCTTGAATATCTTTGGGGGTCAGTGCCTCCTACAAGTTGGTGCCCACAAATTGATGTAATTAAACATTGAAGAAGATAACATATTTTTGGTTTTCTCCCACAAGGGTTTCCATGTACATATAGTATTTTCATGTATTGAGGTAATGATGGTCTTTATTGATGCATTGCTATGTTTACAATTATTATAAATTGTGAAATTTTTTAATTTGTTAAAATTGGCCACTACACTGATTCACCCTCACCCTCTCAGTGAAATCATTATTCTAACATAGTCATTTGTCCCATTGATTTGCAAGCCAAGCAATGTGGTGCATTGATAGTGCCTCACATCTTGGTGCTCTCACGTCTCTAACACTCCACCGGAAGGTAGGTTTGACTATTTTTTTTTCAAAGGAACAGATAGGAGTGTTTTATTAAAAAAATAGAAAGCTAGGATTCGACCCAAAACCATTACATTTCTTCATAATTGCTAGTATCCCTCGTGGGCTTGAAATTGAGCATGGCGAATCAATCTAAACCTTCAAGTGAGATCCTCGCGATACAATAATTTTATTCCCATTCCAACTAAAAATTTTCCAAAAAACTCCAAGATTCCAAATCAACTTACATTCCATTACAACTTATCCTTTGGACTTTGATTGACTTCTCATTTTCTTTGGTGAGATAATTTTTCCCTTTTTTCAAATTTGGATCAAGTTTGTGTATTCTGATGGATTCGTAGTGTTTTTCTACTGAGAGTGGTATTTTCTATCTTTGTTACTTTGTCCATATGCCCCATCAGTCCAAGAAATTTCCTTTTTAGGCTTATTTCTTGAGAATTTAATGGGGGATCCCGAATTCATTGGTGTTTGTTGGACTTGGTCCTTCTCTGTTTCTGAATTCTGTGGATCCTCTTTGACTTGTGTTTTTTCCTTATTGTCTTTTTCTTCCTCTGGTGAAGCTTATTTATCTTCTTATGAGTTTCTTTTACTTCCTCCTTGCCTTGAGTTTCTTCCTCCTTGTGAACAAAACAATGTTTTTTTTGCACACCTTCCCACCATTTGGGCCTCCAACTAATTTTCCAAACTCTTTTATTCTGCATCCTCCTGGGACAATTCTTGATTACATGTCCTGTTTCATAACATGCTTGGCATCAAAATGAAACATTTTCCATAATGAAACTTCTGAACCAATACATAATATAGTGTATTTAAATTGATCTCGGCAGGTAGTTCACTAAAAAATGTCACCTTGACATCCTGCAATCTGTGTGAGTCCATTATCATTCATACTTTCCTCCTTTGCAAGTATTAAGCCTCAGTTCTTCATATCAAGCCTTGAAGTAAGAGAAAAGCCCTAAAAGTCTTTAAAACTCTGGTTCTGCACTTTCTCTTAGTCTTACCTGTGGTCCCGCACCTAATGGTCATGTATTAAGGTTCATGCATCAACTTCTAGTGGTCTTGGTTCACCCAGGGTAGGAAATATCATTACCCAAAATCTTCCTTCTGGCCTCATTTCTATTGAAGAACTTGTCAGTCCGGATGAAGACATAATTCTTCCCGAAAACCAACCAAATTTGGAACTTAGGGAGCGTGAATCAATATTCTACAGTCTTTTTAGAAGTGACACTTGGTACGTATCATTGACAAATTTTTTAGAAAACCCAGGTCTTAGTTTTTCACCACCTCGAATTCCTTTTCATCCTACACAAGGAGGTTATTATCCTCCAATGAATATGTCAAGACAGTCATCTATGTTTTCCCAAACACCGGAAACATTTTTATATGGTGGTCCTTCTGTTCCTTCGGGGTACCAGTCACTCACTGGTACTTTTTCATTATTATCAACTGGTAATAATGAAACTCAAATGTTGAGCATAGAAGAAATCTTTATGATGTCTGGTAGTATTCCAAATCCTCAACCTCAAGGTAGTTAGTTACCGCCTGGGGGGCAACCCCAAGGTAGTTAGTTACTGCCTAGAGGGCAACCTCAAGGTAGTCAGTTACCACCTGGGGGGCAATCTCAAGGTAGTCAGTTACCGCGTGGGGGCAACCTCAAGGACAGTACATACCGTCAGGACAGTACATACCGTCTTGCTGCCAAATGGTACATTGAGTTACCACGAGGCTCTTTTTATAATTTCAGTCAGTTAGCCACTTCTTTCTTAACTCATTTTCAGTTGCCTGTCAGATATGACAATGGCATGGAACTGTTAACTTCACTAAAACAATCCACGTCCACATATATTTCTAATCATATTCATGAATGGCGACGTAGAAGGAGTTTTGTGAAAGTTTTCATTCCAGATCAAGTTTTAACAGAATGGTTTGTTAAATCATTATTACCTAAAATCACTGAAGATGTAGCTAAGGCAGGAGTTGTCATTGAAGAGCAAGCCATTGCTCAGGCTCAATACCTTGACCTCGTCTATACGCAGTCAGGTACTTTACATGAGAAAATCCCTGATCTTCCAAAACATTGTCAAATAGCTGTAGCTCCTTCAGGGTCTCATGTCATTGACAGTATGATTGGTTCAGTTAATACTAAAAGTAAGAAGAAATCTTCAAAGAATTCTTCTCCTATTATAACTTTACCTGATTCCCCGACAGGAGATTCTTCTGCTGAAATTTCAGCCGATATTCATGTTGTAGAATCATCTACGGCCAAATCAAAAACCGACAATAAAAAGAAAGAGAAGAAGAAAAACAAAAAAAACTCAAAAGAGAAAATAGATAAAAATGAATCTACTGACGAAAATGTAAACCTTGCTATCCTTGTTTCATTTGCGACGAGGATCATTTTACTAAATACCGCCCACATCACGCAGAGGTTTCAAAAATCGTTAAAGGTTCTCAAACGCCTGCTGTCTTGAAGGATCCTTTTCCTAATCAAGATAGTAAGATGATTGGTTCTTCCTCAAATTCCTCAGAAGAACCCATTATGATGATGTCTCATGTTAGGATTGCGACGCGATCGCAAGATTATGGTAGTAAAAATCCTGTTGGTGGTAAAGAAGCAGAATCTTCTAATTCAAACACATCAACTACAGATCCTCTTGGTTCTGGTCCACTACAGATCGAGAAACCCAACCTTGACTTAGTAATCAAACCGCCTGCTAAAGGTATACTTCGGAAATCAACTTTCAATCCACATGCGAGAGCTGCTCAGAATTATAACATTGTTGAAGACTTAGCTATTTCCCCTTCAACAATGTCAGCTTTGGAAGTGCTGCAATCGTGCCCAACACAACATAAATTACTATTGTCTGCTATAGGAGCTATTGACGTTCAGGATTCGAACCTAATAATCTTCGATTTAGAGAATAGTACACCCCGCCTACCTCATCAAATGAATATCCATATTGTAGTGTTAGTCAAAAACAGACCTTGCTTTCAGACTCGGATTGATCAAGGAGTTTCTACGTGTATTATGTCGATCCAGTGTTGGAGATCGCTTGGTTCTCCCAAACTCAATTAGTATCCGACAATTCTAAAGGCTTTCGATGGCCGAGGGTTCCATCTTTTTGGTATTTTGCAAGATTTACCTATAGGGGTCAAAGGAAAAACCGTAAATCTAGATGTGGAAGTGGTTGATGCCCCTCTAGATTACAACCTTCTCCTGGGTCGCAGTTGGTCTTATGCTATGATTGTTATTGTTTCACCGATCTTTTGGCTTATCAAGTTTCCTCATAATGGAAAGATCGTTACGATAGACCAGCTGACCTAATTCTCATCTGATCCAGCCTCTTCAAATAGTATTCAACACATTGGCAAAATAACTATCCCTTATAAGGATGTTGGAGTAGGCTTGATTAAAGATTCTGGTTTACTAGGAACTTTTTCCTTTCCTCCTCCTAACGTATCGCCTTCCATTGCAACTATTCATATGGTTTCATCGAGCACTATTGCTTTTGATGATCCTTGGATCGTACCTTCTGATTCTGAGGTGGATTCGTTTGGTGACGCCATGCCTTTGAGTCCTTTTGAAATTGCATATCATGCAGTACAGTCATTTTTTGACTCTTATTCAACCGAAACTGATCCAATGAATGTGATCCATGGAGAGTCACTTTCAATATCAACCTCAGCTTCAACAACATTTTCTGATCCTGTTCATACTGATGAGAAAATTCGTGAACTTTTGTCTATTGATGATTTACCGTGGGAAGATCTTCATCATCGATCTTCGTTTTTACTTGAGCTTGATCATTTTGAAAATGATTTTTCATCTATTTTTTCTACTGACTATGTCAAAGAACCACATAATCCATTGCAACATCCTGATTCTGAGTTAAATTTGGGAAATATCTCTCTAACGGTTCCTATTGACATTTCAGTTAAGCCTGGGATTATTGAAAACACTCATATAGGTGCTTCCTATACGGACGATGAAATCCAAACTTATAAAACCCTATTTCAAGAATTCTGTGAAGTGTTTTCCTGGTCATATGAAGAAATGCCAGTAATAGATCCATCAATTGTTGTTTATGAAATTAAAACTTACCCGGATGCTAAACCTGTCCGGAAACGTTTGCGTCAGATACATCCAATAAAATTCACTGCTATCAAAGCCAAAATTGAGAAATTACTTCGCGCAAGTTTCATTTATCCAATTCCTTTAACCGATTGGGTATCGAATATTGTTCCTGCCAACAAAAAATAAGGAACAATAAGAGTATGTATCGACTATAGGGACATTAATCGAGCATGTCCCAAAGACAATTATCCAACCCCCTATATCGATCAAATTATTGATGATGGTGCCGGCAGTGACATGTTCTCCTTTATGGATGGTTTTTCCAGTTATAATAAAATCAATATACTCCCTGCTGATCAAGCTAAAACAACTTTCATTTGTCCGTGGAGGACATTTTCTTATTGCAAATTAAAATTTGGATTGAAGAACGTTGGAGAAACTTTTCAATGGGCTATGTCTTACGCATTTCATGACACTAAGCACATTGTGCAGCCTTATCTCAATGATTTACCTTCCCATTCATTACGTAGAGCTAATCATCTCATTCATTTACGAGTTATCTTTATGAGATGTAAGCATTATCGAATTCGGCTGAATCCACACAAATGTGTATTCTGTGTAGAAATGGGTCGCTTACTGGAATTTATAGTATCGAAGGCAGCCATTTGTGTTGACCCCTCGAAGGTGGAAGCTATTGTCAATCTACCTCCTCCTTAGACTCTTCGCCAACTCCAAAGTTTGCAAGGGAAAGCAAATTTTTTACGTCGTTTCATTCCTAACTACACAGAGATAACGAAAGCTTTCACTAGGTTGTTAAAACAGAACATTCCATTCTTTTGGGATGAGATCGTTGATTGATCCTTTGATGCACTCAAACACGCGTTGACCCATGCACCGTTACTGCATCCTCCCAATTACAACCAGGATTACTTTTTGTACCTCGTCGCTTCTCATTCCACCATTGGGATGGTTTTAGTTCAGGAAGATGAATTCAACAATGAACATGTGATTTACTATCTTAGTCGAACTCTGCATCTGACTGAGATTAAATATTCACATGTGGAGAAATTGGCCTTGGCAGCTGTTCAAGCTGTCCAAAGATTTCGTCACTACATCTTATTACGCAAAACCATGGTAATTTCTAACTGTAACCCTATGATGTATATCTTGACCAAACAATTGCTAGGGGGCAAGTATTCCAAATGGATAGTTATCCTACAGGAATTTGACTTGGAATTTGAAAAATCCAAGGCAAAGAAATCTTTGGTTTTTGTCGAACTGATATGTGATTTCTCGCATACTGATACTGAAACTGTGGTAGAAGAACCCATTGCGGATGAATACTTGTTTCTTATCAGTACTCTTGATCCTTGGTATGGAGATATTATTGTTTATCTCCAAACCTAATCTTTTTGGCCTGAAATCTCACGATCTTAGCATCGGAAAATACGTATCCAATCCCAACAATACAATATTATTGGTGATACACTTTATCGTCGTGGGGCAGATTTTGTTTTCTGACGTTTTCTAACTCATGAAGAAGCTGAAAAGGTTCTGAATGACTATCACTCTAGAGCATGTGGCGGTCATATGTCTGGGTATGCCATAGCCCAAAAGATATTGTGCGTTAGTTATTTCTGGCCATCCTTATTCAAAGATTGTATCTATGCAGTCTGAAAATGCCACAATTGTCAAATTTTTTATCGTAAGATGTGTGCTCCACCCGCTCCACTCCACCCTATAATTGTTGTCGGTCCTTTCGCAAAGTGGGGTATTGAATTTATTACATGTAACCCTCACTCGGCCAGGGGGCATGCTTATATTATCTTAGCGGTAGATTATTTTACTAAGTGGGCCGAGACGATGCCTACATATTCGGTAGACGGCACGACTGCTGCAACTTTCGTATTCAATCATATAATTGCTAGATTTAGTGTTCCTCAAGCTATTATTACTGATCATGGAAGTCGTTTTCGAAACATCATGATGACTGAACTGACAGATCAACTTGGGTTGCGCCACGATAGTTCTACTCCATATTACCCGCAGGCTAATGGTCTGGTTGAAGCTACCAATAAAGTTTTAGTCACTATGATCCAATGAATCATTGGTATTCATAAGTCAAATTGGCATAATGGTCCACATACCTGCAACAGTTCCATTTGAATATCAAGTATAAGAAGGGTAGCACTAATAATGTTGCAGATTGCCTCAATCGACCACCGATCATGGCGTTAACCACCGTGCTCAACTCTTGTGGGCACGAGACTTCTGATTGGCCACTGCTCTACAAAAGCGACTCGGAATTTGGCCACACATACCAGAACCTCTTGGAGGGTCAACATGTTCCATATTTTCACCTCCAGGACGACCTATTATGCCACCTGGGTCACCTTTGTGTTCCTTCAAGCAAGCGTGCCAAGATGATTTGGGAAGCACACTACAGTTGGGCTATTGGGAATTTTAGGGTCGAAAAAACGGTGGCAGTACTGCAGAAGTATTTCTATTGGCCAAATCTTCGACAGGATGTCGGGAAATACATCAGGTCATGCACTGCCTCCGCCATTGCCAAACCGACCATCAAGAAGCAAGGCCTCTATACCCCGCTGCCTACCCCTAGTCGGCCTTGGAAATCCATCTCCATGGATTACATGTCAGACCTTCCTTCCACTAAGCATGGAAATGACTGTGTTTTTGTGGTCGTCGATAGGTTCTCAAAGATGGCCATTATGGCGGCCTGCAAGAAGAATATCACAGCAGAAGCCACTGCTAAACTCTTCTTTGAACAAGTGTGGGTACACTTTGGGATCCCACAGTCTATCCTCTCAGATCAGGACAACAGGTTCCTCGGTACATTTTGGTCCAGTCTCTAGTCGATGTTGGACACCAAACTCACTAAGTCCACAGCCTTCCATCCTCAAATTGATGGCCAGACAGAGGTTGTCAACAGGATGATCATACACATTCTGTGTATGTACAACTCAAAGCATCCATGCACATGGGACGGGATCCTCCCCTATATTCAGCATAGCTACAATCGGGCTCTCCACAGCTCGACTGGAGACAACCCTTTTCAAGTGGGCTTGGGATTCTAGCCACTATGTCCCATTGATGTGGCCATGCCATTTGAAGCTACTCATGTAGATTCTGCCCATGTCCAGTCCAAAACAGATAAGGTAAACAGCTTCATTGAGCACATTCAATATATTCGCCAACAAGTCCATGACATTCTGGAGAAATCAAATGCTAAGTACAAGCAACGACATGATCAACATCGGGTGCCACACAAGTTTCAGGTGGGTGACAAAGTCTGGTTGCATTTGCAAAAGGAATGCCTTACCGGAGCCTTTTGGAAACTCAGACCACTCCGATATGGCCCTTACACCATAACCAAGGCTGTGGGAGACAATGAATTTGAGCTTAGCATTCCCCCATTCCTTGTCCTGCACCCGATGTTCAATGTCGACCGCCTTCGGCCATACTTTCCACCATTACTAGACACGTCCGACATTGCAGAACAGCTCACACCTACAAAGTTAAATCCAGCTTGCATGGAACAAGCTGCAACTGATCGGATCATGGACACACAGATCAAGCACACTCACCAGCAGAATATCCAACTGTATCGAGTTGTCAAAGCAGGACAACTCCTTCACCAGGGCAAGTGGCTCACTAGGGACCAAGTGTAGCAGAAGTTCCCTCATCTCATGGAGGAACTCAACGCAATGGGGACCATTGCTTCCTAAAGGGGGAGGAATGATCTAGGTGGATATTGGTGGCCACCCGCTAATTCCACTTGGATCCCCTCTAGTGCTTCTTTCAGTTTTTTCAGTTTCCTTAATTATAGCACAGTTTACTATTTTTAGCAGTTTTTCGGGTCCTAAACTTCCGGAGTCGTTTTGAAGCCCTAAACGACGTTTTTTGGGAAATCTACCGCCAACGTTTTTTCTATCTAAATATCGTCTTTTTCGTCATAGTCCTCGGAGAGATCTTTCCAACGGGATATCATGCGCGTAAAACAGAGATAATACGACCAATTCGCGACCCCGGGAAGTTGATGTACCAACTTACCCAAAAATGGGGCCCACAATTTGGCGTTTCATCTTCTAGGGTTAGGTTTTGGAATGTGAAGGGTTTTCCATTGTTTCTCAACAATAAATAGGCCTTTGAGCCTCATTGTAACACAGTTCAGAGGCATGTAGCCACACATCTCTTCTCAGAGATAAGCTATCATCGCCCTAGCTGGTTTATTTCCATTTCTGGTTGTAAGCATATTTTAGTATTTTCCATTAATGAAATGAAGTATTATTTCCGCTGCATCTTTGTGTATATGGTTATCTTTGTAATTTGTTGCGTTCTTGTTTAAGTCTGGATCATTTGACCATCCTTGAGTCAGTCCTTGCAAATATATTTCTTCAAAACTTGATATATGATTTCGTGTTGTGGGCTTGCCTACGACGGATCACTTTCTATCGATTTCAGCTCATTATCTAGGAAGTTGATCTAGAAATCGTCAGTACCTTGAAAGCTGCATGCCCTAATGGCAGTTTTCTCGCCTTCGATGATAGGTTGCATCATTGACCTTCGATTGAAAGATTCCTTGACATGTTCGACTTTGACTCATTTATTCACATTTCATGGATTGTACTGGGTACTTTGAGGGCCATTGACATTACTGGTGGTTTCTCTCACACTTGTTAACAGTTCACATCATTGACTGGTAATCAAGTGGTTTCTACCATGTTCGACTTCGACACATTCATTCACATGGATAGAATCGTACTAGTTTGGGAAGCAGAAATCAAGACCCTGGATCTAGTTTCTACCATCCAGGTGATGAGCCCCAAAAATGGATAATTATATGGGCTCATTCAGCCTCCTAATTTGACTTAATCCACCATTCTCATTAGTTTATTTCATGTTTTTGATTATATTTATGCTAATAGAGTGAATTGGGTTAGTCATTATGCCAACAAGTCTAATGTGTGCTTTATGTAGTCTTTTTGGTCAATTTGGAGACAAAATCAAAGGTTTAAATGAGCACTTGGCAGCCAAATTCGTGGAGAAGATTTTTAGGAAGGTGTCTCCTTCATTTATGGGCCCTTACCTCGAACTCTCCACCATCAGCTCGGAGTTTAAGGGCCACCAAATCGATTATCACAAGGGCAACCGAGCAAGTGCTAGTAAAAGTGTTGTTAACTACAAGTTTTGGCAGCCGAGTTCCTAAAGTTTAGGAGGGATGTTGGGGTTCTCAATTTGTATAAATAAGAGGGCTTAGGGCCTCATTTTAGTTAGTCACTTTGTAGGCAGAAGTTAACTAGTTTGTAGTTCAATTTTAGTCATTCTTTTAGTCATTTTTTAGGCAGTAAGTTAGCTCTGCATTTCAGTGCATTTTCAAGTTTTCCTTGTGGACAGTGTTTGGAATGTAACATTTCTTTTGATCAATAAAGATGAATCCAGATTTTGCACTAGCTCTAATCTCTCTTAGGAGGCTGTAGCTCTTGGGGTTGGACCCATCTCAAGTGCCCAGTACCTCCTTTGTTTATTTTTTTGTGTTTTTGCTGCATTCTTAGAATAAAATATGCTATTTAGATTTAAATATTGTTTTGTTATTTAGGTTGCTTTTTATGACTAAAAAAGGCTTTTCATGTTCAAGTTTAGTTGATAGGTTAATAACAGGGAAGATCTTCAGAAAAAGGGCCATCAAGCACCTCTGATTTCACCTCTCCCTCAGTGGGATCAGGAGCTGGGATCAAGGTGACCTCGCTGCCAACAAAAACACAGTCTTTGCTTCGCCATGCAATCATTAGTGTTCGATTCTTATTTGTAGAAGTTGGTTACATGTTCATAGTCTTGATTTCTTTGCTGCATAGTTAGTATACATGGTTTCAGTGCAAATAAACTTCTGTTCCATTTCTTTGCTATTATCTAGGTCAGATTAGGTCAAAGTAATTAGCTTCTTGATTTTCCAAGTCTTCATTTGTCTAATTCGAAAGATAATGTGCAGAGCGCCTGTAATACCTCTCCATCCACCTGTACTCCATTAATCCCGTCTGCTCCATCCCCTAACTTAGATTCTTGCCTCTCATTTGGTACGTTTTAACACTCTGCCCTAGTTCCTATACTCTCACACAACATTGCTTCTCTTATCTTTGAACCAACCCAATCGCCTTAGCCACTCTTCAGCCTCATTCACCAAGTCTTGGACCTCCTCACACCCTTATCTCACCTCCATACCCACTCCTTCACCTTTCTCTCTCCATCCATCCTCCAAAATCCCATTTCTGAACATCCTGTAGAAATTCCAGAACATCTTGTAGAACCCCTGCAGACTTCCTGTAGAAGCTCACGAAAGTGGTTTCTTGATAGCCAAACTTTGTGAAACTCTTTGGAAGGGTGTTAGGGACCTCTTAAGCCCTCTCTGAACCTTACCGACCTCCTCCAAGCATTTCCTCTTGCCAATCCACCTCTGCACAGTAAAAAACAGTTAAATCGCATGCATGATAATTCTAACAACTTATTCAAAAATACAAAAATATGTTTTTTCAGATGTTACTGTAGAAGTAGCTTAGACACATGTATTTTACCTTCTTAGAAGTCAATGGCATCTCTTTCAGTAGCTTGCATCCTCTTTCTTGCATCAATAGGGCTAGCTGGTAAAATTAGGGTTTGCTAGGGTTTACGTTTCCTTTCAGCTTTCCGGTTTCTTTCTGCAATTAGATCAACCTTATTTGAGTTAGCTTTCGTCCATCAGTTAAAAAGCTTATTCTCAGAGCTCATAGAAGTTGGCTTAAGCTCCTAGCGGACTTGTGCCAGCTGACCAAGTGACAGCTGCGGCAAGAGCTAGTACTTGTGCATAAACCACCGTCGCTTCCAAGTTTGTTACGAAATACTGGGTTGATAAAATTAAAGAAGGGAGTCCCAGGAGTTGCAGCGTTATTGCTGCAATACTGGGGCCCACCACCAGGTTGCAAGGAATTTTGTTATTCATTGTATAGTGGACTATTCATAAACAGATCGTTGCGCCCATACTGTGTCTACACATGTCTATACTCTTGATGTATTGCAAAATCATTCCTGTATCAGAATAGTTTAGTCAGTTTTGATCTGAGTATGGGAATGCCTACCTCAGCGATGATATGTTCACATATATATATTTTGCATTGAATGTTTTTACAGGTTCTGACTAGGGTGTCCATAGGATGATCCTTGAAATGATAAAGTACTTTACTCTCCATAGATGACAAACTCTATCTTCATCTATTACAGACTTCGCACTTTAGGGGGCAATTTGTTGCACTAAAAATTGTCACCTTGAGATCCAGCAATCTGTGTGAGTCCATTATCACTCATACTTTCCTCCTTTGCAAGTCTTAAGCCTCAGTTCTTCATTTCAAGCCTTGAAAGTAAGAGAAAAGCCCTAAAAGTCTTTAAAACTCTGGTTCCGCACTTTCTCTTAGTCTTACCTGCGGTCCCGCACCTAATGGTCATGTCTCTTGCGCACCTGACCACTCTGTCTCTGTGTTATGGGTGCAGACCCCTGTAAAAGTTAAAAAGGCGCAAGTATATTATAAAAAACTCACTTTCAGTCATTTCTAGAAGCTTCTAGAAGGAATCTTGAGGTGGCAAGGTCGCTCTCTTAAGGTTCATGCATTCCATACCTTAAGGAGCTAACCCCTTGATGTGAGGAGCTTATCCCTTTGAAGGAGGACTTTATCCCTTCATAGGTGGACCTGTAACCTCCTTCCTCTGCACTATAAAATGAAGCATTGGGGTGGTTACTGGGGAGGTTGAAAGTTGAATATTTTTGAGGTGAAATGCTATTGGAACTTAGTCTTCTTAGTTGATTTTTTATGAGGAGAGATTACATACCTCTAAGATCTCATTTGGAAGACTGCAAGGCTTGTCAAAGTAAAGGAAATTTCTGTTTCGGACCCCAAGAAGAGCTTGTTCAACATCAAGGCTGAAAAGGTTGTAAGGTTCTTCTACTTCAAAGTTAATACAAATAAGTTTGTTTTTTTCAATACGCTGTTCATTTATGGTTTATTTTATGGATTCCTTGATCACCATAATAGTCATGATTTACTATATTTGCTATGTAGGTGCTATTTGATGTTTGCTTGTTTGTGATTGTAGGTATTTAAAGATAACTATTTCGGACGATCGAGGGATGACTACAACGAACAAGCGTTGGATCTAAGGTAGGATCGTAACACCTCTATAGTCTATATTTGTACATTGCATATGTCTAGAGAAAGATAGATTCATTTGTCTGTTTGTTGCTAGATTATCTTGTGATGCTAGGGAGATCGGTCTTGTTCGCAAGAACAATTTATCCAGCCAACAGTAGGAAAACCTTTGTTGAAATTCATCTCCACGCATATTCGAGCATACGTGGATTTAGGGAAATGCTCTGAGTTGGAGCTACAACTGTAATATTTTCCTATTGCATTTCCAATAACAATAAACATAGAGAAATTCCAAATATGCAGGGGAAGGTTCGGAAGCATTACCCACACTAGAGCCGAGGAGATTGTCACTGTAATTGGGTCAAAAGAAGGGGACCAAGGCTGCATAAAGAGGCCAACACTACCCAAGAACCAGGGCCCGGAATCTCAAATGATATTATCCTTTTGATTTGCAAAGAAAACAATAAATAAACCCTAATCCATGAGGAAAATATTCCGATCTTAAGATAGAAGGGGTTTCCACGTGTCGGAAATCCACTTATATAGATCAATCAACCGCAGCCAAAACCCATTCAAACTGCAGATCAAACCAAAATCTAAAAAATATGACTCATTGTTAACAACTTCATCCCCCATAGGGACATTAAAATTAGGTGCTTCACAGACAATCAAAAGGACATTTCTAGATTTTATTGCAGTACCATAAGAAACCCTAGCTTGATATGCCTGAGGAGGACTTGTAGAACTAGCTGTCATTTCTTCAAAATTAATTGATTTCTCCTCTAATATGCGTGTATTCACCATTATGGACTGTAAATCTCGCATTTATACGAGGAAGGCCATGCTACAATGATCAACAAGACCAAAACCATAGTTGTCACGAAAATATTTAGATATAATTGTTGCTCCATCATTATTCAACTCAATTAACCCCTCTCTCTCTCTCTCTCTCTCTCTCTCTCTCTATATATATATATATATATATATATATATATACTTACTTTTATTTGAAAAAACTCATTTTTAATTTAACAATTTTATCCATCATATATATATATAATAGAAAAGGAAAAAGTAACCCCATTATATCATCCCAAAGCAAAAGATCGCAACGCAAGGAAATGTTATTTCAAATATGTAAATCCTTCCTAATTGCAGAGAGTAACCATTTTGGATTTATGCAAATCAACTTTTTATATTATTTGTCAACCATATAATAAGATTCAACTACAGATAGAATCCACTTTGAAAAAATTATAGAATAAATACGCTGATTATACAAATAGAATCCACTTTGAAAAAATTATAGAATAAATACGTTGATTATACTTTTAATATGTCATATGCATTTAATAAAAGTTAAAAAAAGTTTTTTATAAGATGCGAGAAAAAGTTGAGTTTCAAACATTTTGAATAAATAAATAAAATAATGCACTTTTCAATAATTAAGTAATTTAGTTTTATTTATTTATTTATTTTAAATTTGAATGTTTAATAATTTATTTATATTTAGAAATATATTTATAATTTTTTTCAATAAATAAAAAATGATGCAGGGTATTATTTTTTTTTGTTCTTTTGGAGTTTGAGTGCAAGAATCTTGAATGAATTATTAATCAAGAAATTTAAAAATATTATATTATATTGTATATTTTTATTTTAATGTAAATTAATTATATGTAAATTGGTATAAGATTTATATTGATGCATATTTCAAATTTGATAAATGATTGATGTAAAGTTGAGAAATAGTTTAGAAATTTAAAAATATTAGATTATATTGTATATTGTATATTTTAATATAAATTAATCACATGTAATTTGGTACAAGATCTATATTGATGTGTATGTCAAGTTTGATAAATGATTGGTGTAAAGTTGAGAAGTAGACTTCGTTGACGGTGCATGTTTTATGGCTGAATAATTGGTTAATAAATTTTGAAGGAGGTAGGTGTGGTTTATATGAAACTTTGGAGATAGAGGTAGGTGTGGTTTATATGAAACTTTGGAGATAGGTGTGGTCTATAGGAACATGAAATTTAGTGATGGTATTAGCATGCCATTAAACGTATTTAAAAGTTTGAAAACCTCTATTGTAAAGTTTCTTGAGCTTTTTTTACTAGATTGGTTAAAAAATTTCAAGATAGCACAAGAATTATATTAAACTAAAACAAAAGAAATTATACATAAATTGAGTCTAATGGTCTCCCACTCGAGAAATTATACTAGCATCCAAAAAAAGGATCTTTAGTCCATCTTGAATAACTCATATTGTCTATTAGATATTCATGCAGAACTAAATTGCTTAGATGACTAAAGCCAAACCTATATGAAATTAAGTGTTATTGCTGTGATATAAAAACAAAAAGACGAGGAACTTAAACTTGTCGAGAATCATTTTGAGGTGATGCTAATAGAGGTATTGGAGGTGTGTTATCCTAGATTGTTTTAAGTAGCAATGGATTTCAAGCCCTGGGCCTTTTAGCTAAGGTTATGAGTTTGACATCTGTGGCTTTGAGATGGAGCTACATATCATCAAATTGCGACATTATTTTTTGATATGATCCATTTCTTTCCATCAACACTTTACAAACTATGGTCTTCAACTGCAATTATAGGTCCATTGTCTTGAGGTATTTGATTTCCCAGGCATGAATGCTACCTGTATCAAGTGCCCAATCCCTCATCGCCTCATCACTACTCATGTCATGGATAAATTCATGCTCTAGTGGTGCCTCCTCGATGAACTCAATCTCTTCTCGAACATTTTGCTGAATTTGGCCCCGATACATCTTTGCTACTATTTTTGTGCCTTGCCAAGCTTGGTAATGAGTCAATTGTCTCCCTCCATGTCAACCTTTCCAACCTTGCCTATCATGTGGCATAATGAACAATTCTATGAGTGAAGGCCACAAAGAAATGAACCCTAAAAAGGTAACCTTCCAAGCAATGAACCTGAACATGGAGACTCTTCGATTTGTAGTCATAGAAATGCCCAATGTCATGGGTGGATCATTCCCATGCCTCTCGACCACTAAAGCATACTAGAAGAACACTCAAAATCCAACCACGAGTAGTTTGAGGAGCCATTTGAATCATGTGTTCCTTCAACCCAAGCATTAAAATAACAACTAGCGGTGTGCAAACTAGTTAGTGATTCCATGTGAATCCTCTTGGTCCTTCCTTTCCAAGATTTGCGCTTTTCCCTGGGCTTGGGTTTGACAAAAACCACATGACCTCCTTGTTTGCAATAATATGACCAAGCTATGTTCCCTCTTACTCATTGCCATGAATGACATGTACCATTTATAAATCATACACATTACCATAATCCCTCACGTGCATCAAGGTTGCTCAATGCCCATATATTTTTTTTTTATTTCAAGAATTACACAAATTAAATTTTCCCATAAAAATATACCACACAATCTTTATTAATTGTGATTAAATAATACTAACAAACTAATATTGCATATATTATATAAATATTCTTAATCAAAATTGTAAAATGGTCTATTATTATTAGGTTGTGAAGTGTTATTATAATTAGGTTATGAAGTAATTGTAAAATATTAGTTGACTTTACCAACAACATATTAACATTATTTCATGTATTTGTGAACATAATGCAAACCTGTATAATGATGAAGATATTCAAGCCCTTGAGCCACATCAAGGGCAATCTGAACCCTAGAAAGCCATGAAGATAGCACAGTATATCCAGGCACTCTGCTACCCCTCAGGCATTCCCTCAGGTTTGCACCCTCCACATATTCATACACAAGATACAGACGCTCCTCCTCCCCACACCCGCCCAAAAGATTAATAATGCTCCTATGGTGAAGATTACAGATTTCTCTCAATCTTGCCCTAAAATCAATCGAATCCGTTTGGCTCCTTTCTGTAGCGACAACGGATTTACCTCTCAGCGTGCACTTCCAAACCGAAGAATTCCCGAGCTTTCCAGAGCGGAAATTCGTGGTTGCCCTCTTGATTTCATGAAATGAATAGAGGTGGGGATTCTCTGGAAGCAATTCTCTCAGGCTTGCGAGAGATTGGGCACTGCTAGTAGAATTTCGGGAATCTTTTGAGAATTGGGTGGAGCTTCCAGGGTCCGTGCTCCTGCTCGTAAGGACCTCGTCTGAATGAATGGGTTTTCTTGGAGCTTTTAAGGGAATTGGCTATGCCACCATTTTGGGTTTGGTTCGGCACATGATTCATAATAAATGCCCTTCTCAGACTAGCTCCCCATTCCCCACAGAAACCAACACCCAACTTATGCGCCATTGGGCAGAATGTGATGATAATACATTTCTTCACTGTCCTCGAGCATCCCGTCGGTCGCCTGTATTTTCCACGATGGGTTAGGTCAGTTGGGCCGTGGACGGGGTTTCCAAATAGCCCAGGTTTAAGAAATAGGTTTGTAAACGGATATTGTCTTTCATATTATATTATATGATAAAATATTTTTGTTTAAGCGGGGAAGCATTTATCATGAGTTAATTATTAATGAGATGCTCTAATAGTTAGTTGCTATTTTACTTATTATTTATAAAGTATAGATTTCTATTAAATATTTTTAAATGTAAAAAATAGAACTAGTGAATATTATTATAATTTTATTAAGTAGATTAAGGAAAATTTCATTCTAAATTATCTAATTTTAAGGTCATAGTAAGATATAAAATTGGTGTACAAGATTTTCTTAAAATTTGATATTTGAACGAGATAAAACCCGTTCTTGGAACCATGGGGATCTCGATGAAGCTATGACCAGTTGAAGGCAAACTGGGGATAAGGGAAACTCAACCTCAGCCATAGATTATTCAAGAGTTGATCCCGTCCATTGAATTTTCACAGAAGAAAAGACAATTTGGTGTAAATCTTAAAAGATTTTTTTTTAAATTAAATAAAGGGTAGTAATTCAATTTTAAGGGCTGAAGGCACATATTTCTTATTTTCTAGGGGCAATACATATTTTTCTAGCATTGGCAGAATTGCTAAAGAAAACGACAATTTTGGCAGATTTTTTTGATTTGTAGACTCAAACTCCTCCTTTGATCATTGAAAACAGTACAAGAGAGTTCACCTGTTGCTTTTGTTGTTCTTATCGTTAGTTCTACTTTTGAATCTTTGCGAAGTCTAGTATGAACTTATTGGGACACTGTGGTGGTGATTATTATTATCATTATCGATTTAAAGCTTTGCAAGGTGTGGATTAAGATTTAATTTAAAGGTCAGTGAAGTGCGGATTTAAATTAATTTTATAGTTTGGCATACAGATTTTCTAAATGTAATCAAAATTATATTCACATGAAAATAATAATACAATGAAAATATATTAAGTCATGTCTTAAGATAGCTAGTGTCAGAGTCTCAAGTTGGCAAGTGCCCAAGTCAACCACCCACAAGCGAGAGAGTCGAAAAATCGACGATGTGAGTATGGGCACACTTGAGTTGTGCTACGAGCATGTGGACGTAGTAGCGGGCGCATTGTAACGACGGGTGCCCAAGTTTGAATAAGGAAACTCGTGTTCAGTTAAAGATGTTTGATGGGAAAGTTCGGTTAAAGGTGACTCGGTGGGTGTCGAGCCGCCAGGCAATGAGACGAGCGTTGGGTGACCGGGCGGTGCAACGGGTAGGTGCGTGCAGATGAGCAATGGCGCCCACCTGACTGAATGTAGGTCAGTCGTATGACTTAGAAACTTTGAGGAGACACGTGTTGGGCATGCAGACAGGTTGGTTGGGCAACATATGGGCAGGCCAACCCATGAAGATAACCCAAAGGATGCGACCCTTGGTTTATTCGATGGGTAGCGAAGTGTATATATGGACGAAGGTTGCCACTCATTTGGACAACAATCAATTTGACCAAGAGTTCAAAGGATAATAAAAGAGAGAACTTGGGATGAGGCCGTAGGGTGGGCAAGCTAAGTAAAGACAAACTTTGGAGGATCGAAACTCGGGGTTTTCGTAGTGTTGTACTTAGTTGAACGTGGGCCACAGGGCGCACTTAGTTGAACGGTGGGCAGCAGACCGCATTTTGTTGAACGACAGACACTGTGAGCTGAACGTGGGTCATAGGTTGTACTTTGCTAAATGACGGACATTGTGGGATGAATGTGGGCTATGGACCCCACTTTGTCCAACGACAGACATTGTGGAATGAATAAGGGCTAAAGGTCGTATTTGTCTGAACATGGGTCGCTGTGGGCTGCACGTTGGGCAGAAACGTGTAGGGGTTGCATGACCTTGTAAATTGTTGAATTTTGTAAAATTGAAGTTACAGAATTGTAAAGTGATTGGGGAGACTTGTCACTGAATTGCCCCTCCCATTTATAACTCTCGTACACTGCGTTTTGATGATGTTTATGATTTTGATGCTAATGAAAGATAGTTGAATGAAGATTAATTGTTTCCGTTGTATATGTATGACTAAGTAGAACACTTGAAGAAAATTGACTAAGTGTTGGATAGGCGTAGTTCGAGAACCATAGTAGTGGTGAAACGAAAGGGTTGATCCGTGTTGTACTATGCTAAGTAGAACACTTGAAGAAAATTGACTAAGTGTTGGATAGGCGTAGTTCGAGAACCATAGTAGTGGTGAAACAAAAGGGTTGATCCGTGTTGTACTGTGCCCACAAGTAAAAATTGAACCGCCACTAGTGTGGGGTTGTGACAGCGAGTATATCTTGGACATACAATCTCTTGGTTGAGTGAATATCTGAACCACACACCAATCTAGGAAACTAACTAGTTGGAGAGAAACTCTCAACCAAGTAAACCTCAACATACTCCTAAATACTAGGACCAGACTCTTGTACATAGAATGAACCACAACAAAGACAAGTAGGAATTATATTTTTCCAAGTCACGCCTTGTACCTTGTTCATGCAGAGATCATCAAATTGTTGACTTCCATATAAAGGAACAACCATCTACCGAAATGCATGAGTACCAATTGCCACAACCTCCAGTCAACTAGGATGTCCTTCGTGTACATAGTTCATTCAACCATTATCTGCATACTTCTTCCTGTACCTACAAATCCCCCTCCATCATCATCATCATGGGTTGGGTTTTGTTGGATTACCTATAACCATGCTCTGGGTTTTATCGACTTACCCTAAACCATGCCCAGGGTTTTTTCGGCTGACCCTAAACCATGCCCATGTTTTTGTCAGCTGACCCTAAACCATGCCTACAAGAATCCCTATCCACTTCACTCTCACACGTGGTGTCTAGCTTACCATAAACCTACACTACAAAGTGTTTTCTGGCTTTCCACAAACCTACACTTCCAAAGTGGTTTTAATATTACCACAAACTTTATGGGAGTACACATGCTTCATCAAGCTTACATTAAACACTCCAACTCATGGAGTTATTGGGTATATACTTTCCAAAGACCATTACAAAGCATCATACTTGCTTACTAATACATGTGTGATTCACATTATGTGAGGCTCCTATTTGGGGTCCTCTAACTAAAAACTAAATTTGTCTAATTTTAAATACAATAAAATGGAAAATAACTTATTTCTATCTAAAGATTTAATTAATGATAATATACTATTAAAATTTATTTTCCACAAATTAAATAAGTAAGAATTTCATTGCAACCATTTACATAAGTAATCAATAAACAAAGGAATACTTTTTCCAATAGCTTAGTTGAAATGCTCCTGAGCTCCTGACTTTGTTGGGATGCTCCTCTTGACTACCCGATTGGATTTGTTTCCCAGCCAAATCAAACCATATGTAGTGTGTCTAAGTTAAACAAATACTCTCCTTCTCTCCCTTCTCTTTTCTCCACCTTCTTTCAAAAAAAAAAATCCTCCAAAACCACAACCAAAACCAAAACAAAGACCAAGGATCCCCCTCTCCTCTCATCATCCATCCCCTTTTATGCCTCCTTCAGGATCATAATTCACTGAAGCTTGAGCCAGTAAAGAAGAGGCTCTATCAAACTGAGAACGTGTACGTCGTTGATCTGTAGGATCTCCGGCAAGATCACCTGCTGCATCCCGAGTAGCACGGACCCATTTTGGAACCTGAGGAGCTGAAGGAGGATCCTAAGAAGGTGGGGGAGGATTTTCATCCTTGCTTTCATCATCTGAAGCAGAAATATTTTCAAAAGTAGAAGAGATAGGGAGAGGTGGCACATCCGCTGAACTAGGCTCGTAGGCCGATATATTTTCAGCAAACTTTACATCTCTTCTAATGATAACATTTTTGGACTTAAGTGGAATAAGTCCATATCCTTTGACATCTTCAGAATATCCAACAAAAATACATTTTTCACTCTTAGGTTCTAAAGCTTTATGTTTCTCATCTGGAATATGGGCCCATGCTTCACTTCCAAAAACACGAAAGTGACTTACATCTGGTTTAATTGAGATCCATGCTTCTTCTGGAGTGATATTCTTTAAAACCTTAGTAGGAGTGCGATTTATTATGTAATTTTCACAGTTAATTGCTTCTGCCCAATAATTAAGACTAAGTCCTTTAGATTGAAACATACAATTAGCCATTTCCTTTAAGGTGTGATTCTTCCTTTCAGCTACACCATTTTGTTGTGGAGTATATGGAACAGTATGTTGCATTTGAATTCCATTCTCAGTGAAAAAGTTGATGAATTTTTTGTTAACATATTCTCCGCCATTATGAGATCTTAGCTTAAGAATTTGATGTCTAGATTGTTTTTCAACAAAGGCCTTAAAGGCCAAGAACATGTTAAATACTTCACTCTTGAGTTTTAAGAAGTATACCCAAGTGCGTCTGGAGAAATCATCAATGAAAGTTAAGAAATACTTGTAGCTAGAGAATGAAACAACTGGAAGTGGACCACATAAATCACTATGCACGAGCTGTAAAGGGGCTGAGGCGTGCCAAGAGGCACGTTTTTCAAACTGTCCCGATGATGTTTTCCGAGTACACATCCGGAACAAACACCATCTCTGCAAGATACCATTGGAAGACCTATCACCATATTTTCTTTACAGATTCTGAAGAGAGCGATAGTTTAAATGACCAAATCGCTCATGCCAAAGTTTGCTCACTTCATCATTATGAGCAACAAATACCGAGGGAAGATTTGATGACCCAAAGTTGTTAAACTTATACAACCTTGTAGAATCATCAGCAATGCCAGTAGCTAAAATCTGTCTAGGATCTCTTAGGTCCTTAATTACAACATCGTGAGGTGAAATTTCAACGATTTTACCTTCACCTGAATGAGTTATCTGATATACAGATAGAAGGTTGCAGGATAAGGTTGGAACACATAATACATCATTAAACTGACCATTGTCTATATGAACAGTTCTAGTCCCTACAACACTAAGAGATCTATCATCACCAACATATATATTTTTGGTGTTACAATCATTTAAAGAAGAAAACATGGCTTTGTTTTTGGCCATGTGATAAGAAGCTCCAGAATCAATGAGCCACTGATGAGAATAAGAAGAAGAAGATACATTTAGTGCATAGCCAGACCGAGATGCTTGACAACCACATGCAGAAAGTGCCATTCCTGAAGATGAAGTTGAAGTTGAAGAGTGCTCCAAATGGATGTTATGCTTCTTCATTGCTGCTTCCAAGGCTTCCATCTTCTTAAAGAATTTGGATTCTAAGTGGCCATCTCGATTACAAAAGTTGCAATGTCTATCAGTCTTCTTCCCTTTGTTTTTATTTGTCTTATCATTTTGTTGAAATGATTTTTCATTTTGAGGCTGAGATTGCTTATGACCCTTGTTTGGTTTATGACCATTCCTTTTAGGATACAACTTCTTAGGATTCTTTGGATTTGGCTGCTGTTGGGCGGCTAACGCTTTCTTGGAAGAGTTTCCAAGATTAAGAAGACCAAGGTGTAAGATTTTTTCTTGTTCTCTTATTAAGGAATCACAAAAAGAATGGAAGGAAGGGGACTTGTAGTCTTGTCCTTGAGAAATGAAGGCTTCTCTTGTAGAATGGAAGGTGGAAACAAACACAGAGTAGGCTGGTCCCAACTTAGTAAGAATGGAATAGATAAGGTTACTATCTTCTTTCTTAACCTTAACACCTTCCAAGAGAAGTCTAAGGGTCTTGAACTTGGACAAAAAATCTTCAATGCAAGAAAAATTATTGGGGTCCAAAGTAAGCAACTCATTTTCAAGTTCATGGGCTCTAAGTTCATTTTTGATTCCAAAAACTTTAGTAATCTGTTTCAATGCTTCATCAGGAGTATCAAGTTCTGCAATATGGAATCTAAGATCTGGAGAAATAGACATCCCTATCAACCCACGTGTTTGATCTTTCCTATTTTCCCATTTAGCTACCTTATCTTCATCTTTCGGTTTGGTTTCTTGGCCTGAGGCTATTCTGTAGAGACCTTTACTTCTAAGTAAATCCACGATGTAGGACCACCATTGGAAGTAGTTGGTGCTATCAAGAATAACTTGGCATGAAATTTCCATTTTAACAGAAACTGAAGCTATAGATGTTGAAACTAAGTGTTCCAATGGAAAGATCTTGAAAAATTCGGCCGTTTAAAAAAAAACGGTTATGAAAACGTCTCCTAGATGAAGAAGTTATGGCTTTTTGAAGAAAATTTGATGAAGATGCCGACGAAGTGTGGGAATGTGCAGAAATGAAAAATCCGCCCCCACAAAAAGGAGACTTGAACTCAAGACCTCTACTCTCATAAATTAGCTTTGGACCAAGTGAGCTATACAAAAAGTTTGAGAGAGAGAGAGAGGGGGGGCGGGGGAACTTTAGGTTGCATGCTTGCTTTGAGAAAGCTCTTTTTCCCTACAAAACAAAAAACACAAAACCCAACACGGACATACAAAAAAAACGAGCCTTTGCGGCTCGAAGTTAGCTTTAGCTGGAAACGAAATAGTTTCCTCAATGTTTCTGATTTTCCGAGATCACACTAAGGCGCATCGGAAAAGAGCATACGCATGAGAAAAATCCTTCCTTTCTGTTTCTGATTTGCCCAGATCGCACAGAGTTGCGGGGCAAAGAGCATATGCAGAAATGAAAGGTATAGATCCGGTAATAAAAAAGGCTAAATAAACCGAAACTGAAATAAATAGAGAGAAAATAACTGTAAACTGCAAATAAACATTGTATACCTCTAGATCTTAAAAATGATGTAGCTAGGACTACTGGAAACCTTTTCGCGTTAAACAAAAGGGGTTCCTCACTGAAACAGATGCTCCTAACACAACAGAGCAGTCATCTCGGCCCGAAAGCAGTCAGAAATAGTAGATCTAGGAAACGACAGTCGGATGTAGTTTTACCGGCTTCAGATTTGGATCACCAACGGATGCGGCCCTCAAATAGCTCTGATACCATGTAGGAATTTACAGGGTAAGTTCCTCAGACAGAACACCAAAGGACACCGCTCACACACAGATCACAAATCAATACACCAGTATTTTGACGTGGTTAAAACCCTCAAAGAGGGAAACAGTCCACGGTCTGAGCCAACGCGGCCAATTCAGGCAATTTATTAATAAAAGAATGAAAATTTACATAAGCTTCTCTCATGGACGGTTAACCTACAAATGACCCTCCATGCTCTTTAAATAGAGATCATGGACCAATTGGGTGTTAAGCCACAGATCAAGTGACGGTAATACCGAGGAGAGAGTGAACAGTCGGATCACTACATATCGTGACCGTCAGATTATAAGTTACAAAATGTACATAGTAAAGAAACACACTTTACCTAACTCTATACTAGACCAAGTTATACTTTATTTCCTATGTGTCGGAATATCCTAACACCACCTCAACCACCTATCATTAATGTCATAACTACCCCCTCATCCTTTCATTTTACTTTTCTTACCATATCTTCTCCCAGTAAATTTGAGAGGACATTTTGGGAATAAGATATGGATATTTAATTTGGAAATTAATTGGGGAAGACCATATCTTCTTCCAAGTAAATTTGAGAGGGCATTTTGGGGATAAGATATGGATATTTAATTTGGTAATTAATTGGGGAGGACCATACCTTCTTCCAAGTAAATTTGAGAGGACATTTTGGGGATATGATATGGATATATTATTTGGTAATTAATTGGAGAGGACCATATCTTCTCCAAAGTAAATTTGAGAGGACATTTTGGGGATATGGATATTTAAATTGGAATAAATGGAAGGAGACCATATCCTATCAAAATTTAAATTTGAGAAGACAAGTTGGGAATTGAATAATAACAATAATAAAATTTATATCAGTAATAAATTTACAGTTTCACCAATGTAGGTATGTACCAATATTTATTGATAATTATAAGTCAATATTTTCAGGTAATTTAAACACTATTAAAATTTGCATGATAAGATTAAGTAGGGCATTACATACACCCCTCCTTCAGAAAATTTCGTCCCGAAATTAGAATGAAAAAGATACAAGGAGTTCGAAGTAGTTTGAAAATAAGGCATAACAAAATAGAGAGAGAGTTATAGTAGTAAAATTTGATAAGTCAGAAAATAATATCATGTCCCATCAAGAATCTTCAACTAATCTATGTCCTCCTATCCTTCCTAACCTACTTCCATTCCCACCCTATCCATCCTCTACTGCTATATACTGTGGCATCGTCTATATCAATCTAACCATTGATAAAACCAAAATGGTGGAAGTGTTGACTACATCGACCTAACTTCCCCAGCAGGCAACTGGTAATCGTCATCACTGCCCTCCCACGATTCTAGGTTTAGAGGTTACACGGTGGGAAATGCCTCCACCCTTCCTTACAACTAGGGTTAACACCCTAATATGGACCACACTACAGCGTTGGTTGGGTACTTGTCATTGAATAATCTAGTCAGGTAGTCTTTTCACTTGCCATTTACATTTTACCCATGTCATAAGAGTGCATATCAAGTAGATACAGAATGTAATAGAACAATGTACATCATACATTTCCTCATTAGATGCCTCGACCTTCCCTAATGGAAGAGTAGATCTTAGCTATCATACAGTTCTTTCCAATCTGCAGGTTAGTTCTAATTCATGCATACATATATAGATAGGTGATCTTAAACATCATGTTATTAAGTCTAGTATCCACGTGTCAATTTTGTAGTTTATACTGGAAATAAATCTTACATTAGATAAATCATAATTTCACTAAGTCATTCATTAGATAAATCATATCCACTTAAGCCATACATGAAACAACAATAACTCTAATAAGTCATGCACTAGATAAATCATCATCAAGTAAGTCATACATTAGGTCATACATCAAACATTTCCATCATCGGTACCTAATCCATCTAATTATTTATATAAGTAGTTTCACATGTCCAACTAAATGCATCAATATTACATAGTGTTCATAAATAAATAACATGGAACTGCAAAATAGAGCCTTAGCATAGGTAGCTATCTAAGTCAAAATGGGAATCACAGATGCTCGAAAAGTGAGGGGTAATCACGACGTATAGTCTCTGCATCCTCCCAAGTAGTAGATCCTCGACTATACTTGTCCCACTGGACCTTAACCTGGTCCACCATGCGACGTTTGAGTTGTTGAACCTTATGGTCCAATATGCGTAATGGTTCGACCACTATGGTTCCCATGTTCGAGACCTGTAATTCCCTCTAATCCAGTTTGTGAGATTCATTAGAAACATAATGTTGGAAAATAGATACATGAAAAACATCATGAGTTTTATGCAAATGGGGTGGTAGTACAAGACGGTAGGGAACTGGTTCAATCTTCTCCTTGATCCTAAAAGGTCCTACGAACCGATGTGACAACTTTGTCCCTTTCCCAAACCGAATGGTGCTTTTGTTGGGTCGGATACGAATAAAAACTTGGTCCCCTACTTCATAACTACGATCAATCCTATGTGAATCAACATAACTCTTCTGTCTATCTTGTGCTTCCTTTAACCTTTGTCGAATTTGTCTTACCTGTTCCTCCATTTCTTGAACTAATTCTGGCCCAACTATTACTCGGTCCTCCAACTTTTCCCAACTCAATGGTGTCCTACATGGCCTTCCATATAGAGCTTGATAAGGAGGCATCCTGATTGAACTGTGGTAATTGTTATTATAGGCAAACTCTACCAATGGTAAGTACCTTTCCCACTGAGTCTGATTATCCATGACGTACATTCGAAACATGTCTTCCATAACTTGATTTACTCTTTCGGTCTCCCCATCTGTTTCTGGATGTAGTGCTCAGGTTCAACTGAGTCCCTAGTGTTGACTGCCAACTTGTCCAAAACCTAGATGTAGATCGAGAGTCTCTATCAGAAATGATCTTTTTGGGTAACCCATGTAGTAGAATAACTTCACTTATAAAAACTTGTGCCACATCAGTAACATCGTAAGTGTCTCTTACTAGAATGAAATGGGCACTTTTGGTCAATTTATATACAATAAACAATATATCATTATGCCTCTATGACGTGAGTGGCAAACCCACAACAAAATCCATAGAAATTACCTCCCATTTAGACATAGGGATGTCATGTGGTTGTAGGAGTCCTGCTGGATGGCGATGATCAACCTTCACTTGTTGACATTCAAGACATTTGGCGACAAACTGGACTATGTCGTGCTTCATGCCTACCCAAAAGAAGATTTTCTTCGTGTCCGCGTGCATCTTCTTCACTCTGGGATGTGCACAATAGAGTGCTCTATGTGACTCTTCGAGGATTGTCTTTCTTATACCCCTTCCTTAGGTATGTACATTCTCCCTTGAAATCTCAATAGTCCATCTGGTTCAAGGACATATCCCTCAAACTTTGGTTCTATCTGCTTCCCACTCTGGAGTGCTGATATAACCTTTAGATACCAACTATCTTCAAAGAGTTTCTCCAACACATGTTCCCTCAAATTTACCTTTAAGGCTACTAGGGAGAAGGTTTGTGGTCTCCTGCTTAGTGCATCAGCCACCACATTCTCCTTTCCCTTAATGTATGAGATCTCAAAATCATACTCACTCATGAATTCGCTCCACCGCCTTTGTCGAGAATTCAAATCCCTTTGAGTGAAGAGATGCTTCAGGCTTTGATGATCTATTCTTAACTCAAATTTTCTCCCAACAAGGTAGTGTCTCCACAGTTTCAAAGCTAACATCACTGTTGCTAACTCTAAGTCATGGGTAGCATACAACTCTTCATGTTTCTTCAATTTTCTAGATGCGTAAGCTATTACTCCGCCTTCTTACATCAATATTGCTCCCAATACTTGCTTCGAAGCATCGGTGCATACAATGAAGTCTTTTTCTATGTCCGGTACTCGAAGGATTGGTGCAATAGTTAGTAACCTCTTTAGTTATGTGAATGCAGTGTCACATTCATTTCCTCGTTCATACCTGACCCCCTTTCGCTGTAATGTGGTGATGGGTTTTGAAATCCTTGAAAACCCTTCCAAAAACCTGTGATAATACCCTGCTAACCCCATAAAACTACGCACCTCATGAGCATTTTTCGGTACTGGCCAATCCATTATGGCCTTTAAATTTTCCGAGTCAACTGAAATCCCTTCTCCTGAAATGATGTGCCCAAGGTAATGAACTTTCTTCTGAAAGAAGGGACATTTTGACAATTTTCCATACAATTGATTTTCCCTTAAGCAAGTCAATACAACCCTTAGGTTCTTTTCATGCTCCTTTTCATTCTTGGAATACACAAGAATTTTGTCTAGAAAGACTTGCAAAAATTGGTCCAAATACTTCCTGAACATACCATTCATGAGGCTCATGAATATTGTTGGTGCATTGGTCAAACCAAATGGAACAACTACAAACTCGTAGTGCCCAAACCGAGTTCGAAATGCAATTTTTGAGATGTCACCTTCCTTAATCCTCAATTGGTGGTATCCAGATCGTAGATCGATCTTTGAGAAAACCATTTCTCCCTTCATTTGATCAAATAGGTCATCTATTCTAGGTATCGGGTACCTATTATTTATTGTGGCTCTATTCAAGTCCCTATAATCTATGCATAGCCTTAAGGAACCATCCTTCTTCTTGACAAAAATCATTAGTGCACCCCAAGGTGAAATACTAGGTCTGATAAATCCCAAGTCTAAGAGCTCTTTTAACTGCATCTGCAACTCACAAAGTTCTGGAGTTTTCATCCTATAGGGTTTCTTAGATATTGGTTCTACACCAGGTTTTAGGTCGATTGTGAAATCAATTTCCCTTACAGGAGGTAATCCAGGAAATTCCTTAGGAAATACATGCTTGAATTATGACAAAATTGGGTGTTGATCTAGGGAGGGTCCTTTCTAGTCACTTACAGCCTCGACCACATATAGCTTGCAACCTTATCAGAGACAACGTTTTACCTTCATCATGGATATGAATCGTAGAGACACTCCTCTCTTGATTCCACAAATCTCAATTTGCCTACCTTCATCATATAAACAAATCACCTTCTTCTTGAAACAATCTACCAAACCTTGATGAGATTCTAGCCAGTCCATTCCAATATTTACATCATACATCCCCAATGTTGTGACGTATGCCTTCAACTTAGTTATACACACCTTGAGGTTTACCTGACATTGGTCAACACTAGTTCCTACTGCTTGTTTTATCCCAGAAGCCATCTCAACTTGCTTAAAGTCATTGTGCTCGTAGGCTGCCAAACCACATTTTTCTAATGCAACTAGTGAAATGAAACTATCTGTAGCACCTGAATCAAACAAAATTTTAAATTTTACTTTATTTATCATACTTGAGGTTTCTACCATGACAGACTGGTGTTCAACTTGTCGGTTATCAACTACTGCATAGATTCGATGGTGGCTACTTGTCCCCCCCCATTGGTGATTTTCCTTCTCTATGGTTGTTACCAGTTTGTAACTCAGGACAGTCACGCTGGTAATGAGGTCCCCTGCATCCCCAACAAGTGATGTGTGGTAGACCTTGAATCGAATGTTGTGGAGTTCTTTGGAAAGAGTTCCTTCCCTTGGGACCCCTGCCCCTACTTGTTGCTCCTCGTGTATGACCTTGATTTGCATGCACCCTTGAAGCTGCAGGTGAAGCTGCACTAGTAACCATTTAAATCCGTACTGTCGGTGCTCTGGGTACAACCCTGTTTCCATATGGCAGTGGCCTCAAACTTCCTCCCTTGGGGAAGGTATGAGGGGCCTTCCCCATAAACCTTGGTTGTTGTGGAAAAATGGTTTTGTTTCCACCCTTCAAGTCTAAGTGTTGTTCAACCTAACAAGCATGTTCCACAACTTCTGCAACTGAGGATGGTTTCCACATCTGCACCATTGCCCTAATCTTAGGGTTCAATCCATAAATGAAATGATCCTCTTGGCGCTGGTCAGTATCCATGTAAGAGACATACTTGACCAATTCCATGAATATAATTTCATATTCTTCTACCATACGATTTCCTTGTACCAAGGCATGGAAGGCTCTTACCTGTTGTTCTTCATAATATGCTAGTAGGTACTTTTTCCTGAATATCTCCTCAAATAACTCCCAAGTAACTGTGTCCAGAGTGAGGTGTAGCTGACGCTCTAAGTTACCCCACCAATTCGGAGCACTATCTCTGAGTTGGAATATTACTATTTTAGAATTGTAATTATAATCCCTTGCGAAGCACCTTCTCATTCCTTCTAACTAGGCTTCTGCACGTTCGCTGGCACGACCTCCTGCAAAATCCGGGAGCTTAATCTTTTGGAGCTCCCTAGTAATGTCCTTGATTGGAGTTCCTCTATCAGAGACTCTTGATCCCTCTAGATTTCCTAACCCTAATGGAGGGTGCTCTAATTCCACTTCATTTGTTTGGTGCCCTTCTAAAGTCTCATTAATTGCTTCTAGGGAACGCAATATGAGAGTCAACTTCGGTGAAGGTAATGGGTTATTTGTGGGAGGTCCTTTTGATTACCCTCCTTGACCTTGATTTCTTTGCGTCCTCACCATTTTGAATTGTTCAAATATGTGTATGATACGTAAGACTTATTAGCACAACTTAGGGCCTTGCCAATTTTTACTCGGCTCACACATGTTTTGCATAATGATAGGTGAAAGTTTTCCTTTTGTTATGCTTGTAAATGACTATTTATAATATTTAGAAGATAACTGCGGGTCTACTAAATCCTCTCCCATTTCTATCTAAGAAAGTGCTACCACGCACTGTTAGTCACCCTCAAATATCTTTAGATATCCCTAAACAATCATCCTAAATCCATCTTATATATTTTGAGCATTCACATAAACATTTACCGTTTTTAATCACATTATTATAATTAGGTGTCCTCTTGAAATTCCATCAACAATGTTAGATTAGTTTTCAAAGTGGATGCCCAGTTGTCTCAATCAACTCAATATTGACATTATTGTTAGATGTATACTATCCAATTGACATATATAGAATGGCTAGTGCTACATGTTTTAAGATAATAATATTGTATATTTTAAGTGATTCTAACACACCAATCAATTGTTGTTCACATTTGACAACTTTAATGTATTAAAATCTACTAAAAGGAAAGAGAAATATGTTTTGTGCAATGCAATGGAGTTGGGTGTTAAAGTTTTAGAAGATAGTTTTTTTTTTTTTAACTACTCAAAACCCCTACATTCCCATATATATATATAATCTATTTTAAATTAAATAACATTATACTCTACTTTATTTACTATAATATTTAAAAATTCCAAGTTCTCAATTAACAATTATATTAATTATTTATTATTTGGTTTATGACAAGTTTGATAAAAACTAGATAAAGTTTGATAGGGTTGAGCCAAGTATAAGTGTAAAGCACGTTGACAGTGGGTCTTTCATCTACAAAGATCCTAGGGTCGAACCCCTTCCTCAACCAAACAAAAAAGGGATGAGGGTTTTCATAAGCAGGAGGCACCGAAGAGCAAATCAGTATGTATATGTATGTATGACTGAAGCAACGGGTGGCGTTGTGAAGGAACGAATTGGAAACCCCTTTGGATTTTGGGGACCACTCCTACTGAGGCTCAGATATGGATATTTCAGATTGGCTCCTTGAGCATCACATAGATTCCACTGGTTGAGTACTGACAGTCTTGCAGAAGCAGGCTATCCAGGAGCTGCGTCACTAGGTGATGTAGTTTGTGGGATAGCCGCCGTCAAAATTACCTCCAAAGACTTCTTAAGGAGGGGTGTCCAAGTCAATGAGAGAGAGAGAAAAAAAAGAGATCTCAGCTACTACAGATGATTACCTTAAATTTAGTAATGTCATTCATAATTTATGGATTTCTCCTGTATTTTGCAGAATTGATAACTACTATTTTTCGTGAGCTAGAAAGGAATATTTCTATATTTTGCAGGTGAGAATGCATATAGATGTGTATGAAATATCATGCAGGCAGCAGATAAACAAACCAAGATATTCCCTTGTTGTAGCACGAGAATCTTATTCTTTATCAGACAAAGTCTTGTAAAGTTTCTGCTCTGCTTTCAATATACTAATAACTCAGGATTTCAATCTCCTTATCTGTAGTAAAATACAAAGAATATAAATGAATTTTTATGAGAAACCACCTACATAGCTTCACATATACATAAAACGTATAGCAAATAACAGGGCTTTGTATCCCACATACGGATTTTTGTGGGTGTTAAATTCTATCCTTCAGGTGGGTTTAGCATATGTTGTGTCTGCAATAGCACTGTTTATTAATACACCAATGATTTCTTGTATATGCGATAAGGATCTTGCTTTCCAAGGCCTAAGTACCGCAACCAAAGCATGCCTTTGTCTGGAACCTTACCAAGGAGATATTCAATTGGCAGGGATGGATCATATGAAAGAAATGGCTCTATCAACCCAGGTAACAAAATGCTAGGTCTCCAGTGCACAAAGTATTTGAAGAAGAACATACAAGAAATGAAGCCTATGCAGATGTGGGATTATCTTTTTGAGTCATCTGAGTGTAATGGAAAGACCCTGGTTGAGGAAAATGTAATTAAAATTTCAGACATAGAGGAGTGGAACCATATTGTGAAGTGAAAAATACTCAGTGATGGGTTACCTGCTTACTCTATTTTGCAGAACCTTATTTGTTCTACAAAGTTTGATAGAGTTGGATTTATGTTTACTGATGGAACCGACGACACGAAGAGTCTGGATCTATGGATAGTTGTGAAAATTTATCCTCCAGTTATGCAGCCGGAAACGTTGCAAATACTAGGTAACTGCATTTGTTGCAGGATGAATTTCATGGAAGCAACTTACACACTGATCCTTTACAAGACATACAACTGGATTGGGAACAGAACGTAGAACTTTTTTACAACAATGCTTTGGCTATAAAAAATTAAAGTTCTTTCATAAAGAGGCTTTGAAGGCATAGGCATGTCATCAAGACTGCCTCGTTCTTGCAGCAACAGGCTCAAGCAAATCCCTTTGCTTACAATGTCCTGGATTATTGATTAGGAAAGTTATAGTTGTGGTATCTCCATTAATCAGCCTTATGCATGATCAATGCTTGAAGCTGGCAAAACATGGAGTTGCTACTTGTTTCCTTGGTTCAGGGCAAGTTGACAAAAGCATTGAGGATAGAGATATGGTAGGTATGTATAAAATTATTTATGTCTGTCTAGAGACACTTCTACGAGTAATTGGGTCATTACAGAAGCTTGCAGAAAGTCGTGGTATTACTCTTTTTGCTATCGACGAAGCTCATTGTGTATCCAAATGGGGTCATGATTTTCGACCTGATTGCAGGCGCTTGTCTGTACTGAGAGAAAAATTTAAGGTAAGCAACGTTGAGTCGGTAAAGCATCATATACCGATTATGGCACTTACTGCTATAGTTAAACATCATGTTCGAGAAGACTTTATGAATTCTTTGGGCATGAAGCCAAACACAAAAATTGTTCTGTCATCGTTTTTTTGACCAAATTTGAGGTTCTCCATGCATCATAGCCAGACCACTTGTCCATCATCTTACAAAGTGGATTTTCAAGATATAATTGATAGTTATACTAGACAAGGGGCCCCATCAAAGAATAACAAAGTAGGAGTTGATTTTCGAAAGGATTCTATAGATAGGAACAAGGAATATGCAAGGCAAATTGATTATGATTAAGACGAAACATCCTTAAATGAATCAGATAGAAATGAAGAGGAGACTGATGATGATGATATCATTGCAAAAACCAGTTTAATAAAAGATGGAGGAGATACTTGTAAAGGTCACAGTATGACAGTCGAATACCTTGAGGATGAGGCTAATGAGCATATGGCTGAATACTTTGATGTGACATTTGGTGAATTTGAAGGATCTATTTTCAAAGAAGACCACCATTTAGAACTAGAAAGTGGTTCTTTTGAAACTGTATCGGTTGAGGAACTCCCTATACTAGGATCGGGTCCAAGTATCATATACACACCCACAAGAAAAGAGACAGAAATGATAGCGAAAATTCTTAGCAAGTTTGGTGTGAAGGCTGCAGTTTATCATGCAAAGTTGCCAAAAGAACCAGTTGAGGCAAGTCCATGAAAAGTTTCATCATGATAAACTTCGGGTGGTTGTTGCAACCATTGCTTTTCGGATGGGAATTGATAAGGAAAATTTGCGGTAAATTATTCATTATGGTTGGCCACAGAGCTTGGAATCTTATTACCAGGAAGCTGGGAGAGCTGGAAGAGATGGGTTGCTGGCAGATTGTTGTTTACATGTTAACATGAAAAGACTTCCTTCCCTGTTGTCGAGTAAAAGAAATGCAGAGCAACCGTAGAATGCACTTAATATGCTGTCAGAGTGTTTCAAATTTGGTGTTTCTACCACATCTTGTAGAGTTAAGTTTCTTGTACGGTGCTTTAGAGAGGATTTGATTTAGATGAAATGTGGATTGTGTGATGTTTGTGTCAATGGGCCACCCAATTTTGAGAACTTGAGCAGGGAAAGGCAAGAGATCAGAGTGATGCACTTAAGGATACACATGGAAGTGATAAAAGAAGTTCTAAATTGCTAGTAGAATAAAAAAAAATCATTAATTTAGTCTTAAATGAAATCAGTTCCACATAATTTTTATAATCAAAATGATTACAAGTAACTTTGAGGGTTATAAACTCTTTTAGCAGAGATTTGGTTCTAGTGGGTCTTGGGTCCAGATTTTGAATCTGGGCTCTGAAACCACGTGTGGGGCTCCTATTTGGGGTCCTCTAACTAAAAACTAAATTTTTCTAATTTTAAATACAATAAAATGGGAAATAACTTATTTCTATCTAAACATTTAATTGATGATAATATACCATTAAAATTTATTTCCCACAAATTAAATAAGTAAGAATTTCATTGCAACCATTTACATAAGTAATCAATAAACAAAGGAATACATGTTCCAATAGCTTAGTTGAGATGCTCCTGAGCTCCTGACTCTGTTGGGATGCTCCTCTTGACTACCCGACTGGATTTGCCTCCCAACCAACTAGGAAGTATTTCCTAGCCCAGGGAACCTCCACAGGTTCCCTAGCCCTTCGAGCCCAAGTCCAACCAGATGTAGTGTGTCCAAGTTAAACAAATACTCTCCTTCTCTCCCTTCTCTTTTCTCCACCTTCCTCCCAAAACAAAATCCTCCAAAACCACAACCAAAACCAAAACCAAGACCAAGGATCCCCCTCTCCTCTCATCATCCTTCCCCTTTTATGCCTCTTTCTCCCATCCACCTCAACCACCTATCATTAATGTCATAACTATCCCCTCATCCTTTCATTTGACTTTTCTTACCATATCTTCTCCCAAGTAAATTTAAGAGGACATTTTGGGGATAAAATATGGATATTTAATTTGGAAATTAATTGGGGAAGACCATATCTTCTTCCAAGTAAATTTGAGAGGGCATTTTGGGGATAAGATATGGATATTTAATTTGGTAATTAATTGGGGAGGACCATATCTTCTTCCAAGTAAATTTGGGAGGACATTTTGGGGATAAGATATGAATATATAATTTGGTAATTAATTGGAGAGGGCCATATCTTCTCCCAAGTAAATTTGAGAGGACATTTTGGGGATATGGATATTTAAATTGGAAAAAATGGAAGGAGACCATACCCTATCAAAATTTAAATTTGAGAAGAGAAGTTGGGAATTGAAAAATAACAGTAATAAAATTTATATCAGTAATAAATTTACAGTTTCACCAATGTAGGTATGTACCAATATTTCTTGATAATTATAAGTCAATATTTTTAGGTAATTTAAACACTAATAAAATTTGCATTATAAGATTAAGTAGGGCATTACACATTTCAACATAATATTGAGTCTGCTTTATTATTCAACACACAATCCTTTACCTTGTTTGTCCATCTATTGTTGCTTCAACCAACTAATATCCACTACCACCATCACACTTTGGCAAAATTCTTCTGAAAGCATATACAAACTTAGTGTCTTCATCTTGAATATTTTTGACTTCAATTTGCAGATGTTAGAGTGGTCAATTCTAAGAAATTGCATTTACATGTTAAGTTTATCACGCTCAACATTTTTCAGTTGCAGAACCCAAAGAATTCAAGAAGACAATTCATTTCATCAAAGCATATACTAATTTTTGACATAGTGGAAGTTTTGGTTCCATATTCACCCATGTGGAATGATTATTCCTCGTGTTTCTTTACCTCTCATAAAACAAAAACAAAATCATTAATGTTGCAGCTTGTCTTATGGGCTTCGATGTGGTACATTGTTTCTCCTCAAAGTAACTCCTTAATAGGGCCACAAGCTACTCCTTAATCAGGTTTCCAATGCTCTAGCCCTCCATCTCGATTATCACCAGTTGCTCAATGAGAGGGGAACCTTGACCATTTATTGGAAATTTCTCGCAGGTTTGCTGGACGTTGGCTATAGTTTTCTAGCTGCAACACAATCGACTCTCATTAGATAGATCAAACCACAAGGAACGCACAGTCAAATTATCACAACCATGGCTCGGTCCCGTAATTGTCTAATACGAAGCCGATGACCACTAAACAAATTGACTGCAGGAATGACCCACAATGTCTTCACCATTCAAATTTAAAAAAAAAATACCAAATTAAAAATTCACGTAGACACTGTTTGTTCTTCTCCAGACTTCAAATGAATCAACAGACATCGTGGTAGGCATTGTAGGCAGGAGCATAATGCTCTTCATATAGCACACAGTCGTTGGCTCAATAGGCTATTGCCAACAACTCGATCCTCAAATTCCAGTCTACAACTCAACACTCAAGCTCTTTTCCAGCCACGACTCAAATTCCAGTCGACCGGCAACAGGAGGCCAACACATATTCAATAAAATTTCATACTCTGAAATATAGGAATCCAATGCTTGGCTCTTTCCCACAAAGACCGATCAGATCGGTGGAATCCTTCAAGGATCATATCCTCGCACAAATATCCAATTAAATAACAACTTATCTCAAAACAACAGTGAAATGCATAATCAAAGGGAGGCAGAGGAATTTGAATGTATACGTCATTGCCGCAAGTAATGGCTCGAACCTCCATACTTTATGAAAATCGTAACTTTGGCTCGATCAAGAACCTTGCTCACATCCCACAAATATTCATGCAATACCAACCGTTGATAGTTTTCAAACTCCTTTTCGAAGTACCAATTTTCGCACTGGAATTTCAGATCTGAGTTGTTCAACAAACCCTCGGCGCTCAAAAATTCTATTGCTTATATATCACCTCTCTGCAACATCCAATTTCATGAGAAAACTGATAATATTTTTCACACACTAGGAAAGCACCATGGTAGAGGGTCTCAACAGTAGTCGCCAACAGATATAACCGCGAACTATTAGTATAACTAGTGGAGGTTCAGTCAAGGGTGTGTAACTTTTTTCACACTGAGTAATCATCCAGTTAACTGATCAATCAACCTAAACTAACTCATGCATGCAGAGAATTTGAGTTACCCAGTTGAGATTGGATTTCAAGGGAAGTGTACTATTAGTTGTAAACTAGTTAAAGTTGTACAGGTCATGCATGCAGTCAGATAAGGACCTATAGGAATTGTGCAATCCAAATTGGAGAATTTCCTAATTAAATCTAATTCCCAAGGGAACATTGCAAGGAAATAGGGGCTTGGAGGCTCAAAACTTTGGCTAAGTATTGGCCAAGGTCAGTTAGTCAGGTGGAGGATAGAAGATACAGGTGTATGTTGAACTTAAGCTTGAGCAAATCATATTGTATTCATCCAGATTCTTTGATTAATGCAATACAAATAGTAAGGGGTTTTGAGAAATTTCTTTCCCCTAGATAAATATTTGTTTATGTGTGTTGCATCTTGATGCATGTCAATGATTTGTGTTCTAGATTGTGATTTTCTTTCCGCTGATGAGTAGAATAGCTTCAAGTCTTGTGATGTAATAAATTTCATGAGAAGTTTTTGAATCTAAATATTAAATTTATACAATATATTTACTAAACCTTACCAAGGGAAATATTTGAATATCTTAGACAAAAAGTGGGAGCCTTAATTTCTTCCCCACTGGAAGGAATGGCTCACTAAATTCAACAAAGGAACATAGGGATGACTTCCAGTAGGGGGAGTATGATTGTAGCCACATGAAAGGAAGAATTTACAGGAGGATATTTTATCCATAGGGGAAGAGAACTTTCACAAGGGGTGCAGGTCCACAAGGAGATACATGAGTAGTTGTGCAACTTTGGCTCAGAAATTAGTAGTTCCTAAACCAACTATCATTTTCAGTAGGTCCCTTTTCCATTGACGTCAAAGGGAGAGAAAAATCAAACATTGACAAATGGGAGAGGAAGCAAATTCTGGACTAGCAGCGTGATAGGGGGAGCTCAAGCCATTGCCATCAATGGCCATCAATGTTTAGTGGTGTTGCCATCAATGAAAGAGGGGGATATTGTTTAGCATAGTGTTTTCATTGATGTCAAAGGAGGTACAATGTTTTGGTTTCTAAAGGAAGAAGATTATTGGGCATAATGTTACCATTCATGTCAAGAAGATATGATGGCTTAGATATTATTGAGATTTTTTGTTGAAGTTATGATGATCAAGTGAATATGTAGATGATCTAGTTGGATAGTCCTCTCCGAGACCTTTCTAATGCTATATTACACTTGGTTAAACTCCTTCCGAATGACAAGATAAGTGAATTTGAAAGTAACATGGTGAAAGCACCAAATTTGTTATAAAAAACACCAAATTTCTTAACGTTTATAAATCTTCAGGGCAAATCCATGATTAGGTGAGTAATAAATGATAGTTGGTGCGTAGAAATATGCATTGTTTAACGATGTTAAACAATGTGCAACTCCGAGCGGATTCGATAGTTATGGATGATTTGTTGAAAATGAATGGTAGATAGAGTGCAAACTTGCTCGACAAATAATGGAGGTTGTGCTGCCCATGTCTTTTGACACCACATTGGACTAATGGACATATGACACGTGCTAGTTTCCAATGTGGACCCTTCAATGACAAGACACAATTATCCAGGAGAGTGATGATGTGGCAACACAATATTGGTGACAAGTGGAAACACAAGTACACATGGTTGATGACGATGTAGCATCACAACAAGGTGCCACGTGGCATGTCTAATCAACAGTTTTGGGTGGTCAATCGATCCAAATATGAGTGACACATGGCATGACTCAGAGAGTGCCATGTTGCATGATGACATCATGTTGACATTGACACCAGATTGACGATGGACCCCTAAAGACCATGTCACATGGCACGATCATATGGATAATTGGGAAATCCCTAGGGAATACCCCAATCATGGTCTAGGCACCAAAATTAAGTCATATGGAAGTTTTACATTAGCCCCAAACTCAAATTATCATCAACCCAAAATTCAAATTGATGTCTTTCCTAATAATAGCCTAAGGGAACCCACACACACGTGTGTGTGTGATGGTGGAGTGCATAGAAAATCAATTGATCGATTGATAAAGTCTGAGACATGCATAAAATCCCAAGGGCCTATTTGGTTTGCTTCCATGTGAATTGATTTGGTTCCCAGATATATGGTGTGGCTCATGGCACTATGTTGAAGCTTGAAGACATATTTGGTTATGAGATATATATGGCATGGCTCTTGGCAATGCGATGAATCTCGAAGGCGTATTTGTTTCTGAGATATATATGGTGTGTCTCTTAGCATTGTGATGAAGCTCAAAGGCATATTTGGTTATAAATAGTGTGGCTCTTGGCTCTATGGAGAAGCCTAAAGGCGTATTTGGTTCTATCACAAGTTCATATGTTCCGAGATATATATAGCATGGTTCTTAGCTCTATGCTAAATCTTGAAGGTGTATTTTCTTATGCCATGAGTTTAAATCCAAACGAATTGATTTGGTCTAAACTATATACACAGTGTGGCTCTTGACTTTATGGTTTAGCCCAGACGCATTTTTTTTGGTTTTGTCACCAATTCGAGTCCAAGTAAAACTTTCAGCCTATGGCTTGATCCGAAGCTAAAGCAATGTTTAATGAATGACAATGAACAAGGAACATTGCAGCTGAATTGGTAATTGGTTTGTTTACGCTATGGGTGGTTGGTTCGAGACTTGTTAGGTTTATAGAATATTTTTTATTCAATCGAAAGCGCATTATGCCATAACCTTTAATTATTTATTCATATCGAAAGCGCATTATGCCATAATCTTTAATTAACCTGGTAGAGTGCATTCTATCGAATGCACCTAATAAAAGTGCATTTTGTAGACTACGGATTGGAAAAGTGCATTTTGTTGATCAATTAATTTTCATAATGTTTTATGGGTCAATTTGAGGTGCACATTCATTTTTGAAAAGGGGAAAATGGAAATAATTTGTTTATAATATGAAAGGGGGACATGAAAATTCATGAGGATAAGTTTTTTAGGGCACAAAGATATTTTTCTTTTGTCAAAATATTTTTGGATTATGAAAAAGTACAAGAAAAGGAGAATATGCTACTATCGAATATTGAAGAACATGTTGAATTGAAATTATCTAATTTTCCTTGAGCCTATGGATCCAGTTGAAAGATTGTGAAAAGTGGCCCACTATGTTTTGGTGAAGGAGGCGGGCGTCTCAATCAAGTTAGAGCCTACAACAAGTTGGTGCTTGCATATTTCTGAGGTTGGTGCTTCAATCAGGTTGGAGCATACAACAAGTTGGTGCTTGAATATCTTTGGGGGTCAGTGCCTCCAACAAGTTGGTGCCCGCAAATTGATGTAATTAAACATTGAAGAAGTTAACATATTTTTGGTTTTCTCCCACAAGGGTTTCCACGTACATATAGTCTTTTCATGTATTGAGGTAATGATGGTCTTTATTGATGCACTGCTATGTTTACAATTATTATCAATTGTGAAATTGTTTAATTTGTTAAAATTGGCCACTACACTGATTCACCCTCACCCTCTCAGTGAAATCATTATTCTAACATAGTCATTTGTCCCATCGATTTGCAAGCCAAGCAATGTGGTGCATTGATAGTGCCTCACATCTTGGTGCTCTCACGTCTCTAACACTCCACTGGAAGGTAGGTTTGACTATTTTGTTTTTCAAAGGAACATATAGGAGAGTTTTATTAAAAAAATAGAAAGCTAGGATTCGACCTAGAACCATTACATTTCTTCATAATTGCTAGTATCCCTCGTGGGCTTGAAATTGAGCATGGCGAATCAATATAAACCTTCAAGTGAGATCCTCGCGATACAATAATTTTATTCCCATTCCAACTAAAATTTTTCCAAAAAACTCCAAGATTCCAAATCAACTTACATTCCATTAAAACTTATCCTTTGGACTTTGATTGACTTCTCATTTTCTTTAGTGAGATATTTTTTCCCTTTTTTCCAATTTGGATCAAGTTTGTGTATTCTGATGGATCCGTAGTGTTTTTCTACTGAGAGTGGTATTTTCTATCTTTGTTACTTTGTCCATATGCCCCATCAGTCCAAGAAATTTCCTTTTTAGGCTTATTTCTTGAGAATTTAATGGGGGATCCCGAATTCATTGGTGTTTGTTGGACTTGGTCCTTCTCTGTTTCTGAATTCTGTGGATCCTCTTTGACTTGTGTTTTTTCCTTATTGTCTTTTTCTTCCTCTGGTGAAGCTTATTTATCTTCTTATGAGTTTCTTTTACTTCCTCCTTGCCTTGAGTTTCTTCCTCCTTGTGAACAAAACAATGTTTTTTTTGCACACCTTCCCACCATTTGGGCCTCCAACTACTTTTCCAAACTCTTTTATTCTGCATCCTCCTGGGACAATTCTTGATTACATGTCCTGTTTCATAACATGCTTGGCATCAAAATGAAACATTTTCCATAATGAAACTTCTGAACCAATACATAATATATTGTATTTAAATTGATCTCGGCAGGTGTTGCACTAAAAATTGTCACCTTGACATCCTGCAATCTGTGTGAGTCCATTATCATTCATACTTTCCTCCTTTGCAAGTCTTAAGCCTCAGTTCTTCATATCAAGCCTTGAAGTAAGAGAAAAGCCCTAAAAGTCTTTAAAACTCTGGTTCTGCACTTTCTCTTAGTCTTACCTGTGGTCCCGCACCTAATGGTCATGTCTTAAGGTTCATGCATCAACTTCTAGTGGTCTTGGTTCACCCAGGGTAGGAAATATCATTACCCAAAATCTTCCTTCTGGCCTCATTTCTATTGAAGAACTTGTCAGTCTGGATGAATACATAATTCTTCCCGAAAATCAACCAACTTTGGAACTTAGGGAGCGTGAATCAATATTCTACAGTCCTTTTAGAAGTGACGCTTGGTACGTATCATTGACAAATTTTTTAGAAAACCCAGGTCTTAGTTTTTCACCACCTCGAATTCCTTTTCATCCTACACCAAGAGGTTATTATCCTCCAATGAATATGTCAAGACAGTCATCTATTTTTTCCCAAACACCAGAAACATTTTTATATGGTGGTCCTTCTGTTCCTTTGGGGTACCAGTCACTCACTGGTACTTTTTCAAGAGCATCTCCTCAACCAATCGAACGTGAGTTATCAACTGGTAATAATGGAACTCAAATGTTGAGCATAGAAGAAATCTTTATGATGTCTGGTAGTATTCCAAATCCTCAACCTCAAGGTAGTTAGTTACCGCCTGGGGGGCAACCCCAAGGTAGTTAGTTACTACCTAGAGGGCAACCTCAAGGTAGTCAGTTACCGCCTGGGGGGCAACCTCAAGGTAGTCAGTTACCGCCTAGGGGCAACCTCAAGGACAATACATACCGTCAGGGCAGTACATACCTTAAGGTCAACCCCAAACTTAGTACATACCTCAAGGTCAACCCCAGTTTCAATATATACCTCAAGGTCAACCCCAGTTTCAGTACGTGCCTCAAGGTTATTAACTTCAAGGTCAGTACCCAACTCAAGGTTTCCAACCACCTTCTGGTCAACCATTTTTACAAGGAGCTGGAAATGTGCCGCTTAATTATCATCCCTACGTTCAACCACGTTATGGTCCCCCATATGCACAACCTTTTGTGGGTCCATAATCCAGAATGAACATGGTGTGGGATCCATCTCAAACTCAACAGACTTTGCAACCTAACGTGCAATTAATTAATCAACCTGGACAGCCTTTGGTTTCTGGTTCAACCCAGCAACCTGTTCAACCTACTGTTCAAGCCTCTGCACCTGGTTCAGTTCAGCAGCCTAGGCCTAGCTCACCTCGAACTCCACCTCAAACTGCTGCTGAAACTACTGCAACTTCTGTTCAACATACCACACCTATTTCTGGAGTATTTGTAGCTCTGGTTTCTATTGTTCCTGTATCAGTGCAAACTCCTCAAGCCTCTTTACCACAGTCAGAACCTACAGTTCAGACTTCGATCCAGATGCATGCAGGACACGCTGGTCCAAGTACGGTTGTCACAAGTCAACCGCAATTCACTTATCAACCATACCAGGGACAGTATCAATTCGGTCCTACTGTACAAAACCCAGTTTATCAGTATCAACCATATCACGGCTATACTTATCAACAACCTCAACAACCCCAGTTTGGTCCAGTTAGTCCTGGTTTCCCGGCAGGTTATAAAATTCCTAATGCAAATCCAATTCCAGGCTATCCTGGATATCCTCCTCCTGGGGCTGGTCTTGTTACCCAAGGTTTTCGTGACCCTAACCATCAGTTACCATTTATTGCAACTTTGGATTTACCTGATTTCTCGTGCCTTACGAATGATCTGATTTACTATCTTCCGTATTGGTCGCCAATGCCTAATAAGTTGCCTAGTGATATCCCGAAATTCGTGGGTAAGTCAGGAGAGGATTCGTCAAATCATGTTATGAATTATCACCTCTGGTGTGAATTAATTCCATCATTGATGATTCAATTCGATTACGTCTTTTTCAACGAACTCTGATTGGTCTTGCTACCAAATGGTACATTGAGTTACCACGAGGCTCTTTTTATAATTTCAGTCAGTTAGCCACTTCTTTCTTAACTCATTTTCAATTGCCTGTCATATATGACAATGGCACGGAACTGTTAACTTCCCTAAAACAATCCACGTCCACATATATTTCTAATCATATTCATGAATGGCGATGTAGAAGGCGTTTGGTGAAAGTTTTCATTCCAGATCAAGTTTTAGCAGAATGGTTTGTTAAATCATTATTACCTAAAATCACTGAAGATGTAGCTAAGGTAGGAGTTGTCACTGAAGAGCAAGCCATTGCTCAGGCTCAATACCTTGACCTCATCTATACGCAGTCAGGTACTTTACATGAGAAAATCCCTGATCTTCCAAAACGCCATCAAATAACTGTAGCTCCTTCAGGGTCTCATGTCATTGATGGTATGATTGGTTCAGTTAATACTAAAAGTAAGAAGAAATCTTCAAAGAATTCTTCTCCTATTATAACTTTACCTGATTCCCCGACAGGAGATTCTTCTGCTGAAATTTCGGCCGATATTCATGTTGTAGAATCATCTACGACCAAATCAAAAACCGGCAATAAAAAGAAAGAGAAGAAGAAAAACAAACAAAACTCAAAAGAGAAAACAGATAAAAATGAATCTACTGACGAAAAACGTAAACCTTGCTATCCTTGTTTCATTTGCAAAGAGGATCATTTTACTAAACACTGCCCTCATCACGCAGAGGTTTCAAAAATCGTTAAAGGTTCTCAAACACCTGTTGTCTTGAAGGATCCTTTTCCTAATCAAGATAGTAAGATGATTGGTTCTTCCTCAAATGCCTCAGAAGAACCCATTATGATGATGTCTCATGTTAGGATTGCGACGCGATTGCAAGATTATGGTAGTAAAAATCCTGTTGGTGGTAAAGAAGCAGAATCTTCTAATTCAAACACATCAACTACAGATCCTCCTGGTTTCGGTCCACTACAGATCGAGAAACCCAACCTTGACTTAGTAATCAAACCGCCTGCTAAAGGTATACTTTGGAAATCAAATTTCAATCCACATGCGAGAGCTGCTCACAATTATAACATTGTTGAAGACTTAGCTATTTCCCCTGAAACAATGTCGGCTTTGGAAGTGTTGTAATCGTGCCCAACACAACATAAATTACTATTGTCTGCTATAGGAGCTATTGACGTTCAGGATTCGAACCTAATAATCTTCGATTTAGAGAATAGTACACCCCGCCTACCTCATCAAATGGCTTTCCATATTCCAGTGTTAGTCAAAAACAGACCTTGCTTTCAGACTGTGATTGATCAAGGAGCTTCTACGTGTATTATGTCGATCCAGTGTTGGAGATCACTTGGTCCTCCCAAACTCAATTAGTCTCCGACAATTCTAAAGGCTTTCGATGGCCGAGTGTTCCATCTTTTTGGTATTTTGCAAGATTTACCTATAGGGGTCGAAGGCAAAACCGTAAATCTAGATGTGGAAGTGGTTGAAGCCCCTCTAGATTACAACCTTCTCCTGGGTCGCAGTTGGTCTTATGCTATGATTGTTATTGTTTCATCAGTCTTTTGGCTTATCAAGTTTCCTCATAATGGAAAGATCGTTACGATAGACCAGCTGACCTAATTCTCATCTGACCCAGCCTCTTCAAATAGTATTCAGCACATTGGCAAAACAACTATCCCTTATAAGGATGTTGGAGTAGGCTTGATTAAAGATTCTGGTTTACTAGGAACTTTTTCCTTCCCTCCTCCTAACGTATCGCCTTCCATTGCAACTATTCATATGATTTCATCGAGCACTATTGCTTTTGATGATCCTTGGATCGTACCTTCCGATTCTGAGGTGGATTCATTTGGTGACGCGATGCCTTTGAGTCCTTTTGAAATTGCATATCAGGCAGTATAGTCGTTTTCTGACTCTTATTCAACCGAAACTGATCCAATGAATGTGATCCATGGAGAGTCACTTTCAATATCAACCTCAGCTTCAACAACATTTTCTGATCCTGTTCATACTGATGAGAAAATTCGTGAACTTTTGTTTGTTGATGATTTACCATGGGAAGATCTTCATCATCGATCTTTGTTTTTACTTGAGCTTGATCATTTTGAAAATGATTTTTCATCCTTTTTTTCTACTGACTATGTCAAAGAACCACAGAATCCATTGCAACATCCTGATTCTGAGTTAAATTTGGGAAATATCTCTCTAACGGTTCCTATTGACATTTCAGTTAAGCTTGGGATTATTGAAAACATTCATATAGGTGCTTCCTATACGGATGATGAAATCCAAACTTATAAAGCCCTATTTCAAGAATTTTGTGAAGTGTTTTCCTGGTCATATGAAGAAATGCCAGGAATCGATCCATCAATTGTTGTTTATGAAATTAAAACTTACCCGGATGCTAAACTTGTCCAGCAACGTTTGCATCAGATACATATAAGAAAATTCACTGATATCAAAGCCAAAATTGAGAAATTACTTCGCGCAGGTTTCATTTATCCAATTCCTTTAACCGATTGGGTATCGAATATTGTTCCTGTCAACAAAAAACAAGGAATGATAAGAGTATGTATCGACTATAGGGATATTAATCGAGCATGTCCCAAAGACAATTATCCAACCCCCTATATCGATCAAATTATTGATGATGGTGCCGGCAGTGACATGTTCTCCTTTATGGATGGTTTTTCCAGTTACAATCAAATCAACATACTCCCTGCTGATCAAGCTAAAACAACTTTCATTTGTCCGTGGGGGACATTTTATTATTGCAAATTAAAATTTGGATTGAAGAACGTTGGAGAAACTTTTCAATGGGCTATGTCTTACGCATTTCATGACACTAAGCACATTGTGCAGCCTTATCTCAATGATTTACCTTCCCATTCATTACGTAGAGCTAATCATCTCATTCATTTACGAGTTATATTTATGAGATGTAAGCATTATCGAATTCGGCTGAATCCACACAAATGTGTATTCTGTGTAGAAACGGGTCGCTTACTGGAATTTATAGTATCGAAGGCAGCCATTCGTGTTGACCCCTTGAAGGTGGAAGCTATTGTCAATCTACCTCCTCCTTAGACTCTTCGCCAACTCCAAAGTTTGCAAGGGAAAGCAAATTTTTTACGTCGTTTCATTCCTAACTACACCGAGATAACGAAAGGTTTCACTAGGTTGTTAAAACAGAACATTCCATTCTTTTGGGATGAGATCGTTGATCGATCCTTTGATGCACTCAAACACGCGTTGACCCATGCACCGTTACTGCATCCTCCCAATTACAACCAGGATTAATTTTTGTACCTCGTCGCTTCTCATTCCACCATTGGGATGGTTTTAGTTCAGGAAGATGAATTCAACAATGAACATGTGATTTACTATCTTAGTCGAACTCTGCATCCGACTGAGATTAAATATTCACATGTGGAGAAATTGGCCTTAGCAACTGTTCAAGTTGTCCAAAGATTTCGTCGCTACATCTTATTACGCAAAACCATGGTAATTTCTAACTGTAACCCTATGATGTATATCTTGACTAAACAATTGCTAGGGGGCAAGTATTCCAAATGGATAGTTATCCTACAGGAATTTGACTTGGAATTTGAAAAATCCAAGGCAAAGAAATCTTTGGTTTTTGTCGAACTGATATGTGATTTCCCGCGTACTGATACTGAAACTGTGGCGGAAGAACCCATTGCGGATGAATCCTTGTTTCTTATCAGTACTCTTGATCCTTGGTATGGAGATATTATTATTTATCTCCAAACCTAATCTTTTCAGCCTGAAATCTCGCGATCTTAGCATTGGAAAATATGTTTCCAATCCCAACAATACAATATTATTGGTGATACACTTTATCGTCGTGGGGTGGATTCTGTTTTCCGACGTTTTCTAACTCATGAAAAAGCTGAAAAGGTTCTGAATGACTATCACTCTGGAGCATGTGGCGGTCATATGTTTGGGTATGCCATAGCCCAAAAGATATTGTGCGCTAGTTATTTCTGGCCATCCTTATTCAAAGATTGTATCTATGCAGTCTGAAAATGCCAAAATTGTCAAATTTTTTATCGTAAGATGTGTGCTCCACCCGCTCCACTCCACCCTATAATTGTTGTCGGTCCTTTCGCAAAGTGGGGTATTGAATTTATTACATGTAACCCTCACTCGGCTAGGGGGCATGCTTACATTATCTTAGCGGTAGATTATTTTACTAAGTGGGCCAAGACGATGCCTACATATTCGGAAAATGGCAAGACTGCTGCAACTTTCGTATTCAATCATATAATTGTTAGATTTACTGTTCCTCAAGCTATTATTACTGATCATGGAAGTCATTTTCGAAACATCATGATGACTGAACTGACAGATCAACTTGGGATGCGCCACGATAGTTCTACTCCATATTACCCGCAGGCTAATGGTCTGGTTGAAGCTACCAATAAAGTTTTAGTCACTATGATCCAACGAATCATTGGTATTCATAAGTCGAATTGGCATAACATGTTATTTTTCAGCACTTTGGGAATATCGAACCTCAGTGAAAACATCAACTGGTTTCACTCATTTTCAACTGGTCTACGGGTTGGAAGTAGTATTACCTATTTTATGCGAAATTCCGTCATTGAAATTAGCCATAGAATTACTCCCAGCTACTTCTGAAGAAGAGAAACATTTCTTGTACTTAGCTCAACTCGATGAGAATTGACGTGCTGCTGCAATAGTAAACGAAACTCATGTGAAACGAGTGAGAGCTCAGTACGATAGAAATGTTACACCTCACAATTTTTCGGAAGGAGACCTAGTCTTACTATATGATCAAGAAAACGATAAGCTAGGGGATGGAAAATTTGTATCTATGTGGCATGGTCCTTATACTGTTAAGCGAAAGCTGGCAAAAGGGGCCTATGAATTGGTAGAATTTGACGATGTCTCTTGGGGTAAACCCAGAAATGGACTTTATCTGAAGAGATATTATGCTTAAACTTGGTGTCGAGATTTTGTGTTAGATTAGTTTCTTTACTGCTAGTGTGTTCTAGATTAGAAAAGTGTGCCTAGTTTAGAGAGTGTTTTTATCACTATTCCTGCTTATCTTGATTTTACTCTTGATATTACAGATGTCGACGTCTCTTCAAACATACATTGGTTTTGCTGATGGTGCTTGTCATAATACACAGAACATTTCTTCCGCAGCTTGGGTTATCTATTCACCCTCTGATGAGTTAGTATCTATGCATGGGGTAAGCCTCGGTCAAACAAAAAATAACATTGCAGAGTTTAGTGAAGTGATTGAGTTATTATCTGAATCCATCTCATTTTGGATTCGGAGTTTGATTGTTAGGTTGGATTCTGAACTCGTTGTATTACATCTTAACAGGGTTTATGCCATTAGAAATCCAGTGTTATTAAGATTATTTTTGAAAGTTTGTCTCTTGGAACGTGAATTTGATTACATTGAATATCAACATATTCCATGACATTTAAATACATTAGCAGATGCAGTTGCTTCTCGTATGATAAATAGACATTTGCAATAATCAAAACAGTAAATTTAAAAACATTCAATAACATGTTACACAAGATAAGCCGATAATAATGATATATCATAGCATAGAAGAAGTGTGTCAAAATATACATTATCCTCAATCATAGGTTGAAAAACACCTTATGATCGGCAAAAATGATAATACAGAAAGACAAAAATGTCATGAGTCTACAAAGCAATCATCCTATCCCTGGTGATGATCATGATAAGAAACCACTGCTCGGGCCACCCTACACAGGAACCACCTAAAAGGTCCTGGGACCCCAATCACATATCGCTGTAACCTAAGTGGAATATCATCTATGCCAGTCTTTGGAATATCTACTGTCAAGCGCTCCAAATGATTCTCCAAGTCGGACAGGATCTCTGCTATTGGTCCTGTGGGGCTGGTGTTGTTGCAGTTGGGTGTCTCCTCTCATAAGGCTACAGCGCGACTGGTCGTCGTGGACCCACATCTGCATTTAAAACTTTTAATTGTCAGTTTTGGATGATTTCAAAAACAAAACAAAAAATAATTAAAACTTAAGAAGTGTTGAAAATGATTTTACCTGAATCATCCCACTACTCTCCTAGTGGAAGAATCATGTCTGGATCACCACGATAATCCATCCTGGAATATGGAAAATCCTGAATCACAAAAAGTTGGTTGTTCAACCAACGAAAATACTCAGGCGAAAATCGAACAACCTCTGAACCCTCCTCAGGGTGACGGGCCATCAAAGCAACCCAACGCATTATCCTAGGCTCTCGAGGAAGACTAGCATCAATAGGAAGATGTTGCGGGGCTAGCATAGGGATCCTCTCTAGAGCAAAGCTGACAATGAGAAAACCGTATCCAAAATTTTTCAGTTGTCCGTTCTTTGCTCTGGTAAGTTGGCCTTTCACATTTGCCAACACAGCCTCGCACCAGTTGAATATGGTGCCTCAATAATAGTCTACAACCATCTGCATCTGGGATCCAGTAGCCATATGCAAGGCTGCACTCCTGCATAGCCTGGTAACAGTGAATGCAATAACCTTTAGTTCAAGACGGTCGATCGTTTTTATATCAATCTGTTTGTCCTTTGTTTGATCATTGCAAAACTCCAATCGGAGACTAGCGACAGACTGGCCACTTGGCTTAGTCCCGAAAAGAGATAATCATTTGCCTCTCTTGGGCAAACCGGTCAAAAAATATATGTCTTCTAACTCGATTTCAAGCCGGTGGCCACCAATCACGAAACACTGGTGTTGTATGTTCCACCTGTCTAACAGCCATTGCAAGAGGTCTACTTGGGCCCTCATGCCAGGTAAGGCCTAGAACTTAAACAGTCTGCATGCTCTCAATGCATCCAATGTGGGTGGATGATTTATTGCGGCAAGATCCACATCCTCATGCTCGTGTTCCCGCCAGTATTTTGAGTGTCCTATAATGCAAAAAAGACATATTAGAACAATCTTGTTCAGAAAATTTTAGGCGAGATTGGAGAAATTTAGGTTTTTCAAATCCATTTCGCGGGGTCCGAACCCGCTACTTACAGATAGTGCGTAGGTCCGCACACGTGGTAAGCAACGGGTGCAGACCCACGAATTTTTTCTTTGTAGAAAAAAGTCTAGGTCTGCAGGGGCCGCGTGTTGCACCTGTGTACCCCCACGAGCGATTTCCTAAACCAATTTCTCCTCTAAAAATCAAAATTAAAGCCTAAAAATGAAATGTAAATGGTTGAAATGCAAGATAAAGAGAATGTGGATTACCTGTAGCTGACGATTTTCAATTCCAACGGACGGATTTTCCAGGATCTTCTCAGGAAGTTTTTTACCCAAAAACTCTCACTTCTCACTCTGAAATCAAATGGTAAAAATGAACTTAGAAAAGCCCTTTTTATAAGATTTTTGAATAAATGAATTTTTAATTTATTTATTTTTCACTTTAAAAAGGTAACTTTTTAATACATTTTTATTTATCTTAAACAGGTATGAGTAATGTTTTGAATTTTTGTGCAGAATATTCGATTTTTCGGGGAAAATGAATCATTTTTCAACAAAGAGTAAATTTTTTATCACTTTTTCAGACTCTTTAAAAAATTTACGAAAAAAGGAAACATTGGAGTCCTCTTTAAGCTCTTTTCTGACTCGTAAAATATGAAAAGATTGCCGAGTCTTTCCCCTTTTAACTCGTTAAACGGAATTAAAAGGGTGGTCCACTTACAACACTTTTCTGACCGTATAAACATAAAATATCACCGGACTTTTGTTGTTTCAAGTTCGATACTGGTTATGAAACGACGTGTCTTCGATCGCTTTTTTACTTTTTCAGATCAGAGTCACTAAATATGAAAAGTACTCTTTGATCATAATAGTCAAGCAGTTTTGTCAAGTATTATTTTATACTTTTCTGGGCTTGAGGGACACAAATTTACGAAAAAGGACACCCATGGAGTTTTCTTAAGTTTTTCTTCTATCTTCCTAAAATTGAAAAACACTGAGCTTTTCCTATACTGGACTCGTTAAAATTTAACAGTAAAGGACCTGTTCAATTTTAAACAGGAATGAACCACTCCTTCTTAGGGTTCGAATTTTAAACTAAGTTGGAATCATCCGAAGGATGAGCTTATAAACAAGCAAATGTTATCCTCCTCAAGCTTGTCAAAAATAAAGAGGTACTTTACAGAAATGGTGTGGGAAAAGAGAGAAAAATGAACCTGTTTATTACACTTTGTGTTTTAGAAAAGCCGTTAACCACTCTTGAACACGACACTTTTGTTCACCAGGATTGGGAAAATCCTTTGCCTAATAGTTAATCAAACCACATTGAAAGTCTCCAACTGGTTTCTGGGTATTAGCTTTGGGTTAATTTTCACCAAACCATCTGTAGTGTTGTTATGTGTTTAAGAGGTCAGTTCAAACAAACCATTCATCTGAAAAATATCTGTCATCCATTTTGATGATCCAGGTGGATATTGGTGGCCACCCGCTAATTCCACTTGGATCCCCACTAGTGCTTCTTTCAGTTTTTTCAGTTTCCTTAATTATAGCATAGTTTACTATTTTTAGCAGTTTTTCGGGTCCTAAACTTCCGGAGCCGTTTTGAGGCCCTAAACGACGTTTTTTGGGAAATCTTTTTGCTGTCCAAAAATCATCTTTTTCGTCGTAGTCCTCGGAGAGATCTTTCCAACGGGCTATCATGCGCGTAAAACGGAGATAATACGACCAATTCGCGACCCCGAGAAGTTGATGTACCAACTTACCCAAAAACGAGGCCCACAATTTGGCGTTTCATCTTCTAGGGTTAGGTTTTGGAATGTGAAGGGTTTTCCATTGTTTCTCAACAATAAATAGGCCTTCAAGCCTCATTGTAACACAGTTCAGAGGCATGTAGCCACACATCTCTTCTCAGAGATAAGCTATCATCGCCCTAGCTGGTTTATTTCCATTTCTGGTTGTAAGCATATTTCAGTATTTTCCATTAATGAAATGAAGTATTATTTTTGTTGCATCTTTGTGTATATGGTTATCTTTGTAATTTGTTGCGTTCCTATTTAAGTCTAGATCAGTGGTATCAGAGCGGTCTGCTTTTTCTCTGTTTTTCTTTGCATGTCCCCAACGAGGTCGAGATATAAGGAGTTAGGGCTTGAGCTGGTCGAACCTTTGCAAGACCAGCCTCGCAAATCCCGACGGCCTCCCATGGCGGATGAGAAGAAAGACGAGGGAGCAGGAGATCCTATCAAAATCTTGCTCGAAGAAGCCCTCGAGCGACAACGGAACGCGATGATGGACAACTTTTCCCAAATCCTTTAGCAGCTACCCAAAAGTGACGCATCGGCTTCCAGCAGCTACTTTGGAAACGCCATGCCCTTTAAGGTACAAGTTAATTTTGAAATCCCCATATTCAAGGGTCATATAGACGCAAGTGCCATAGATAAATGGTTAAATATGCTAGAGGGTTATTTTTCTGTTCATGAATTTTCGAGTCGGGAAAAGATTGTTTTCGCTCTTCTCAAAGCAGCCCCCCACGTCAAGGACTAGTGGGAAACCTACTGCGAGCAGAAGGATAAAACTACAGGCTCGCTATTTTCAGCTGCACCCACCTGGAATTTATTCCGGGATGCCATTAAGGAGCAATACTACCCTGTTGGAAGCTATGAGGACGAATACATGAAGTGGACTACGTTGCGGCAGGGAAGGGATCAAGATGTGCCGGAGTTCACCAATCTTTTCCGTACCCTTCGCACGAATTTGGGTAACAAGGATTCAGAGCAGCATTTGATACTCAAATACCACGACTGCCTGCAAAAGTACATCCAGGAAGAAATGGAATTCCTGAACATCTCATCGCTCGGCATAGCATACCGATATGCCGTCAAGATCGAGCAGAAGTTTAAACAAAAGAAGCGAGACTTTGGATCTGCGAATCCAAAGCAAGGGAAAGGTGCCCCTAAACCACAGAACAAAGGACAAAGCTAAGGCGGGGCAGCCCAAGACAACCCGACAAAGCTACAAGCAAAGAATAATGCCGCAAAGCCGAAAATGGACACGTGAAAATGGTGTGAGTTCCATAAGAGCTCCACTCACAACACAAGTGAGTGTCGGGCCAAGCAGTCACTGGTGGCTCAGCTAAAGGTTTCAGAATCAGATGCATGTTCCGACTCTGATTCTGAACCCGACAAGGGGAATGACAAAGGGAGGAGATCGTTGATGCGGATCCCAACGCCACTGTTGCTACTGCCAAGATCCAGAAAAATGAACCCGAAGATCCAGAGGAGGAGGAGCATCTCTTCCACTCCCAGATGTGAGTAAGGGGCTCCCCGCTACAGTTCATTGTCGATAGCGGGAGCCAAAAAAACCTCATTTCGGCAGAGGTCATGAAGTGGTTGGGCTTACCGACCACAGCACATCCACAACCGTACACCATCGGGTCTTTGCACCAAGGACGGGATCTTCGCGTGAGCCAACAATGTCGCCTTCCATACAACATCAAGCCCTTCACAGATGAGGTATTGTGTGACATTGCTCCGCTTGAAGTTTGTGATGTATTATTAGGACAACCATACTTGTGGAAGCGACATGCTGTGTATGAATCAAGGCCCCGTGTTGTTATTATTACATTGGGAAAACAGTTGTACAGGATACCAGAGGTAGCACCACCTGCTTCCATCTCTTTGATTACTGCAAAACAATGCAGTAAGCTCATTTCCAAAACTGGAAAATTTGTCTTCCTGATGATACACCCTCAAGGAAAGAAGAAGACAGTGGCCACAACCTCTAGACAGGGCCCCTCTGCACGACAATTACAAATGGACAAGGTTGTGGAGGAGTACGAGGACATCTTCACCTCCCCCGTAGGGGTTCCTCTGCACTGTCAAGTCAAGCACTCCATTGATCTGACCCCAGGTGAGCCGCTACCTAATGGACCAATTTATCGGCGCTCCATTATGGAGAACGATGAAATCAAGAGGCAGATTCAAGAGCTGCTGCAGAAAGGCCACATCCGTCCGAGTTCATCGTCTTACGGGAGCCCAATTGTGTTGGTACAGAAGAAGGATGGGACTTGGAGACTCTGTATTGACTATTAGGCGCTGAACAAGATCACTGTCCGTAATAGGTACCCGATACCGCAGATTGATGACCTCCTGGACCAACTAAAGGGGGCAAAATATTTCAGCAAGATTGATATGAAGTTTGGATATCACCAGGTACCAATCGAACCCCCTAATGTGTGGAAGACTGCCTTCAAAGCCAAGGAGGGCCTTTTCAAATGGTTGGTTATGGCTTTAGGCTTAACGAATGCTCTTGCAACCTTCATGAGGCTAATGGATGACATCTTGCGGCCATTCACCAACTCATTTGTAGTGGTATACTTGGATGACATTTTGATCTTCAGCCAGAGTTGGGAAGAGCACCTCCACCACATCCGACAGGTTCTCCAAACACTACGGCAACACAAGCTATGTGCCAATTCGGAGAAATGCACTTTTGGCATGACCTAGGTTCAGTATCTGGGATACATTATTGATGAACATGGGGTGCATGTGGATCCAACCAAGATCAAAGTCATTCGGGATTGGCCATCTCCAACCACTCTGACAGAGCTCAACAGCTTTCTAGGTCTTGCCAACTTCTACCGCAAGTTCGTGTTGCGGTTTTCTCATATCACTTGGCTTTTGAGTCAAGTCGCCAAGGGAGGAGTGAAGACACAATTCTTTTGGTCTGAATCTCAACAGAAGGCATTCATAGAGTTGAAATATCACCTCTGCACAGCACCAGTGCTCGCGTTACCATATTTACAACAATCATTTGAGGTCGAGATAGATGCCTCTGACTATGCTATTGGGGCAGTCCTTACTCAACACGGGCATCCAGTGGCATATCACAGTGAAACACTTTCAGACATAGTCCGGAAGTATCCCACTTATGATAAAGAGATGTATTCCATTGTGCAGGCCTGTCGACAATGGAAGCATTACATTTTGGGGAAGGAAACAGTCATCCACAGAGACCATTGACCCCTGCAGTTCATACAGACTCAAGGGAAATTGCAGAATGATCGCCATCAGAAGTGGTCCACATACTTGCAACAGTTCCATTTGAATATCAAGTATAAGAAGGGTAGCACTAATAATGTTGCAGATTGCCTCAATCGACCACCGATCATGGCGTTAACCACCGTGCTCAACTCTTGTGGGCACGAGACTTCTGATTGGCCACTGCTCTACAAAAGCGACCCGAAATTCGGCCACACATACCAGAACCTCTTGGAGGGTCAGCATGTTCCATATTTTCACCTCCAGGACGGCCTATTATGCCACCTGGGTCACCTTTGTGTTCCTTCAAGCAAGCGTGCCAAGATGATTTGGGAAGCACACTATAGTTGGGCTATTGGGCATTTTAGGGTCGAAAAAATGGTGGCAGTACTGTAGAAGTATTTTTATTGGCCGAATCTTCGACAGGATGTCGGGAAATACATCAGGTCATGCACTGCCTCCGCCATTGCCAAACCGACCATCAAGAAGCAAGGCCTCTATACCCCGCTGCCTACCCCTAGTTGGCCTTGGAAATCCATCTCCATGACAAGCAACGACATGATCAACATCGGGTGCCACACAAGTTTCAGGTGGGTGACAAAGTCTGGTTGCATTTGCAAAAGGAATGCTTTACCGGAGCCTTTTGGAAACTTATACCACTCCGATATGGCCCTTACACCATTACCAAGGCTGTGGGAGACAATGAATTTGAGCTTAGTATTCCCTCATTCCTTGGCCTGCACCCGGTGTTCAATGTCGACCGCTTTCAGCCATACTTTCCACCATTATTAGACACGTCCGACATTGCAGAACAACTCACACCCACAAAGTTAAATCCAGCTTGCATGGAACAAGCTGCAACTGATCGGATCATGGACACACAGATCAAGCACACTCACCAGCAGAATATCCAACTGTATCGAGTTGTCAAAGTAGGACAACTCCTTCACCAGGGCAAGTGGCTCACCAAGGACCAAGTGTAGCAGAAGTTCCCTCATCTCATGGAGGAACTCAACACAATGGGGACCATTTCTTCCTAAAGGGGGAGGAATGATCCAGGTGGATATTGGTGGCCACTCGCTAATTCCACTTGGATCCCCTCTAGTGCTTCTTTCAGTTTTTTCAGTTTCCTTAATTATAGCACAGTTTACTATTTTTAGCAGTTTTTCGGGTCCTAAACTTCCAGAGTCGTTTTGAAGCCCTAAACGACGTTTTTTGGGAAATCTACCGCCAACTTTTTTTCTACCTAAAAATCGCCTTTTCCGTCATAGTCCTCGGAGAGATCTTTCCAACGGGCTATCATGCGCGTAAATCAGAGATAATACGACCAATTTGCGACCCCGGGAAGTTGATGTACCAACTTACCCAAAAACGGGGCCCACAATTTGGCGTTTCATCTTCTAGGGTTAGGTTTTGGAATGTGAAGGGTTTTCCATTGTTTCTAAACAATAAATAGGCCTTCGAGCCTCATTGTAACACAGTTCAGAGGCATGTAGCCACACATCTCTTCTCAGAGATAAGCTATCATCGCCCTAGCTGGTTTATTTCCATTTCTGGTTGTAAGCATATTTCAGTATTTTCCATTAATGAAATGAAGTATTATTTCCGCTGCATCTTCGTGTATATGGTTATCTCTGTAATTTGTTGCGTTCTTGTTTAAGTCTGGATCATTTGACCATCCTTGAGTCAGTCCTTGCAAATATATTTCTTCAAAACTTAATATATGATTTCGTGTTGTGGGCTTGCTTACGACGGATCACTTTCTATCGATTTCAACTCATTATCTAGGAAGTTGATCTAGAAATCGTCAGTACCTTGAAAGCTGCATGCCCTAATGGCAGTTTTCTCGCCTTCGACGATAGGTTGCATCATTGACCTTCGATTGAAAGATTCCTTGACATGTTCGACTTCGACTCATTTATTCACATTTCATGGATTGTACTTGGTACTTTGAGGGCCATTGACATTACTGGTGGTTTCTTTCACACTTGTTAACAATTCACATAATTGACTGGAAATCAAGTGGTTTCTACCATGTTCGACTTCGACACATTCATTCACATGGATAGAATCGTACTAGTTCGGGAAGCAGAAATCAAGACCCTGGATCTAGTTTCTACCATCCAGGTGATGAGCCCCAAAAATGAATAATTATAGGACTCATTCAGCCTCCTAATTCAACTTAATCCACCATTCTCATTAGTTTATTTCATGTTTTTGATTATATTTATGCTAATAGAGTGAATTGGGTTAGTCATTATGCCAACAAGTCTAATGTGTGCTTTATGCAGTCTTTTTGGTCAATTTGGACACAAAATCAAAGGTTTAAATGAGCACTTGGCAGCCAAATTGATGGAGAAGATTTTTAGGAAGGTGTCTCCTTCATTTATGGGCCCTTACCTCGAACTCTCCACCATCATCTCGGAGTTTAAGGGCCACCAAATCGATTATCACAAGGGCAACCGAGCAAGTGCTAGTAAAAGTGTTGTTAACTACAAGTTTTGGCAGCCGTGTTCCTAAAGTTTAGGAGGGCTGTTGGGGTTCTCAATTTGTATAAATAAGAGGGCTTAGGGCCTCATTTTAGTTAGTCACTTTGTAGGTAGAAGTTAGCTAGTTTGTAGTTCGATTTTAGTCATTCTTTTAGTCATTTTTTAGGCAGTAAGTTAGCTCTGCATTTCAGTGCATTTTCAAGTTTTCCTTGTGGACAGTGTTTGGAATGTAACATTTCTTTTGATCAATAAAGATGAATCCAACTTTTGCACCAGCGCTAATCTCTCTTAGGAGGCTGTAGCTCTTGGGGTTGGACCCATCTCAAGTGCCCGGTACCTCCTTTGTTTACTTTTTTGTGTTTTTGTTATATTCTTAGAATAAAATATGTTATTTAGATTTAAATCTTGTTTTGTTATTTAAGTTGCTTTTGATGACTAAAAAAGGCTTTTCATGTTCAGGTTTAGTTGATAGGTTAATAACAGGGAAGATCTTCAGAAAAAGGGCCATCAAGCACCTCTGATTTCACCTCTCCCTCAGTGAGATCAGGCGCTGGGATCAAGGTGACCTTGCTGCCAACAAAAACACAATCTTTGCTTCGCCATGCAATCATTAATGTTCGATTCTTATTTGCAGAAGTTGGTTACATGTTCAGAGTCTTGATTTCTTTGCTGCATAGTTAGTATACATGGTTTTAGTGCAAATAAACTTCTGTTCCATTTCTTTGCTATTATCTAGGTCAGATTAGGTCAAAGTAATTAGCTTCTTGATTTTCCAAATCTTCATTTGTCTAATTCGAAAGATAATGTGCAAAGCGCCTTTAATACCTCTCCATCCACCTGTACTCCATTAATCCGGTCTGCTCCATCCCCTAACTTAGATTCTTGCCTCTCATTTGGTACATTTTCACACTCTGCCCTAGTTCCTATACTCTCACACAACATTGCTTCTCTTATCTTTGAACCAACCCAATCACCTTAGCCACTCTTCAGCCTCATTCACCAAGTCTTGGACCTCCTCACACCCTTATCTCACCTCCATACCCACTCCTTCACCTTTCTCTCTCCATCCATCCTCCAAAATCCCATTTTTGAACATCCTGTAGAAAATTACAGAACATCCTGTAGAAATTCCAGAACATCCTGTAGAACCCCTGCAGGCTTCCTGTAGAAGCTCACGAAAGTGGTTTCTTGATAGCAAAACTTTGTGAAACTCTCTGGAAGGGTGTTAGGGACCCCTTAAGCCCTCTCTGAACCTTCCCGACCTCCTCCAAGCATTTCCTCTTGCCAATCCACCTCTGCACAGTAAAAAACAGTTAAATCACATGCATGATAATTCTAACAACTTATTCAAAAATATAAAAAGATGTTTTTTCAAACGTTACTGTAGAAGTAGCTTAGACACATGTATTTTACCTTCTTAGAAGTCAATGGCATCTCTTTCAGTAGCTTGCATCCTCTTTCTTGCACCAATAGGGCTAGCTGGTAAAATTAGGGTTTGCTAGGGTTTACGTTTCCTTTCAGCTTTTCGGTTTCTTTCTGCAATTAGATCAGCCTTATTTGAGTTAGCTTTCGTCCATCAGTTAAAAAGCTTATTCTCAGAGCTCATAGAAGTTGGCTTAAGCTCCTAGCGGACTTGTGCCAGCTGACCAAGTGACAACTGCGGCAGGAGCTAGTACTTGTGCATACAACACCGTCGCTTCCAAGTTTGTTACGAACTATCGTGTTGATAAAATTAAAGAAGGGAGTCCTAGGAGTTGCAATGTTATTGCTGCAATACTGGGGCCCACCACCAGGTTGCAAGGAATTTTGTTATTCATTGTATAGTGGAATATTCATAAACAGATCGCTGCGCCCATACTGTGTCTACACATGTCTATACTCTTTATGTATTGCAAAATCATTCCTGTGTCAGAATAATTTAGTCATTTTTTTAGTCAGTTTTGATCTGAGTATGGGAATGCCTACCTCAGCGATGATATGTTCACATATATATATTTTGCATTGAATGTTTTTACAGGTTCTGACTGGGGTGTCCACAGGATGATCCTTGAAATGATAAAGTACTTTACTCTCCATAGATGACAAACACTATCTTCATCTATTACAGACTTCGCACTTTAGGGGGCAATTTGTTGCACTAAAAATTGTCACCTTGAGATCCAGCAATCTGTGTGAGTCCATTATCACTCATACTTTCCTCCTTTGCAAGTCTTAAGCCTCAGTTCTTCATTTCAAGCCTTGAAAGTAAGAGAAAAGCCTTAAAAGTCTTTAAAACTCTGGTTCCACACTTTCTCTTAGTCTTACCTGCAGTCCCGCACCTAATGGTCATGTCCCTTGCGCACCTGACCACTCTGTCTCTGTGTTATGGGTGCAGACCCCTGTAAAAGTTAAAAAGGCGCAAGTATATTATAAAAAACTCACTTTCAGTCATTTCTAGAAGCTTCTAGAAGGAATCTTGAGGTGGCAAGGTCGCTCTCTTAAGGTTCATGCATTCCATACCTTAAGGAGCTAACCCCTTGATGTGAGGAGCTTATCCCTTTGAAGGAGGACTTTATCCCTTCATAGGTGGACCTGTAACCTCCTTCCTCTGCACTATAAAATGAAGCATTGGGGTGGTTACTGGGGAGGTTGAAAGTTGAATATTTTTGAGGTGAAATGCTATTGGAACTTAGTCTTCTTAGTTGATTTTTTATGAGGAGAGATTACATACCTCTAAGATCTCATTTGGAAGACTGCAAGGCTTGTCAAAGTAAAGGAAATTTCTGTTTCGGACCCCAAGAAGAGCTTGTTCAACATCAAGGCTGAAAAGGTTGTAAGGTTCTTCTACTTCAAAGTTAATACAAATAAGTTTGTTTTTTTCAATATGTTGTTCATTTATGGTTTATTTTATGGATTCCTTGATCACCATAATAGTTATGATTTACTATATTTGCTATGTAGGTGCTATTTGATGTTTGCTTGTTTGTGATTGCAGGGATTTAAAGATAACTCTTTCGGACGATCGAGGGATGACTACAACGAACAAGCGTTGGATCTAAGGTAGGATCGTAACACCTCTATAGTCTATATTTGTAAATCGCATATGTCTAGAGAAAGATAGATTTATTTGTCTGTTTGTTGCTAGATTATCTTGTGATGCTAGGGAAATCGGTCTTGTCTGCAAGAACGTTTTATCCGGCCAACAGCAGGAAAACCTTTGTTGAAATTCATCTCCACGCATATTTGAGCATACGTGGATTGAGGGAAATGCTCTGAGTTGTAGCTACAACTGTAATATTTTCCTATTGCATTTCCAATAACAATAAACATAGAGAAATTCCAAATATGCAGGGGAAGGTTCGGAAGCACTACCCACACTAGAGCCGAGGAGATTGTCGTTGTAATTGGGTCAAAAGAAGGGGACCAAGGCTGCATAAAGAGGCCAACACTACCCAAGAACCAAGGCCCAGAATCGCAAATGATATTATCCTTTTGATTTGCAAAGAAAACAATAAATAAACCCTAAGCCATGAGGAAAATATTCCGATCTTAAGATAGAAGGGGTTTCCACGTGTCGGAAATCCACTTATATAGATCAATCAACCGCAGCCAAAACCCATTCAAACTGCAGATTAAACCAAAATCTAAAAAATATGACTCATTGTTAACAACTTCATCCCCCATAGGGACATTAAAAGTAGGTGCTTCACAGACAATCAAAAGGACATTTCTAGATTTTATTGCAGTACCATAAGAAACCCTAGCTTGATATGCCTGAGGAGGACTTGTAGAACTAGCTGTCATTTCTTCAAAATTAATTGATTTCTCCTCTAATATGCGTGTATTCACCATTATGGACTGCAAATATCGCATTTATACGAGAAAGGCCATGCTACAATGATCAACAAGACCAAAACGATAGTTGTCACGAGAATATTTAGATATAATTGTTGCTCCATCATTATTCAACTCAATTAACCAAAATAATATATATATATATATGTTTGAAAAATCTCATTTTTAATTTAATTCAATTTTATCCATCATATATATATATATATAATAGAAAAGGAAAAAGTAACCCCATTATATCATCCCAAAGCAAAAGATCGCAACGCAAGGAAATGTTATTTCAAATATGTAAATCCTTCCTAATTGCAGAGAGTAACCATTTTGGATTTATGCAAATCAACTTTTTTATATTATTTGTCAACCATACAATAAGATTCAACTACAAATAGAATCCACTTTGAAAAAATTATAGAATAAATACGCTGATTATACAAATAGAATCCACTTTGAAAAAATTATAGAATAAATGCGCTGACTATACTTTTAATATGGCATATGCATTTAATAAAAGTTAAAAAAAGTTTTCTATAAGATGCTAGAAAAAGTTGAGTTTCAAACATTTTCAATAAATAAATAAAATAATCCACTTTTCAATAATTAAATAATTTAGTTTTATTTATTTATTTATTTTAAATTTGAATATTTAATAATTTATTTATATTTAGAAATATATTTATAATTTTTTTCAATAAATAAAAAATGATGCAGGGTATTATTTTTTTTTTTGTTCTTTTGGAGTTTGAGTGCAAGAATCTTGAATGAAGTATTAATCAAGAAATTTAAAAATATTATATTATATTGTATATTTTTATTTTAATGTAAATTAATTATATGTAAATTGGTATAAGATTTATATTGATGCATATTTCAAATTTGATAAATGATTGATGTAAAGTTGAGAAATAGTCTAGAAATTTAAAAATATTAGATTATATTGTATATTGTATATTTTAATATAAATTAATCACATGTAAATTGGTACAAGATCTATATTGATGTGTATGTCAAGTTTGATAAATGATTGGTGTAAAGTTGAGAAGTAGACTTAGTTGACGGTGCATGTTTTATGGCTGAATAATTGGTTAATAAATTTTGAAGGAGGTAGGTGTGGTTTATATGAAACTTTGGAGATAGGTGTGGTCTATAGGAACATGAAATTTAGTGATGGTATTAGCATGCCATTAAACGTATTTAAAAGTTTGAAAACCTCTATTGTAAAGTATCTTGAGCTTTTTTTACTAGATTGGTTAAAAAATTTCAAGATAGCACACGAATTATATTAAACTAAAACATAAGAAATTGTACATAAATTGAGTCTATTGGTCTCCCACTCAAGAAATTATACTAGCATCCAAAAAAAGAGATCTTTAGTCCATCTTCAATAACTCATATTGTCTATTAGAAATTCATGCAGAACTAAATTGCTTAGATGACTAAAGCCAAACCTATATGAAATTAAGTGTTATTGCTGTGATATAAAAACAAAAAGACGAGGAACTTAAACTTGTCTAGAATCATTTTGAGGTGATGCTAATAGAGGTATTGGAGGTGTGTTATCCTAGATTGTTTTAAGTAGCAATGGATTCCAAGCCATGGGCCTTTTAGCTAAGGTTATGAGTTTGACATCTGTGGCTTTGAGATGGAGCTACATATCATCAAACTGCGACATTATTTTTTGATATGATTCATTTCTTTCCATCAACACTTTACAAACTATGGTCTTCAACTGCAATTATAGGTCCATTGTCTTGAGGTATTTGATTTCCCAGGCATGAATGCTACCTGTATCAAGTGCCCAATCCCTCATCTCCTCATCACTACTCGTGTCATGGATAAATTCATGCTCTAGTGGTGCCTCCTCGATGAACTCAATCTCTTCTCGAACATTTCGCTGAATTTGGCCCCAATACATCTCTGCTACTATTTTTGTGCCTTGCCAAGCTTGGTAATGAGTCAATTGTCTCCCTCCATGTCGACCTTTCCAACCTTGCCTATCATGTGGCATAATGAACAATTCTATGAGTGAAGGCCACAAAGAAATGTACCCTAAAATGGTAACCTTCCAAGCAATGAACCTGAACATGGAGACTCTTCGATTTGTAGTCATAGAAATGCCCAATGTCATGGGTGGGTCATTCCCTTGCCTCTCGACCACTAAAGCATACTAGAAGAACACTCAAAATCCAACTACAAGTAGTTTGAGGAGCCCTTTGAATCAGGTGCTCCTTCAACCCAAGCATTAAACGAACAACTAGCAGTGTGCAAACTAGTTAGTGATTCCATGTGAATCCTCTTGGTCCTTCCTTTCTTGGATTTGCGCTTTTCCCTGAGCTTGGGTTTGACAAAAACCACCTAACCTCCTTGTTTGCAATAGTATGACCAAGCTATGTTCCCTCTTACTCATTGCCATGAATGGCAAGTACCATTTATAAATCATACACGTTACCATAATCCCTCAAGTGCATCAAGGTTGCTCAACCCCCATATATTTTTTTTAATTTCAAGAATTACACAAATTAAAGTTTCCCATAAAAATATACCACACAATCTTTATTAATTGTGATTAAATAATACTAACAAACTAATATTGCATATATTATATAAATATTCTTAATCAAAATTGTAAAATGGTATATTATTATTAGGTTGTGAAGTGTTAATATTATCAGGTTATGAAGTAATTGTAAAGTATTAGTTGACTTTATCAGTAACATATTAATATTATTTCTATTAAAACTGAATTCTAATATTATTGCTATTAAAACTGAATTTAATTTTGATTAAAAAAATTAATTACAAAAATATACTAATTTTTATATTATTCTAGTTTATATTAATATTATTTCTATTAAAACTAAATTTTAATATTATAGAAAAAATTAATTACAAAAATATACTAATTTTTATATTATTCTAGTTTATATTAATATTATTTCTATTAAAACTGAATTTTAATATTATTTCTATTAAATTCAGTTTTAATTGAAAAACTTTTAATTACGAAAGTATACTAATTTTTATAATATTCTGGTTTTTGGATACGTTATTTGTTTGGCCAATTATTTAAATAATATATTATTATTTCTTTCAAATTTTATATATTTTTATATTAAATATAATCTGAAATACATAAATTTAAAAAAAAAAATCCAACTTTTTATATAAATTTTTAGACACTACCACTAACGATTTGAAATTGAAAAATCCTTTACAGAAATCAAAACTGAAAATCCATTTACACAAATCCATGGGTGGTCATAAAATAATTCTCTGCAAAATTTATCAAAATATAATACAACTGTGTGACTGCTAGAATGGTCACCATGTGTTTTTTTTTCAGTAAGGTTGAGCAGGGAGGAATGATTGTGCCCAGCTATTGAGTTAGTTTGTTAGGATAGTTTAATTTTTTAAATGGTGGTTTTTTTTGGGTTTTTTTGAAAAAGTGGTGCTAAAGACCATTCTAATTTGAACTATTAAGTACAATTCTAATTTGAACACCAACAAACTAGTGATTACCATATTAGAAAAAATGTTTTTCAAATATGTTGTATAAAAAAATAGCAATACAATAGAAAAAAAAAAAAACTGAAAACTGTGTTCAGATGTATTGCATTTGAAAGAGTGAACAAACCATTCTTATTTTGATTGTAAATTTCAATAATATTTTGAAATGTGATGTACAGGTATTCAACAAAATTTAGCCAACCCTATCAAGCTACCCATTTAATAAAATAAATGAAAGTTAAAAAAGAGATTCTTGATGAACCTGCTGAATGCATAGCTATGCAAAAGCTAGAATATGAAAAACCAATTGTCTGCTGCACTACCTGGCCTCAAATGTGCTTGTAAGGATTGCTTTATTGGCATTCAATTTTTCTGACCAATTCTTGGATATCAGAAAAATTTTAGATAACTCGCTAGCTACATGCCTCATGTCAGGTCTACTGCTGGGATTTGCATCCAAACACATCGCTGCAAGTCGTGAAACTTTCTCAGCACCGTCAACAGGGTAAGAATCCTTGAGCCGAGGGTCAATCCACGATCTCAGTCTGCCCAAATAGTCAGGCTCAGAAACAATCGACGACAAACCCTCCATGAGCGACACCCTGGTATGCTCATTCTTCGCTGCATCATAATGTAATTTTAGAGGATCCTGCCCAGATAAAAGCTCCAGCAACACCACCCCAAAAGCAAAGACATCAGTCTTCTGAGAAATAACACCATTTGCAGCATATTCTGGAGCCATGTAATCCCGTGTACCAACAATTCTCTTACTGGACGAACGCCAGTAATCCCCACCAGTGTCCCGAGAACCCTCCTCTGTAATCTCTGTACTGGAAGATGCCCTAACAGTGGATTCACCACTTAACTCATAGGTACCAAAATGGGCAATCATGGCCCTGAAATCAGGTTCCACAACGATTACGCTGCTGGATTTCATGTATTTGTGAACATAATGCAAACCTGTATAATGATGAAGATATTCAAGCCCTTGAGCCACATCAAGGGCAATCTGAACCCTAGAAAGCCATGAAGATAGCACAGTATATCCAGGCACTCTGCTACCCCTCAGGCATTCCCTCAGGTTTGCACCCTCCACATATTCATACACAAGATACAGACGCCTCTCCTCCCCACACCCGCCCAAAAGATTAATAATGCTCCTATGGTGAAGATTACAGATTTCTCTTAATCTTGCCCTAAAATCAATCCAATCCATTCGGCTCCTTTCTGTAACGACAACGGATTTACCTCTCAGCGTGCACCTCCAGACAGAAGAATTCCCGAGCTTTCCAGAGCGGAAATTCTTGGTTGCCCTCTTGATTTCATGAAATGAATAGAGGTGGGGATTCTCTGGAAGCAATTTTCTCAGGCCTGCGAGAGATTGAGCACTGCTAGTAGAAGTTCCGGATTCTTTTGAGAATTGGGTGGAGCTTCCAGGGTCCGTCGTCCTGCTCGTAAGAACCTCGTCTGAACGATGGGGTTTTCTTGGAGATTTTAAGGGAATTGGCTGTGCCACCATTTTAGGTTTGGTTCGGCACATGACGCATAATAAACGCCCTGCTTAGACTAGCTCCCCATTCCCCACAGAAACGAACACCCAACTTATGCGCCATTGGGCAGAATACGAGGATAGTACATTTCTTCACTGTCCCGTCGGTCAAGTCAGTTGGGCCGTGGACTAGGTTTCGTACTAGCCCAGGTTTAAGATATAGGTTTGAAGGGAAGGCTTTTTAAATGGTTTAAGGGCCCAGATATCCAACCAACAAAACATCGTACAATCAAGTAACAGTGATCGTATAAAAAAGTTTGCCGTCTTGTGAAGCTTTTTTTTTTCTTTTCGTGATCAAAACGGATACTATATATTTTAAGAAATTGTAGATCACATGTTCACAAATTCTCATATTGCTCACGGATATTGTTTTCCATTCTATATTTATATATATTTCAAGAAATTGCAGATCACATGTTCACAAATTGTCATATTGCTCAGCAAAAATGGGACATCGTCATCAGGTCTATGGTCTATGGCCGGAAATAATTACCATAGATGGTCCACTTTTGAAGCAGCACTTCACCAGTGGGCCAAGAAAACAATACATATGGTTATTTTCTCATTTTTGTGGACTGGTTCATTATCATTCAAAATAGTTGTACATTTCAGAAAATATATCCATGAAACTGATAATAAAAAAATCAATAAAGAAAAATCTATTTGTGATCTCTATTGATGTCACTATTGGTTTTTTCAATGGGGTTGCACAAAGAAATTTGTGTGGTGGAGGGGGTCTGATCAAACTATCTGAATACAGATCCGTTCAATTTAGAATTGACATCGATATTGGAACAAATACCAAAGTAGAACTCATAGCAGCATGGACCCTCGTGTCTTCATCAAAACTCAAAAACATTAAAAATATCAGGGAATTGGGGGATTCAAAATGTGTTATTTACTGGCTTAATGGTGTGGCCAAGCTTGAAGCATTGAATTTAGCTACCTCGAAACTAAGGATTAGAGAGATTAGATGCTATTTCCAGGAGATCCACTATCAACATATTTACATGAATTCAACAATTGCGCTAACACATTATTTAGGAATGCTCTATCTCTAGAGCTTGGACACATTCAAATTGAGGAATTGTTAGACGACCAGATACAAAATTCTATCCATACTTCTATAGAACAGATGGAACACCTCCCAAAGATCCTACAGGAATAAAGGCTGGTACGAGACAAAGGAAATCAACAATCAACTATCGAGACACTACAGAAAACAGAATTAAGAATACATGCACTTATTTTTATGTCATAATTCAGTGAACAATCAACAATAATTTAATTTTGGATGTAATCACTAAGGAGGTAATCAGTGACAGCGTTATCAAGTCTAGAAGAGTAATTATAGGTCAGACATGGTTCAAAGAATGTAAGTAAGTTTTTGCAGAACTGTAGTTAGATTCACAGCATGGTGAGAAATCAATGCTACTAATAACTAAATGTACTTTTTTTTTTAATTCAAAAGAATAACAAAAAAGTAACTCACATCAATATTTCCACTCAAATATCCAACCAACAAAACATCATATAATCAAGTTTCTCTCCATAACAACCCTCTTGGTGTGAATCATGATAAAAATGCTTGTAGTCTTGTCGTAAGTTAATTATTAATGAAATGCTCTAATCTAGTTAGTTGCTATTCTATTCATTATTTATAAAGTATAGATTTGTATTAAATATTTTTTAATGTTAAAAATAGAATTAGCATATATCCATCTTAACATTATCAAAAAGATCAAATCTCTTTTCACTATAAAAAATTTATTTTTTCAAAAAATTTGATCTTCCAGTAAATTGGATCTAAATTTAATTATTAATTATAATTATTATTTTTATTTTATTTTTAGGTAATTTAAAAAGTTAAAAAATTTAATTAAGAATTATAATTATTAAATATTTTATTTTATTTTTTATGTTTAACTAATTTTTATTTTTATATAATTTAACTTTATCATATTATTAAAAATTACATCAAGGTATTTTTATCATACTAATTTTTTTATATAATATAATATAATTTTATTTTATTTATTTATTATTATTTTTTTTTAATTTGTCTTAAAAAACCATTAAAATATCTTTATAATACTAGGTATCTTTATCATACTAGATTTGAGATGTAAAAAAAATTATATAATATAAAAAAATTATTTTTTAAGTTTTTTTAAAAAGTACATTAGGATATCTTTATCGTATTAAACTTGAGATTTAAAAAAAAATCAATTTCTTTTTAAAGATGAACAAGTATTTTGTCCATTGGTTTAAACTTTTAAGTACTTCTATGTTTTCTGAAAATTAAACTTTTAATTACTTCTATGTTTTCTGAACATTATGAAACAGAGGGAATCACTTACGTTCCATACAATTATAAATTTAACATGTCAAACTTTACAAAATTAGAATTTTAATTATTTCACTTTTTAAAATAAAAAATTCATAAATTTACAAATCACAAAGCAGTTATCTTTTTATTTCGTGCAGGTTATGATTCCATGAATAGTTTAATAATAAAAATCAATATATCTATCTCCCTCTCTTCCCTTGGCTTAATAAATGCTGGCCATTGGAGTTGACAAAGTTGTTGTACGGCCTAATCTGAGGTGTTGTTTCCTACTAAATCTTAAATGATATTTTTTCTTTTTTAATAATGCAGTGATTTAATTTTAAGGGTCGAATAATATTTTTTTTTTTTGGAATAACAATTATGTATTTTTTGTTCTTCTAGAAAAGTGGAAACATAAAAGCATTTCATTTTAGAATGTGAGGTCATAGCACGAAAAATTATGCATTTTGGCAGTTAGCTCTTGAGATAATCTAGATAATCTATTCAGCAAGGAGTTTGTCGAGAAGCTGGGAGCGCTTATTGTGAGACTTCCAAGAACCAGATGGAGAAGCAATCTGTCCCATAGGCTATTTTTAGCCTCATACACGTTAAAATAATTTCATTCATTTATATTTTTCTAGTAGTGGAAGAACCCCCAAAGTTGACGACAAATTTGACAGATATTTTTTATTTGCACACTCAATCTCCTCCTTTGATCATGGAAAACAATAGAGGTGAGTTCACCTCTTGTTTTTGTTGTTCTTATCATTAGTTTTACTTTTGAATCTTTTCAAAGTATGGTATGAATTTAATCTAGAACATTGTGGTGAGGATTATTATTATCATTATTGATTTAAAGCTTTGTAAGGTGTGGATTGAGATTTAATTTAAATTAATTTTATAGTTTGGTATAGAGATTTTCTAAATGCACTCAAAATTATATTTATATGAAAATTATAATACAATACAAATACATGTTATGTTTAGAGAGAGCTAGGATATCTTGGACATACAATATTTTGGTTGAGTGAATATTTCAACCACACACCAATCTAGGAAGCTAACCAGTTGGAGAGAATCTCTGAACCAACTAGACCTTAACAAACTTCCAAATAACAAACTCTTTACATAGAATGAATCACAATAAAGACAAGTAGGAATTATATTTTTCCAAGTCGCCCCATTAATGACTACTTGTCTCGATCTCAATCAGTGATATCTACATCTCTCAACCAACTAGACCTTAACAAACTTCCAAGTACTAGGAACAGACTCTTGTACATAGAATGAATCACAACAAAGACAAGTAGGAATTATATTTTTCCAAGTAGCCCCATTAATGACTACTTGTCTCAATCTCAATCAACCATATCTACATCTAATCCAATCTGGAGATCACGCCTTCTACATTGTTCATGCAAAGATCATCAAATTGTCGAAGTCCACATAAAGAAACAACCATCTACCGAATGCATGAGTACTAACTGCTACAACAGCCAGTCAACTAGGATGTCTTTCGTGTTTAGTCAACCATTATCTACATACATGTACATGTACATATAAATCCCCTTCATTGTCATCATGGTTTTTCTCGGATTACCCTAAACCATGCAAAGGGTTTTGTTAACGGACTCTAAACCATGCACACAGGAATCCCTGTCCACTGCACTCTCACACAACACTCTCACATAGTTAGTGAACCATTATCTGCATACATGTACATGTACCTGTAAATCCCCCTCATTGTCATCATGGTTTTTCTCGATTACCCTAAACCATGCCAATGGTTTTGTTAGTGGACTCTAAACCATGCATACAGGAATCCCTGTCCACTGCACTTTCACACATGGTTTTTGGCTTTACCACAAATCTACACTGCAAAGTGGTTTCGAGCTTACCACAAACCTACACTTCCAAAGTGGTTTTAAGATTACAACAAACTTTGTGGGGGTACACATGCCTCATCAGGAATACATTACACACTCCAACTCATGGAATTACCACGTACATATTTTCCAAAGAGCATTACAACGCATCGTATTTAATTCCTAATATATGTGTGATTCACATTACAACATAATATTAAGTCTACTTTATTTTAACACACAATTATTTATTTTGCTTTTCCATCTATTGTTGCTTCAACCAACTAATATCCACTGCCACCATCACACTTTACCAACTTCTTCTAAAATCATATACAAACTTAGTTTCTTCATCTTAAATCTTTCTAACTCCAATTTGGTGGAGGTTGTTAGAGTGATTAATTCTAACAAATTACATGTAATGTAAAATTGATCATACTCAACATGTTTCAATTACAAAGCCCAAAAAAAATTGAAGAAAACAATTCATTTCATCGCAACATATACTAATTTGCAGCATAGTGGAAGTTTTGTTTCTCCTTCACCCATATGGGATGATTGTTCCTCAGGTTTCTTTATCTCAATATAACTAGTATTAGTGCTATAGTTGATGTATCAATGTCTTTATAGAGTTTATCACTTTACCCCAGAGGTTAATGGGTAGGCTTCACTTGCCTACCATGGTGTTGTAACTGATATCGAAATGTTATATAGCTAACATTTACATCACTTTACCAAAATCAACAAGTGGACATAAACAGGTAAGATTAATAATGGTCCAGGTATATTGCATTTTATAAAAGATATAAATAAATGATATTTAAAACAGGTGTTGATTTTAACTTTTTATATCATTATGTTATAAAATAATTTATTATTAAAAAAATAATAATAAATAATTTAAATTTTATTATAATAATTTTAAATGTAATTATGTCATCATAAAGAATATATTTTCACATAAAGTATAGTATACATTGTGATTTTGGAGCTTTTGTTTGCAATATATTAAAAATGCGCAGATGTAGAATTTCCCTACCATGTTTTATTTGGAAAAAAAGTATAATTATATTTAATTTATAATATATTAGTAAGGAATAGTTCATTAAATTATAGTGTATAGTATATGTATAAGGATGAGTTTATATTTATTAAAATTTGATAGATAATAGATGGAAATTGGTTATAATGTTAATTTGTGTCGATTAAATTGTAATTTTGAATATTAGATAAATTTAAATTCTTAAAATTAATTTAAGATTAAAATGTATAATTATTAACCTAACAATTTTATATTTAAATTGAAAATTTTTGTTAAATTTTAATTATATAAAAAATAAATAATATCTCAATTTTATATTAAATTGAAAAATCATATACCAAATTTTAATTAAACAGTAAAACAAACTTATTAAAATAATAAAACAATAAAATATTCTTGCATCCCACTTTGAAGGGAAGAAGGTAGATTTCATATATCATTTAATTATTTTTAAATATTTTGTAATTAAAAATATGGAAAAATTTAAATAAATAAAAGTTCTGTTTATATAGAGCTTTTCATTTTAAAATATTATTTATATAATTTTTTAAAAGAAATATTTAATTTAATTTTTATATACAAAATTATTATTATCATTAATATATATTATTAATAATTCGTAAATTTTAACCTATATTACACATTTATTTGGATTTTATTTTTTAAACTAAAATTTACATTATAATTATGAAAATTTTAACATATATTATATATTTATATGAATTTTATTTTTTTAAATCAAAATTTACATTATTTTTATGTTTTTAAAGGGTTTTATGGTTCAATAAATTTAATCGTATATTATTATTATTTCAATAAATATAGCAAATATCAAGGGTAGCACAAGCGTGAGAGGTGATCTTTTGCTCTGATGAAAAAATTGAGATTCAATACGACTAGGGCCTGGGCGTTGCAGCTAATAGTCAAGCACATCGCAACTAAAAATAAATTAGAGTATCTTGCTTTTTAAAAAGGATTAGAGCTAGCCATTGCAAAAAAAATCAGAAAATCATGGTATTTGGTGATTCATTGATTGTAATCTGACAAGTATGGTAGGCAAAAGGTATGCATAACAACAATCTCCCCCCTATTTTTCTTTGGATTCTTCTTCAACTCCAACAGTTTGAACAAGTTGAATTTTTTCATGTTCTAAGGAATTTGAATCCCACAATGGATGCTTTAGCCAACTGAGGGACAAGATTGGACCAAGGGTCCTTAGAATTGAATAACAAAATTTTATTAAACTCCCAATTTCCATGAACCTTTTATATGAAAAGGAGGGAATAATTAAAAGCCTTAAAGGTCGACCAAGAATGTTGGAATACGAGGATTTTGATGTGCATACAAATATATGGAATTTGAAGGCCGCAACTTGATCTTCGATGATGGCCCATATGGAATGGCAACAAATATCAACTCCCTGCCTCAAACACCTCCTCTTTAGTACTCCCGTTGAAATTGCATTCATAGATGGCATGCAACTCATGTTAATTCAACGTCCATATGTCCAATGTTCCCTCCATCTTACTTTGGCTATTAGATTTTAAAGCGGTCGAGAACTGCGATTTTGAATTTGCGTTCAATTCACCTCATGTCCAAGTTATTTCTTCTCCTTCTTTGTATCAATTTTCACTCTCAGTAAACAATTAGAAGCCATTTTGAAATGGATGATCTAGTCTCGCAATTAATTATGATAAGGAGGGGGGTCAAAGGTTGAGTTGGATATGATATTTTTGGCACTAGGATCACTTGGGATTATATAATATGGGAAAATCTTCATTCTGCTTTGTGGTGGACAATTGGTGACAAGAGTCTGCATTTGTGGGAAAGTCTCAACGTTGTTCCATCCTTTATGGAAAATATAGGCTCTTCATCCCTCAACAACGAGCGTGCTGACATGAAGAAACTTATGGAGAGGATCTTGGAAACAATGGAAGGTATGCTGAATGCTTTTAATAAAAAAAATGAGGCAAAAAAGGGAGCACATAAATCTTTCCAGTTGCTAATAAATTCCAAGCTTGAGTTGATGCAAGTCAAAATCTACAGGTTACATGGTGAAATTAAGATTGAACTGGAAGCCATTCATAGAAAATTGGTAGATATGGAAGAAATGTGCACCACTAGATTTAAGCTATCATCAACAGAGGCGGAATCTAGTGAAGATGTAGTAAGGAAAAGGAGAAAGAAAGTCCAAGGTCAAGAGCAACATTTTTCACCAATGAACTCCTATTTGAAGAAGACCCTGGAGCAGCAGACTAGTTACTTGCTTATTTATCTTCCTTGTTTTATTTTATCTGAAATTATATAGATTCTATTTGTATCTAATAGTCTTTTACAAAGAATAAAATAGACATCTTTTCAAAATTGTAGGCAAAAAATTCCTCAAGCATAAGCTCCTTATGTTTTGGACTACATACAAAACATAAGGATCTCTTGAGATACAAACCTCTTTTAAAGTGAAAAAATATTTGATCCCTCTCGACGCTTGATAGATTAGGGATTAAGGTGGATCTAGGTTGGTTTTTATAAACACATACCATATATAGGTTGGATCCATCTCTCCCTCTCTCTCTCTTCTATCTTTCATCTGTCTCTCTCTTCCCTCCTTCTCTACTCTCTCCATCCCTCTCTCCTTCTCTCCCAAGTCCTCTCTCTCTTCCTTTTTCTCTATCCCTTTCTCTCCAACCTACCTCTACCTCTCCCCCCATCTCTCTCTCTTTATCAGGTTCAAATCTCTTGATATACAAACCTCTTTTAAAGTGAAAAGAGATTTTATCCCGTTAGCACTTGATAGATCTGGGGTTAAGATGGATCTAGGCTGGTTAATATATACATACCATATCTAGGTTGGATCCATCTCTCCCTCCCTCTCTCCTCTCTCTCTCTTCCCTCCTCTTTCTGTCCTTCTCCCTCTCAAGTCCTTTCTCTCCCTTTCTCTCCCACCTCACGCTACCTCTCCCCCCACCTCTCTCTCTTTACCCTCCAACTCTGTCACTATCTCCATCCCTCTCTCCTTCTCTCTCTCTCCCTCTCCCCCTCCATCTCTATGTCTCCCTCTCTCTCCCCTCTTTCTCACCCTCTCTCTCACTATCCTCTTTGTATTCCATCCTCTCCTCTCTCTCTCTCTTCATCTCTACTATGTCACTCCCTCTCTCTCTACCTCTGTCTCTCTATGTCTTTGTTCTTCCCTCCCTCTCTCCCCATACAACTCCATCTCTCCTCTCCCACCCCTCCTCACTCTCTTAATTCCTCTCTCTCCCTCCCTCTCTCCTCTCCCTCCCCTCCTCTCTCTCTTCATTCCTCTCTCCCTCTCTCTCCCCTCCCCATCTCTCTCTCTCTCTCTCTGCCCTATAGCTTTGTCACTATCTCCCTCCTTCTCTCCTGCTGCACCGCCCTCGGCCCACCCCACTCTCTCATTTTCCCTCTCTCTCCCTCCCTATATGTAATGTCTAAAATATTTTACATTTTATTTTTTTATTGTGAAATGAGTTATGGATTTTCGTCATGTGGTATTGATAAGCCATGCTATTGTAACAAAAATTATTTACAAGTTAATAATATCCATGGTAAAGTGGGGGTGTTTATCGATGGTTAAGAATCTTGTTATATTGTAAGTTTATTGTAAGTATTAAGTTTTTATGTGCTTATTAATTAAATTTAAATATGGCTATGGAATCATTATTAGTCCCTATCAATGTAGGACTCTAAAAATAGTTTAGCCTATTAGTTTAGCATTTAACAATGCAAATTATAATGTTTAACTTTGAAAGAAAAAAGATATTTTCAATATTATTAAAAAAAATTCAAACATTTGATTGGACCATAACTTGAAGGTCTTATTGCAACCTTTGCACAATATAATTCCATGTGGATAATTGGCTTACATATTTTATGCCGTAATTTATTGGTATGGTTGCAATATTCATGAATGATTTTTAGATATTTGTGTAGTGATATTTTATTCTTAAGCTTTGTAGGAAAACCATCCAAAAATAAAATAATTGAAAATAACTTATATTCAAGTAAATAACATATCTAATATCAATTACTTCCCACCGTAATTTAAGCATGTCTTTGCATAAAAAATGGATAGGAATAAAATGTAAAAAATATACTTACAGGAGTTACTTCCCAACACCATTTATATTTTCTTTAGCACTTATGTATAAGTAAAATTGTAAATGTGTAGAGTTACAAGTGGTTACCACCCACCAAAATTTATGCAAGTTTTTGTGCTTGAGCAAGAAATTAACTTATCCACTTCATATCTCAATTAAACAATGTGACTTATAATTATTTATGTAATATTTCCTCAAGCATAATTTCTAACTTGAGTTTGAGGGGCTAAGCTACCCTGCAAAACAAAGTTACAATATTACAAATTGAATTTAAATGTTTTTATTAATTTCAACTTTTTAAGTAGTAAGGCATTCGCTTTGAGAAGAACTCCCATCCCATGCCACTTGTGCCTTTGTTTGCCTTTGATTTGGATGTTATACGATAGAAATAGCTTGGGTCATCTGAATTAGTTAGTTACAAAATCTGCATTCACTATGGGATAATGGAAAAAGCAACACAAGAGAAACTTGTGACACAACAATTGAGATTCTCAGGAGATGGCTCAAAGCCCAGACCCATGTTTTGGATCTTGACTTCAAGAAGATATGGAAGGCTCTCTTTTCCTATGTTTGGCATGCTAACAATCACTAAGTGGCCTAGCTCATCGACAAGGTCGCTTCACTGATTCAAACCCTCGACCTCGCCCTCCCTTCGCACTAGTAGTTCCAGGTGTTTCTTTTAACCATGGTATACAAATGAAGTGGAATTGATCATCTGCCCTGGACAAATTATATCTCATACCCAACCATTTTCTTAATCATATTTTTCTCCTTTTAAATGACCATGGGTTGCACTATGAGTTGAAAAAATGGTTCATGGATAGCGGATTTGAGGGACTTAACCCTTTTGGCTAAAGATAAGTACCCAGAGACATGCCTGTTGAGGATTCTCCTCGAATTTTAGACTATGAAGGGCAACTCCTCAATGATTTTTCTCCACTCTCCACACAAGCTAGGATGAATTTTTGTTATTGTTGTTGTTGTTATATTTGGTGATGGGAACACCACAACAAGGTTTGGTAAATACAAGAGTCATGGGATCAATATTGTTGCTCCAACGAATCTTGAAGACTTGTTTGTCTCATGTACCATCTCCTAGAATAACAGTTCTTGAACTTTCCATCTTTTCTCAGACAAGTCCCCAAGTACAAGCTCATAAGATTACCCAGGCATATATGCAAATCCAAAACCATATGTTGCCTCCTGTAAATACACAGTCATTTTTCCAAGGAATTACACAAATGCAACATATTGCAATAGAACCTCAGAGCTCTGGTCATTCTTTGATGTAAGAACCTTTCAAATATTCCTTGTATGGGTTGGGATCCCTTGGTAGAATGTCGCCTCGTTGTGTGGATGTGGAACATAATAATACATGTGGGTCTCTCTTATTGATGGATGTGACTAGAACCATAGATTCAAGACTTGATGCTTTTGTTCAGATGGAAAAACGGACCCTTAGTTCTTGTGACTTGGGAGATAAGGTGAATCCTAGTTCATGGTCTAATTGGGGCTCTCCTACAAGTAAAGTTGGTTAAGGAGTTCAAGGAGAAAAGTTGAGCCAACTAAGAAAGTTGGCCTCATTTGGTCTCCGCAGTTATGAAGAACTCGATTTGTCTTCGATTCAAACACTGGTAAAGGAGAATGTGATAGGTGAGGGTGGATATGGAGTTGTATACAAGGGTTTGCTTGCAAATGGGACAATGATTGCAATTAAAAACCTTTTAAAGAATTTGTAGGTTTCACTCTCTAAGCTGGCCTGTAATTTTTTAATCTTATTTTAGTTTTCTTTACTCGCTTTTATTTGTTTTTCCTAGAAGATTTATGTACTTGTTATATGGGTTTTACTCAATCTTTGAATATCTTTGATGTGATCTAGAGGACAAGTAGAAAAGGAGTTCAGGGAAGAAGTTGAGGCCATAAGAATGTAAAATTAATTATTTGAAGCCAATAAGGGTATTCTAGAAGCACATTGAAAGTCTCAAAGACTGTCAGTTCATTCAACATGGATTGTCAGAGACCGCATTCAAGTAAAACTTTGTTGATTGTTATCTATAATTCAATTCTTTTGATTTCGTCTTTTCGAGCATCAACGATTGCATGTTGGGTTAATGTGGGTTTTTGAAATTGAATGGTTATGTTATCCATTAAGCATGAAAATGGGGTTGATTTTGTATGTCATTTGTTATTGCACATAGAAAGGGAAAATGAGTCGAAGGCATCATCACAGCCAGACTGTGGACTTGATGTAAACCATAGAACAAAAGGGAGCAATTTTCTATAACTGAAGGGTGTAGCCAAGATGTTGGATTCAAGAAGCTCTATTGTCATGATGTGCCTCACTATAGAAGGTTTGGAAAATGCATCTCCCCAGTCTAGTGAATTAAGAGGAAGATTTGTGCATTGTCCAACTCTTTCTTGCATTGAATGATCACTTTGATGTCTTGGTATACTTTCACAAAATTGTGACTTGCTATCCTACACTTTCTATTGGTCACTCCTGTTTCTCAAGTGACCATTATCAAATCCTCTATTCTATTCAACACTGGAAGACTGATGCCTAAGTCTCCTTGCAAAGAATGAATAGGCTTATGATGACCCTAAACTTCTTACCCTCCTTAACCTAAGATTAGAATTGTGTTTTTTGCAACTAGAACCATTTAAGTTGCAATTGTGAATAGATTGTTCAACAATTTCACCTCTATTTGAACTTCTACAAGAAAAACTACTTGAAGATTCTAGTGCTTGAATTATATGAACTTGAGTGGAGCTGATGCTAGCATCAAAAACTAGATGAAAAATCCTATTTTGATTTCTTTCAACACAGTTTCTAGAAGACTTAGATATGCATTTAATCTTTCCACTAAGAGAATTCACTAGATCATTATCTCCTACAACTTCATTCACACTTGCAGTAGCCATATTTCCACCACATGGTCCCTCATGAGAAGAAGAATTATGAGAAATTACAAGCCACTATTATGGAATTAGAAGAAAGAAAACACAAAACTAAAAGCACTCCACTGAAAATAGTTACTATCATCCTTAGGCTCTTGAGAAAGAAACTAAGTGGCAACAAAGTAGCTTTAGATTCAATTAGAATTTAAAACAAACCTTAGACAAGCAGTCAATCTACCAGGTTCTTGAAAAGTCTAAACTATAGACCTACAACAACATTTTTTAGAAGATAAAGGTGTTCAATGAAAACATTATAGAAACTATAAATTCAAAACCACATTGAGGATCAAAGTTGCATTCTTCACCCCCCGATCGGGGTGCGAAAGGCATGATGAACTAAACGAAGGAGAGGTGGGCGATAGGACATGGTGGGCCGAGGGGGGATTAGTCACCCAGCTGGCTCGGAGGGCAGAGGGAGAAGAGGTCAGCATGAGGCCACGAGAGCAGGTACAGGGAAGTGGGGCGACAAGCAGTACAGGGTAGAGACATATGTGCATGAAGGAAGAGGGGAGAGAAGAAGGCCACGTGTCAAGTGTGGTAGAGGGAGGAAGGCTATGACAGCAGGTAAGTGGCAATGTAGATGGGGTAAGCTCGCGGCTTTAGCAGCTGATGGTAGGAGAGGAGTAATGAAGGGAAATAATGGAGATGTCAGGGAAACCCCATCCCAATAAAATCAAGTGGGAGAATGGGTGGTGGACGGAGCACGAAGGCACGTGGTGAATCCCTTGGGTGGTAGGTGGCCAGGAAAACAAAAAGGTAAGACAATTAGGCTAAGATGCATTTGCATGCAGAGAGATAAGTCAGGACGTGTAGCTGAAGGTGGTGGAAGTGGAGGGTTGGAGGACGTCGAGTTGCGATCGATTTTCGTCTGCAAGAACTGGTATGTTCTCATGGCTCTCACTCATGATTATCTGGCAAACATGTTTTTAGAAGAGGAATGCTGGTTAATGGAAATGATATCCCTAGAGGCGACCACTGTCAAGACCTTCTATTTCTCTGGGGAATCTGGCTTGTTACCCTAGAGAGAATTTGTCAAGATTGTCATCTAGGGAAGGGGTTTCGGGAACACTAGTCTTGGTCTCAGGGTAGATAGGTCCTGGGGTATTGCAACCTGCTAGGACATCCTTTGGGGTTTCCACAGCGGTAGTAGGAACAAACCTATCAAGCTGTTTTGGTTGAGTATGCGCACTTAGAAGCAAGGTGTCCTAGTTAAGTGTGGAGGGATAGAAGCGTCCCTTGATTTGGTGGCAAGGCTGATAATCCTCCATCCTGAGCTGAGCCTGGACCTGTCCAAGGGCTGTGGGAACAAAGGCAGTAATTGGGATAGAAATTGGGGTAGGGATATAGCTCTGAGAAAATCCTTGTCCAGCTCTGTTGTCAGGACCAAGGGTAGGGTTGCAAATTACATTCATCCATTCTGAGAAGTATTCCCCTGGCCGTTGGGGTGGCGATACTCAGGGTATGGTATCCATTACAGTCGGGTGGAGAAGCAGAGAAGCCTCATGGGCACTGGGTAACTGGGTTCTTCAAATCTCAATGGGAAACCACCGGAACGATGAGGAGGTCAGAAGTCCCCAATTCTCTGAGGAGCGAGGGGGGAATATAGGTGTTAATGGGGGTCATCATAGTTCTCAAGGTAGGGAGCAACTAAAAAATATCATGCAAGAGAAGCCCCACGTGGAAGGGGGGAAGACTCAGGTTACTCTGTTTAAATTGATGTTGACTTACAAGGTTATTTTCTTGGTTTTTGTTTTAGGTAATATAACAAGCAGAGTGCAAAGAATTTTGGAGTCTCGAAACTCAATCCGTGCTCTAGCCCAGGAATAGGTATGCCGCTTGGAAAAGGAGGAAGAAACTCGGAAGGAGGTTAGGATGGCGAAGGAAGGTAACTAATCGGGAAAGAAAGTAAAAAGAGGAATTGGAAAGGCTAGAAAAAAATGAAAGGATTGGAACTGAATTCTAGTAGAGGACCGAGTAAAAGAGGCAGGAAAACTGGGAAGGAGAGTATGCAGAACCTAATCAATGCATACGTCGTAGGAACACCGCCAGAGGTGAAAGCAGTAATATCCAAATGGGAAAGAGAGCTAAAAAATAACATAGCAAATCAAGAGATCAAGGTAGAGGATTGGGAAACAATGGTTAAAGACCCCAGGAATACCAGAGGATGCCAAACGTTGTTCCGCCAAACAATTCAACAGTACTGGGTCATGAAAAACATCCTGGCCTGCGCAATGACAACCTATAAGGAAAGAGAAGAACCGAAGGAAGATAGACCAGCTGAGCCAAGCATGAAGGATCTACAAAGGGAGATCTAATCTATCCAATTGTAGTTGTATCACAACAACCTCACAGTGAACATGATTGAATAGAGCCTCCATGATATGAAGAGAAGTGAAATCCCGGGTTCAAACACGAAATCCCTAGCCCCAGTGGACTCAGATGATTGAAGCAACCCTTTCAGTATAATTTTGTCTATATGATGGTTAGCATTTAATGTTTTAATAAGAATTATGTAGTAGATAAAGTTGCCAATGTAGCTTGGATGGTAAGGAAAACTCTTTCTAAATTCTGGACGACGTTTGATGCAGACAGGTGGCCAAAAAACCCGGTTTCCTGTAGGAAGATTGAGGCCACCTGCAATTTTTGTTAAAGAAATAGTTATTTTCATGAAATATCAATAGAAAAAGGAACTACCAAGCATACAAAAAAAAATTGCATTCTTCACATTCAATCACAAAAAACACTATGTGAATTGAAAACAAGCATATTGAAAGAGACATTTGTTGATTTCAGTTCTAAAAAATTGTAGGATAAATAAGGTAATAATAATGAAAATGGTAAGATTTTCAACATTCCTATCAAGGTTAATATTTCAAAATTTTTCAGTTGTCCGTTCTTTGCTCTGGTAAGTTGGCCTTTCACATTTGCCAACACAGCCTCACACCAGTTGAATATGGTGCCTCAATAATAGTCTACAACCATCTGCATCTGGGATCCAGTAGCCATATGCAATGCTGCACTCCCGCATAGCCTAGTAATAGTGAATGCAATAACCTTAAGTTCAGGACGGTCGATCGTTTTAATATCAATCCGTTTGTCCTTTGTTTGATCATTGCAAAACTCCAATCGGAGACTAGCGACAGACTGGCCACTTGGCCTAGTCCCGAAAAGAGATAATCATTTGCCTCTCTTGGGAAAACCGGTCAAAAAATATATGTCCTCTAGCTCGATTTCAAGCCAGTGGCCACCAATCACGAAACACTGGTCTTGTATGTTCCACCTGTCTACCAGCCATTGCAAGAGGTCTACTTGGGCCCTCATGCCAGGTATGGCCCAGAACTTAAACAGTCTGCATGCTCTCAATGCATCCAATGTGGGTGGATGATTTATTGCGGCAAGATCCACATCCTCATGCTCGTGTTCCCGCCAAATTAGCATTTTGAGTGTCCTATAATGCAAAAAAGACATATTAGAACAATCTTGTTTGGAAAATTTTAGGCGAGATTGGAGAAATTTAGGTTTTTCAAATCTATTTCGCGGGGTCCGAACTCGCTACTTACAGATAGTGCGTAGGTCCGCACGCGTGGTAAGCAACAGGTGCGGACCCATGACTTTTTTCTTTGTAGAAAAAATTCGGGGTCTGCAGGGGCCGCGTGTTGCACCTGCGGACCCCCGCGAGCGATTTCCTAAACCAATTTCTCCTCCAAAAATAAAAATTAAAGCCTAAAAATGAAATGTAAACGGTTGAAATGCAAGATAAAGAGAATGTGGATTACCTGGAGCTGACGGTTTTCAATTCCAATGGACGGATTTTCCAGGATCTTCACATGAAGTTTTTTTACCCAAAAGCTCTCACTTCTCACCCTGAAATCAAATGGTAAAAATGAACTTAGAAAAGCCCTTTTTATAACATTTTTTGAATAAATGAATTTTTAATTTATTTATTTTTCACTTTAAAAAGGTAACTTTTTAATACATTTTTATTTATCTTAAATAGGTATGAGTAATGTTTTGAGTTTTTGTGCATAATATTCGATTTTTCAGGGAAAATGAATCATTTTTCAACAAAGAGTATATTTTTTATCACTTTTTCGGACTCTTTAAAAAATTTACGAAAAAGCGAAACATTGGAGTCCTCTTTAAGCTCTTTTCTAACTCGTAAAATATGAAAAGATTGCTGAGTCTTTCCCCTTTTAACTCGTTAAACAGAATTAAAAGGGTGGTCCACTTACAACTCTTTTCTGACCGTATAAACATGAAAAGATCACTGGACTTTTGTTGTTTCAAGTTCGATACTGGTTATGAAACGATGTGTTTTCGATCAATTTTTTACTTTTTCAGATCGGAGTCACTAATTATGAAAAGTACTCCTTGATCGTAATAGTCAAGCGGTTCTGTCAAGTATTATTTTATACTTTTTTGGGCTTGAGGGACACAAATTTACGAAAAAGGACACCCATGGAGTTTTCTGAAGTTTTTCTTCTGACTCCCTAAAATTGAAAAACACCGAGTTTTTCCTATACTGGACACGTTAAAATTTAACAGTAAAGGACCTGTTCAATTTTAAACAAGAACGAACCACTCCTTCTTAGGGTTCGAATTTTAAACTAAGTTTGACTCATCCAAAGGATGAGCTTATAAACAAGCAAATGTTATCCTCCTCAAGCTTGCCAAAAATAAAGAGGTACTTTACAGAAATGGTGGGGGAAAAGAGAGAAAAATGAACCTGTTTATTACACTTTGTGTTTTAGAAAAGCCGTTAACCACTCTTGAACACGACACTTTTGTTCACCAGGATTGGGAAAATCCTTTGCCTAATAGTTAATCAAACTACATTGAAAGTCTTCAGCCGGTTTCTGGGTATTAACTTTGGGTTAATTGTCACCAAACCATCTGCAGTGTTGTTGTGTTCAAGAGGTCAGTTCAAACAAACCATTCATCTGCAAAATATCTGTCATCCATTTTGACCATCTTTGAGTGAGTCCTTGCAAATATATTTCTTCAAAAATTGATCTATGATTTCGTGTTGTGGGCTTGCCTACGACGGATCACTTTCTATCGAATTCAACTCATTATCTAGGGAGTTGATCTAGAAATCGTCAGTACCTTGAAAGCTGCATGCCCTAATGGCAGTTTTTTCACCTTCAACGATAGGTTGCATCATTGACCTTCGATTGAAATATTCCATGACATGTTCGACTTCGACTCATTTATTCACATTTCATAGATTGTACTGGGTACTTTGAGGGCCATTGACATTACTGGTGGTTTCTCTCACACTTGTTAACAGTTCACATCATTGACTGGTAATCAAGTGGTTTCTACCATGTTCGACTTCGACACATTCATTCACATGGATAGAATCGTATTAGTTCGGGAAGCAAAAATCAAGACCCTGGATCTAGTTTCTACCATCCAGGCTGCAAGGAATTTTGTTATTCATTGTACAATGGACTATTCATAAACAGATCGCTGCGCCCATACTGTGTCTACACATGTCTATACTCTTGATGTATTGCAAAATCATTCCTGTATCAGAATAGTTTAGTCAGTTTTTTAGTCAGTTTTGATCTGAGTATGGGAATGCCTACCTCAGTGATGATATGTTCACATATATATATTTTGCATTGAATGTTTTTACAGGTTCCCACTGGGGTGTCCACAGGATGATCCTTGAAATGATAAAGTACTTCACTCTTCATAGATGACAAACGCTATCTTCATCTATTACAGACTTCGCACTTTAGGGGGCAATCTGTTGCACTAAAAATTGTCACCTTGACATCCTGCAATCTGTGTGAGTCCATTATCACTCATACTTTCCTCCTTTGCAAGTCTTAAGCCTCACTTCTTCATTTCAAGCCTTGAAAGTAAGAAAAAAGCCCTAAAAGTCTTTAAAACTCTGGTTCTGCACTTTCTCTTAGTCTTACCTGCGGTCCCGCACCTAATGGTCATGTCCCTTGCACACCTGACCGCTCTGTCTCTGTGTTATGGGTGCAGACCCCTGTAAAAGTTAAAAAGGCGCAAGTATATTATAAAAAACTAACTTTCAGTCATTTCTAGAAGCTTCTAGAAGGAATCTTGAGGTGGCAAGGTCGCTCTCTTAAGGTTCATGCATCCCATACCTTAAGGAGCTAACCCCTTGATGTGAGGAGCTTATCCCTTTGAAGGAGGACTTTATTCCTTCATAGGTGGACCTGTAACCTCCTTCCTCTACACTATAAATGAAGCATTGGGGTGGTTACTGGGGAGGTTGAAAGTTGAATATTTTTGAGGTGAAATGCTGCTGGAACTTAGTCTTCTTAGTTGATTTTTTATGAGGAGAGATTACATACCTCTAAGATCTCATTTGGAAGACTGCAAGGCTTGTCAAAATAAAGGAAATTTCTGTTTCGGACCCCAAAAAGGGCTTGTTCAACATCAAGGCTGAAAAGGTTGTAAGGTTCTTCTACTTCAAAGTTAATACAAATAAGTTTGTTTTTTTCAATAAGCTGTTCATTTATGGTTTATTTTATGGATTCCTTGATCACCATAATAGTCATGATTTACTATATTTGCTATGTAGGTGCTATTTGATGTTTGCTTGTTTGTGATTGTAGGTATTTAAAGATAACTCTTTCGAACGATCGAGGGATGACTACAACGAACAAGCGTTGGATCTAAGGTAGGATCGTAACACCTCTATAGTCTATATTTGTAAATTGCATATGTCTAGAGAAAGATAGATTCATTTGTCTGTTTGTTGTTAGATTATCTTGTGATACTAGGGAGATTGGTCTTGTCCGCAAGAACGATTTATCCGGCGAACAGCAGGAAAACCCTTGTTGAAATTCATCTCCACGCATATTCGAGCATACATGGATTTAGGGAAATGCTCTGAGTTGGAGCTACAACTGTAATATTTTCCTATTGCATTTCCAATAACAATAAACATAGAGAAATTCCAAAGATGCATGGGGAGGTTCGGAAGCATTACCCACACTGGAGCCGAGGAGATTGTCGTTGTAATTGGGTCAAAAGAAGGGGACCAAGGCTGCATAAAGAGGCCAACACTACCTAAGAACTAGGGCCCAGAATCTCAAATGATATTATCCTTTTGATTTGCAAAGAAAACAATAAATAAACCCTAAGCCATGAGGAAAATATTCCAATCTTAAGATAGAAGGGGTTTCCATGTGTCGGAAATCCACTTATATAGATCAATCAACCGCAGCCAAAACCCATTCAAACTGCAGATCAAACCAAAATCTAAAAAATATGACTCATTGTTAACAACTTCATCCCCCATAGGGACATTAAAAGTAGGTGCTTCACAGACAATCAAAAGGACATTTCGAGATTTTAGTGCACTACCATAAGAAACCCTAGCTTGATATGCCTGAGGAGGACTCGTAGAACTAGCTGTCATTTCTTCAAAATTAACTGATTTCTCCTCTAATATGCATGTATTCACCATTATGGACTGCAAATCTCACATTTATACGAGGAAGGCCATGTTACAATGATCAACAAGACCAAAACCATAGTTGTCACGAGAATATTTAGATATAATTGTTGCTCCATCATTATTCAACTAAATTAACCAAAATAAAATATATATATATATTTCCTTTTATTTGAAAAATCTCATTTTTAGTTTAATTCAATTTTAACCATCATATATATATAATAGAAAAGGAAAAAGTAACCACATTATATCATCCCAAAGCAAAAGATCGCAACGTAAGGAAATGTTATTTCAAATATGTAAATCCTTCCTAATTGCAAAGAGTAGCCCTTTTGGATTTATGCAAATCTACTTTTTATATTATTTGTCAACCATACAATAAGATTCAACTACAAATAGAATCCACTTTGAAAAAACTATAGAATAAATAGGCTGATTATACAAATAGAATCCACTTTGAAAAAATTATAGAATAAATAGGCTAATTATACTTTTAATATGGCATATGCATTTAAGAAAAGTTAAAATAAGTTTTTTTTATAAGATACCAGAAAAAGTTGAGTTTCAGACATTTTCAATAAATAAATAAAATAATCCACTTTTCGATAATTAAGTAATTTAGTTTTATTTATTTATTTTAAATGTGAATATTTAATAATTTATTTATATTTAGAAATATATTTATAATTTTTTTCAATAAATAAAAAATGATACAGGGTATTGTTTTTTTTGTTTTTTTGGAGTTTGAGTGCAAGAATCTTGAAGTATAAATCAAGAAATTTAAAAATATTATATTATATTGTATATTTTATTTTAATGTAAATTAATTATATGTAAATTGGTATAAGATTTATATTGATGCATATTTCAAATTTGATAAATGATTGATGTAAAGTTGAGAAATAGACTAGAAATTTAAAAATATTAGATTATATTGTATATTGTATATTTTAATATAAATTAATCACATGTAAATTGTTACAAGATCTATATTGATGTGTATTTCAAGTTTGATAAATGATTGGTGTAAAGTTAAGAAGTAGACTTAGTTGACGGGGCATGTTTTATCACTGAATAATTGGTTAATAAATTTTGAAGGAGGTAGGTGTGGTTTATATGAAACTTTGGAGATAGGTGTGGTCTATAGGAACATGAAATTTAGCGATGGTATTAGCATGCCATTAAATGTATTTAAAAGTTTGAAAACCTTTATTGTAAAGTATCTTGAGCTTTTTTTACTAGATTGGTTAAAAAATTCAAGATAGCACACGAATTATATTAAACTAAAACATAAGAAATTGTACATAAATTGAGTCTATTGGTCTCCCACTCGAGAAATTATACTAGCATAAAAAAAAAAAAGATCTTTAGTCCATCTTGAATAACTCATATTGTCTATTAGAAATTCATGCAGAACTAAATTGCTCAGATGACTAAAGCCAAACCTATATGAAATTAAGTGTTATTGCTGTGATATAAAAACAAAAAGACGAGGAACTTAAACTTGTCTAGAATCATTTTGAGGTGATGCTAATAGAGGTATTGGAGGTGTGTTATCCTAGATTGTTTTAAGTAGCAATGGATTCCAAGCCATGGGCCTTTTAGCTAAGGTTATGAGTTTGACATCTGTGGCTTTGAGATGGAGCTACATATTGTCAAACTGCGACATTATTTTTTGATATGATTCATTTCTTTCCATCAACACTTTACAAACTATGGTCTTCAACTGCAATTATAGGTCCATTGTCTTGAGGTATTTGATTTCCCAGGGATGAATGCTACCTGTATCAAGTGCCCAATCCCTCATCTCCTCATCACTACCCGTGTCATGGATAAATTCATGCTCTAGTGGTGCCTCCTCCTCCATGAACTCAATCTCTTCTCGAACATTTCGCTAAATTTGGCCCCAATACATCTCTGCTACTATTTTTGTGCCTTGCCAAGCTTGGTAATGAGTCAATTGTCTCCCCCTCCATGTCAACCTTTCCAACCTTGCCTATCATGTGGCATAATGAACAATTCTATGAGTGAAGGCCACAAAGAAATGTACCCTAAAATGGTAACCTTCCAAGCAATGAACCTGAACATGGAGACTCTTCGATTTGTAGTCATAGAAATGCCCCATGTCATGGGTGGGTCATTCCCTTGCCTCTCGACCACTAAAGCATACTAGAAGAACACTCAAAATCCAACTACAAGTAGTTTGAGGAACCTTTGAATCAGTTGCTCCTTCAACCCAAGCATTAAACGAACAACTAGTAGTGTGCAAACTAGTTAGTGATTCCATGTGAATCCTCTTGGTCCTTCCTTTCTGGGATTTGCGCTTTTCCTTGAGCTTGGGTTTGACAAAAACCACCTAACCTCCTTGTTTGCAATAGTATGACCAAGCTATGTTCCCTCTTACTCATTGCCATGAATGGCAAGTACCATTTATAAATCATACACGTTACCATAATCCCTCACGTGCATCAAGGTTGCTCAACCCCCATATATTTTTTTTTAATTTCAAGAATTACACAAATTAAAGTTTCCCATAAAAATATACCACACAATCTTTATTAATTGTGATTAAATAATACTAACAAATTAATATTGCATATATTATGTAAATATTCTTAATCAAAATTGTAAAATGGTCTATTATTATTAGGTTGTGAAGTGTTAATATTATCGGGTTATGAAGTAATTGTAAAGTATTAGTTGACTTTATCAGTAACATATTAATATTATTTCTATTAAGACTGAATTCTAATATTATTTCTATTAAAACTGAATTTAATTTTGATTAAAAAAAATTAATTACAAAAATATACTAATTTTTATATTATTCTAGTTTATATCAATATTATTTCTATTAAAACTGAATTTTAATATTATTGAAAAACTTTTAATTACGAAAGTATACTAATTTTTATAATATTTTGGTTTTTGGATATGTTAAATATTTTTTAATATTTGTTTTGCAAATTAGTTAAATAATATATTATTATTTCTTTCAAATTTTATATATATTTTTATTAAATATAATCTGAAGAAAAAAAGAAAAAAAAGAAAAAAAACAACTTTTTATATAAATTTTTAAACACTCCCACTAACGATTTGAAATTGAAAAATCCTTTACAGAAATCAAAACTGAAAATCCATTTACACAAATCCCTGGGTGGTCATAAAATAATTCTCTGCAAATTTATCAAAATATAACACAACAGTGTGACTGCATCAGAAATGGGACCCGCAATCGCTAGAATGGTCACCATGTGTGTTTTTTTCAGTAAGGTTGAGCAGGGAGGAATGATTGTGCCAAGCTATTGAGTTAGGTTGTTAGGATAGTTTAATTTTTTAAATGGTGGTTTTTTTTTTGAAAAAGTGGTACTAAAGACCATTCTAATTTGAACTATTAAGTACAATTCTAATTTGAAGCACCAACAACCTAGTAATTACCATATTAGAAAAAATGTTTTTCAAATATGTTGTATAAAAAAATAGCAATACAGTTAAAAAAAAACTGAAAACTGTGTTCAGATGTATTGCATTTGAAAGAGTGAACAAACCATTCTTATTTTGCTTGTAAATTTCAATCATATTTTGAAATGTGATGTACAGGTATTCAACAAAATTTAGCCAAGCCTATCAAGCTACCCATTTAATAAAATAAATGAAAGTTAAAAAGAGATTCTTGATGAAGAATGCTGAATGCATAGCTATGCAAAAGCCAGAATATGAAAAACCAATTGTCTGCTGCACTACCTGGCCTCAAATGTGCTTGTAAGGATTGCTTTATTGGCATTCAATTTTTCTGACCAATTCTTGGATATCAGAAAAATTTTAGATAACTCGCCAGCTACATGCCTCATGTCAGGTCTACTGCTGGGATTTGCATCCAAACACATCGCTGCAAGTCGTGAAACTTTCTCAGCACCGTCAACAGGGTAAGAATCCTTGAGCCGAGGGTCAATCCACGATCTCAGTCTGCCCAAACAGTCAGGCTCAGAAACAATCGACGACAAACCCTCCATGAGCGACACCCTGGTATGCTCATTCTTCGCTGCATCATAATGTAATTTTAGAGGATCCTGCCCAGATAAAAGCTCCAGCAACACCACCCCAAAAGCAAAGACATCAGTCTTCTGAGAAATCACACCATTTGCAGCATATTCTGGAGCCATGTAACCCCGTGTACCAACAATTCTCTTACTGGACGAACGCCAGTAATCCCCACCAGTGTCCTCAGAACCCTCCTCTGTAATCTCTGTACTGGAAGATGCCCTAACAGTGGATTCACCACTTAACTCATAAGTACCAAAATGGGCAATCATGGCCCTGAAATCAGGCTCCACAACGATTACACTGCTGGATTTCATGCATTTGTGAACATAGCGCAAACCTGTATAATGATGAAGATATTCAAGCCCTTGAGCCACATCAAGGGCAATCTGAACCCTAGAAAGCCATGAAGATAGCACAGTATATCCAGGCACTCTGCTACCCCTCAGGCATTCCCTCAGGTTTGCACCCTCCACATATTCATACACAAGATACAGACGCCTCTGCTCCCCACACCCGCCCAAAAGATTAATAATGCTCCTATGGTGAAGATTACAGATTTCTCTTAATCTTGCCCTAAAATCAATCCAATCCATTCGGCTCCTTTCTGTAACGACAACGGATTTACCTCTCAGCGTGCACCTCCAGACAGAAGAATTCCCGAGCTTTCCAGAGCGGAAATTCTTGGTTGCCCTCTTGATTTCATGAAATGAATAGAGGTGCGGATTCTCTGGAAGCAATTTTCTCAGGCCTGCGAGAGATTGAGCACTGCTAGTAGAAGTTCCGGATTCTTTTGAGAATTGGGTGGAGCTTCCAGGGTCCGTCGTCCTGCTCGTAAGGACCTCGTCTGAACGATGGGGTTTTCTTGGAGATTTTAAGGGAATTGGCTGTGCCACCATTTTAGGTTTGGTTCGGCACATGACGCATAATAAACGCCCTGCTCAGACTAGCTCCCCATTCCCCCACAGAAACGAACACCCAACTTATGCGCCATTGGGCAGAATACGAGGATAGTACATTTCTTCACTGTCCCGTCGGTCAAGTCAGTTGGGCCGTGGACTAGGTTTCGTACTAGCCCAGGTTTAAGATATAGGTTTGAAGGGAAGGCTTGGCCCAGATATCCAACCAACAAAACATCGTACAATCAAGTAACAGTGATCGTATAAAAAAGTTTGTGAAGTTTTTTCTTTTTTTTTCCTTTTTGTAGATCACATGTTCACAAATTCTCATATTGCTCATGGATATTGTTTTCCATTCTATATTATATATATTTTAAGAAATTGTAGATCACATGTTCACAAATTGTCATATTGCTCAGCAAAAATGGGACATTGTCATCAGGTCTATGGTCTATCGCCGGAAATACTTACCATAGATGGTCCACTTTTGAAGCAGCACTTCACCAGTGGGCCAAGAAAACAAAACATATGGTTATTTTCTCATTTTTGTGGACTGGTTCACTATCATCCAAAATAGTTGTACATTTCAGAAAATATATCCATGAAACTGATAATAAAAAAATCAATAAAGGAAAATCTATTTGTGATTTCTATTGATGTCACTATTGGTTTTTTCAATGGGGTTGCACAAAGAAATTTGTGTGGTGGAGGGGTTTGATCAAACTATCTGAATACAGATCCATTCAATTTAGAATTGACATCGATATTGGAACAAATACCAAAGCAGAACTCATAGCAGCATGGACCCTCGTGTCTTTAAGCAAAACTCAAAAACATTAAAAATATCAGGATATTGGGGGATTCAAAATGTGTTATTGACTGGCTTAATGGTGTGACCAAGCTTGAAGCATTGAATTTAGCTACCTCGAAACTAAGGATTAGAGAGATGGGATTCAAAATGTGTTATTGACTGGCTTAATGGTGTGTCCAAGCTTGAAGCATTGAATTTAGCTACCTCGAAACTAAGGATTAGAGAGATTAGATGTTATTTCCAGGAGATCCACTATCAACATATTTACAGGAATTCAACAATTGGGCTAACACATTATTTAAGAATGCTCTATCTCTGGAGCTTGGACACATTCAAATTGAGGAATTGTTAGGCGACCAGATCCAAAATTCCATCCATACTTCTATAGAACAGATGGAACACCTCCCAAAGATCCTACAGGAATAAAGGATGGTACGAGATAAAGGAAATCAACAGTCAACTATCGAGACACTACAAAAAAAAACAGAATTAAGAATACATGCACTTATTTTTATGTCATAATTCAGTGAACAATCAACAATAATTTAATTTTTGATGTAATCACTAAGGATGTAATCAGTGACAGCGTTATCAAGTCTAAAGAGTAATTATAGGCCAGACATGGTTCAAAGAATGTAAGTAAGTTTTTGCAGAACTGCAGTTAGATTCACAACATGGTGAGAAATCAATGTCACTAACAACGAAATGTATTTTTTTGAATTTTTTTTTTATTCAAAAGAATAACAAAAAAGTAACTCACATCAAAATAAATATATATATATACTCAAATATCCAACCAACAAAACATCATATAATCAAGTTTCTCTCCATAACAACTCTCTTGGTGTGAATCATGATAAAAATGCTTGTAGTCTTGTCGTAAGTTAATTATTAATGAAATGCTCTAATCTAGTTAGTTGCTATTCTATTCATTATTTATAAAGTATAGATTTGTATTAAATATTTTTTAATGTTAAAAATAGAATTAGCATGTATCCATCTTAACATTATCAAAAAGATCAAATCTCTTTTCACTATAAAAAAATTATTTTTTCAAAAAATTTGATCTTTCCAATAAATTGGATCTAAATTTAATTATTAATTATAATTATAATTATTATTTTATTTTTACGTAATTTAAGAAGTTAAAAAACTTAATTAAGAATTATAATTATTAAATATTTTATTTTATTTTTTAATTTAACTAATTTTTATTTTTATATAATTTAACTTTATTATATTATTAAAAATTACATCAAGGTATTTTTATCATACTAATTTTTTATATATAATATAATATTTTATTTTTTTTTGAAATTTGTCTTAAAAAACCATTAAGATATCTTTATAATACTAGGTATATTTATCATACTAGATTTGAGATGTAAAAAAATTTATATAATATAAAAAAATATTTTTGAAGTTTTTTTAAAAAATACATTAAGATATCTTTATCGTATTAAACTTGAGATTTAAAAAAAAATCAATTTCTTTTTAAAGATGAACAAGTATTTTGTCCATGGGTTTAAACTTTTAATTACTTCTATGTTTTCTGAAAATTATGAAACAGAGGGAATCACTTACGTTTCATACAATTATAAATTTAACATGTCAAACTTTACAAAATTAGAATTTTAATTATTTCACTTTTTAAAATAAAAAATTCATAAATTTACAAATCACAAAGCAGTTATCTTTTTATTTCGTGCAGGTTATGATTCCAGGAATAGTTTAATAATAAAAATCAATATATCTATCTCCCCCTCTTCCCTTGGCTTAATAAATGCTAGCCATTGGAGTTGACAAAGTTGTTGTACTGCCTAATTTGAGGTGTTGTTTCCGACTAAATCTTAAATGATATTTTTTCTTTTTTAATAATGCAGTGATTTAATTTTAAAGGTCAAATAACATTTTTTTTTGGAATAACGAGTATGTATTTTTTGTTCTTTTAGAAAAGTGGAAACATAAAAGCATTTCATTTTAGAATGTGAGGTCATAGCACGAAAAATTATGCATTTTGGCAGCTAGCTCTTGAGATAATCTAGATAATCTATTCAGCAAGGAGTTTGTCGAGAAGCTGGGAGCGCTTATTGTGAGACTTCCAAGAACCAGATGGAGAAGCAATCTGTCCCATAGGCTATTTTTAGCCTCATACACGTTAAAATAATTTCATTCATTTATATTTTTCTAGCAGTGGAAGAACCCCCAAAGTTGACGACAAATTTGGTAGATATTTTTTATTTGCACACTCAATCTCCTCCTTTGATCATGGAAAACAATAGAGGTGAGTTCACCTCTTGTTTTTGTTGTTCATCTTGGACATACAATACTCTGGTTGAGTGAATATTTCAACCACACACCAATCTAGGAAGCTAACCAGTTGGAGAGAATCTCTGAACCAACTAGACCTTAACAAACTTCCAAATAACAAACTCTTTACATAGAATGAATCACAATAAAGACAAGTAGGAATTATATTTTTCCAAGTCGCCCCATTAATGACTACTTGTCTCGATCTCAATCAGCGATATCTACATCTCTCAACCAACTAGACCTTAACAAACTTCCAAATACTAGGAACAGACTCTTGTACATAGAATGAATCACAACAAAGACAAGTAGGAATTATATTTTTCCAAGTAGCCCCATTAATGACTACTTGTCTCAATCTCAATCAACCATATCTACATCTAATCCAATCTGGAGATCACGCCCTCTACCTTGTTCATGCAAAGATCATCAAATTGTCGACGTCCATATAAAGAAACAACCATCTACCAAATGCATGAGTACTAACTGCTACAACCACCAGTTAACTAGGATGTCTTTCATGTTTAGTCAACCATTATCTACATACATGTACATGTACATATAAATCCCCCTCATTGTCATCATGGTTTTTCTCGGATTACCCTAAACCATGCGAAGGGTTTTGTTAGCGGACTCTAAACCATGCATACAGGAATTCCTGTCCACTGCACTCTCACACAACACTCTCACATAGTTAGTCAACCATTATCTGCATACATGTACATGTACCTGTAAATCCCCCTCATTGTCATCATGGTTTTTCTCGATTACCCTAAACCATGCCAATGGTTTTGTTAGTAGACTCTAAACCATGCATATAGGAATCCCTGTCCACTGCACTTTCACACATGGTTTTTGGCTTTACAACAAATCTACACTGCAAAGTGGTTTCGAGCTTACCACAAACCTACTCTTCCAAAGTGGTTTTAAGATGACAACAAACTTTGTGGGGGTACACATGCCTCATCAAGAATACATTACACACTCCAACTCATGGAGTTACCACGTACATACTTTCCAAAGAGCATTACAAAGCATCGTATTTAATTCCTAATATATGTGTGATTCACATTACAACATAATATTAAGTCTACTTTATTTTAACACACAATTATTTATTTTGATTTTCCATCTATTGTTGCTTCAACCAACTAATATCCACTGCCACCATCACACTTTACCAACTTCTTCTAAAATCATATACAAACTTAGTGTCTTCATCTTAAATCTTTCTAACTCCAATTTGGAAGAGGTTGTTAGAGTGATTATTTCTAACAAATTACATGTAATGTAAAATTGATCATACTCAACATGTTTCAATTACAAAGCCCAAAAATATTGAAGAAAACAATTCATTTCATCACAACATATACTAATTTGCAGCATGGTGGAAGTTTTGTTTAACCTTCACCCATATGGGATGATTGTTAAGCTCCATTGATTTTACACAAAAGCTACCTTGATTTATGGAATTGCAGCTTTTCTTAACTTATGGAAACCAACTGCAGTAGTTTCCTTAAGTTAAGAAAATCAACTGCAATTACTAAATTTATAATTGGGAGCTACTAAAGTGGTCCATCACTTTGATCTGATCTCTACCTTGATTTGTGGTTTTTCTAACACATAGCTTTTAGAAGCTTGATGGAAGCTTAGCTATATGTTCATCTGTTTGGTCCCCAAGCTCATATCTCAATCCCCTTCAGTTCTACACCATCTAGCTGAGATAGCAGAGCTCGGAAGTGCCTTCAGACTAGTTGTCTTCTTTCCTTTTTGCATGTGCAGCTGGAGCGTGGTGTTTCAGAAGGAAATTGCATCAACAGTTTCACCAATGGCTGGAGGTAATCCGTATCCCTGGGCATTAAGATTCAATGATTCTTTTCAGTTCTTTCCGCATGCAGAATCACTGTTTAAGTTTATTAGTTTTCTAACAGTTGGTATCAGAGCAAAGTTTATCTCTGCCTTGGTGTTCTCTCGCCGCCTCCGTTTCTTAGATTTTGGTGATCAATGGGGATTTTATATTTTAGATTTTATGCATAACATTCATAATTTGTATCCGCAATATAATCCAAATACAGAAACAGAATCTGGCAATTAACATAATGCGGATGTTATCATATATCCTCGGTAAAATGCATGCCCAAAACTGAAAATTGATCAAATGGCCAGCCCCATTATTACTGATTCACATGCGAATGTAAATTGATCCACGGAGTCAGAATTCAGTTGGGCAATATCCGTGTACCCATTGGCCTCATTTTGCTTGCTGCCAAAATTGGCGAGTTTTCGTTTGGAATCTTCAATCCTGTACACACAAATCTTATAGAATAAGTGTTGATATGGTCAAGTGAATCTGTGTATGTATGTCTCAATCCACGTCTGCCGCTGGGGCAATTGCTTGGATTGGTGTTGCTTGTAGCAGACAGCTACCTGTGATCTTCCCTGCGGGGGCTGAGTAGCATGCCCCCACTCAACTCTTTAAAAACGTAGAAATTAATCTAAGAGGATTAAAAGTAATACGGCAGAGGACTGTGGGTGTTCTTTCCCCAATACTCTTCTGTGTTGTTATGTCAATAATGCTCCATTGCTTTAAAAGAGCCGAAGTCCTGTCCTGTTGAATACTGCAGCAGATTTAACCAATTTCCGAGACTAGACGATGGATCGTGCACTGAAGGCTGCGAGGGCGTCCGGATCTCTTAATCTCTCGAATCGTGGGCTCGAGTAGGTTTCAAATCCCTTTACCTTGTTTAGTTTGGTGCATGTTTTAACTGTTCTTTGCGAAGGAAATGTGTAAAGCTACCTTTAAATTGTGTTTGAAGTCAGTAGGCCAGTCAGGCTAATGGAAGGTGAGACACCCTAAGCATTTCTCTAAAACACTTGTTTGCTGTTAATTATAAATTACATGACATGTTTCACTGTTTCAAGTTTATAATATTTAAGTTGGCCTAACAGATAAAGACATCCTTTTGAAAATATTTTGTATGGAGATCACAAGATCAACGTGGATCAGCAAATAACATTGTCGAAAAGAATTAAGGTCTAGCCAAATTCGAATTGTTTTGTGAAGATCTCATTAATCTTTGCAGATCTGTGAGGACTGTACATCAAAATTCACGACTAGCCAATCAATAACATGCTAGCTCATTTATAGTGACGTATTCACTAGTATATAAATAAATAAATAAATATATATATATATATATATATTTGAGGGAAGTAAAGCCAAACGTGCTAGTTAGTGATTCAGAATTTTTGCATGGTGGAAGCCGCATTGAAAAGACTGTGGCATCAGTCCATCCTAGCGTGAATACGCATATACCCTTAACTCAGGTTCTTGGCATCTGCAATCACATTCATTTTTAAGATCATTTTATGTTATTTGATAATTTTGGCTGGAGGTAACAAACCATATAATATGGTTATATCATATACCATGCCACGTATTTGTTTAACGTTGGATTTTGTTTTATAACACATGGTATTACCCTTTGATTATATACCATAACGGTTTATATGTATGTTAAAGTTTGTTATGGTATATGTTATTTTTATTTATGTAGTTAATTTGGATAACTATATAAAATCAACAATGCAAAATAAATTTTATAATTTTTATTACATATTTATTGTAAAATTTACTTTTTGCTTGCATCATAGATTATTTTATAAATGTATATGTTTAAAGTAAATGGCAAGGTCAATATATGACCTGATTCATTCAAAGAACATACACATGACATGAAGGCTCTCCACAAAGTCACGGGTAAGAACATGAAATGTTTGTGAAGTCTATTCCTTTTGATATGAGTCATGTTAAAGGAAATAGTTTATGCATTCTTAAATATTTCAATATTTCAATATTTGAAATGGTTTAGTCTTTTGTTTTGAATATTTCAAATTTGCAGTTTTGTTTGCAAATTGTTTAGAGCCCATTTTGTAATTAATTTAAGAATTAGTCTTAAATAAATTATGGGACAGTTAGACTAAGGAATGTAAATTTGGTTTTAATTTTATCTTGTGAGCAAAATAGCTTGTTTGCTGGTCAATTTTTGTTGCTTTATAAACTTAAGGATGGAGCCTAAAGTCAAGCCAGCTAGCCTTCGAATTGCATTTGCTATGCAAGTGCGAAGTAGATCAACGCTGCTTCAATCAATCTCTGGGTTAAGTTTATAAATTGAACAATCAATTTGTAGTCATTTTCGGTAATGCTGACTGCTTTTGATTTTGCTGGAGAATTATTACAGTTTTATGGAGTTTATTAAAATGTCATTTTGACTTACTCCTTTCAGTAAACATTATTTTTCTCTCTGGTTAAGTTTTGTTTATGCAACAAAATAATGTCTAGTGATCCATATGATTTTAATTAATTAGAGAATAGCCACAGCATCTTTAATTAAATAAAATTATATATTGATTGGCAAGATCACATAAAGATTATTTAGACATTAAATTGTAATTAATTACACTGAATATAATAAATTTTATCCCACAAGAATTTTTATTATATTTATGTGATTAATTAGGATAAAATTTCATAACCTACCCACAGGAGTTATGAATTAATAAGTTTTATCATAAAGTTTTATTGAATCTGTTTGAATTAAAAATTTAGCCCACAGGCAATTTTTATGTCATTTGATTCAATTCTTTTTAGCATGTTTTACATTGGTAAAACATGAAAGTTCATAAAGTTTTATTGAATCTGTTTGAATTGAAAATTTAGCCCACAGGCAATTTTCATGTCATTTGATTCAATTCTTTTTACCATGTTTTACATTGGTAGAACATGAAAGTTTATTAAGCCTCAACATAAGCATGTGATTCTTGATTTTGATGTAGTAGTACAATCTGCAAATTTCTCTGAAATTCGTTCTGACATTTCTGAAAATGAATCTGATATGGTTAATGTTAATATTAACACATGGTGGATTGATTCTGGATCAATAATTCACATTTCGAATTCCTTGCAAAGGTTTGCAAAACCTAAGGAAGCCAGTAGGAAGTGAGCAAAGCATCTTATCAGGAAACAAGATGGGCTCGCATGTGGAAGCTATAAGAACATGTTATTTAACTTTAAGTAGTGGCTTTGTTTTGGAGTTAGAAAAGACCTTTTACGTTCCAAGTTTTTCTAGAAACTTGATTTCAGTTTCAAGGCTTGTACCTTTTGGATATTCCTTAAACTTTTCAGAAAAATCTTTCAGTCTATTTTATAAATCTGATTATGTAGGGAATGGTATTTTGTCTAATGGTATTTACTGCATTAATTTACAAAACAAAGTCACATATGGTTCAATGCATGTTCACACTGGCACTAAAAGATGTGGCACCGGAGACTAGGTCATATCTCCATAGATAGAATTAAAAGATTGGTAAATGAAGGAATACTTAATACTCTAGATTTTACTGATCTTGAGACTTGTGTGGACTGCATAAAGGAAAGCAGACAAACAAGTCAAAGAAAGGTGCCAATAGGAATTCAGACATATTAGAAATCATACATACTTACAGATTTTATCGTCCATCTCACAACACTAGGATTGTGGAATCAAGAAATGCAAAGTTTCTTGAAAATGACTTGATCAGTGGGAGCGATCAAACCAGAAACATAGATTCTGAGAAAGATCATTCAGAATCTTAACCTTCCACTTCAAGTGAAAGATTGGTTATTGTTCATAGCACTCCTCAAGTACAAACTATTGTTGAACAACCAATTGTTGAAGTTCCACAAGCTGCTGACGATATTCCAGTAGATCAAGGAGTTCAAGAGTTGCCAAGAACTTTTGAACAACAAGTTGAACCACATACTTCTCAGGAAGATGATGGTACAACATTAAGAAGATCTACTAGACCTAAGAGATCAGCAATTTCTAATGTATGCTCAAGTCTGCACAAGACCTGACATTGCATTTGTTGTGGGAATGTTGGGACGATATTAGAATGATCCAGGTTTAGACCACTGGAGAGCTGCAAAGAAAGTAATGAGGTACCTTCAAGGGACCAAAGACTACATGTTTATGTATATCCTGTTTGAGGCTGCTTTACATGGTGTATGGCTTAAGAATTTCATTTCTGGGTTTAGAATTATGGATTCTATCTCTAAGCCATTGGGAATATATTGTGATAATTCAGCTGCTGGTTTTATGGCTAAAAAAGTGGGAGTCGAAATAAACACATCGACATTAAGTATTTAGCTATAAGGGAACGTGTTAAAGAAAATAAAGTGGTCATTGAGCACGTCAGCACTGAGTTAATGATCGCTGATCCTTTAACTAAGGGTATGCCACCGTTTAAATTCAAGGATCATGTATTGAATATGGGACTTGGTTCCATTATGAAGTTTTTCATTGTATGGACAATGATATTTTAATGAAATTCTTAATTATTGTGATGTTTTTTCTCATATTTATGTGCACCTTAAGTTGATTTGAGAAAAAAATTCATTTAAGAAGGACCAAGAATAAACATAAGGTTTATTCATTAAGAAATTGTTGCCACATAAATTATAATAAGAATAAATGCATAGTAATACATGGAAGATAATACACGTCATAAGAGGACTTATCGCCATGATTCATGTATCTATTACTTAATACAGATTGTCAATGGTTTTTGAGACATTAAGTTTGGAAGTATGGACCAAGTGGGAGAATGTTAAGCTCCATTGATTTTACACAAAAGCTACATTGATTTATGGAATTGCAGCTTTTCTTAACTTATGGAAACCAACTGCAGTAGTTTCCTTAAGTTAAGAAAATCAAGTGCAATTACTAAATTTATAATTGGGAGCTACTAAAGTGGTCCATCACTTTGATCTGATCTCTACCTTGATTTGTGGTTTTTCTAACACATAGCTTTTAGAAGCTTGATGGAAGCTTAGCTATATGTTCATCTGTTTGGTCCCCAAGCTCATATCTCAATCCCCTTCAGTTCTACACCATCTAGCTGAGATAGCAGAGCTCGGAAGTGCCTTCAGACTAGTTGTCTTCTTTCCTTTTTGCATGTGCAGCTGGAGCGTGGTGTTTCAAAAGGAAATTGCATCAACAGTTTCACCAATAGCTGGAGGTAATCCGTATCCCTGGGCATTAAGATTCAGTGATTCTTTTCAGTTCTTTCCGCATGCAGAATCGCTGTTTAAGTTTATTAATTTTCTAACAATGATTGTTCCTCGTGTTTCTTTATCTCAATATAACTACTATTAATGTTATAGTTGATGTATCAATGTCTTTATCACTTCTAGAGTTTATCACTTTACCCCAGAGGTTAATGGGTAGGCTTCACTTGCCTACCATGGTGTTGTAACTGATATCGAAATGTTATATAGTTAACATTTACATCACTTTACCAAAAATCAACAAGTGGACATAAACAGGTAAGATTAATAATGGTCTAGGTATATTGCATTTTATAAAAGATATAAATAAATGATATTTAAAATAGGTGTTGATTTTAACTTTTTATATCATTATGTTATAACATAATTTATTATTAAAAAAAATAATAAATAATTTAAATTTTATTATAATAATTTTAGATGTAATTATGTCATCATAAAGAATATATTTTCACATAAAGTATAGTATACATTGTGATTTTGGAGCTTTTGTTTGCAATATATTAAAAATGCCTTTACAAATCTGGGAAAGCATATGTAGAATTTCCCTACCATGTTTTATTTGGAAAAAAAAGTATAATTATATTTACTTTATAATATATTAGTAAGGAATAGTTCATTAAATTATAGTGTATAGTATATTGAGAAGGATCAGTTTATATTTATTAAAATTTGATAGATAATAGATGGAAATTCGTTATAATGTTAATTTGTGTCGTTTAAATTGTAATTTTGAATATGAGATAAATTTAAATTTGTAAAATTAATTTAAGATTAAAATGTATAATTATTAAAATAACAATTTTATATTTAAATTGAAATTTTTTTATTAAATTTTAATTATATAAAAAATAAATAATATCTCAATTTTATATTAAATTGAAAAATCATATACCAAATTTTAATTAAATAGTAAAACAAACTTATTAAAATAATAAAACAATAAAATATTCTTGCATCCCACTTTGAAGGGGAGAAGGTAGATTTCATATATCATTTAATTATTTTTAAATATTTTGTAATTAAAAATATGGAAAAACTTAAATAAATAAAAGTTCTGTTTATATAGAGTTTTTCATTTTAAAATATTATTTATATAAATTTTTAAAAGAAATATTTTATTTAATTTTTAGATATAAAATTATTATTATCATTAATATATATTATTAATAATTTGTAAATTTTAACATATATTACACATTTATTTGGATTTTATTTTTTAAATCAAAATTTACATTATAATTATGAAAATTTTAACATATATTATATATTTATATGAATTTTATTTTTTTAAATCAAAATTTACATTATTTTTATGTTTTTAAAGGGTTTTATGGTTCAATAAATTTAAACGTATATTATTATTATTTCAATAAATATAGCAAATATCAAGGGTAGCACAAGCGTGAGAAGTGATCTTTTGCTCTGATGAAAAAATTGAGATTCAATACGACTAGGGCCTGGGCGTTGCAGCTAATAGTCAAGCACATCGCAACTAAAACTCAATTAGAGTATCTTGCTTTTTAAAAAGGATTAGAGCTAGCCATTGCAAAAAAAATCAGAAAATCATGGTAGTTGGTGATTCATTGATTGTAATCTGACAAGTATGGTAGGCAAAAGGTTTGCATAACAACAATCTCCCCCCTATTTTTCTTTGGATTCTTCTTCAACTCCAACAGTTTGAACAAGTTGAATTTTTTCATGTTCTAAGGAATTTGAATCCCACAATGGATGCTTTAGCCAACTGAGGGAAAGATTGGACCAAGGGTCCTTAGAATTGAATAACAAAATTTTATTAAACTCCAAATTTCCATGAACCTTTTATATGAAAAGGAGGGAATAATTAAAAGCCTTAAAGGTCAACCAAGAATGTTGGAATACGAGGATTTTGATTTGCATACAAATATATGGAATTTGAAGGCTGCAACTTGATCTTTGATGATGGCCCATATGGAATGGCAACAAATATTAACTCCCTGCCTCAAACACCTCCTCTTTAGTACTCCCATTGAAATTGCATTCATAGATGGCATGCGACTCATGTTAATTCAACGTCCATATGTCCAATGTTCCCTCCATCTTACTTTGGCTATTAGATTTTAAAGCGGTCAAGAACTACGATTTTGAATTTGCGTTCAATTCACCTCATGTCCAAGTTATTTCTTCTCCTTCTTTGTATCAATTTTCACTCTCAGTAAGCAACTAGAAGCCATTTTGAAATGGATGATCTAGTCTCGCAATTAGTTATGACAAGGATGGGGGTCAAAGGTTGAGTTGGATATGATATTTTTGGCACTAGGATCACTTGGGATTATATAATATGGGAAAATATTCATTCTGCTTTGTGGTGGACAATTGGTGACAAGAGTCTGCATTTGTGGGAAAGTCTCAACGTCGTTCCATCCTTTATGGAAAATATAGGCTCTTCATCCCTCAACAACGAGCGTGCTGACATGAAGAAACTTATGGAGAGGATCTTGGAAATAATGGAAGGTATGCTGAATGCTTTTAATAAAAAAAATGAGGCAAAAAAGGGAGCTCATAAATCTTTCCAGTTGCTAATAAATTCCAGGCTTGAGTTGATGCAAGTCAAAATATACAGGTTACATGGTGAAATTAGGATTGAACTGGAAGCCATGCATAGAAAATTGGCAGATATGGAAGAAATTTGCACCACTAGATTTAAGCTATCATCAACAGAGGCCGAATCTAGTGAAGATGTAGTAAGGAAAAGGAGAAAGAAAGTCCAAGGTCAAGAGCAACATTTTTCACCAATGAACTCCTATTTGAAGAAGACCCTGGAGCAGCAGACCAGTTACTTGCTTATTTATCTTCCTTGTTTTATTTTATTTGACGTTATATAGATTCTATTTGTATCTAAGAGTCTTTTACAGAGAATAAAATAGACATCTTTTCAAAATTGTAGGAAAAAAATTCCTCAAGCATAAGCTCCTTATGTTTTGGACTACATACAAAACATAAGGATCTCTTGAGATACAAACCTCTTTTAAAGTGAAAAAATATTTGATCCCTCTCGACGCTTGATAGATTAGGGATTAAGGTGGATCTAGGTTGGTTTTTATAAACACATACCATATATAGGTTGGATCCATCTCTCCCTCTCTCTCTCTTCTCTCTTTCATCTATCTCTCTCTTCCCTCCTTCTCTACTCTCTCCATCCCTCTCTCCTTCTCTCCCAAGTCCTCTCTCTCTTCCTTTTTATCTATCCCTTTCTCTCCAACCTACCTCTACCTCTCCCCCCGTCTCTCTCTCTTTATCAGGTTCAAATCTCTTGATATACAAACCTCTTTTAAAGTGAAAAGAGATTTTATCCCGTTAGCACTTGATAGATCTGGGGTTAATATGGATCTAGGTTGGTTAATATATACATACTATATATAGGTTGGATCCATCTCTCCCTCTCTCTCTCCTCTCTCTCTTCCATCCTCTCTCTGTCTTTCTCCCTCTCAAGTCCTTTCTCTCCCTTTCTCTCCCACCTCACTCTACCTCTCCCCCCACCTCTCTCTCTTTACCCTCCAACTTTGTCCTATCTCCATCCCTCTCTCCTTCTCTCTCTCTCTCCCTCTCCCCCTCCATCTCTATGTCTCCCTCTCTCTCCCCTCTTTCTCACCCTCTCTCTCACTATCCTCTTTGTATTCCATCCTCTCCTCTCTCTCTCTCTCTCTCTCCATCTCTACTATGTCACTCCCTCTCTCTCTACCTCTGTCTCTCTATGTCTTTGTTCTTCCCTCCCTCTCTCTCCCCATACAACTCCATCTCTCTCTACCTCCATCTCTCCTCTCCCACCCCTCCTCACTCTCTTAATTCCTCTCTCCCTCCCTCTCTCCTCTCCCTCCCCTCCTCTCTCTCTTCATTCCTCTCTCCCTCTCTCTCCCCTCCCCATCTCTCTCTCTCTCTCTCTCTCTCTGCCCTATAGCTTTGTCACTATCTCCCTCCCTCTCTCCTGCCGCACCCCCCCGGCCCACCCCACTCTCTCATTTTCCCTCTCTCTCCCTCCCTATATGTATTGTCTAAAATATTTTACATTTTATTTTTTTATTGTGAAATGAGTTATGGTTTTTCGTCATGTGGTATTGATAAGCCATGCTATTGTAACAAAAATTATTTACAAGTTAATAATATCCATGGTAAAGTGGGGGTGGATATCCATGGTTAAGAATCTTGTTATATTGTAAGTTTATTGTAAGTATTAAGTTTTTATGTGCTTATTAATTAAATTTAAATATGGCTATGGAATCATTATTAGTCCCTACCAATGTAGGACTCTAAAAATAGTTTAACCTATTAGTTTAGCATTTACCAATGCAAATTATAATGTTTAACTTTGAAAGAAAAAAGATATTTTCAATATTATTAAAAAAAAATTCAAACATTTGATTGGACCATAACTTGAAGGTATTATTGCAACCTTTGCACAATATAATTCCATGTGGATAATTGGCTTACATATTTTATGCCATAATTTATTGATATGGTTGCAATATTCATGAATGATTTTTAGATATTTGTGTAGTGATATTTTATTCTTAAACTTTGTAGGAAAACCATCCAAAAATAAAATAATTGAAAATAACTTATATTCAAGTAAATAACATATCTAATATCAATTACTTCCCACCGTAATTTAAGCATGTCTTTGCATAAAAAATGGATAGGAATAAAATGTAAAAAATATACTTACAGGAGTTACTTCCCACCACCATTTATATTTTCTTTAGCACTTATGTATAAGTAAAAATGTAAATGTGTAGAGTTACAAGTGGTTACCACCCACCAAAATTTATGCAAGTTTTTGTGCTTGAGCAAGAAATTAACTTATCCACTTCATATCTCAATTAACCAATGTGACTTATAATTACTTATACAATATTTCCTCAAGCATAATTTCTAACTTGAGTTTGAGGGGCTAAACTACCCTGCAAAACAAAGTTACAATATACAAATTGAATTTAATTGTTTTTATTAATTTCAACTTTTTAAGTAGTAAGGCATTCCCTTTGAGAAGAACTCCCCTCCCATGCCACTTGTGCCTTCGTTTGCCTTTGATTTGGATGTTATACGATAGAAATAGCTTGGGCCATCTGAATTAGTTAGTTACAAAATTTGCATTCACTATGGGATAATGGAAAAAGCAACACAAGAGAAACTTGTGACACAACAATTGAGCTTCTCAGGAGATGGCTCAAAGCCCAGACCCATGTTTTGGATCTTGACTTCAAGAAGATATGGAAGGCTCTCTTTTCCTATGTTTAGCACGCTAACAAACACTAAGTGGCCTAGCTCATCGACAAGGTCGCTTCACTGATTCAAACCCTCGTCCTCGCCCTCCCTCCGCACTACTAGTTCCAGGTGTTTCTTTTAACCATGGTATACGAATGAAGTGGAATTGAACATCTGCCCTAGACAAATTCTATCTCATACCCAACCATTTTCTTGATCATATTTTTCTCCTTTTAAATGACCATGGGTGGTACTATGAGTTGAAAAAAGGGTTCATGGCTAGCGGATTTGAGGGACTTAACCCTTTTGGCTAAAGATAAGTACCCAAAGACATGCCTGTTGAGGATTCTCCTCGAATTTTAGACTATGAAGGGAAACTCCTCAATGGTTTTTCTCTACTCTCCACACAAGCTAGGATGAATTTTTGTTGTTGTTGTTGTTGTTATATTTGGTGATAGGAACACCACAACAAGGTCTGGTAAATACAAGAGTCATGGGATCAATATTGTTGCTCCAACGAATCTTGAAGACTTGTTTGTCTCATGTACCATCTCCTAGAATAACAGTTTTTGAACTTTTCATCTTTTCTCAGACAAGTCCCCAAGTCCAAGCTCATAAGATTACCCAAGCATATATGTAGATTCAAAACCAGATGTTGCCTCCTGTAAATACATAGTCATTTTTCCAAGGAATTACACAAATGCAACATACTGCAATAAAACCTCAGAGCTCTGGTCATTCTTTGATGTAAGAACCTTTCCAATATTCCTTGTATGGGTTGGGATCCCCTGGTAGAATGTCGCCTCGTTGTGTTGATGTGGAAAATAATAATACATGTGGGTCTCTCTTATTGATGGATGTGACTAGAACCATAGATTCAAGACTTGATGCTTTTGTTTAGATGGAAAAACGGACCCATAGTTCTTGTGACTTGGGAGATAAGGTGAATCCTAGTTCATGGTCTGTTTGGGGCTCTCCTACAAGTAAAGTTGGCTGGGGAGTTCAAGGAGAAAAGTTGATCAAACTAAGAAAGTTGGCCTCATTTGTTCCCCGTAGTTATGAAGAACTCGATTTGTCTTCGATTCAAACACTGGTAAAGGAGAATGTGATAGGTGAGGGCGGATATGGAGTTGTATACAAGGGTCTACTTGCAATGGGACAATGAATGCAGTTAAAAACCTTTTAAAGAATTTGTAGGTTTCACTCTCTAAGCTGGCCTGTAATTTTTTAATCTTATTTTGGTTTTCTTTACTCGCTTTTATTTGTTTTGTCTAGAAGATCTATGTACTTGTTATATGGGTTTTACTCAATCTTTGAATATCTTTGATGTGATCTAGAGGACAAGTAGAAAAGGAGTTCAGGGAAGAAGTTGAGGCCATAAGAATGTAAAATTAATTATTTGAAGCCAATAAGGGTATTCTAGAAGCACATTGAAAGTCTCAAAGACTGTCAGTTCATTCAACATGGATTGTTAGAGACTGCATTCAAGTAAAACTTTGCTGATTGTTATCTATAATTCAATTCTTTTGATTTCGTCTTTTCGAGCATCAACGATTGCATGTTGGGTTAATGTGGATTTTTGAAATTGAATGGTTATGTTATCCATTAAGCATGAAAATGGGGTTGATTTTGTATGTCATTTGTTATTGCACGTAGAAAGGGAAAATGAGTCGAAGGCATCATCACAGCTAGACTGTGGACTTGATGTAAACCATAGAACAAAAGGGAGCAATTTTCTATAACTGAAGGGTGTAGCCAAGATGTTGGATTCAGGAAGCTCTATTGTCATGATGTGCCTCACTATAGAAGGTTTGGAAAATGTATCTCCCCAATCTAGTGCATTAATAGGAAGATTTGTGCATTGTCCAACTCTTTCTTGCATTGAATGATCACTTTGATGTCTTGGTATACTTTCACAAAATTGTGACTTGCTGTCCTACACTTTCTATTGGTCACTACTGTTTCTCAAGTGACCATTATCAAATCCTCTATTTCATTCAACATTGGAAGACTAATGCCTAAGTCTCCTTGCAAAGAATGAATAGGTTTTGATGACCCTAAATTTCTTTCCCTCCTTAACCTAAGATTAGAATTGTGTTTTTTGCAACTAAAACCATTTAAGTTGCAATTGTGAATATATTGTTCAGCAATTTCACCTTTATTTGAACTTTTACAAGAAAAAGTACTTGAAGATTCTAGTGCTTGAATTATATGAACTTGAGTGGAGCTATTGCTAGCATAAAAAACTAGATGAAAAATCCTATTTTGATTTCTTTTAACACAGTTTTTAGAAGACTTAGATATGCATTTAATCTTTCCACTAAGAGAATTCACTAAATCATTAACTCCTACAACTTCATTCACACTTGCAGTAGCCATATTGTCACCACATAGTTGCTCATGAGAAGAAGAATTATGAGAAATTACAAGCCATTGTTATGGAATTCGAAGAAAGAAAAAACAAAACTGAAAGCACACCACTGAAAATAGTTATTATCATCCTTAAGCTCTTGAGAAAGAAACTAAGTCGCAAAAAAGTAGCTTTAGATTCAATTAGAATTTAAAACAAACCTTAGACAAGCAGTCAATCTACCAGGTTCTTGAAAAGTATAAACTATAGACCTACAACAACATTTTTGAGAAGATAAAGGTGTTCAATGAAAACATTATAGAAACTATAAATTCAAAACCACATTGAGGATCAAAGTTTCATTCTTCACCCCCCGATCGAGGTGCGAAAGGCATGATGAAGTAAACGAAGGAGAGGTGGGTGATAGGACATGGTGGGCCGAGGGGGGATTAGTCACCCAGCTGGCTCGGAGGGCAGAGGGAGAAGAGGTCAGCATGAGGCCATGAGAGCAGGTACAAGGAAGTGGGGAAACAAGTAGTACAGGGTAGAGACATATGTGCATGAAGGAAGAGGAGAGAGAAGAAGGCCATGTGTCAAGTGTGGCAGAGGGAGGAAGGCAATGGCAGTTGGTAAGTGGCAATGTAGATGGAGTAAACTCGTGGTAGGAGAAGCTGATGGTAGGAGAGGATTAATGAAGGGAAATAATGGAGATGTCAGGGAAACCCCATCCCAAGAAAATCATGTGGGAGAAAGGGTGGCGGACGGAGGACGAAGGCACGTGGTGAGTCCTTTGGGTGGTAGGCGGGGTAGGTGGCTAGGAAAACAAAAAGGGAAGACAATTAGGCTAAGAGGCATTTGCATGCAGAGAGATAAGTTAGGACGTGCAGTTGAAGGTGGTGGAAGTGGAGGGTTGGAGGACGTCGAGTTGCGATCGGTTTTCGTCTGCAAGAACTGATTTGTTCTCATGGCTCTCACTCATGATTGTCTGGAAAACATGTTTTTAGAAGATGAATGCTGGGTAATGGAAATGATATCCCTAGATGCGGCCACTGTCGAGACCTTCTATTTCTCTTGGGGTTCTGGCTTGTTACCCTAGAGAGAATTTGTCAGGATTGTCATCTAGGGAAGGGGGTTCGGGAACACTGGTCTTGGTCTCAGGGTAGATAGGTCCTGGGGTATTGCAGCCTGCTGGGACATCCTTTGGGGTTTCCACAATGGAGGTAGGAACAAACCTATCAAGCTGTTTTGGTTGAGTATGTGGCCTGGGAAGGAAGGTGTCCTAGTTAAGTGTGGAGGGATAGAAGCATCCCTTGATTTGGTGACAAGGCTGATAATCCTCCATCCTAAGCTGAGCCTGGACCTGTCCAAGGGTTGTGGGAACAAAGGAAGTAATTGGGATAGATATTGGGGTAGGGATATAGCTCTGAGAAAATCCTTGTCTAGCTCTGTTGTCGGGACCAAGGTTAGCTTTGCAAATTACATTCATCCATTCTGAGAAGTATTCCCTTGGCCGTTGGGGTGGCGATACTCAGGGTATGGCATCCATTACAGTCAGGTGGAGAAGCATTTAAGCCTCATGGGCGCTGGGTAACTGGGTTCTTCAAATCTCAATGGGAAACCACCGAAACGATGAGGAGGTCAGAAGTCCCCAATTCTCTGAGGAGCGAGGGGGGAATATAGGTGTTAATGGGGGTCATCATAGTTCTCAAGGCAGGGAGCAACTAAAAAATATCGTGCCAGAGAAGTCCCACGTGGAAGGGGGGAAGACTCAGGTTACTCTGTTTAAAATGATGTTGACTTACAAGGTTATTTTCTTGGTTTCTGTTTTAGGTAATATAACAAGCAGAGTGTAAAGAATTTTGGAGTCTCGAAACTCAATCCGTGCTCTAGCCCAGGAATAGGTACGCCACTCGGAAAAGGAGGAAGAAAGTCGGAAGGAGGTTAGGATGGCAAAGGAAGGTAACCAATCGGGAAAGAAAGTAAACAGAGGAATGGGAAAGGCTAGAAAAAAGATGAAAGGATTGGAACTGACTTCTAGTAGAGGACCGAGTAAAAGAGGCAGGAAAACTGGGAAGGAGAGTATGCAGAACCTGATTAATGCATACGTCGTAGGAACACCGCCAGAGGTGAAAGCAGTAATATCCGAATGGGAAAGAGAGCTAAAAAATAACATAGCAAATCAAGAGATCGAGGTAGAGGATTGGGAAACAATGGTTAAAGACCCTGGGAATACTAGAGGATGCCAAACGTTGTTCCACCAAACAATTCAACAGTACTGGGTCATGAAAAACATCTTGGCCCGCGCAATGACAACCTATAAGGAAAGAGAAGAACTGGAGGAAGATAGACCAGCTGAGCCAAGCATGAAGGATCTACAAAGGGAGATCCAATCTATCCAATTGCAGTTGTATCACAACAACCTCACGGTGAACATGATTGAATAGAGCCTTCAGGATATGAAGAGAAGTGAAATCCCGGGTTCAAGCACGAAAGCCCTAGCCCCAGTGGACTCAGATGATTGAAGCAACCCTTTCAGTAGAATTTTGTCTATATGATGGTTAGCATTTACTGTTTTAATAAGAATTATATAGTAGATAAAGTTGCCAATGTAGCTTGGATGGTAAGGAAAACTCTTTTTAAATTCTGGACAGTGTTTGATGCAGACAGGTGGCCAACAAACTCGGTTTCCTGTGGGAAGATTGAGGCCACCTGCAATTTTTGTTAAAGAAATAGTTATTTTCATGAAATATCAACAGAAAAAGGAACTACCAAGCATACAAAAAAAAATTGCATTATTCACATTCAATCACAAAAAACACTATGTGAATTGAAAAAAAGCAAATTGGAAGAGACATTGGTTGATTTCAGTTCTAAAAAATTGTAGGATAAATAAGGTAATAATAAGGACAATGGTAAGATTTTCAACATTCCTATCAAGGCTAGTATTTCAAATCTAGTACTTACTCAGGTTATTTGTATGATTGTAATTTTCACAATTACATACGCTTATGTGGTGTATCTATATATATATATATATATATATATATATATTAGCCATATTGCCACCACATAGTTGCTCATGAGAAGAAGAATTATGATAAATTAGAAGCCACTATTATGGAATTCGAATAAAGAAACAACAAAATTGAACGCACACCACTGAAAATACTTACTATCATCCTTAGGCTCTTAAGCAAGAAACTAAGTCGCAAAAAAGTATCTTTAGATTCAATTAGAATTTAAAACAAACCTTAGACAAATAGTCAATTTCCCAGGTTCCTCAAAATTCTAAACTATAGACCTACAACAATATTTTTTAGAAGATAAAGGTGTTGAGTGAAAACATTATAGATACTATAAATTCAAAACCACATTGAGGATCAAAGTTGCATTCTTCACATTCAATCATAGAAAAGACTACGTGAATTGTAAACAAGCAAATTGAAACAGACAAATGTTGATTTTAGTACTAAAAAATTGTAGGATAAATAAGGTAACAAAAAGAACAATGGTAACCTTTTTAACATTCCTATCAAGGTTGGTATTTCAACTCTAGTACTTACTCATGTTATTTGTATGACTGTAATTTTCACAATTACATACACTTATTTGGTGTATATATATTTATATATCTTTGATGTGATCTAGAGGACAAGAAGAAAAGGAATTCAGGGCAGAAGTTGAGGTCATAGGTCACGTGTGACACAAAAATCTAGTATGTCTCCTTGGATTCTGCGTGGAAGGAACTCACAAGTAAATTTCTCAATACAATAAATTAATTTCTCGTCTCTTCTCATAGATGTATCTTACATGAAGTTAGTTATGTTCATATCCTATCATTATGTGCAGAAGTAAATCCTTCTTGAGAACTTGGTATTAGTTTTAGTCAATTTGACATCACTAGTCATAATTTTCCTTTCTTGTCCTTTTGGCACTCTATCAAATCTTGGTTTTTGAAGAGAAGTGTTTTTTTACATAATGTTACTATATGAGTATGTTAATAATGGTAATCTAGAGCAATGGCTTCATGGAGCTATGAGACAACAAGGTTTTCTGACTTGGGAGGCCTGCATGAAGGTTATACTTGGAACTGCAAAGGCGTAAGTAATTTTCCAACCTTCTTGCATTATTTTCTTTACTATACCTTTAGAGGTTATATTTCTTAACAAATTTTAATTGGTAAAAGTACATGACACAATGTTGACTAGCACTATATTATGCACATTGAGTTTTTTTATGAATAAAATTTCACTGCATTATAGGTTTTCAAGGAGTCATCTTTTTCAATGAATTTTTGGAAAGATTAACTGATTGATTGTTTCTTAATTACAGGCTTGCATATCTACATGAGATGGTTGAACCAAAAGGTTGTTCACAGGGACATCAAGGCCCAAAAAATCTTAATTGATAATGAGTTCCATAGAAAGCTCTCATATTTTGAATTAGCAAAGTTGCTTACATCATAAAAGAGCCACATTACAACTAGAGTAATTGGCACTTTTGGGTACTCTCTCTCTCTCTCTCTCTCTCTCAGATAAAATCTTTCCACAACGATTTTGGTACACATGTTATTTCCTTTTTGTTTCATGTTCAGGGCAACCTTTGGGAATGGCCACTTTAGAAAGTACAGTTGGAAACTTGGAATCCTCTGTTCTCCTTGCCTACCTAATGCTATAAAATATATGCATGGTTCATTTTTAGTCTCAATATTTTTATTCTATCTTTGAGATTTAGGACTTGCAGTTCTTTCATGTGAAATTTCATCTATATTAGAATTTCCTTGTGAGGATATCCATACTACTATGTGGCACTTGCTACATATAAAATTTACACATTGTAGTAAATGGTAAATATCGATGTTTATAATATTTCATATTGCCTCCAAACCACCATTAGATTATTTTTGGGTGTTGCAATATTTTGATTCTATTGAGGTCACAACTACTGGCAGTTATGACTATCTTACTCATGGGTTTTGTGTAAATACCTATATCATGACCAATTAGAGCTAATACCTATATCATGACCAATTATAGCTATCTCACTCATGGGTATGTGTGTAAATACCTTGAATAATGTAGAGCTAATTGATGTTTACGTGTTATTGTTGAGATTGCAACAAGATGATGGAGCTTAGTGAAAAGAGTCGCCTTCACTAAGTGGGCCCACAGGCTATTTTTGGCGCAAGTCTATTTTTAGACTATGTCTATTTTTAGACATATGGATCATGTCTATGTTTATGGATGATTGATCAAGTTGGGAAAAATAGATGGACTTCTATTTTTGATGAAAGTGTGAGTGATCACAGTGTGAGTGATCAAGTCTATTTTTAGACTGGCTGTCAAAAATAGAAAAGTCAAATATTATTATCTCACAATAATATTTGGACTATAAACTTAATCTTATTCTCTTGGAGCACTTCAGTTTGAGCTACGGAAGTGGCACATGCAGCTGTCAGAAGGAAATTCGTTTTTCTTATGAGTCAGTTGAGTTGTTGCATGCATGACTTCAGTTAGAACTCAAGTGAGTTGAGTTTAGTGGACTGGAGGTACAGTTGATGGAGTTGTGTTCAGTTTAACTTAGTTAAACTGGTTGTAGTTAGTCTAACTGCAGATAGACTAATGATGAGTTGTTAAACTAATTATTAACTCATAATACAACTAAAGAATACATCAGTTAACTCAGTTGCATGTCAGTGCATGTTCAGTTCAACAGGGACAGGTGGTAGAGAATCAGATTGCTATCAGTTGTGACTATAGTTGTGCACCAGATCTTGCACAATCAAAGGATTGAGTATGCCAATGAGTTTGCTCACGTATTTGGCCCGCATTTTAGCCTTTGCTCACGTCCACAAAGAGTGAGTGACTATTTTGCAGGTGAAAATCGAGTTTGGGAAGTAATTCTCATCAGTTCTTGAGCAAGTATTGAGCAGTGGAGGCAGGCAAGCAGTGGAAGAGATTTGGAGATCAGATCTGAGCTGTATTGTGTGTAACAGAGGTGGAGATACTTGTGAGAAGTATTATGCTGTGTAATGTTACATGACTCAATCATTAATATACAGATAGTGTGGGGTTTTTAGCGAGATGCTTTCCCCGTGATACATACTGTGTTAATGTGTGAATGCTCTTGATGTTTTATTGTTATTGATGCTGCTATATTCTTGATCAACGTAGAGGAGCTTATGTATTGTGTATGTTTTCCGCATTAGTACATGATCAGGATAATCTCCATTGAATATGTGTTAAATTATTCAAAATTTCTACAGTTATTACTTCTATCTGGTTGATCTTTGGCATTTGGTTATGGGCTAAATTTAAGCTTTTGGATTTATTCATTGAAATGGGATATCCATGTTCATTTCTCAATTTGGTTTCAAAATATTGCAGTTATTCTCTATTGGAACTTATCTGTTATGCAGTAAATTTCCAGTCAAGTTGGCCTTATTGACATGACTAGAAGTACTTTGTGTATAATTGTCTAATGGTTATATGAAATATAAAAGGGAGATAGTTTTGGAAGTTAAAAGTGTTAATTTTTAATGCTTAAAATTCTGGAATGCTTAACCTTCCATATTTTCTTAGATGAGTCCCCAAAATCAAGCTCGTAAGACTGCCCAAGCATATATGAAAATTCAAAACTAGATGTTTCCTCTTGTAAATACACAGGCATTTTCGCAGGGAATTACACAGATGCATCAAGATGCAATAGAACCTTAGAGCCCTCATCATTCTTTGATGAAATCACCTTTCCAATATTCCTCGTATGGGTTGGAATCCCCAAGTAGAATTTAACCTTGTTGTGTGAATGTGGAACATCAAAATACACGTGGGTCTCCCTTATCACTGGTTATGGTTGCAACCATAGATTCAATACTTGGTGCTTTTGTTCAGAGGGAAAAATGGACCCATAGTTCTCGTGACTTGGGAGCTAATGTGAATCCCCATTCATGGTCTTATTGTGGCTCTCTTATAAGTAAATTTTACTGGGGAGTTCAAGGAGAAGAGTTGATAAAATTAAGAAAGTCAACCTCAATTGGTCCCCGCAGTTGTGAAGAACCAGATTTTTCTTGGGTTCAAAAACTGGTAAAGGAGAATGAGATAGGTGAGGATGGATATGGAGTTGTATACAAGGGTTTACTTGCAAATGGGACAATGATTGCAGTTAAAAACCTTTTCAACAATTTTTAGGTTTCAGTCTCTAAGTTGGCCTGTCGTTTTTTATTCTTATTTAAGTTTTCTTTACTTTCTTTTATTTGTTTTGTCTAGCATAATTATGTACTTGATATATGGGTTTTTCTCAATCTTTGAATATCTTTGATGTGATATAGTGTTAGGTCCCTATACTACTAGTGTAATTACGCCTCGTTGTTCTTTCTTTAGAAGCTTTTTCATTTCGTTAGAGCTGATTATCTTTCCTAATTTCCCTGTGATACCTCTTAATTCAACTTCCTTTCCTTCCGAAGAAAATTTCATGAAGAGTTCTTGAAAATTAAAAGCTATTGTGCCCAAGCATTGTAGCCATTGGACTCCTAGTACAACATCAGCACCACCCATTGGAATGGAAATCATTGGGCTATTCAATACATATTCTCCCATGGATAACTTGATATTATGGCACTTTCTAGAGAAATTTATGGTTCCTCCACTTACAACCGTCACTTGACACTTTGGTGTTGGATATAGGAAGCAATTCAATTCCTTGGCTATCTTACAATGAATAAAATTATGGGACAAGCAGAAAAGGATTTCAGGTAGAAGTTGAGGCCATAGGTCACGTGCGACACAAAAATCTAGTACATCACCTTAGATCATGCGTGGAAGGAACTCACAGGTGAATTTCTCAATACAACAGATTAATTTCCCTTCTCTTGTCATAGTTGTAGCTTACATGAATTTAGTTATGTTCATATCCTATCATTTTGTGCAGAAGTAAATATTTCTTGAGAACTTGGTATTATTTTTGGTCATTTTGACATCACTAGTCATAATTTTCCTTTCCTGTCCTTTTGGTACTCTGTATCAAATCCTAATTTTTGTAGAGAAGTTTGTTTTTGAAAAATGCTACTATATGAGTATGTTAATAATGGTATTTAGAGGAATGGCTTCATGGAGCTATGAGACAACAAGGTAATTTGAGTTGGGAGGCCCACATGAAGGTTGTTGGGGTACAAGTATGAACAATATATTCACCCTTTTCCTACATTAATTTATCAATCCGGGAGCATATCCTTTTTAAGGCAACACGCAAAATATATGCAGGGGCAAGGTTACCATTCGTCACCGACCAAGGGTTCGTGATTAATACTTAAAACATTGCTGTAAAACTAAAATTAACTGCAATACTTAAGAAAAGCAATTACAAGAAATAACAATCTGCAACAACAACCATGAAATGATAAATGGCACACAACAGGAAACTACGCAACACCTGATCAGAAGAGCGGGCCCAACTCTCTGATCAGGGTTGCGTTAATCACAACGGAGAATGGAGCAGCAAAAGAAGTGATATTTTATTAATTGGAAGAGAACTGTTACAATATCAAAGGGGAGTCCCCCTTTTACAGGAATAATCTGTCTTTTATACATAGCGAAGGAGAACAACATCTTTCCCCAAAACCTGGTAACCGTATACTCAGAAATATACATTAGTTCAGAATGGCACCGACATCGGATGAACAAGATTAGAGAATGGTCCAAGAATGGTTCAGGGATTTGCGACTCCAGCTACATGACTTCCTTATGGCTGGTCGTTGCTGTGAATTGCGGATCTGCTGCGGGATGTTGAAAGATTGGTACCTGTTCTCCGGGAGATGTGGTCAAACATGCGTTTTAGTGCTGTGAATAGGAAAAACCTTGCGACTTTACTTCATTAATAAAATATTCCAATAGAAAGAAAAGGGGTAATTACCTTGTGGATTTAGCATAGTAAATACGGATTAACAAGTGCAAAAAAGGACAAAAAGAGGGACATAAATGCAATGGAAAGATAGCCCGATTTGGTGCCCAGCAAAGGTTATACTTGGAACTGCAAAGGTGTAAGTAATCTTCCAACCTGCTTGCATTGCTTTCTTTACTGTACATTTAGTTGTTAGATTTCTTAACAAGTTTTAATTGGTAAAAGTACATGACACAGTATTGACTAGCATTATATACTGCACATTAAATTTTTTTATGAATAAAATTTCACTGCATTGTAGGTTTTCAGGCAATCATATTTTTAAATGAATTGTTGGAAAGCTTAACTGATTTATTGTTTCTTAAATTGCAGGCTTGCATATCTACATAAGGCAGTTGAACCAAAGGTTATTCCCAAGGACTTCAAGGCCAACAACATCTTAATTCATAATGAGTTCAATGGCAAGCTCCCAGATTTTTGATTAGCAAAGTTGTTTAGATAAAAAAAGAGCGACATTATAAAAACTAGACTAATGGGCACTTTTGGGTACTCTCTCTCTCTCTCACACAGATAAAATATTTCCACATCCATTTTGGTACACAAATTATGTTGACTAGCTCGACATATCATATGCCCTTAGTAATGCACATTATGCATTTTGCGAAGGATTTGTCAGAATCATGTTTTCAATTCCCAACATTGCTGTACAGAATTGTTTCAAGCTTTAATTTATGCCTCATGGATTAGGTCTATGTAAAGCAAAAAATCTCTACCATTATCTTTGTTAGAGAGTTCATGATTTCTTTATTCAAGAATCTTACAGCTAACAAAATCAACCATTGAATTTGTCAAAGATCATGCACCTTTGTTAATATATGTGCACAGCTTTTAGAAAGTCATGGAATGTAGATACAAAATGATGCACATTAGATCTTGTCCTCTGTGATAAGGTAGCTCAAAGGTTTTGTCCTTCTGTATGTGTTTAATAGCTCTTAGAGCATGCTTATAGGAAAGTGGATTGTTCATTTCTACATTCATCCAAAAAGGAATCTTCTGATTATTTGGGTGTCTTCTGAATAAGAGACATTATGAGGGTGAAATTGTTTGAAATCAGAAAATTTCTTTGATGTGCCAACTAGACTTTATTTGCAAAATTCCAGGTGCAAGGGCATGGAATTTGTCTACTCAATTTACAAATTTGGTGTGGTGTGGGGTTTTCAAATTATCTAAATGATTTTTACATATTTACAATCACTCGGGAAATTTTTACTATCATATTCCTAAGAAGACCGATGAAGTTGCACATTATTTTAATATATTTTTTCGACTATTGCATCGTGATGCAGTCTACTCGATGTTTAAAAAACAATGACATATATTAATGTTGATCTAAATCTTCTAAATGTAAGCTGTGTAAAGTTTTCAAAATATACAATGTTTTGAGTGGACACTCCACCTGTCATCAAAGAGACACAAAACTTATAATGAAGCTATGCATTACTGCTCATTGTTGCTCGTGTTGTTGCTTTGGGGATGAGGAGCATATCAAGGTGTTACCGCCTATGCCACTGCCTTACAGTGTTATTTTTGCAACATCTAGTGCAATTGTTAGTTATTATTAATTGAGCCAATATTTAAATGTTTACACTACAACATCTCCACCATACCTTTGTATTACTTTTAACCTTTTATGATTTTTTAATTGTGCTGACATATAAATGTTAAATGTTAAACATTACACCTACACATCTACCCCTATACTAGGTTGTAGAGTGCTTCTCTACGCAATTAATCAATTTAATTAAAAATGCAAAAATGGCATAACTACATTTAAGATAAATATAATCATTTGATTTGTGAATACTACTAAAAATATTCCAAAATATTCCATAGAAGTTAAATCCTTACCATCCATCTAGTAATTATTGAGAATTATATTAAAATTTTGGAAGCCCTATTCCAAAATAGAAAATTTAAATATATTTAAATTTAAAAAAAAAAATATTATATAAAATAAAAAATATTTTTGATGTAGATTATATGGTAATAAAGTGTACACTATTTGTTATGAAACCAACTCACAAAAAGATAGAAAAGATAGATCGACAACTTAAAATAAGCCTCTTCAAGGGGGCAACCTCCTTTACATTACACAAATGAACAATTCTTGGATGATACAAATGACAAGACCTCCTTTCTATATATAGGAGTCTAAGGGGTCCCAATATAATGAGAGCCTACATAACAATAATATTGTAGGGGCACAACAATAACAATAGTGGGCTTCTATGGGGCATAATAATAACAACATGGGGACTATATGGGCACAATAATATAATAAGGGGGTTGTGGTAATAACAATAAGGGGTTACACTAGTAGTATAGGGACCTAACCTGCCCCTCTCCTTCAAAAAGTGTTTTCCTCAATGCTTGAGTATTTCTAGATGCTTTTGTATAAAATTCTCATCCTCCCATGTGGAATCTTCAGCGGGTAAGTTCTTCCACTTGATGAGATACTCTGGAATTGATCGATTTCGTATTTATCGGGTTTTTGTTTTCGTGACTGCTTCAGGTTCAAATATGATTTTTCTTTCCTCGTTAAGTTTCAAAAATATTGCTTCAACTAGGACCTTGTCACCTATAACCTTATTTAAGCATGAAACATGGAAAACTGGGGGCACTCGGGAAGATGCAAGAAGCTCCAATTTGTATGCCATGGTACCAATATTTTGCAGCACTTTATAAGGACCATAGTACTTTGGAGATAATTTATTATCCTTCTTAGCTTGCTTGAGGGGCATTTGTTTGTATGGTTGTATTCATAAAAATACCCAGTCACCTATGTCAAAACTTCTTTCGCTGCGATGTTGATCTACTTGTTGTTTCATTCGATTCTGCATGAAAGTGAGGTTATCCTTTTTCTTCTTGATATGTCCTTCTATCTTGAGAGTTTGAGGAGTGGTAATTCCTGCCAATGTATTACAAGATATGGTCGGATTCGTTTCTTCTGTTATCACAAAATCAGTACTAAGGGCTGCAACCAAGTAAGATTTCATGTAACTCTTTCAACCAGACTTTAGACTAGGAATTAGCCTTCCTAGTCAGAGAGGGCTCTCTCACAGACTTTTGATAGAAATCAATCACAACAACAGATGGCTAACTCTTCACACACTTATGAAAATAAAGCTGGTTGGACACATATCAAATTGGTCTTCATTGGGCTATGGAGTCTCACACATTTAATAAACAAAAGCACAGTCATTTCATGGAAGTCAAGGCTCTTTGCATTAGATGTTCAAACATATTTCACACAAACCACAGCTTGCCAAACATACAGGAAGTCAGAGCATTAGAAATGAATTCTGAGTGATTATGTTATAACAAGGCTGTAAAAGAACATATAAGAGAAAACACCACCATCATATTTGAACAAAATAATCCATTGAGAATCTTGAGAAGAAACAACCACTGTTTTACTATTACTGTAGCAAGTCTTTACATTGGCCCAAATAACTCTGTTTTTGTATAAAATGTCCAACCCATTTTACATCCTAATCTGATCCCTTTATAGGAATCTATTCCTCTCTCTCTAGAATGGGCTCGAAGGCCCTATTAACTACTCCTACATGCTATTAACTAATTCATTAATTACAAACATGCTGAGCTGTAATTACACAAAATCCTAATCAAACTAAAACACTAATTTCATTCTCCTCGTATGCTTGATTCTTCTTGGATCCTTGACAGCTGTCCTCCTTCAGTTAGGCTGAGAGGGCTGAGCTACAGATGCAAGGAATGCTGACTTTGGATGCTTGAAAGCGCTGATGGCTCATTAATTGTCCAAAAGATGTGCTCTATTTTAACGGTCTCTGTCTCCCAACATTCTCCGAAAGTGTAGCAGCATGTTCCCAAATCTTTTAATAACCCCAGGCATGGAATGCTGCCATGTTTCTGATGTGTTGTAGGTGGTATTGATAGACAGGTGTTTCTCTTCCTCAACTCCCGCTCACAGTATCACAATAGCTGCTCTGCGCCTAAAATCATCACCTACAGCAGTTTCGTAGCGCGCTACGAAACTGCTGTTAACAACCTCTATTTGTTCTGTAGCAAATGAATCTGTAGTTGGTAAATGATTTGCTTGAGGATCTTGAGAATTCCCGTGTGCTCTTAACAAGAAGTCTGAATGGAGTCCACCTCTGCAAACAGCTAAAAGGTGGGCATTTAAGCAACCCAAGTCCTTGTATACCCCTCCATACTACTGGAAATTTTGCTTCAGAAGTCCTTCATACCACCTCTAAAGCTGCAACTTTCAATAGAAAGAAAACAAATTGACCTGTAGTTTCTCTTGTTATTTGTTCAATATCAATGCTACTATGAAGAACGTGGACCTTGAAACACATCCTAGAATGTGGCTTGAAGAAGGTAACACTCTGATTTTCTTATCTTGATCTACTTCCCCAGGCCTACAACACCAGGGCTCGCTCCACTTCACAGTCTTCATTACTGAACCTCCTCTTTACAACATTACTATCCTCCGCATAACACTGGGGCTGGTACAGGTTCTTGCAAAACATATCTTTCACTTAATTTCATTGCAGTTGTAGTATGGGTGTTGTAATGATGTCATGTACTGCCGCATTATCATTGATCCATCATCATCATCATTTTAAAGAAGATCGAACATCATAAAATCATAGCTCTGCTTATGAATATGATTGGTATCCTGTAGTTATAATTGATGACTGTATTCATGTCAGTGTCCTCCAAACAGCCACTAATAAAACCCAACATGAATTCTAACGACAGGCAACAAACAGAACCAATAGAAGGACCTATACAGTGATCCGTTCAACATTTGGTGTTCTCCCAGCAAATGTCAAGATAGCGCAATGCCTTTCTGTATTTTCTTAAAGCCATCTTATAATCCCCTCTCTTGTAATTTTCATTCCCAAAACATTTCGCAGAATCTACTGCATTCATCCACCATGAAATTTCTGCAGATTTCTCATCAAGATCAGCTGGCCAGTCTGAATACAAATCTCCATCTTTGAAAAAATTAGCTATTCCATCATCTGATCCTTCACCAAATTATATGGATTAGGTCCAGAGTTTGCCATTGACAACATTCCTCTGCGCTCATGTTTCAGTTGAACGTTTTCATCATCAAACTTTAATCCATATATTGATTCACCCCCTGTACCATTTTGAACTGAAATGTCTCCACCTTGTATTATAAAACCTTTGATAACTCTATGGAAAGGAAGCCCTTTGTAATGCAGAGGGCGGCCGGTATGAGGGCCAATGCACAAAGTCCTGAAATTTGGTCATATCCTCGGCAAAATTGTTTTACCCAAAGTATACTCTGAAATTTGGTCATATACTCTGTTTTTACCTTGTTTTACAAATTTGGAGTATCCTCGAGACTCTGCTGAACTATGACATGCCCCTTCTCTGCATGCGAACATGTATAAACAACAGCTCTTAAACTAGTTAATTTCTCCACAACAGCACGTCCAATTTCTTTTGTACCGCCAGTGACTAGGGCCGTCATGCCTTGCAGCGACCACCTATGTTGTCTGCTACTTGAACTCTCCGCCATCCTACTCTATGTGCATAAAAATACAACCCAACTTTGCAAAACACTTGATGAAATGAGTTCTCGGGATCCTATCTATTATCTCCTGGGCGCGCAGCAACAGACAAATTCAAGACATCTACTGTATAATTGTATGGTTGTTCGCGTATTAGTTCAGGAGTCATATAAAGCAGGGTCCCTTTGATTGAACGAAGCACCATCGTATTGCAAGACATAGCTCTTGCAAATCCAAAAGTCACAAAGCTTGACAACACCTTCAGCACCATATGAGACCAAATTCAGAAAATCTGAAACAACTTCATTAGGATCCCCGGTAACTGCAACTCATAGACAACTCTGATTTTTCGAGAATCATCTTGTGAGCAACGCTCAAGCGTCCCGCATATGAATCGAAGAGCCCTCAAACACACTAACAGTTACTTGTAAACCCTCTCCAAAGTTTGGAGTTGACAAATACGATTCTGTAGGCTCCGGAGAATAAAATTGCAGGCCCTTTCTTATGCGCTCCTTAACCCATACAAAGCAGGATCTGACTTCATTATTTTGTTCATAGCTTGGGCCGAAAGAGGCGGCTTTGAAACAAGAAAGCAATTACCAAATGCAGAATGTAAATTGCAAGCAAGATCGATTGCAATCATAACACCAGTGGGTGATGAATAAATAAACATATTATCTGTTGTAAAGTCTAAGAATTTAGCTCTCGTACACCGTTCACGGTCATGAGGATCTGATCTATCATGATACCGATTATGTGGACGCATATAGATCAACCAAATGGCCAAACCTATCTCCTTCAGCGCCATCTGTATTATCACTTATGTTGGTGCCAAACAAACGACCTGAAATTTCGGTTCCTATTGAAAAGTGCATTATGTCCACTTTATGACCACCGCAACCTTTGCTTGTACAACCTTCCCTTCAGAAAAACTCTCTTCACTTTCTCCAGTAAGCGAATAAAATTCCTCATCTTGTGTTGGTGGTTTATGTTCAGGCCGTCATTCCTCAAAACCCTTTAGTAGCTCAACTTTAATATCCCTCAGTTTCATGCCAAAGTTAATCAAAGAAACAACAGTACATCTTGTCATCTCTCTCTTGCTGAATCATTGCAGATATATATATAACGCTTTGAGTTACTTGAATTGCGTCTGCAGAGTGAGGAATTGTTGGTATTTCCCATTCAACTGTATTTTTCTCTGGATGCCACTGTACAGCAGTCACTGGATGATTGAAGGCCTCCATAGTTGAGACATATGTCATGGTGACAGCGTCCAAAGGTGTAGCATTGTCACAGCTTAGTTGAGTTTATTTGGTGATATGTTCTCCACACAGCTTGAGAAGCCAAGCAATGTAACCATGCCAACATTGATAGATGACAACGACGCTTTTTTAATCATTTGTATGGGATTGTGGTTTCTGTATGCGCGAGAAGGCGCCACAGTAAAGAGCATTGCTAGGCAGAGGCAACTCAGTTTTGTTGTTTTATCTCTGAATTCACAACCCTTACATATGTTTCCTGACCCAGATACCAGGTATCTAGATTTTAAGCTCGGAGATTCCACATGCCAACATTATCTAGAGATACTAGAATTGCTGTCCAGGCATTGGGGAAAACCTGTGCTGTGGCACGAGCAACTCCATCCCATTTATTGTATGTTCCTCAGCTGTCTTCGATCTAATCTCCATAGTCCATCCTGAGAACGAAAAAGGCATAGCCATCCATGTGATAACTTTGCACAGTTGTATCATTATTCTGTAGAATGATTTCCATGAATCCTTTATAGGTGCCATTAATTATTGACATATCAGGCTTTGATGTCCTGTTCATTTGTCTGTCTGGGAAATCAAGTTTGAAGTCTCCGGTTAAATTAAAATGATCAGCAAGCTTGAGTGGAGTTGCAGGAGCTTGGTAGGAAATCCCATTCAAAGTGCAACGTCATTTCCCATTGACCAATTCTAGTGGCTTGTTTTTCAACACAAAGACCAGAGTGGCATTGATAGATCCATTTGAAAAACCCCTGTGGATTAAGCCTCGCAGCCCCGGCAAACACATTCCACCTGATAGATTTTGCCTGGTTCATAGAGAAGTATCTGTCATAATAATCATCCGGACCCAGCTAGTGTTGTACACAAGGCACCAGCGTTTCTCCAATCCTTAATCAGCTGTTTATTATGTTTATTTCTCTGTTTTTTATAAAATGAGAGGCCATTTCTTCTTCGGGCTTCTTTGGCGCAAGACATTGACTACAGAGCTTAACTGAGAGACATTAAAACCACCATCAACAACTTAATGACAAGCATTGATAATGACTTCTTGAGAACATGCCACCTGTAAAATGTATCCGCCCAGAACTATTTTGCATGACAGCTACTATGGATTAGAACAAATCCCCCATTTCGTAGCATGCTACGAAAACACCTAAACATGTAGCGCTGCGAAACTGCTAAAAGAATTCTGGTGCTGCGAAAACACCCTGTCTTTAAGTTAGGCTAAATTTTTTTTTGACAACAGCATTTTCAGTGATAACATCTTCTTTCTTCGGGGTTGGTTCTTGGTGTATTGTTGGCATTATGACACAGATTTGGCACTATGCCACAGGTGTTGTCCTTGATGGCAACTCACTCAGATGACAAATCACAGCTCAGACTCTCAGAATGAAGAAAGAGAGGTATATGTAGGTTCCTCATTGACCAAGATGCGTGTACACACAGGTTCGCAGACCAAAAGGTGCGTATAGCATACACACGCACTTTCACGAAAGGGAAGGCACGTACATGTTGGAAAACTTAGTTTTGGTATTTGGTCCATGGTATTATGATCCATGGTATTGGTCCAAGGTATCCTGTCCGAAGTGTTGACCCCAGGTATTTGGTCCAAGGTATTGGTTCTAAGTGGTTTTGGTCCATGGTATTGAGTAAGGCCTAAGACTATAAAAGGAGGAGAAGATCATTAGGCAATGGCACTTATGTAATTGAATATCTAATGAAGAGAAAGATCTAGAATACAGGTTATTGGGTTATGGCGCACAGCTGGATCTGAATCAAGGATGAACCTTAGCACTTCATGAAGGATAAGATCTAATGATGGATCAAGATCTTAAGGCTTGAAGTGAAGTATCTTTGCGTGTTTTGATATTTTATCTGAATAACTGGCACATGTTGTAGACTATAAATATGATAATCTAGGTATAACTGAAGTTTGGAATTGTTGTAAAGATTAAATCATCATTTATAGATCTGTACGCAGGTTCACCTTAGAAAAGGCGTGTATACATGCTGGTTATGCATATCAAAACAACGTATACATCTTAAAATTGATTTGCAGATCTGTACACAGGTTCGCCTTGAGAAAAGTGCATATGCATGCAGGTTCGACACATTGAAGTAGCATATATCTCATAAAATATGCTTTAGCTACTTCTGGTTGCTGTTATAGTGTTATGTGTTCTGGTTACTGTATTCTGGTTATAGCATTGATTTAGTTGTGGTTGGTGCAAAGGAGATTGATTGTTGCAGATGTATTTGATGTTTGAATGATGTTATTGATGGATCCAGTCTGGAAATTTATGAAATGTGGTCCCTGGAAGAAAAGTGAAGGTTGTAGCCTTCTATAGGCTGACACCTACGTACTAGTAAACATATTAGCTAGTACAAGAGCTAGGGGGCTGTAGCTCCCTTCCAGGAGAAGCTCGAGAATGAGAGAATGTTGTAGCCTTCTACAGGTAGAAGCCTGCGTACTGGTATAAGACTGCACCAGTACAAAAATTGTAAAAAGAAGTTTCTTATTAAAAAGATGATAAAGACGATTGCAGCAGGTGGTTTTCACCCACATTGGGTTTCCACCTTATATCTTGTCTTCATGTGTGTGTGATTGTCTATTCTATTTTACTGCACCTAGTTACTGTTTATATGGTTTTAATGCACTGAGTAAAGATCAACATATGATAAATTAACTGAATTATAAGTTTGCAAGATATACACTAGTTGCCTTAAATACAGTTGCGTATACATGCAAGTTCCATTAACTGAAGTAGCGTATATGAATCTGATTATTGAAATGAAATATTATTGACTTGCTAATACTGATTCACACCCCTCTTAGTATTATTTCCAACAATTGGTATTAGAGCAAGTCCTTCAGAAGAAGCTTGATCGCTTGAAGGAAGATCTATCATCATGAGTAACTACGAAAGAGAGGGATCCATTAGACCATCAATCTTTGATGGGAGCAACTTCGTTTATTGGAAGGTAAGAACAACAACCTATCTTCAATCTCTTGGAACAGATGTATGGGAAATTGTGGAAGGAGGATATACATTTCCATCAGCGATTCCTACAGATACGAAAGGTAAAAAGCAATATGAAACCAATGCTAAGGCTGTCAATACATTATTGGGGAGTCTGTCACAATCAGAATTTATCAAAGTTATGCAGCTCAAAACCGCCAAAGAAATATGGGACAAGATCATTCTAAGCTATGAAGGAGACAATCAGGTAAAATGTGCAAAATTGCAATCTCTTAGAATTCAATATGAAACTCTCAAAATGCACAATGATGAAAGTATCACTAGTTACTTCTTACGTATAGATGAGATTGTTAATTGCATGAAAGAACTTGGGTTAAGAGATAAAAGAATTTACTTTAGTTGAAAAGGTTTTAAGATCCTTGTCTACTAAGTTTGAATCAAAAGTATCTGCCATAGAAGAAAAGCAGGATCTTCAGACTATTACTATGACACAGCTACATGAAATCTTAATTACTTTCAAAATGAGAAAAGGAGGTCCATCATATATGAGAGAAGCCACATTCAAAGCTTCCGGAAGAGAAAAATTCAATGAATTAGGACATATTTTAGGAGAAGAAGAAGCAAACTTTGTCAAGAACCTTCAACGGGGTTCCGGGAGATTCAGAGGTAAACTACCTTTCAAATGTTTTGCTTGTGGAAGAGTCGGTCATTATGTTGCCAAATGTCCTCATAAAGATAAGCTTGATAAAGGTAAGGAATCAACAAAATGGAATAGAAAACAAAGTGTAATTAAGAAGAGCTACTATACTCATGAAGATAATGATGGTTTATCAAATAGTGATGAAGATGAAAATAGTAATGACTATAGACTTCTAATGGCTTTTGAAGATGATGATTTCTTGGATGATTTAGATGAAGATGACCTTTATGAAGATATCTCTAAACTCAAAATCTGTTTAGAAGAAAAGAATATGATTATAGATACTCTGACATTCCAACTTGCTGAAAGAGAAAAACACAATGAAAAACTAGAATGTGAAATTGTGGGTCTAAGAAGGTGTTGAGGGCCCCGAAGTCGGGTCGATAGCAAGGGGGATACCCACCCGGTTCGGAAACTGGTTGGCGACTCCTTGCCCGTTTGGAGTAGCGGGTCCGACTGGGGTTAATGGGACCAGTTTCCCAATGTGAAGGGTGTGTGTGTGTGTGTAGAGTTTGATGGTATTAATCTAAAGGTTTCTCTAAACTAGTCTTAATTCTAACTCCTAAACTAACTCTATGCTAATGTAATCTAATGAAGAGAAATAGTACATCTAGTCTACGCTAACTCGGGGTGTTTTCTTTTGTTATGCGATCTAGAAAGATTTCAAACAACAGCTGGTAATACAGATCATTCAACTGTTATCAGAATATAAATCAATAAAGATAAACCGTTCTGCATAAGAAGTTAGGCAGAGCAGTTGTGAACATCATATCGCATAATCAGTTTTCTATATATCAAGCATAAATAAATGATCCCACCGTAAAAAAGTTCCAAATGGTAATATAGACATCCATACAGTAACATATAAAGAACTCAGCTGCATATCACTTTAGGGATACTAACAGAATTTAGTCAAGAGATAAAAGTACCATTTATGACTAATTTCACTAATAAACTTCAAGCAATAATGATTTATTTCTACTTGTTCTAATATCTGCTAAGAGTACAGAAGTGAAACATCAGTAACAGACATTAAAATGCAAACATAAATAAATCTCGATCCATCCATTCATCAAAAACCTCCTCTGAGGGTGCAGAAGTGCATGTTCTGAGGACAAGTTTTTTGACAGATTTCCGGACCCTTCTCCAAATGCCATGAGAAGGGTTAAATACTACTAAATAATTAATCTTAATTACACGAAATTAGGGAATCGACTTCAAATGACCGCCCTTTACTAAAAGCAAATTTATTTCTAAAACTTTAAATATAATTTCTGACCGTTTCTGTATATTCTCTTTAGTGCTGTCAACAGCGCAACGTTTTCCTGGGAACAGTCGGCTGGCCGCCTTCTTCTTTCGCTCGGGAGATAAAAGTGGAAATAACAAGAGCTGGCACTTCCTTCTGACAGACCAGAAGATATTTTCGAAAACTTTTCTCTAGCTGGGTGTATTCGCCGCGTGTATAATTAGCACAACCCAGGTTCTTCTCGAACTGATTTTGCTGTTGCTATTCCGGTTTCTGGTCGTGCGAATGACTGAGTGGGTTAGGAGTCGCACTATATGGACAATCCCCTGTTTCGAGAATTGTTTCCACTCTTTGTTCCAGGCTTTTCTGGAGCGTCTTCCTTCTCATGCGCTTCTTTCTCTGCTTTACCAAGTCTGAGCTTCAGGATCTTTCGTGAACATGCTGCTTTTGTGCGCTTTTGACTCTGAGTCCTGGATAGTCTAATTTCATCAGTGCCAGTTGGCTTATAGTCTGGAATCCGCGGTCCTGCTGTATGCGGCATTCATTTGTGGAGGCATCTTCTCTCTGCTATCTGATTGGCGCTTTCCTTTTTCCTTTAGATATTTCCTGCATATAGATTTATATTAGTTGCGTGTCTTGCAGTCTACGCAAAGAAGAAGGGAAATGAAAAGATTGACATGAAAGCATTAAACTCTAATGAATGCATAATCCTGACATTCATCATGACTTGACTCTTCGAAAAATGCGATGCAATCATTCCTTGATACTCAAGCATGCGGTCATTAATTTCCTTTAAGGCGCGCGCTTAATCTTGGGTCTATCGGGTATGTCGGAGAATTCGTGCGATGAGTCTTTTCATATCGCAGATCGCAGATCGCGGCTCGCCGATATCGCAAATCGCAGATCGCAGATTTTATTCAATGGTTTATGCCGCCTAGTGCGACGTTTGCGATGTGCGATGTCGCATATCGGCGATCGGCATTTCTTGAAGGTCTTCTTTTTAGAGAGCGCTTGGGATGTATGCGATGCGATGAATTCCGCATCGCTCTTTCGCAGTTTTGTTTTCCGCGCTTGGGTAATGCTTCCACCTTCCCTTGCGATGCGATTTAAGCCTTAGGGAGAAAATACAAAAAATTTTAGAAAAATATTTTTGGGATTTTTCTTTCAGGGTCCCCCCTTTGCTCGATGTTATTGCTAATATCGAGCAAAGAGGGGGGGTTGTTGGTGACCACAACAATGGCGATTCACTGTGAAGAACCAGTTATCTTTGCTTGTTCTATTGCATTTTCACTTCCAAAACAGAAAAAATTTTCTTATGCCTAAATTTTGTTATGGACAGATAGAGTATTACCCCTTATCCCGTCAATGATGTTTCATCACAACTTTTATTTCATTCCGATTGTTTGCTCCCTCTGGGTTATTTCTTGTATTCACACCTAGACATTACTCAGTGCTTTTCAAAGACAAAATAAGGTCTTCTCTGCATACTGGCTTTGTAAAATATGCTCATTTGTCGTAGGTAGAGCCTCTGCTGCCCGCAAGCGTCCATAGCCTCGACAGGGTTACCATGTTATCCATCAATGATCCTTTTTCCTGTTTGAGGTTATTTACAACTTACCAGAGAAAAATCCTTTTGACACTTTTTCTTTCTTTTTCGATTTTTTATTCTCTAAAGAACAGTGTTTTGGTTTGGTGGCCAAATTATGACACAGTCATTCACTTGATTTACACTTTTGCTGAACAAGCTGGCTCGTGATGAGACCCCTTGTCTTTTGATTGCAACAATCTTGAGTCGTTGCCCTGTTTTGGTAGACAGTAGTGGCAAAGTCAGCAAGTTATAATATCTGTGATCATGATAAGTCGGCTCGTGATGAGACCTCTCATTCTTTGAGATATAGTGTTTTCTTGGATTGTTTCTCTAGATGCTGCGATTTCCTTAACATGGAGGAAGTCATTGTTTTTCCTTAAGAAAGCTCTGGACGACAATAATAGAGTTTAGGAACAGCAGTTTTGCAGAGAATAATTATTTTGCTATTGATGACACTTTTCATTGCGTTGGCATAAAACAATTTTTTGCCAAAAGTTACTTTCATCCCAGAGTTATTTGTGAAGTTGAAACTAACATCGTATTCAGGCTAAAGTTAACTCTATCTGTCAATAATAAAAGTCAGATTTTTTCGAAAAGTTTTACTATTTATACAAGTGAAATCAAAATCTGATAGAGAAATGATATGTTTCTTCATGAATATAATTTATGATCATTCACAACCAACCTTATTTATAAGAAATAAAAACTAAAATAAAATAAAAAAAAACTAAAATTATCCTACAAAAATAGAAGGATGACCTTCTATGGAAAATACATTTTGAGGATTTGTCCATTTACAGGCAGAGAATCTCTCCTGCCTGTCAAGTCCTGCAACACAAAAGTCGACGGGCCTATGACCTCTACGATCTGAAAAGGACCAAGCCATAGCTTCTGGAATTTCGTATGTTTTCCCTTTTCTTCGTGAGCCTTATCCCATTTCAAAACTAAATCTCCCATCTGAAAGTTTTTTCTGGTCATTATGTTCGAATCAAAAGAGGATTTTATCAGCGCTTGGTGGTGAGCATGGGTTTTCTTGGCCTATTCTCGTTGTTCTTCTAGCTTGATTATTTCCATTTGCCTTAGCTGTAAGGGAGAAGTAGATACTCCATCAATGTATTGTACTAAGGAAAAGGAGGGAATGACTAAGTGAGTAGGAAGAACTGCTTCTCTCCTGTAAACTAAATTAAAGGGAGAAGTGCCGATAGAGGCTTTCTTTGTAATTCTGTCTACCCATAAGGCATTTACCAGCGCTTTATGCCAATTCTTTTGGTTTTGGTCGACTGTCTTTTTGATAATCCTGATTAGGTTCTTGTTCGTTGACTCAACCAGCCCATTACCTTGCGGATAGTAGTTGGCAGAATACTTCAGTTTGAACCCTCTTTTGAGCGCGAACTCAATCATGGTATTTCCAGAAAAATATGAAGCATTATCAAATATTAAGGCCGTTGGCAATCCAAACCTAGTAATGATAAACTGATCTATGAATTCAATAATGTTTTCAGAATTAGCTGCCTTGAGAGGAACTGCCTCTACCCATTTAGTAAAATAGTCAGTTGCCGTGAGGATATACCTATGTTGTTTAGAGGAGTGAGGAACGATCTCACCTATTATGTCCAGGCCCCATTGGCTGAATGGCTGTTCGATGTTAACCGGCTGCAGTGGCATGGATGACTTCTTTTGTTTTCCTGCAGCAGTTTGGCAGACTTGGCATTTCCTTACGTGATTGTACGAGTCTTTGAACAGCGTGGGCCAGTAGTATCCTGCACGTAAGATTTTGTGTGCGGTGGCTTCTCCAGCATAGTGTCCACCTGCTGGTCCATCGTGGAGTTCCTGCAAAACCTTTTCGGCTTCAGTTTTCTCAAGACATCTAAGAAGCACAGAATCATAATTTATTTTAAATAGGACATCATTTACGAGCTGGTATTGTTTATCTTTTAATCTCAGGGCTCTCTTCTTGATGTGATCCAGGTGAAATGGAGCATGCTCGTTTTTCAGGAAATAAATGGTGTCAGCATATAATGATTGTGCGTCGTTTAGGCTTACCTCATACGCGTGTACCTCTTCAGATGATTTTTCGGGGATTTGCGATGCTCCAGCTAACATCTTGCAGAAGCCTTGGCCTCTTATGATGTGTGCCGGCTTGATCTCCAGGTCGTATTCTTGCAAGGCGGTGATCCAATTCGCTCTCTTTTCGCCCACATCTTTCTGTATTAGGAGGTTTCTTACCGCTGGGAATGGTACTATGACCTTGGTATGGGCCTTTAGCAAGAAAGGTCTGAAATATTTGATTGCTTTGAAAACGACGTATGCCTGTTTCTCTACGTCCGAATATTTCAGCTCAGCACCTTGTAAGTTTGAGCTAAAGAATGCGATCGGAGCTTCTACCTTTTCTTGATTTGCTTGAGTCAAGATCGCAGCATAAGAATTCTTTGAGGCAAACGTGTATAAGACAAAGGGATCTGAAAAATTTGGGGTTGCTAGAGATGGAGCGTTGATGATGGCTTGTTTGATTGAGTTAAATGCTTCGTGCTCGTCTAGACCCCATTTAAAGTTTGAATTCTTTTTTATCATTTTTTGTAAAGGAGAAATAATACGTGAAAAATCTGGGACAAATCTTTTCACAAAATTGATCTGTCCTAGGAAAGATTGCATGGTCTTTTTGTTATGAGGCATGGATATCTCGGAAATTTCTTTGATTCTGTCAGGTTCAATGTGAATGCCAGATTTAGACACTATGAATCCTAGCAATTTTCCTTCACTCAACACGAAAACAGATTTCTTCGGGTTAAGCGAGATCCCATACCTTAAACATCTTTGAAAGATTTGCTTCAAATCTTTGACGTGGTCGTTTCGGTTCTTGGAGTATACAGTTATATCATCCAGGTAGATCACTACCGATTTATTGACTAAACCTTTAAACGCAATGTCCATGGCTCTCTGAAAAGTGGCGCCGGCGTTGATCAAACCGAACGGCATTTTCCGATACGCGTAGGTACCCCATTTAGTTCGGAAGGTGGTTTTTAACTGATCATCTGGGTGTACCAACACTTGATTATATCCTGAAAATCCGTCCAAGAAAGACATTAACTCTGAGCCTGCGACTGCCTGTAATATTTACTCCATAGGTGGGAGGGGAAAATTGTCTTTTTGACAGGCTTTGTTGAGATTCCGGAAGTCGATGCAGATTCTAATATCTCTATTTTTCTTCCTAACAAGTACCATCTTGGATACCCATTTGGAATGTCTGACCGGGAATATTATTCTGGCTCTCAACAATTTATTCAGCTCAGTTTTTATCTGATTTTCCAAGTTGGGGTGGATTTTTCTGAGCTTCTGTTGGACAGGTTTCTCGTTGTCAATCATAGGGATAGTGTGTTGAATGATAGAAGTGTTGTAAGTCTTCAGCTCATCGTAATTCCAGGCAAAGACGTTTTTGTACTGTCGTAGAAGACGGATATATGCCGATTTTTCTTCAGGAGCTAGGCCTTGACCTAGATTAACGTTTTGCGGCTTCTCATCGGTTCCTAGGTTCAATGATTCATAGTTCAGAGTTGAACTGTAAAGTTTGGCGTTAGCTAACCTTTTGAACCGACTTTTCAAGTCGTATAAGTCTTCTAGTTTGACCACCGATTTGGGTATAGCATTATCAGTGCTATTTTGTTGTATCTGGTGATCATGACAGTCTTCGTCGATTATCTGGTTTGAGTAGGATCCTTCGGAGGTGAGGAAACTTACGATGTCTGGGTTGTCGTTGAATACTCTCCAATTGGTGATGTTGTCAAGGATAGATGGTTTAAAAATCAATTCTATCGAAAACCTATCTGGACTAAAGTCTTCGGAGGGGATGAGTCTGGAGGCTATGTTAGCTAATAGGTCTGCGTTTGCATTGTGAAGTCTCGGGATTGACGAAATATTGAACGCTGTAAAATGTGCAGTGAGATCTTGTACTAAAGATTGATAGTGCTTTAAATGATTAGACAGGTAGTGTATGGTGTTACGTACCTGTTTGATGACGATCTCAGAATCTCCAAATACCTGAAGATATTTGACGTTGCAGCCGATTGCTTTGTATAGGCCTTGCACCAAGGCTTCGTATTTCGCTGTGTTGTTCGTGCAATCGAACTCCAGTCTGAATGTGAGCATGGTCTTATTTCCATCTGGGCTGATCAAAACGCATCCTGCTCTCGCTCCCTCGCTGGATTTAGAGCCATCAAAATATAATTTCCAAAATAAAGAAGTATTTATAGGGTTATCTAAGAAACTAACACATTTTGAATCATCAGTCTGGGAAAAGTTTTCAACTTGGGACAAAACTGAATTTTCTAAATATGGTGATATGTGAGCATTGAAATTTTCGAGGAAAGATTCTACCGAGTAGTTGCCTATGATGCTGTTGTTGTATGCTATGGCTTCGTTCTCTCCTTCCAAATCCGTCACTATGTATTTTTGGTGCAGTTCCCGTTCAACCTTTATTTGATTTGGTTTCCCGTTGAAGGGTAACTACATGTGCGACCAATCGGTTGAAAAGTATCCATGTAGTTTCTCGGACCAGTCCCTGCTAAGAATCAGACCATAAAATTCAGGGATGTCAGCCACTAGAATGTCGATAACCTGACATACCTTGGGGTTAGACGACAGTCTTATGGTCACTTGATTAAGTTCGCCTATCACTTCGACTTGTGATCGATCAAGTTGAACTATGCACACTGCGGATTTTTGCGGTTGAACATTAAGTTTGGCACATATTGACTTGGGTAGAATATTGGTTGAAGCACCAGAATCGACCAAGCAGTTGTGCACGTTTCTGTTAAAGATTTCATAAGTGAGGAGGAAAGGAGGAGTATGAGATCTAGATCTCCCTCCAATCAAAGCGATGTCATTTGGATCGATTTTATTGATCGTGTTGATTGGAGGTCTTCCTATATTATGGGAAGCTACAGCTGTAGGTAAAGGTGTAGTAGGTACGACGTGTAACTCTTTCATCATGATTTTTTGTTGGTGTTTCAATTTGCTCAACTCGTACAGAGTGATATTAGCCCTAGTATTTTTCATGTCATCGATGATGTTATACTCCATTTCATCCGACACTATTAGTGTCTTTGATGGAGGTGATTGCTCTGATTGGACTGGGCTAAATGAGGTCATTTTAGCAATTGTTTTCTTTGGTGCGACCTTTTATTTTGCTGCAGGGCTTGCGCCCTTCTGTTTTGGGGTATTCTGGGGAGGATCAAGTTGATTTCTGCTTCGTGTGCTAACCGGAAGTGCTTCTTGATCTTCCTCTTGTGGGAGGATGAAATCCCACATTCCTTGCAGTTCCACCACTTCTTAATCGTCGGTCTGCGTTTCGATGGTGCTCTCCTCTTCTTCTTCAGATTCCACATTTGAGACCATGTTGGGTGGCATCGTCTCCATGGGAGGGTTTCTTTTGAAACTCCTAAAAGGATTTCTTGGGGACGATTCTGCTACTTGTTTTCTTATGTCAATCATCTCATTAGACATGGCCTTTAATACCTTTTTTAGTCCTTCCATGTCGAAAGGATCTTTCGTTTACTTCTTCTTGGTGTCTTCTTTGAAAGAGATTTTCTTAGATTTACGCTCTTCGATTGTAGATCTCTTTTCTAGGGCTACTACGCGTCTTTCAACTGCTAACGCCTCAGCCAAATTTTCGACTAAGGTTGTCTTGCTCGCCCTATCTACGAAGATGGCCAAGTTTGAAGGTAAGGCCGTGATGTACCACTCACATCTTACTTCCTCGCTGGGTTGAGAAGCAGCGGGGATTTTGTTGAGGATCTTGTTGAATCGTAAGTTAAAATCCTTAATGGGTTCCCTATCCTCAGCTTTAAGATTGGATAAATCGTTGATCAGTGTCGCTGTCGATCTATCATCGCCGAATTTGGTGAGAAATTGATTTTGAAAAATGTCCCAGCTGGTGATAGATCCGGAGGGTAGCGAAAAGTACCATGACCCGGCTATTCCTTGCATTGTATAGGGGAAAAGTCGGACCACGACATCTTCATTGGTAACTCCGTTGAGATTAACAGAAAGCATGAAGTTATTGATATGTTATTCAGCTAGCATTCCTGCTTCTGGATTGAACTTTGGTAGCCATTTCTCGGGATGGGAAGGTATTGGACTTAGGGGTGGAGGCATTAAAACCGCCCCAGGATTGTTCCATGGAGATTGGGCCATCGCTGAGTTGCTAGTTAACAAAAGTGTAGGAGATGGTCTTTGATGTTGAGAAGATGGAGGTGTTATGATCTTCGACGATTGCGGAGGAAGGGTTGTGGAAGATGGATGAGTGACTTGAGGTGGAGATGTGGGTGGTTGACTTCGCGGAGAGGGAGTTGAAATGGATGAAGTGGATGAAAGAGTCTCTCTGTTAGACTCTGGGAGTGCTTTCCTTGCTCTTTTCCTAGTGGGGAGAGGGATTTCAGTTGGTTGGATGCCAAACTTTTCACTCTTCAATCGGGTCAGGGGATGAGCAGGATTGTACTGCGAAGTCAGGCTGCCTTTAGATTTATCAGACTTCTGGGTAAAAATAGAGAATCCCTGGAGTTTACGGATCAAAGTTTGAACTTCAGGGGGATCGATAATAAGTTGGTCTGATGTATCAGTATGTATAGCAGCGGTGGATGTCCGAGTGACTTCTAGTTCTGAGATTAGTCGTACCGGGGAAGTCGGGGAAGTTGGTGAGGGTGATTTGCTCTCAAAATGGTATTTGGATTTTGAATTATGCACCATTCGGAGGTTCAGGCCCTCCTTCTAGTGCCAGAAATGTTGAGGGCCCCGAAGTCGGGTCGACAACAAGGGGGATACCCACCCGGTCCGGAACCTGGTTGGCGGCTCCTTGCCCGTTTGGAGTAGCGGGTCCGACTGGGGGTAATGGGACCAGTTTCCCAATGTGAAGGGTGTGATTGTGTGTGTAGAGTTTGATGGTATTAATATAAAGGTTTCTCTAAACTAGTCTTAATTCTAACTCCTAAACTAACTCTATGCTAATGTAATCTAATGAAGAGAGATAGTACATCTAGTCTACGCTAACCCGGGGTGTTTTCTTTTGTTATGCGATCTAGAAAGATTTCAAACAACAGCTGGTAATAAAGATCATTCAACTGTTATCAGAATATAAATCAATAAAGATAAACCGTTCTGCATAAGAAGTTAGGCAGAGCAGTTGTGAACATCATATCGCATAATCAGTTTTCTATATATCAAGCATAAATAAATGATCCCACCGTGCAAAAGTGACAAATGGTAATACAGGCATTCATACAGTAACATATAAAGAACTCAACTGCATATCACTTTAGGGATACTAACAGAATTTAGTCAAGAGATAAAAGTACCATTTATGACTAACTTCACTAATAAACTTCAAGTAATAATGATTTATTTCTACTTGTTCTAATATCTGCTAAGAGTACAGAAGTGAAACATCACTAACAGACATTAAAATGCAAACATAAATAAATCTCGATCCATCCATTCATCAAAAACCTCCTCTGAGGGTGCAGAAGTGCATGTTCTGAGGACAAGTTTTTTGACAGATTTCCGGACCCTTCTCCAAATCCCATGAGAAGGGTTAAATACTACTAACTAATTAATCTTAATTACACGAAATTAGGGAATCGGCTTCAAATGACCGCCCTTTACTAAAAGAAAATTTATTTCTAAAACTTTAAATCTAATTTCTGACCGTTTCTGTATATTCTCTTTAGTGCTATCAACAGCGCAACGTTTTCCTGGGAACAGTCGGCTGGCCGCCTTCTTCTTTCGCTCGGGAGATAAAAGTGGAAATAACAAGAGCTGGCACTTCCTTCTGACAGACCAGAAGATATTTTCGAAAACTTTTCTCTAGCTGGGTGTATTCGCCGCGTGTATACTTAGCACAACCTAGGTTCTTCTTGAACTGATTTTGCTGTTGCTATTCCGGTTTCCGGTCATGCGAATGACTGAGTGGGTTAGGAGTCGCCCTGTATGGACAATCCCCTGTTTCGAGAATTGTTTCCGCTCTTTGTTCCAGGCTTTTCTGGAGCGTCTTCCTTCTCATGCGCTTCTTTCTCTGCTTTACCAAGTCTGAGCTTCACGATCTTTTGTGAACATGCTTCTTTTGTGCGCTTTTGACTCTGAGTCCTGGATAGTCTAATTTCATCAGTGCCAGTTGGCTTATAGTCTAGAATCCGCGGTCCTGCTATATGCGACATTCATTTGTGGAGGCATCTTCTCTCTACTGTCTGATTGGCGTTTTCCTTTTTCCTTTAGATATTTCCTGCATATAGATTTATATTAGTTGCGTGTCTTGCAGTCTACGCAAAGAAGAAGGGAAATGAAAAGATTGCCATGAAAGCATTAAACTCTAATGAATGCATAATCCTGACATTCATCATGACTTGACTCTTCGAAAAATGCGATGCAATCATTCCTTGATACTCAAGCATGCGGTCATTAATTTCCTTTAAGGCGCGCGCTTAATCTTGGGTCTATCGGGTATGTCGGAGAATTCGTGCGATGAGTCTTTTCATATCGCAGATCACGGCTCGCCGATATCGCAAATCGCAGATCGCTGTCATCGCAGATTTTATTCAATGGTTTATGCCACCTAGTGCGATGTTTGCGATGTGCGATGTCGCATATCGGTGATCGGCATTTCTTGAAGGTCTTCTTTTTAGAGAGCGCTTGGGATGTATGCGATGCGATGAATTCCGCATCGCTCTTTCGTAGTTTTGTTTTCCGCGCTTGGGTAATGCTTCAGCCTTCCCTTGCAATGCGATTTAAGCCTTAGGGAGAAAATACAAAAATTTCTAGAAAAATATTTTTGGGATTTTTCTTTCAGGGTCCCCCCTTTGCTCGATGTTATTGCTAATATCGAGCAAAGAGGGGGGGTTGTTGGTGACCACAACAGAAGGATATTGAGAAAACAAAAGCTCTCAATCTTAGATTTACTAAAGGATTAGAAACCTGAAATGAAATTATCAAAGTGTAGCGTTATCCTTTGATAAAGACAGGTCTTGGATATATTGAAGAAGCATCCCAAGCATAGAAGCCGTCAACCTCCACTAAAAGCTATCTTGATGTAGCAAGGAGCAGTGAATAGTTTGACAATCGAAAACAAAGGCATAAATTAGATCATAAGGTAAATCAAGCTCAATTTACTTCAAGGATGAGTAGAAGCTACAAACCTCACGTAAATCATACTCAATTTGCTTCAAGAATGAATATCAATAGCAGCTACAATCACTAGGTCAGTAGATTCGATAATCGCGGGAACTTCTTTAATGGACAATGTTTTTCATGTCATAACTTTGGACACAAAGCTGCTTAATGTGTTGCTTACAAGACCATCATGACTAGAGAAGCACGAATTCAAAGGATTGCGACGGGGATCATGAAATGGACCTACAATAATTTTTCTCTTCTTGAAAATGAAATAGAATTTCCTATTTGCAACAACTTTGGTCACGAAGAATCTGAATGCTGGAGTAAATTTTGGCAAACATCTTAGAAGGATCAAACTGAATTAAATCCCAAAATATGGAGAAATAAAGAACCACAAATAGAAATACGTGGTATAGCCCTGTATGCAGATGGACAAGAAAATCAGTGGTACATCGACAATGGATGCTTGAAACACATGATAGGTGATAAAGAAAAACTTCAGTCATATAATGCCTTAGAAAAGGAAAAGAAGGTCTCATTTCGAAATGACACTCTTGTTGTCATAAAAGATAAAGTTTCTGTTCTTTTAAAAGAAAAACTTAAAGCTGGGAATGTTATGTATGTTGATGGTCTAAAGGATAACCTGTTGAGTGTCAATCAAATGTGTGATCAAGGAAATGAAGTAGTATTTTGATCAAATGGATGTGTTGTTTGTGAGCTTGATACAAGAGAAACCGTGATCAAAGGTATAAGAACTCCAAACAACTTATATATACTCAAGGGAGGACAACAACATTGATATCTAAGCAAAAATGATGAGCACTGGGTATGGCACAGAAGATTGGGGCATCTAAGATTCTCTCAAATAAGAAAAGCAAAACAATTCCAGGTTGTTCATGATCTTCCTGATATCAACATTCTAGAAAATACATTATGCAAATCATGTCAATTTGGTAAGCAAACCAGGTTGCAATTCCCTGAAAAGGAAGGATCAGCTAGTAAGCCTCTTGAACTTGTTCATACTGATTTATGTGGTCCATCAAGGAAAAATCACCTCGTGGAGAGGAATACTTTATATTGTTCATTGATGATTTTTCCAGAATGTGTTGGATAGGGCTTCTAAAGCATAAAGATGAAGCATTTGAAAAATTCAAAGCCTTCAAAGCCCTGGTTGAAAATGAATCAGATCGCAAATCAAATGTCTCAAATCTGATCGAGGAGGGGAATTTACCTCGGATGAATTCTTTGAATTTTGTGAAGAACATGGAATAAAAAGGCAATTCTCCACTACAAGGACTCCTAAGAAAAATGGAGTGGTAGAAAGGATGAACAGAACTGTTCAACAAATGGCTTGTGCTATGCTTGAACTGTTCAACATTTTCTCAACAAATAAAATGTTTGGGTAAACAACACTCAAACTCCACATGAACTTTGGTATGGTAAGATTCCCACCGTAAAATACTTCAAAGTTTTGGAACCAAATGTTACATCAAAAGGACTGATGAAAAACTTGGCAAGTTTGAACCTAGAGTAGATGAAGGAATTCTCCTTGGTTACTCTTCTCGAAGTAAAGGATATAAGTGTTATAATAAAAGACTTGGGAAAATTATTGAAAATATTGATGTTGTGGTTGATGAAGCATACAAAAATCCAAAGAAGGTAAAAACCAAAGATTGTGGAGAAGATGAGGATTATCCTTCCACATCAAATCAGACAAATTCTGAAGAAGAAACCAATGAAGCACCAGAAGAACAGATAACGGCAGAAGAAAAGACTCTATCTAGGTATGTTTAGAAAAATCATCCAGAGACTCAAATTTTGGGACAGAAAGAGGCAGGTGTGCAGACAAGAATAACTATTTCAGAAGCTTCAAGCTATCTAGAATTGCTTTCCTCCATCGAACCTCAAAATGTAAATGAAGCATGCAAAGATGAAACTTGGGTCAGGGCCATGAATGAAGAACTTGAGCAAATTGAAAAGAATAATACTTGGGAATTAGTTCCTAGACCTCATGATAAGAATATCATAGGAACCAAATGTATATTCAAAAACAAACTGAATGAAAACAAGGCCGGGCTTGTTTGTAAAGGATATGCTCAACAAGAAGGTATATATTTTGAAGAAACCTTTGCACCTGTTGCTAGACTTGAGACCATAAGAATGTTCCTTGCTCTTTCTAGTTTTCATAAATTCAAAGTATACCAAATGGATGTAAAATCTGCCTTTCTTAATGGGGACTTAGAAGAAGAAGTATATATTGAGCAACCGGATGAATTCATCCTTGGAAATGATCCAAAACTTGTATGCAAACTTAGAAAGGCTCTCTATGGTCTAAAAAAAGCTCCAAGGGCCTGGTATTACCGTCTTGACAAATACCTCTGTCAACAAGGTTTTTCAAAAGGATTAGTTGATAGAAATCTATATACAAAGATTGACAATAATAAATTGCTAATACTTGTTGTGTATGTTGATGATATCATTCTTGGTAGCAATGAAGAAGCCATGAGTCAAAACTTTTCTTGGGTACTGTAGCAAGAATTTGAAATGTCACTGCTTGGTGAGCTCACATATTTTCTTGGTCTACAAGTTCAACAAAAGAAAGATGGTATTTTTCTATCACAAACCAAGTATCTCAAGCAGATCTTGAAAAAATACGGCATGGAAGATTCTAAACCAGTATGTACCCCAATGGTAACAGGATGCAGTCTTAGCTCAAATGATGAATCAGCAGCAATACATCAACCAACCTACAGATCCATGATTGGCAGTCTACTTTATCTAACAGGTACCCGAACATAAATCATGCATACAATGGGAATAGTTGGAAGATTCCAAGCCAATCCAAAGGAATCACACCTTTAGGCAGTCAAAAAGATTTTCAAATATCTTCAAGGAACACAGAATTTTGGTCTATCGTATCCTAGAGATACAGATCTTACACTTCATGCATATACAGATGCAGATTGGGTAGGAAGCATTGATGACAGAAAAAACATTAGTGGTGGTGCGTTCTATATGGGTTCCAGATTAGTGTCTTGGTTCAGCACGAAACAAAGTTCAATTGCATTATCTACAGCTGAAGCAGAATATGTGGTTGTTGCATCTTGCTACACACAACTCCTTTGGATGATACAAACATTGTAAGACATTTAGATCACATGTACTCCACCCATCTCCATTCTATGTGATAATACAAGTGAAATCAGTATTTCAAAGAATCCAATCATGCATTCCAAGACCAAGCACATACCCATCAAATATCATTTTTTACGTGAACAAGTGCTTGAACAAAAGGTCAAATTGTAGTATGTTCCCTCCAAAGAATAGGTTGCTGATATATTCACCAAACCATTGCCCAGAGAGACATTTGAATATCTCAAACAAAAGCTGAGAGTAGTTGATGCATCATCTTACGGTTAAAATTTATCTATTTCAGAGAAAAGTGGTTATACGCGAGTTCCATGAAGCGTATCTGCATACATACGCTGGTTTCTGTGGATACAATCGCGTATATGTTGGTTTCAAGAAAAATAGTGGGCCAAACTTAGGATGAAAGGAGTCTGATATGGGTCTGATAGTGATCGTTTGGCACAGGGGGAGCATATACTTCTAATAATGCATTGTTGGCATTATCTTAGAAGATCTTGGTACAAATTCACAGTTGTTTTTTATTCAAGTGGAACATGTTCAAGGGGAGATCCTGGTTGCTGGTTTGGATGGTGATTGATAGATGCTGTTGATGATAGTTGCTGATAACTATCATGGTCTTGTTTCAGATATTTGTTCTCTATGTCATGTATATCTTTTAATGTTAAGGTCATGAAATGACCTATTTTGTTTCCCCACTATGCATGGGATGGATGATGTAATGCTCTTTTTTTGACATGTATAAACATTTGGTATATCTCCACTTGGTTGGATGGATGAGCCAAACTTGATATATCCCCACTTGGTTGGGAGATGGATGTATGTATGAGTCATTGGTGATAGGAAGGTCATTTATGATGTATAGAGTCATGTTCTTCTTTTAGAAAATATTTTTGCAGAACTTTCTTATTTTCAAGGGGAGCATGGACTCGAGCATGGAGCTCAATCAACACTCTTTATCATATTAGAGCATTTAGCATGTACTCAGGGGGAGAAAAAACCTTTGCCCTTGATGACAAAGGGGGAGAGTGACTTGGGGTTGCCATCAAGTCTAAAGGGGGAGATTGTTGGCATTATGACACAGATTTGGCACTATGCCACATGTGTTGTACTTGATGGAAACTCACTCAGATGACAGATCATAGTTTAGACTCTCAGATTGAAGAAAGAGAGGTATATGCAGGTTCCTCATTGACCAAGCCGCTTGTACACGTGGGTTCACAGACCAAAAGGCGCGTATAGCGTACACATGCACTTTCACGAAAGGAAAGGTGCATACATGTTGGAAAACTTAGTTTTGGTATTTGGTCCATGGTATTATGATCCATGGTATTGGTCCAAGGTATCCTATCCAAAGTGTTGACCCCAGGTATTTGGTCCAAGGTATTGGTTCTAAGTGGTTTTGGTCCATGGTATTGAGTAAGGCATAAGACTATAAAAGGAGGAGAAGATCATTAGGCAAAGGCACTTATGTAATTGAATATCTAATGAAGAGAAAGATCTAGAATACATGTTATTGGGTTATGGTGCACAGCTAGATCTGAATCAAGGATGAACCTTAGCTCTTCATGAAGGATAAGATCTAATGATGGTTCAAGATCTTAAGGCTTGAGGTGAAGTATCTTTGTGTGTTTTGATCTTTTATCTGAATAACTGGCACATGTTGTAGACTATAAATATGATAATATGGCTATAACTGAAGTCTGAAATTATTGTAAAGATTAAATCATCATTTATAGATCTCTACACAGGTTCACCTTAAAAAAGGCGTGTATACACGCTGGTTCTGCATATCAACGTATACATCTTAAAATTGATTTGCAGATCTATATGCAGGTTCACCTTGAGAAAAGTGCGTATGCATGCAGGTTCGCCACATTGAAGTAGCGTATATCTCATAAAATATGCTTTAGCTATTTCTGGTTGTTGTTACAGTGTTTTGGGTTCTGGTTACTGTTTCTAGTTACTGTATTCTAGTTACAACATTTTGAAAAGTGACTGATTGATTCAGTTGTGGTTGGTGCAAAGGAGATTGATTGTTGTAGATGTATTTGATGTTTGAATGATGTTATTGATGGATCCAGTCTGAAAATTTATGAAACGTGGTCCTTGGAAGAAAAGAGAAGGTTGTAGCCTTCTGTAGGCCAGCACCTACGTACTAGTAAACATATCAACTAGTACAAGAGCTAGGGGGTTGTAGCTCCCTTCTAGGAGAAGCTGGAGAACAAGAGAAGGTTGTAGCCTTCTGCAGGTAGAAGCCTACATACTGGTATAAGACTGCACCAGTACAAAAATTGTAAAAAGAAGTTTCTTATTAAAAAGAAGATAGAGACGATTGCAGCAAGTGGTTTTCACCCACATTGGGTTTCCACCTTATATCTTGTGTTCATGTGTGTGTGATTGTCTATTCTGTTTTACTGCACCTGGTTGCTGTTTATATGGTTTTGATGCACTAAGTAAAAATCAACATATGACAAATTAACTGAATCATAAGTTTGCAGGATACACGCTAGTTGCCTTAAATACAGTTGCGTATACACGCAAGTTCCATTAACTAAAGTAGCGTATATGAATCTGATTATTGAAATGAAATATTATTGACTTGCTAATACTGATTCACCCCCCCCACCCCGCCCCCTCTCAGTATTATTTCCAACAATATCCTCTTCCTTTTGACATTTCTTGATCCTTTCCTAACTCCTCTTCACAATCAATGTAAAATAATTTCTTCTCAGTACACTTATGACCTTTAGTGTATTTTATATCACAATTGTAACAAAGGTCATTTTCTGATTTTTCTTCCAATTGTTGTGGTTTCAACCTTGTAGGTTGTGGAAGGCTAGGAGCAACAACACTTCCATCTTTATAATTGTGAGTGGTAGGATTTATTTTTGCCATAATTTTGCTTTCAAATTTTCTTGCCAACCTGAATGCCTTCTCCAATGAATCAGGTTCCCAAAGATGAACCTCATGTTGAATGCTATCCTTTAAAGTACCTATGAAGACATCAATCCTCTTCTTCTCTGGAATATCATTTATCCTTATATTCAATTTTTGGAAGTCCTCAATGTGCTTTCCCATTGAACCCTTTTGTTTGAGATTTATCTATTGGCTAAAGAAGGTGTTGCTCTTTGTATCCTCATAATGTGATATCATTTCCTCTAAAAATTGACCAGGTGACAAGTGGTTTACAAGAAAAAAGCCCTTTATACCATAAAAATTGATTCGGTTCTAAATATAAATATGCAATACATAACTTTTGTAACAGTTGCACATCATGTAGATCAAAATATTTCTCCATTTGTAATATCCATGTTATGGGATCCTTGCCATCTAACTTCCTCATAGCGATATTTGGAATATGGTGGGTCTTCAATCCAATGTTAGATTCTATGAAATCATGATTAACATTTTTTTTTTCTCATCATGAGTTTCCTCTACAACCTTTTCGTCATTAGGAGGCCTTTCTTGTAGCAGCTTTGTCCCACCTTCCTTCAAACCTTCCATGTCTTTCTTCAAATCTTCCATGCATTTCTTCAAATTTTCTTCCTTACCATCAATATTATCTTCCATGGCACATATATAACTATTTAGCTTAGCTTCAATCGCATTCTTTAAAGCATCCATCCAATTTTTCTTACTAGGTGTTTTTTTTTTGGCTGTGGTTCACGGACACCCTGGTCAACGGGTTGCGCTACGACCACGGAAAAATCTGGGTTGATCGACCCTGAAGGGAATCTAGCCCCGCGACCCACTAGCAAGGCCTGACCCCAAGGGATTCTGGAAGATTGGACCGTATGACCTCCCGATGGCGAGGCACTGATTTTGACCAACTGAGCTAACCCTTGGGGTCGCTTATTAGGTGTTTCTATTTTTTTGGATTTGAGTCATTCTTTTTCTTACTTTTAGAAACTTGATCTTGAATATGTTGCATCTTTGAACTTTTGTATCTCCAAGGTATGAACTTGCATCTTACAGTAGCCCTCTGTGTCCTCTTTTCAACCCTGCAAGTATGATCAAGATTGGATTATCCAAGGAAGAGTTATGTTTAATCGTCCACGATGACCTGATTATAGACTACTTCAATAGATCGAACTTGTACGAAGTGCCACGTGTCACTGTTTCGACCTTAGGGCCTGAAACCGATAAAAAGAAAAATATAGGTTGTCCTCTTTCTGTAAATTTTTACGAAATTTCATTTTGATCCTTAGAGAGAAAGTTATGGCACTTTTCCCCAGGTCACCTGTTTGGGATGTAATTCAGGATCCTATAAAAATAATAAATGTCTTGGACTGTATATCCAAACATATAGTGAAACAAGATCTTAAATTTGCACCCGAGTGTCAAAATGATTTTAGCTCATATGGGTTTTAATTTCAAAGTCTGAGCCTTTGTAGAAAAACAATTATAGCACAAATTACACGATGACCTGTTTGAGATGGAATTCTGGAGCTTGCAAAAACTCTACCTTCCTTAGATCATATCTCCGAAAATATAGTGAGACAAGATCTGAAATTCAGACTCGAGGTTCAAAACGATTTCGGCTCAAATGGGTTTTGTTTTTAGCTTCTGAAAATTCGTAGAGAAAATGTTATAGTGAACATTCCACGATGACTTGTTTGGAGCAGCGAAACCCTAGAATCCAAAGCTCTGATACCAAATGTTATGAAGCAAGCTCACAAAAAGATAGAAAAGATAGATCAACGACTTCAAAATAAGACTCTTCAAGGGGGAAACCTCCTTTACATTACACAAATGAACAATTCTTGGATGATACAAATGAAAATACCTCCTTTCTATATATAGGAGTCTAAGGGGTCCCAATGCAATGAGAGCCTACATAACAATAATATTGTAAGGGCACAACAATAACAATAGTGGGCTTCTGTGGGGCATAATAATAACAACATGTGGACTATATGGGCACAATAATACAATAAGGAGGTTGTACTAATAACAATAAGGGGTTACACTAGTAGTATAGGGACCTAACACTCTTTATAATCTCATTCTTTATAATATCATTAATTTAAATCCATAATCTAATCTTGTATCGTAAAAGTTAAATTAATGATAATAGTTGGAATCTCTCCTATATCATATCATAAGAAATCTAACCCAATAACTAATTCTACCTATATAATAATAATAACCATAATAAATTTAAAATAGAGTAGCTTTCAATAGAGAATGATTATCAAAATAATACATTCTTATATTCAATTTTCTTCCCTTCAGAATCTCCACAAAAACATATCTCCAAATTTTCAATTCTAAGACCAAAGGGCTCTCAAACTTTGCAAAATTGCAATTTTGACTTGAGCTTTTTTGTTGAAGGCTTAATTATAAATATGATTTAACTTTTTTATTATTAAAAATTGATAAATTTCCAAATCACAAAGTAGTCGTTTGTAACAACCCTAGTGAAAATTCCATGTAAAAATATATAAATACCACGGATGATGGGACACGTATTCCGAGCTGAATGGTGGGCAAGACATCCTAGGGGGTGTTCATTTGGTTGGCTAAGGAAATTGGCAAAGGCAATGGCTAAGGCATTAAAGAGGCAAAGAGGTATTTTGGCACAATTATTTATGAAAATAATGGAAATTAGGAGAAAAGGAAGGTAAAAGGTCACAGGTTGCATGTGAGGAGGAAAATGAAGGAAAATAATGGAAATTAGGAGAAAAAAGAGGTGAAGGTCATAGGTTTCAAGTGAGGAGGAAAATAAAGGAAACTAATGGAAAATTAAGAAAATAGAGGCCTCATTAATAAAAAGGCTTCTGAGGATTAGTGGGCAAGACTTGGTCAGTTTAGATTTGGAGCTCTCTCATTATTATCTCTCTCTCTCTCATACTCTTGGTTACTTAGATTTTTCTTGGAGCACTTTGGCATTGGAGCAAAAAAGGCAAAGAAGGCAAGAGGAAGCAAGGATCAAGTAGGGAAAGGCATGATCAAGCGGCTACAACAAGCTTCATTGTAGGTATCAACTTGCATGTCTATTTTCCTTGCTATATTTGGCATGCATGGGATTGCATGTGTTTATTTTATACCATGACATGGGTTTTTCCAGGCGTGATAGTATTTTCATCCTAGCCTTGCCATTTCCTGATATCTTTGATGAGATGGGTTCTCTCATGCGTTTTGTGGGGGATGACCAGATTGGATTCGAAGCTGAGTGGGGTGGATCTCCGAATTGACAAACACATGGTGGTAGTGGTCCCTGAACCAGACTGAGGATGCAAAAATCCACTGGCCTAGTGATCCTTGAACTGGACTGTGGGTTGAGGTAAATCCAAATTGTGTGCCTTGGTGGGCCTAGGAATCCCTGCTGGTGAATGGCAGGATATACGGTAAAGCCAAGAGGTGGATTTTCTCTTTGTTGAGCCTAATGAATCCGGGATAGAATGCACGGTAAAGCCTGGAGAGTATATCTTAGTGTAGGGCTTAGTGATCCCTTGATCAGACTGTGGATGCATGGTAAAGCCTGAGAGACTAGGAGGCACTCAAATTCCTCACGGTGTAGGCAGAGAACTCCAGTGGCATCCACATTGATTGGTGTTTTTTGATGTGTTGTATGAGTCCCACATTCATGATTGGAATATGGAATGGGGGTGATTGGCTGAAGAGAGACTTGGCTCAGCCAATCTATGGTCGGGTGGAACGTGGTAGTCCCATCACCAGTTGGTTCATTGCATTTATTAATGAAAAATTCATTCCCTTGATTTTCATGTGAAAATGTTCTGATATATATATGGATTTTGATGGTTGATATTTTTATTGTATTTCTGTTCCTATTGTGTTTTTTTATATGCACATTTACCCCGGAGGGTGTTACAAGTGGTATCAAAGCATGGTTCAAACACTTGGACTGGATGGGCTCTATCATAGGTAAAATGAAGAAAAAAGGTTAATTTTTAGACCTTTCTGTCATATCTGTTATAACTTTTCTTCTGTGGAATATTAGAAGTCAAAAATTTGTCCATACTAAAGGTAAATCCCACTGATAATGTGGTAAAAATTTCAGATATTGGTTCACAATACTTTAGGAATTATGATCTAAGGAAGATGACCTTCCTAAATGCACCTTTAAACAGGTCACGTTGGAATTTCTGCAATAACGTTTCTTCTGTAGGCTTTTAGAAGCTGAAAAATTGTCCACATTGAGGGGAAATACCAATGATTATGTGGTAGAAATTTCAGATATTGGATCGAAATATTTTAGGCAATATGAGCAGAGGGAGTTGAGCCTTCTGAATGATTCTAAAATCAGGTCTCAAACAGGTCACGCTGACATTTGTGTTATAACGTTTATTTTGGGCACTCTCAGGAGCTGAAATTTTTTCCACGGTGAGAGGAAATCCTGCTAATATTGTGATAAAAATTTCAGATATTCATTCGCTATATATTAGGATATATGACCAGTGTAAATCGAGCTTTCTAGATACTCCTAGAATTGTGCACGAAATAGGATTGTGTGGGTATTTTGTTATAACTTTTCATCTATGAAATATCAGAAGTTGAAACTTGAACCATAGTGAGGGAAAATACCACTGATCATATGGTTCATTTTCCATAACTTGTACTACTACATTTTAGGATATATGCATTGAATCATTCACGATATTAGTTTGCATGCAAAGTGTTTGATGAAATGCTTAAATGGTTCAATGATTAATTGCATACAAACTGTTTAATAAAATGCACTAATGAGTATGTTGTTTGTGGTTGGGGATAGTATTTATGTGTAATAGTATTTATGTAGTTGATATATGCTTAATTGTATGCAAATGCTTTGCTATATTAGTTTTCATGTAAAATGTTTGAAAAAATGCGTACATGCAAATGTAATAGTATAGTAGTTGTTTGAAGAAAATGTAAAAGTATGGTAATTGTTTGAAGAAAATGTAAAAGTATGGTAATTGTTTGAAGAAAATGTTATTTTTTTTAATATGGGATAGTATTGTGCTATGATAACATGGATGTAGCTGATCTATGTCTATTTGCATACAAATAATTTGAAGAGTTGCATGTAGGGAATTTGAAAGGTTGCATGCAAGAAATTTGAAAATTTGCATGTAAGGAAATGGAAAAGTGGCATGTTTTTAGTTATTATGTTACAAGTGGAATAAGTGAAATGTTTTGGCTTAATCTAATGAAAAATGTAGGAGAAGTGAAAATCAATTTATTTTCAAGTGTGGTTAAATTTAGTAGAGCTTTGGAGATCCCATTTCCATAATTGGACATTGGAGATCGGACCATTATAGTAGCTTCCTCCTTCTACCTTAATGTGGAACATGGATAGTAAGGGGGAATGTTTATAGGTTATTAGTATTTGTGAATGCTGATTTCAAATTAATAGACACGATGTATTGATTTTTGGAACATTCGATTGATTGTGTATGGATTATATGTCGCTTACATGTTGATTTCATGATACCTACTTACATCCTTGTATGTTAGGTTACATTTTTGAATATTTTGGTTACATGTATCAGTCTTGTAGGTTGATTACAAGAATTGATCACTTATGTTTGACTACATGTGTTTATGCGTAGGTGTAGTTGATTTGGCATTGCTTATGCATATTGTTGGTTGCATGTGGCAATGTGCATAATGGAGTAATGGTCGTTGACATGCATGAGGTCATGGTTTGTGTACTTGATATGGTGTTTTGGAGAATTTAGCATCTACAAATAAACACTAATTCACTAGACAAGTAGATGTGCCTAGAACAACAGTTTAAAGTGTTTTAGAATTTCCATATAAGCAATAGATAAGAAGAGAGGATAGAAGGCCTACTTGTAGTTCTGCTTTCCCCTCGTCTCCCTTGTATCGATCCTGTCGCTCCTTCCCGTACTTAATCTGCTTGAAAAGTACCCTATCAACACAATAGAAGAAAAAAACCAATCAAAGCATACGTTCCATTGAATATAAATGAAAGGAATTAGAATCAATTCATACATATATGCATTACAAAGGAACACATCATATGGAAAAAGGTTCAAACACTTTATTAGATAGAAGAAGGAATTACAACCATAAGTGTCTGTTTCAAAGTCATTCCTCCAGATTGGATCCCATCCACATCACATCAAAAGCAAGACAATCTTGTGGCATCACATCATTTGCTCCAAATTCAAGTCTCATAGCAGCGTTATCTCCTTACAGTTCAACATAGTCCAGCCCCTGATCACTTAGATGAGTGGTTAATTTATAGGAAGATGAAGGAGGTTTTGTCATTAATGGTGACATTGAATGGCCTTCCATACTTAGAATTAGTTCCATGGAGGAAGGGATGAGAGGATAGGATGATCCTTAACTCATTCCTCATCCATTTTCGAGCTCATAGGAGTAGATAACTCAGGGAAACTTCTAGATGACTCCACAAGATAAGAATATTCCCAAAACCCTATGTGAATTTCATTCATTCTCACCTAGGGTAGGTGAAAGGAAGCTTAAGTGCTCTGCAGATCACCTTGGTAGTGGACTCAACTGCTCTGCAGTGCACCTTCATAAGGGCTTACCTGCACTGGTCCCTCTAGAGGCAATTTCTGGATGTCTTCAAGTCATGAAACTTTTTGGGAAGGAGACACTCAAAGGGTTGACCTGTTTAGGGTTGTTTAGGGCATGAAACAACTAATTTTAGGGTTTGATGAGCCCTAAAACACTGATTTGAATGTTGGGATTTGATGTGCCCAAATGGATCTGTAATAGTTGCCCCCTAAAGCATGAAGTCGGAAAAATGCCAATGTCGAATGAAATGCTTTACGATGTGATGAGGAGGTATCAAAGTGGAAGGTGACTTGCATCAATTACAATACATATATCATGATATTTGATTTTATATGAATTGATGAGGGAAGGCATACCCATGCTCAACTTATAATCTTTCATTACATGTACATAAACAGTCGTCTACATATATAGACCCATGATCGGAATGACTATCAATGTAAATCCATTTTACATATGATTTAGTACTCCTGATATTGTAGCCCAGATGGATGAAACTAGATCTGAGGTCTTCAATCTCGTTCAACCGTTCACTCAAGTACGAGTCTAACCATGTGAATATGTGATCTGAAGTTGAACATGGGAAGACACCATCTGATTACCAGCCGATGATGTAAGCTGTTAACAGATGCGAGAGAAATCACTGATGATAATGATCCTCAAGGTACTGCAGTACATTTTGCATGGTGTGAATGGATGATTTGATGTCAAACACCATACAAAGTCTTTTGGTTGAAGGCCATTGATGTATGCCTATCGCCGAAAGCGAGAAACCTGCCATTGATGCATGCAAGCCTCAAGGTACTGAATGGGTGTTTCTAAGTCAACTTCTTGGATAATGAGTTGATGTCGACAAGAAGTGACTCATCGTAGGAGGGTCTTGATGTATCCCCCATCAATGATATGAAATAGGTGTAGTGATTTTAGAGATGGAATTTGACTAACGACACAAGGTTCAAGAATGGCGGTCATGAAAATGAAGGTTTATGGTATCACAAAAGATGGATTTTGACTGAATGAATTCTCTTGAACATGTTAGCGACACTAAAGTGAATTGGTAGCATTGACCCAAAACAAAGCAATGGATGGTATGATAGACCAACGGTGTGATAACCATCAAGCTAATAACCCAACCCAGATAGTCACGGTGATGGAGTGAAAGTGTCATGTTCAAGAGCGACCTGCTACCATAAAGTGGTTTTTCCCTTTTTCCATTTTCCCCAGTCATTGCTGACCATTACCTCTTTATTTTTATCAAGCTTGAGGAGGATAACATATGCTTGTTTTATAATTTCACCCTTTGGGTGAATCCACCGCTATTTGATGTTTTAACGAGTCTAGCGAAGGTGAAACTCGATCTTGTCTAGATGGACAAGTTTGTCGCTATTTGATGTTTTTAACGAGTTTAACGATAAATATAACTCAGGCCTTTTCATGTTTAGAGAGTTTGAAAAGGGACAAAAATAAAACTCCGCAAGTTCTTTTTCATAAATTAATCCCTCAAGCCCGAAAAAGCGTAAAATAATACAAGAGAGATATCGTTTCCAATCTGTTAATGAGCTGGAAAGGACAAGTGCTCGAAAATATTTTCATGTTTAGAGAGTCTGAAAAGAGCTTAAAGAGGACTCCAAGGGGGTTCCTTTTTCGTTTTTAACAAAACTCAAAAAAGAGATAAAGTGTGCTTTTTGGTCAAAAGTACAACTTACAATCGAGCAAGTTGAATTCTACAAATCAGTAGTAAAGCCTGCTCAAAACACCACTAAATGGATTAAAAATATTTGTTTCATAGGCAAAAATAGGAAAATACTAATGTTTAGTCAATTAATTAACATGAAATAAACATAAAACAAGTTTTTACCATATCACTTTTACCATTTGGAACTTACCATCCAGTTTTGTGCTCTGAGCTCAATTTTTACCTCAAACTTCAACGGTTGATTGCAAAAGATTCTGTGGGCCATTTCCCGAGCTGTCCAGACCAGGTTGGAACTAAACCTCTCTACTTTATTTTCAATCCATTGTTTTTTCATTTCATGCAAGTTTTAGGGTCTTTTGGGGCCCCTAGGGTTTCATTAATTTTTTGCCCTGGGATCAACGCAGGCTTTCACATCGAAAACTACGCTGAAGAGCACCTAGATAGAAGGCTAGATGCTCTGTAGCGTATTGTCTCTATGTCTAGGCTGCTCTGAGCGCATTTCCCAAGTTGGTTTTAACTATTTTCTCCAAAATTTTCCCTGCTTTTTTCTTGGAAAGGATCCTAATTTAGCTTATGATTGTATTTCAGGATTTCCTTGAATCAGAATGTCGATTAGATGGCGAGAAAGAAAGCATGAAGAACAAGACATGGTTTCCCTAAATAGCCCAGGTACAGTTGAGGCCCTCAAGACTTGTGGGTTACTCAAATAATTTAAGTTGTCCGGAATGAGGCAACAAATAGAACTATTGCAGTTCCTTGTTTGTGCACGGGATCCAACAAATCGAACATTTCACATTAGGGACAAGATGGTCCCTATTACTATTGAGGATATTTACTTTCTTACCAGATTATCGAGGTGAGGTGCCCCCATCTCACTTTCTGGATTTTCCCATGGAGGTGAATCAGTGAGAGATTACATCAGACAGTTTTTTCGGCCAGGTACACAACCTAGCAGGGATGGGAAAATAAACATCCGAGATGTAAGTGATTTTCCTTTAAGAATGATCCTCTTTACGATCACAAAATTGGCTGGTAGTGTGACACTACATCTGGCGAACAGATCTTATATGTAGTATGCACTGGAGTGTCTAGAGCCAAAAGTTTTCAACTAGTGTGAGGCTGTACTTTCACTACTGAAAGAACAACTGACTAAGGTAAAAAGCAGTAAGACGAAGAATTTCTGCTATAGTTTGATCTTGATTGATTTTTCCTTAGAGAAAATCCCATTGATGCAACCACAACATGTATCACTGGGTGTGGCTGGTCCTAGAGATCCACGTATGCAGAGGTGGGTTGAATTGATGGCTCGACATGCTGGTCAGTCAACAATCATTTTTTCCCTTGCATTTTTCAACTGGCTTGAGTGACAACATGTCGTTATTGAGAAGCATCCATACTCAGGTATGGATTATCGTGGAGATCTAGATTTGATTCTACTAGTTGGAGCACATGGGGTTCTATGGGTAAGTTGTTTGACCAAAGTGTTTTTTTATTTTTCAAGTTTCTACATGTTTTTTGTGTTTTTTAATGTTTCCAAGACTAAACTAAAATTACTTCTATGCATATAGATGTGTGTACTTTTCGACTTGCGGTGTGCCAACAGGTTGCAGGTGGGCCAGCACAGAGAAACATCGGGAGAGCAGTTCTCCAGGACATGGATTTGGCCAAGACCTTAATAGAGTTGTAGGATCACATAAAGGGATTAACCCTTGGCATTCTGGATATCTGGATCGAGGAGTTACCTATGAGGTTGCAGTGCCACACTATTGGTGTTCCTAAACATTGGGCTAGGCTTTTGCGCATGATAGCACAGGCTGTGACCTATTACCATGAGCACCACTAGATCTACTTAGGATATTTTGTATGCATTTTTGTGTTTTCGGGTCAGATGACCAAATGTGACTTGGGCAAAAATTTTGTTAAAACTTTTAAAACACCTACCTATTTTACTGTCAGATTTTTTTATGCTTATATGCAATCCTATTCAACTGATGATGTGAATTGAAAATATTACTTTTACATATGTCGTAAATGTTTGTTTAACACATAATTCACTAGAAAATCAGTTAATGTGTTAAGATTTCTAGAAATATGTTGATATTGAATGTGTTCAAAACGCCTTTCCAAAATATGAACTCTAAGGAACATATGAAAAATTGTTGGATTTCAGACAGTATAAATGCTTGTGATTTGTAGTACAATGAGTTGTGAGTCTAGCCTAATGACGATTTGGAGAATGCCAAGTGAAATGGCATCAGAGAGTAGTTCAATTAACACACTATACTCAGCAATATTATTCATCGACTGAACAATACAAATCCCTTGAAAACTCAATAACTCGCCACTTGGAGCGAAAATGGCCCATGCTACAGAAGCCAACTTCTGCGTACTACGACTAGCACTGTCGGCGTAACCAAAAAAAGGTTCTGAAGACTCTGACATCTGCAACAAATGCAAATCAGATTACTAACTAGATAAAAATATCTAGAAGACACACACACACATGCAATGAAAGCATATACAGTGAGTTTTCCTACACTTAATCAAGCATAGTAACATTTAAGGTACAATTGTTTCGGGGTTGCGACAATGGAATCCCATCATAATCTACTAACTCATAGGATCCTTTTGCCAGAACACGCTTGAAAATATAAGGACCCATCCACATAGGTTCGAAATTCCATGCTCCAAGTTTATCAGCTTCCTGATCGTAAAGCAAGACTAGGTCTCCTTCTGAGAAGATACTAGGATTGACATTTCTATCATATTTCACCTTAATATGTTTCTTATGCGCTTCGTTAACCAATGCGACATCACAACAAGTTTCATCCAAATGGATTAATTCCAAGAAATGCGCTTCTTCTTCAGAAGTCTCAGGTAACAGGTCAATCATGTGTTTGAGCGATGAAATTTCACATTGTATGGATAAGATTGCTTCCAAACCATACACCAACTAAAAGGGTGTAAATCTAGTTGCATTTCTCACCGAGGTTCGATGTGCCCACAAGGTAGAGTAGAGGATTAAGTGCCAGTTTCTTTTATGAACCCCTATCATTCTTTGCAACATCTGCTTCAGGACCTTGTTGACGGCCTCAACTTGTCTATTTGCTTGCGGGTAATATGGGGTAGAACTATCATGTGATAGTCCTAACTTAGAAGTCAACTCAGCCATCATGTGATTGTGAAAATGCGACCCAAACTATGGCTTGTGGTACACCAAACAGGTTAACCACATGGTTAAAAAAGAAAAGAGAAGTTGTTTCGCCATTGTTGTTCAATGTTGGCATCACCTCGGCCCATTTGGTAAAATAGTCAACGACGACTATAATATACCCATGCCCTCCGGCCGAGGTGGGGTTACATGTCATATAGTCAATGCCGCATTTGGCAAATGGGCCAACAACAATGACTGGATACAATGGTGCAGGTGGTAATTTGGTTTTTCAGTCATATATTTGGCATACATGACAATTTCTGGCAGCAATGATACAATATTTAAATATAGTTGGCCAGAAGTAACCAACACGAAGAATCCTTTGTGCGGTTGCATATCCAGATAAGTGTCCACCACAGGCACCTGAATGGCAATCATTCAATGCTTTCTCGGCCTCCTCATGCATGAGGCACCTCTGTAAAACCGTATCGATACCACGATGGTAAAGAGTGTCACTAATGATCAGATAATCTTTGGCTTGGTAATGAATACGTCGCTGTTGCGAGTGAGAGGTATCTTGCCGAAAAGTTTGGGTTTGGAGATAAATCAGTATATCTCCATACCAGGTGTTAGATGATGAAATTAGAAACAAAGACTCATCCAAAATTGAGGGTTCAGATGTTGATTCGATGGAGGTCGAGGGAAGTCACATAGTAACTCAGCGAAAACTAGATATTTCTTTGACTTAGAAGTGATGAATTGTAAATCAAATTCTTGTAAAATAACTATACATTTTGAATACTTTCCCCCCAGCAATTGACGTGATAGAATGTATGTCATAGGGTTGCAATATGAAATGACAGTTGTTTTCCGTAACAGGATATAATGGCGAAATCTTTGAACAACTTGCACAGCTGCCAAAGCTAGTTTTTCGACATAAGAGTACTTACTTTATGTATCGTTGAGATTATGGCTCAAGTAATAAATAGGATGTTCAATCCTGTTTTCTTCCTGGACTAAAACCATGCCAATGGTTGTATCTGTAATGGCGAGATACAGGTAATAGTCATTTTGGTAATTTGGAGAATACATTAATGAAGCTCTAATCAGGGAATATTTAAGAGCGTCAAAGGAAGCTTGTGCAACCTGATCCCAATGAAAGGGTATCTCCTTTTTCAAAATATGTGTAAAACATTTAGCCATTTTAGCGTAATTAGGAATGAACCTCCTCAGAAAGTTGGCTTTCCCTTGGAGTCTCTGTAACTATAAAAGATTTGAGGGAAGAGACAAATGCAGAATTTCCTGAACCTTTAATGGATCCAGTCAAATCCCTTCTCAAGACACTACAAATCCAAGCAAGCGACCAGAACAAATACAAAACACACATTTGCGTGGATTGAGTCAAATGTTGTAGTGTCGACACCGTAAAAATATTGCTCTTAAATGTTGCGGGTGATCAGTCCACTTTCGTGAATGAGTAGGTAAATCATCCAGGTGTTGTGCCCTACAACAACCCCCCATTTCATAACATTTTTATTACAAACAATTAACATATGAAATGGGTCCCTTTTAAAATTTTGATTGGCATTAATGAATTTGTTCGAAAAAGGAATGATAATCAAATGAATTTGTGAATAAAAGCCTTTTTGAACAAATAATAAGCAAATTTTGGTTAAGTCCGAAAAAGCAATCGCAAGATTACTTGTTACCTTGGTTCTTTCCGATGCGATATCGCTATCGGCCATCGGCGATAGCCAATACACCACACAGAAAAAGCACACGTCTTTTCCCCGATGCGACACGATATCGGTGATCAAATATCGGCGCTGCCTCTTATGAAAAGTCTTTTAAGCCTCGACCCGATGCGATATCGCTATCGGCAGTCGGCAGAATCCCATACATCTTCATAAGACGTTCAGATCTTTTCCCGATGCGATGTGATATCGCTATCGGTAGTCGGTAAATCAATTGATATACATTTAGGGATTATGTTCGCACGCTAATATGATGCAATGTCGCAATCGGCATTCGCCAAGATCTCTCCCAAATGATAATGTCACTCACACCCCCGATGCGATGCGATGACGCTTAAATGATGACCTGAATTCCTAAAAGGTGATTATTTCAAAGCTTTAAAGTTATATTTAAATCCGATTTGACAAAAGCACAAATTTCAAAATGCCGTTAAGTAAAGGGATAAGGTAATGCATGCGTATTTAAAGCTTTGCCCCTTCGAATTAATGAACAATTACGATTAGACCTTTGAAAAAATCTGTTGCACACTTAAAAGGGTCATTCGGTTTAATAACTTAAGTAATGGTCATTTATGGAGCTGCAGGCTGTAAAATCACCATCATTGCATCTGCGGTGCCTTCTCAAATCATTAGATCCGCAGCCAATTTTAGAATTAATCTCACCACGCTTCAAGTTATATATCTATCCCGTTATGGATCGTCATTGTTATTTCCTTGTTACGATTTCTCTTGTATTTGTGTAGAATTCAACCGAGAGAAGTCTGAATATGATGGGAAAGAAGTTCAAGAAGGTGGCAGGTTCTACTACGACACCTGTCTCAGGCCAAGCTGCTATAGTTTCAAAGAAAGGCTTAATCTCAGATACTACATGCACTGGTCTTCCTGGCACTACATGGCAAGGTACATACAATTTGCTAGAAGCAGAACAACCAGAAAAGACAGTAACGGAGGCTAGTGTGGATGAACTAAGAAAGTCTGAGGCAACTCTTAAAGATTTGGCTGACTCTTTTCTGCACAGAATAGCAGCCAGAGAACAAGTCTTGCCTTATACTGATGTGGTACGTTGGGCAATTGAGGAAATTACTCTCACTGATAGAACCTTCCATACTAAGGATGGAAGGATTTTCGGTTCCTTCAAGCCTGAAGACTTGAGACGGATGTATCATTTGCCCAAACCTGAGCAAGTTTATAATAGAGCCTTTTTGGAGAAATTCGCGAAAGAGAATGAATCACCATCCGAACCTCTCTGAGATTGGAGGCAAAATCCAGCTAAACACAAGCATGATATGTCGGGTAAGTACTCCAATGCTTCTTTGGCTTCACCTTATTGCTATGCTGGAATTATGATGTGTAGATTGTGGGGATTTCATGACTCTGCTAATATCCATATTGATATGGTCCCCTTAATGGAAGCGGCCGTAAATAGTATAATCATGGATTGGGCCACTATTCTGTCTGATAAGTTGGTCATAGCTATTCGTGAGTTTAGGGCCAAAACCAGAGTCACTGAGAGAAAAATCCCACCCTTCTATTACTCTGCCTACATTATGGATACCCTTTGTTTTAATTCTGAGTTTCCTGTCCTTGGTTGGAGATGGACAACCCATGACCCAACACCCATTCACTTGTACCATCGGAAATTGTGGAAACCCTCCCACAAAGACCATCTGTATCAAATTTGCAATGGTTTTATGGTTCCCGTTCACTATTCTATTTTTGATAGACCTATCCCTAGAATTTCCTATGAAGCTTCTTTTGACCTACCAGCCGTAGCCCATTGGTTCGGCGAAGAGCATTTTACTTATATTAGAGTTTTTGGAAGCAAGGCTAGGCCACATGTCCTCCCCCTGTACATCCCAGATAAATTGTTAGCCCAGGAAATCTCCTATCAGATCATGTCTGAGGGTGTCACACAAACTCTCAAAGAGGAGAAAAAGAGAGGATGGCCCTCTTTTCCTTTAAGAATTGGAGTTTATACGCTGCTAAATTACAAGCATGCAGAAAAGGAAGCAGCAAAACTCCAAATGATATCCCTAGCTTCTATTCCAAATAGACTCTATGATCCAAAAAAGACTGCTTTCATTGCCTTGGAACATGCCAAACTGTCAAAGGTTGTCCATCAGGAGGATCAGTTTGACGACCTGTTCATGAGTGCCGATTCAATAAGCCAAGTCAGACAACTTGCTTCACTGAGATATGAAGATGTGGAGTTAACTGAATTTAATAAACTTAGAAAGCAAAGGTTGCAAACTTTGCCTCTAGATTTATTATCCACAACCCCAACATCTTCCTCAAGCGAGTCTGGTCAGCAGCAAATACACCTATCTCCTGTTACAACTAAAGAGTATGAAAAACAACAGGAGGAAAGGCAAAACAAGCTGCAAGCAGAAAAGCATCAAAGGGAGCAGATAGAAAGGCAGAAAAAGGCACAAAAGGATCAAGAGCAAAGAAGGCAAAAGGAGTTAGAAGAACAGAGGAAAAGAGAAGAAGAAGAGAAAGCAAAGAAAGAACTGGAAGATAGGCAGAAAAGGGAATTGGAGGAACAGCAACAAAGAGCACAAGAGGAAGAACAGCGGAAGGCAATCGAGGAACAGCAGAGGATTGAAAGAGAGAAAGAACAGAGTAAAGCTCACACAGAACAAAGTGAGCAAATCTCTACTGATCCTGAATTAATTAAAGAATGGAATCAATTTGATTCCATTATAAGTGGTAAGGAAGCGTCCAAAGACTCAGACGCCTCTAAAACAGATAATGCTCCCAGTACTACTTCTTCTCCGGTTCTATAAGGAACCAACGGCCCACCCATGGTACAGAATGTTGAGGTAATCACTCAAGACCCATCCGATCAAATTGATCTTCAGGTGGAGGAAATTCCTCCCCTAGACATTTTCTACAGCCCAAAGCATAGAGCCGTTGTTAGACGCTCTAGGAAAAGACGAAGGCTTGATCAACCTTCTATTTCACCTGAGCAAATAGTCACGGGCAATGTCGTCTAGAAGGGAGAATCAGATCCCTCTGAAGATCTGACAAAGCTATCGCAATTTGCGGGAGCTTATTCAGCGGCAACTATCGACAAAGCCTCAGAAATAAGTCTTCTTTTGAAGACTAAAGAGCATGAGATATATGCATTACAAGCAGAAGTGATAGAGGCAAGGAATAAGGCAGCGCAGGTAGAAGAACAATTGTTGGCCCAACAACAAGAGAATCATTTGTTAACCCAGCAAATAGAAAAACTGAGGATAGACCAAAGTGACATTCAGAAAGCAAAAGAATTGTCAGAGGCATTATCCCAGTTAAAAGCATCGAATGAGCTGATGATAAAAGCTAAAGACGAGCAAATAATTCAGCTATCAGCTCAGCTCGAAGGTATCAAGGGCGCCCAGAGTATTGATGATTTCAGAGCAGAGGCAACTCGAATAAACAGCGCATTGATATCTCAAATCAGGATCTTGTGCCAACAACTTGTTGACGCTGAATCACTGTGTGAAACATCTACAGCAGTGTGTGAACAAATCGAGAAAGCCAGGAGTAAGTTGGATCAGGCTGAAGATGATATAACAGAGTATATTGAATGGCAAGACACTCCAGAAGGGCAAGCGGCAAATTTCTCCCGAATCTGTGTAACATACAAGGACATACTCTTCATGGAATGGAACACACAGGTGATGAAAGCAGAAAGAGCAGCCTCCAGATGCAAAATGATTGCCAACAACATGATCAATCTAGTTAATGATACATTGTATCTGGCAAACATGATTTCACAATGCACACCTGGAAACATAACAACAGCAAACATGCTGGAGCACAGGAATCACCCTGATCTGGAGAAACAAGGGCGGTTAATTGCTGGAGTAAATACCTTGACCGCTGACGCATACTGGCTTTTCTTGGTTAAACCACATTCTCAAAGGTTGGCTCTTAACTGTCTAACAGATGCTCTCTGATACCTGATTGCCGACATTCAAGATGCCACATATGATGCACAGCTGACTTCACGCCTCAATACTCCACCAGAAGTAGAGCCAATGCTGGCGATATGTCAGCGAAGGAGTAAAGGCAAAGAGACCTCTGACTGAAGCATCGCCGCCGACTGCCGAATCACCAAAATGCAAGATGATATTTGTTAATGCCGATTTAGTAGTTTTTCAGTTTTAGATATTTAGATATTTAGATTAGCATAGTATTTATAGACCCTTTCATTGTTTTGGAAAGGGTCGTAAAATTTTGTAAAAGACTTAAAGGCTGAAGTTTGCACTATTGTGCTTCAGTCTATATTCTTTTTGAAACTCGACCACTGGTTCTTAATTTTACTTGGAAGGCTATTTTAAGTAAATTGTGCACTATTGTCGTTTGCTTGGAATGCTTTCTGGTTTGAAGGAAGGACCGCGACATAGCGATTAATATATTGGATTGATCAAACAGCTTGCATGGTACTATTATCTGTATCTGTTCTCTTTTCTATTATATGAATTGCTGTGTTATTACTTTTGCTATTGTTGAATACATGTATGCAATATAACAGCAAGTCTGCATTTCATATCACTATTGAATGTTTTGTGATTTGTTATCTCTCTTACTCATGCGTGTAACAATGATATAAATGACTGAGTGCAGTAATTCGCTATTATCGCTCTGCATAACTACTTATGCAGAGCAATCTTAAATGATTTAAACATTTATGCTTATTGTTAGTGTCATCTACATGCCTGCCATTAAGCATAGATTATCAAACGCTGCATTCTACGAATCGATAAATCCTGGGATTAGCTTATAGTTATTATATTTCTTTTGTAGTTTAGTTATTTATTTATTATCACCTTATATCGTAAATCATTCATCCATCCCGTTTACTTATAATATTTGGGAAACTGGTCCCATTATCCCCAGTCGGAGCCACTATCCCAAACGGAAAAGGAGCTGCACTAAGTTCCGGACCGGGTGGTTTCTCCGATGTTGTTGCAACGAATTTCGGGGCATCAACATTTTTGGCGCTAGAAGGAGGGCCATCAACTGTGAATGGCAAGTAGGTCCAAATCTACAAACCATTCTAAGAGTAATTCTCCCTCCAAATCCTCTCCCCCTTCTCAATCACACGCTGGTTCTCTGGCACACAATCGAGAAGAAGAGGAATCAACCACCACTGCTCATACCCATCATATTTCAGAACATTTAAGTCTTGAATCCCCTGAAGTTCAGTCTCTTATCCATAAACTTCAGAGCTTCTCGATTTCGCCTCAGAAATCTGAAGTATCACAAAGCAGTGAGACCTCGCAGTTAAACTTATCCTATCCACTTACCAGACTTCAGAGCAAAAAACTCGGTATTGAACCTACTGAGTTCCCTTTACCGAAAAGGAAAAAGGCTAAGAAGATTACTGAAGTATCTGATAGTGAAGATCTTTCTTCCATATCTTCCATCTCAACTCCTCCTCTGCGAAGTCAACCATCCACTCCTCCATTACATACTGTTGTTCATCAGGGAATAAGTACTACAGCATCTCAAACTACTCACTCTTCAACAACCTCTTCTCCTCAGTCATCTGGAATCCCAACAGTAGTAACAACTATTATCGCCAGCATAATGGCAGATCCATGGACTACGCCAGGTGCAGTCAACATGCCCGGACCATTACATGACCTACCTGATGCTCCCGAAAAATGGTTGCCTAAATTTAATCCAGATAACGGAACACAAGCTGAAGAACATATTAACAATTTCATGTTAGCAGTTAATTTAAAAGGAGTGACAGAACAAGATGTTGTTGTCAGACTTTTCCCTTATACCCTGCAAGGATCGGCAGGATCTTGGTACTTCTCTTTACCTTTTGGTTCTATTACCAGCTGGACCACATGCCAAGAGCAGTTCCTTACCAAATATGGAGATGACAGGTCTCTAGCCACTTTAATAAATGACCTCTCCAATTTGAGAATAGAGCATAGGGAACCAATAAAGGAGTTTAATGCTCGATTCAACAAACTCCTAAATAAAATCCCTACCGCTTCAAAACCAAGTGAACAGATTAGGAGCGAATGGTATATTACTGCCCTCCCTTCCAACATAGCTATTTTTGTTGACAGGGCTGGCAAACCTACCTTAGCTGAAAATATGAAGGAAGCACTTGCCGTCGAAAAGCGTATTAATGCTCTAGAGAAGAAAGCAGCCTTAGAGGATAGAAAATCCAAAAAAGTTTCATTTAAAGAAGATTCTAAGAAAAAGACCCCAAGGGACCCATACGACATCGAAGGTTTACAAAAAGTCCTTAAAACATTGTCTAATGAAATGGTTGAGATAAAAAAACAGGTGGCCGAAACTTCGAACAAAAGACCATTTAGAACTTTCAAGAAAACTGAAACAAAGCCACCCAATGTTATATCTAATGCAGACTCAGAACAGGATGAGGAGGAAGAAGAAACAACTTCCCAAACAGATGATGAAGAAGAAGTAGTTGAATGCCACGGCATGTGGGATTTTATACTCCCAAACTCTGACACTGAGAATCAAGAAGAAGCATTTCCGGTTACTACAAGAAGTAAAATTGCTTCTGAACCTACTCAAACAACTACAAAAAAGAGGAGTGCAGGTGCTGCCACACCAAAAGAAAAAGTTCTTCCAAAAAAGTCTCCGGTAGCAGCCCCTCAAAACCAGCCTCCAATTTCTAATTCTCCTTCAACATCTAAGACACTAGTGGTATCTGACTCCATGGAGTATAATATTGTTGATGATATGAAAAAGACTAAGGCAAACATAACCATGTTTGAACTAAGTAAGTTAAAACATCAGCAGAAATTACTCCTAAGAGAATTTAATGCTGTCCCTTCTTCTCCTCTTCCCAGTTCAAAAGATGCTAATGATTCAGGACAACCCCCTCCAGATATGGTTGAAGCTACCGATTCGGTTCTGATCGGAGATAGATCCAATTCTCATACCCCACCTTTCTTGCTCACCTATGAAATCTATAATCGAAATCTGCATAACTGTTTAATTGATTCAGGGGCTTCATCTAATATTATGCCAGCTTCAGTTTGTTCTAAACTGAACATAGAACCCTAGAAGTCCGCGATTCATATTGTACAGTTAGACAGAACCAAAGTACAGGTTATAGGAGAAATTAACTCCGTGACTATCAGGTTGTCTGCTGATCCCAGAATAGTACAGAGAATAGATATTTTGATTGCTGACATACCTGAATTCTATGGTTTAATTTTGAGCAGAGATTGGTCTGAGAAACTGCATGGATACATTTCCATGGATTGGTCACATATGTGGCTCCCCTACAAGGGTAAACCAAATCAAATAAGGATCGATCGTGAGAAACACATGACCCACACAGTAACCGATTTCGAACAAGAAAACCAGCCCGTAGCCTTCAACAACAACATTTTGGGAAATTATTCCTCAGAATCATTCTTTGGCAACTTTGTTGCCCAATCTTCCCCTTTTTCAGTTAACCATTGTACATCTCAGGTAGAAAATTTTTCACAAACCAATTTATCCAAATGCTTCAATGAAAATCAAAAGGATGTAAATATTTTTGTTGATTCTCCTTTATTTTGGTCCTTGTATTTTGATGGCTCTAAGTCCAGTGAGGGCTCAGGAGCAGGTTGCATTTTGATTAGTCCGTAAGGCGAAAAATCAATGCTATCCTGTCGATTAGAATTTGAATGCACCAATAACACGGCCGAATACGAAGCTCTAGTGCAGGGATTATATAAGGCAATTGACCTTAAAGTCCAATATATTAAAGTATTCGGCGATAGTGAGATCATTGTTAAGCAGGTAAGGAATACAATTCATTGCCTTTCAAGTCACCTTAAGCATTATCAATCGCTAGTGCAAGATCTTACTTCGCATTTCTCAGCATTCAACATTTCTTCAATTCCTAGATCACAGAACTCAGCAGCCGATTTACTAGCCAACGTAGCTTCCAAACTTCTCCCTTCCGAAGACTATAGTCTTGATAGATTTTCTGTAGAATTAATTTTTAGACCTTCAGTTCCCAATAACATCACCAACTGGAGGGTTTTCAACCATGACGAGGACATCTTGCAATTCTTAACCTCTGAAAAGTCCTATGACAATCAAATCATTGAAGAGCATGACCATGATTCTCAAATGAAAGAAACATCTCAAGATAACGCGATTCCTATGCCTGTAGTAAAGCTCGAAGATCTTTATGACATTAAAGACAGGTTCAAACCTGTAATTAATACAAAACTCCGAAGCTCTACTCTTAGGTTTGAATTGATTAATTTGGGAACAGCTCAAGCTCCTCAAAATATCAACTTAGGACTAGGACTTTCTCTAGAAGAAAAGGAAGCATTCATCAAACTCTTAAGAAAAAACAAACAAGTTTTCGCTTGGAAGTATGACGACCTCAAGACATATGATACATCTATCATACAACATACTATTCCTATGCTTCCCAATCAAAAACCAATCCAGCAGAAGTTAAGAAAGATACACCCGAATTTGGAGAGCCAAATAAAGTCAGAACTTAATAAGCTCTTAAAAGCTAAGATTATCTTCCCTGTCCGACACTCAAACTGGGTCTCCAATATGGTACCAGTCAGGAAGAAAAACGGCGACATCCGAATCTATATTGATTTCAGAAACTTGAATAAGGCAAGCTTGAAAGATAATTTCCCACTGCCTACCATGGAGCAAATCCTCCAATCGGTAGCAGGATCTGAATTGATGTCTTTTCTCGATGGTTTCTCAGGATATAATCAAGTGCTGGTTCATCCTGATGACCAACTAAAAACCACATTCAGAACAAAATGGGGGACTTATGCATATCAAAAGATGCCTTTTGGACTCATAAATGCAGGAGCAACATTCCAAAGAGCTATGGATACAGCCTTTAGAGGGTTAATTAATCGAACAGTAGTTGTCTACCTCGATGATATTACTGTATATTCTAAGAAGAGATATAATCACTTGCATGATTTAAATCAGATTTTTCAACGATGCAAAACATATGGTATCTCTCTTAACCCAAAAAAGTCTTTCTTTGCTCTTAACCAGGGTAAGCTTTTAGGGTTTATTGTATCTAAAGATGGCATTTATGTAGATCCTGATCGAATTAAGGAAATTTCTGAAATTCCTTTTCCACACAACAAAAAATCGATGCAGTCGTTTTTAGGACAAATTAATTTCGTTAAACGATTTGTTCCAGATTTTTCACAGATTGTACTACCACTACAAACGATGATTAAAAAGAATTCAACCTTCAGATGGGGATTAGAAGAAAATCAAGCTTTTAATGACATTAAGCAATCAATAATCAATGTCCCAGCTCTGAATACTCCAAATCTTTCTAATCATTTTACATTATATACCATTGCATCCGACTTATCTTACGCAGCAGTGCTCACCCAGTTGAATGATGACAATTTGGAAGCGCCCATCTCGTTCTTCAGTTCAAACTTTCAAGGCGCCGAATTAAACTATTCCGATATTGAGAAATAAGCATTTGCTGTCTTTAAAGCAGTCAAACATTATCGACCCTTTCTTTTAAAAACCCATACTAAAGTGATAGTTCCTTTCTCAGCAGTTAGGCAATTATTAATCCAAAAGGAATTGGGTGAAAAGAGGGCAAATTGGGTCGCAGCTCTCCAAGAATATGATCTAGAAATAAAGCCAGCAAACTTTGTTAAAGGTCAAGGTTTTTGCAGGATATTAGCAGGAGCGTCAAACATTCCGGAATCAAGTGATACAGAGCAAACCCAAGAAGTTAATTAGCTAAGTATTCCCGATTCCGAATCTCAATATGCAGATCTGATCTTTTATTTAAAGAATGGTTATGCACCTACCAATTTGTCCTACAAGAACAAAAGAGCCATTAGATTGAAAGCTAAGAGTTTTACCATTATTGATGATGTGCTCTTCAGAAGAAACTATGATTCTGTCCTATTAAGATGCCTTGAGAAACCTGAAGCTCAAAAGGTTTTGCAGGAGCTACACGACGGACCAGCAGGAGGACATTTCGGAGCTGATACAACAGCTCATAAAGTCATTCATGCTGGATACTATTGGCCTACCTTGTTTAAGGACGCTCACGAATATGTAAGGAAATGCATCAAATGCCAAACTGCCAGTGGAAGACAACAAAAACCAGCTTTCCCTTTGCAACCAATCAACATTGAACAACCTTTTGAACAATGGGGATTGGACATCATTGGAGAAATTAATCCATCTTCTTCCAAGCAGCACAAATATATCCTTACAGCAACTAATTACTTTACAAAGTGGGTAGAAGCAGTTCCGTTAAAGACAACAAACTCTGAGGCGATCATTGAATTTATAGATCAGTTCATCATTACCAGGTTTGGTGTTCCAAACGCTCTTGTCTTTGATAATGCTTCTTACTTCTCAGGCAATGCAATGATTGATTTCGCTATCAAAAGGGGATTTAAATTAAAGTATTCTGCTAATTACTATCCTCAGGGTAATGGCCTAGCAGCATCAACTAATAACAATCTAATCAAAATCATTAAGCGAACAATCGAGGAGAATCATAAGAACTGGCATAAATCCTTGGTATTTGCATTATGGGCGGATAGGATAACACAGAAAGCTTCCATAGGGACCTCTCCGTTTAATCTTGTCTACGGAAAAGAAGCAATCGTACCAACCAATCTTCTTCTTCCATCTCTAGCCCTAGTGCAATTTATTGACGAAACTCCTTCTTCCTCTATCCAGTTTAGATATGATCAAATTCTCAAACTTGAAGAAGAAAGGGAAAAAGCCAAGGTTACACATGCAAAACATCAGCAAGTCATTAAAGCAGCTTTTGATCTAGCCTCATCTAGCCCTAGACAATTCCAAGTCGGAGATCTAGTCCTGAAATGGGACAAAGCCCATGAAGATAAAGGTAAACACTCCAAGTTTCAGAAACTGTGGCTCGGACCATTTCAGATCTGTGAAAAAGTAGGCCATTCCACTTTTATACTGCAAAATCTATCAGGGGTGAGAGATTCTCTCCCTGTCAATGGTCTAATCTTGAAGAAATTCTTTAATTAAGAAGGTAACCCCTTCTCTTTGTAGTTTGATAGTTTTTATATAGTTTGTAGGATTTGTAGAAATAAGGATGTGGGACATCTTCCATTGACCTTTCGCTGTAATTAAAAGTTGTCTCGCCACGACACTATTAGTATTTACTTTTGGATAATAGCGTCTTAAACCAAGAGAGATCATTTCTAGGAAATTAGATATCTTTTTATTCTGAACATCACAGTCTAACTTTTGTAAACTTCACTCTGAACGAAGTTCTATGAGTCATCTTGGGTTTTCAAAATTAGTCTCCAAAGGTTATCTATATTAAAATAGGAGCTAATTCATCTTCAGCATCTTTAACTCTTAAACCTGTCATCCATTTACTCTTAAGAAGATAGTTGTTCATCCCATTCACCAAAAGTTTATGATTACTCAGAGTGTAATTCTAAAATATAAAAGATTAAAGATAAGAGGTCTTATTACAAGCCTGCTTACCATGTTCATAGGAAAATAATTTAACTGACATTACCAAAACTGCATACCAAACAGGGTAATGGCTTGAAATTTCAAGACAAGGGGTCTCATCATGAGCCAGCTTGTTCAGTTTGATTACTACCCGTGAGTGGCATTGTCGTTATCTGGCCACCAAACCAGGACAATGGCTTTTATCTTAAGCAAAGAAGAAAGTGAAATTCAAAAAATTACAAAAATATCTTTTGAATTCATTCTGTTTAGTCACACTCTTAAGTGAATGGAACAATGGACAACAACATGGTTAAAAGGTAACCCTGCCGAGACTATGAACGTTTGCTGGCAGCAGAGGCTCTACCTGTGACAGAGGAGTTTATTTTAAAAAGCTGATATGGAAAAGTTTTCTATTTTACCTTTATGAACCAATAAAGACTTGTTTTAAAACTTAAAGTGCATTTATTTTCTTTATAAAAAGAGGAAGTCAAATGAAGAAACCTGTTTTATTCAGAATCAATAGACATCTAGTTATATTAGAAATTTCCTTTCCTTTATAAAGATTCTATTTGAAAATGTGTAAGTATATTTATTAGTCCAGAGATAACTGGTTCTACCAGCGAATCGCCAATTGTTGTGCCCTACAACAACCCCCCATTTCATAACATTTTTATTACAAACAATTAACATATGAAATGGGTCCCTTTTAAAATTTTGATTGGCATTAATGAATTTGTTCGAAAAAGGGATGATAATCAAATGAATTTGTGAATAAAAGCCTTTTTGAACAAATAATAAGCAAATTTTGGTTAAGTCCGAAAAAGAAATCGCAAGATTACTTGTTACCTTGGTTCTTTCCGATGCGATATCGCTATCGGCCATCAGCGATAGCCAATACACCACACAGAGAAAGCACACGTCTTTTCCTCGATGCGACACAATATCAGTGATCAACTATCGGCGCTGCCTCTTATGAAAAGTCTTTTAAGCCTCGACCCGATGCGATATCGCTATCGGCAGTCGGCAGAATCCCATACATCTTCATAAGACGTTCAGATCTTTTCCCGATGCGATGTGATATCGCTATCGGTAGTCGGTAAATCAATTGATATACATTTAGGGATTATGTTCGCACGCTAATATGATGCAATGTCGCAATCGGCATTCGCCAAGATCTCTCCCAAATGATAATGTCACTCACACCCCCGATGCGATGCGATGACGCTTAAATGATGACCTGAATTCCTAAAAGGTGATTATTTCAAAGCTTTAAAGTTATATTTAAATCCGATTTGACAAAAGCACAAATTTCAAAATGCCGTTAAGTAAAGGGATAAGGTAATGCATGCGTATTTAAAGCTTTGCCCCTTCGAATTAACGAACAATTACGATTAGACCTTTGAAAAAATCTGTTGCACGCTTAAAAGGGTCATTCGGTTTAATAACTTAAGTAATGGTCATTTATGGAGCTGCAGGCTGTAAAATCACCATCATTGCATCTGCGGTGCCTTCTCAAATCATTAGATCCGCATCCACTTTTAGAATTAATCTCACCACGCTTCAAGTTATATATCTATCCCGTTATGGATCGTCATTGTTATTTCCTTGTTACGATTTCTCTTGTATTTGTGTAGAATTCAACCGAGAGAAGTCTGAATATGATGGGAAAGAAGTTCAAGAAGGTGGCAGGTTCTACTACGACACCTGTCTCAGGCCAAGCTGCTATAGTTTCAAAGAAAGGCTTAATCTCAGATACTACATGCACTGGTCTTCCTGGCACTACATGGCAAGGTACATACAATTTGCTAGAAGCAGAACAACCAGAAAAGACAGTAACGGAGGCTAGTGTGGATGAACTAAGAAAGTCTGAGGCAACTCTTAAAGATTTGGCTGACTCCTTTCTGCACAGAATAGCAGCCAGAGAACAAGTCTTGCCTTATACTGATGTGGTACGTTGGGCAATTGAAGAAATTACTCTCACTGATAGAACCTTCCATACTAAGGATGGAAGGATTTTCGGTTCCTTCAAGCCTGACGACTTGAGACGGATGTATCATTTGCCCAAACCTGAGCAAGTTTATAATAGAGCCTTTTTGGAGAAATTCGCGAAAGAGAATGAATCACCATCCGAACCTCTCCGAGATTGGAGGCAGAATCCAGCTAAACACAAGCATGATATGTCGGGTAAGTACTCCAATGCTTCTTTGGCTTCACCTTATTGCTATGCTGGAATTATGATGTGTAGATTGTGGGGATTTCATGACTCTGCTAATATCCATATTGATATGGTCCCCTTAATGGAAGCGGCCGTAAATAGTATAATCATGGATTGGGCCACTATTCTGTCTGATAAGTTGGTCATAGCTATTCGTGAGTTTAGGGTCAAAACCAGAGTCACTGAGAGAAAAATCCCACCCTTCTATTACTCTGCCTACATTATGGATACCCTTTGTTTTAATTCTGAGTTTCCTGTCCTTGGTTGGAGATGGACAACCCATGACCCAACACCCATTCACTTGTACCATCGGAAATTGTGGAAACCCTCCCACAAAGACCATCTGTATCAAATTTGCAATGGTTTTATGGTTCCCGTTCACTATTCTATTTTTGACAGACCTATCCCTAGAATTTCCTATGAAGCTTCTTTTGACCTACCAGCCGTAGCCCATTGGTTCGGCGAAGAGCATTTTACTTATATTAGAGTTTTTGGAAGCAAGGCTAGGCCACATGTCCTCCCCCTGTACATCCCAGATAAATTGTTAGCCCGGGAAATCTCCTATCAGATCATGTCTGAGGGTGTCACACAAGCTCTCAAAGAGGAAAAAAAGAGAGGATGGCCCTCTTTTCCTTTAAGAATTGGAGTTTATACGTTGCTAAATTACAAGCATGCAGAAAAGGAAGCAGCAAAACTCCAAATGATATCCCTAGCTTCTATTCCAAATAGACTCTATGATCCAAAAAAGACTACTTTCATTGCCTTGGAACAGGCCAAACTGTCAAAGGTTGTCCATCAGGAGGATCAGTTTGACGACCTGTTCATGAGTGCCGATTCAATAAGCCAAGTCAGACAACTTGCTTCACTGAGATATGAAGATGTGGAGTTAACTGAATTTAATAAACTTAGAAAGCAAAGGTTGCAAACTTTGCCTCTAGATTTATTATCCACAACCCCAACATCTTCCTCAAGCGAGTCTGGTCAGCAGCAAATACACCTATCTCCTGTTACAACTAAAGAGTATGAAAAACAACAGGAGGAAAGGCAAAACAAGCTGCAAGCAGAAAAGCATCAAAGGGAGCAGATAGAAAGGCAGCAAAAGGCACAAAAGGATCAAGAGCAAAGAAGGCAAAAGGAGTTAGAAGAACAGAGGAAAAGAGAAGAAGAAGAGAAAGCAAAGAAAGAACTGGAAGATAGGCAGAAAAGGGAATTGGAGGAACAACAGCAAAGAGCACAAGAGGAAGAACAGCGGAAGGCAATCGAGGAACAGCAGAGGATTGAAAGAGAGAAAGAACAGAGTAAAGCTCACACAGAACAAAGTGAGCAAATCTCTACTGATCCTGAATTAATTAAAGAATGGAATCAATTTGATTCCATTATAAGTGGTAAGGAAGCGTCCAAAGACTCAGATGCCTCTAAAACAGATAATGCTCCCGGTACTACTTCTTCTCCGGTTCTAGAAGGAACCAGCAGCCCACCCATGGTACAGAATGTTGAGGTAATCACTCAAGACCCATCCGATCAAATTGATCTTCAGGTGGAGGAAATTCCTCCCCTAGACATTTTCTACAGCCCAAAGCATAGAGCCGTTGTTAGACGCTCTAGGAAAAGACGAAGGCTTGATCAACCTTCTATTTCACCTGAGCAAACAGTCACGGGCAATGTCATCTGGAAGGGAGAATCAGATCCCTCTGAAGATCTGACAAAGCTATCGCAATTTGCGGGAGCTTATTCAGCGGCAACTATCGACAAAGCCTCAGAAATAAGTCTTCTTTTGAAGACTAAAGAGCATGAGATATATGCATTACAAGTAGAAGTGATAGAGGCAAGGAATAAGGCAGTGCAGGTAGAAGAACAATTGCTGGCCCAACAACAAGAGAATCATTTGTTAACCCAGCAAATAGAAAAACTGAGGATAGACCAAAGTGACATTCAGAAAGCAAAAGAATTGTCAGAGGCATTATCCCAGTTAAAAGCATTGAATGAGCTGATGATAAAAGCTAAAGACGAGCAAATAATTCAGCTATCATCTCAGCTCGAAGGTATCAAGGGCGCCCAGAGTATTGATGATTTCAGAGCAGAGGCAACTCGAATAAACAGCGCATTGATATCTCAAATCAGGATCTTGTGCCAACAACTTGTTGACGCTGAATCACTGTGTGAAACATCTACAACAGTGTGTGAACAAATCAAGAAAGCCAGGAGTAAGTTGGATCAGGCTGAAGATGATATAATAGAGTATATTGAATGGCAAGACACTCCAGAAGGGCAAGCGGCAAATTTCTCCCGAATCTGTGTAACATACAAGGACATACTCTTCATGGAATGAAACACACAGGTGATGAAAGCAGAAAGAGCAGCCTCCAGATGCAAAATGATTGCCAACAACATGATCAATCTAGTTAATGATACATTGTATCTGGCAAACATGATTTCACAATGCACACCTGGAAACATAACAACAGCAAACATGCTGGAGCACAGGAATCACCCTGATCTGGAGAAACAAGGGCGGTTAATTGCTGGAGTAAATACCTTGACCGCCGACGCATACTGGCTTTTCTTGGTTAAACCACATTCTCAAAGGTCGGCTCTTAACTGTCTAACAGATGCTCTCCGATACCTGATTGCCGACATTCAAGATGCCACATATGATGCACAGCTGACTTCACGCCTCAATACTCCACCAGAAGTAGAGCCAATGCTGGCGATATGTCAGCGAAGGAGTAAAGGCAAAGAGACCTCTGACTGAAGCATCGCCGCCGACTGCCGAATCACCAAAATGCAAGATGATATTTGTTAATGTCGATTTAGTAGTTTTTCAGTTTTAGATATTTAGATATTTAGATTAGCATAGTATTTATAGACCCTTTCATTGTTTTGGAAAGGGTCGTAAAATTTTGTAAAAGACTTAAAGGCTGAAGTTTGCACTATTGTGCTTCAGTCTATATTCTTTTTGAAACTCGACCACTGGTTCTTAATTTTACTTGGAAGGCTGTTTTAAGTAAATTGTGCACTATTGTCGTTTGCTTGGAATGCTTTCTGGTTTGAAGGAAGGACCGCGACATAGCGATTAATATATTGGATTGATCAAACAGCTTGCATGGTACTATTATCTGTATCTGTTCTCTTTTCTATTATATGAATTGCTGTGTTATTACTTTTGCTATTGTTGAATACATGTATGCAATATAACAGCAAGTCTGCATTTCATATCACTATTGAATGTTTTGTGATTTGTTATCTCTCTTACTCATGCGTGTAACAATGATATAAATGACTGAGTGCAGTAATTCGCTATTATCGCTCTGCATAACTACTTATGCAGAGCAATCTTAAATGATTTAAACATTTATGCTTATTGTTAGTGTCATCTACATGCCTGCCATTAAGCATAGATTATCAAACGCTGCATTCTACGAATCGATAAATCCCGGGATTAGCTTATAGTTATTATATTTCTTTTGTAGTTTAGTTATTTATTTATTATCACCTTATATCGTAAATCATTCATCCATTCCGTTTACTTATAATATTTGGGAAACTGGTCCCATTATCCCCAGTCGGAGCCACTATCCCAAACGGAAAAGGAGCTGCACTAAGTTCCGGACCGGGTGGTTTCCCCGATGTTGTTGCAACGAATTTCGGGGCATCAACACCAGGTAAGGTTGAACAATATGATTGATGTCATGGAAGGCATAATTCATTTCCCTTTGAAATCTGGCCCCAGGATTTTTTAAACCGAATGGGATTTTCTTATAGGCGAATGTGTCCCATGGACAAATAAAATATGTTTTCGATTGGTCCTATGGGCATATATTGATTTGGTTGTAGTCAGAAAATCCATCCATAAATGAGAATATTTTGCATCTGGCACATTCATCAACAATTTTGTTGATAAAAGTTGTCGGATATTTGTCCTTTGGACATGCTTGATTTACATCCCTATAATCAATGCACACTCGTATTGTCCCTTGTTTGTTCATGACAAGAAAAATGTTGGAAACCTAGTCAGTAAGAGGAACAGGGCAAATGAAACCAACCCGCAAAAGTTTTTCAACTTCTACTTTAATTTCAGCAGCTTTCTTTGGATGAACAGGTCAATGCCATTGTAAAACTGGCTTGACATCAAGGTACATTTTAATTTCGTGTTCAACAATACTAGGGTCAATGCCTGGCATCTCCTCGTAAGACCATGCAAAAATATCTCTAAATTCACGAAAAGGAGATCGGTAATTATCAAGCTCCAATGGAGAACAAGATTTTCCAACATGAATGTTCTCTATAATATTAGGCCTGGTCAAAATATTAATATAAATCGTCTCTTCAATATTTGACAGGTTTTGGTCACATTCGATTGTGTCTATGAGAATTGAATTCGATAGGAAATCAATGACTGATGGGTGGTTTAGTTTATTTGAATAATCTTCTATGTCATCTGGAAGATGGGAACGATGATGATAATCTCCCATGGTTCCTCTCCTATGATCATTGATTGGATGATTCCTTCATTTGTAGAATGTATACTTGAAAAAGGATCCGAAGAGGTACCATATTCTAACGACCTATCTACCCATACAATTGTTGAGTGCAGATTTGGGTTTACTGCACAAGCCCAAAAGATTGATTTCTATGATGATTCAATGGGGCTTAACAACATCACCTCAATATTACTATCAACTTCAACTTTGTTGGTAATCCTCCTTAAATTAGATGAGGTGGAGGAAATCATGTTGCAAGTCTCTACTCTTGCCACTTCCACCAAATTAGATGGTGACAATAGGGTAAAAGTACCCATTAGGGAAGGTATCTTTAAAGAGACCTACTCCAACACTTTGAAGTGACAGTGGGGGTCCATGTACCAACGGAATGCTTCCCGTAGCCTGTGAACTATTAGCAAAGAAGGCTAGCTGATCAATGATTGTGATTCCACCCTTAAAGGGAATGCAATAGTATGAAAGTACGTGGAAACCACAATAACCATAGCATATACCCAAGACCTTCCTAGTAAAATTTTGTAATCAAGGGGTCCATTAACTACCTCAATTTCAACAATAACTGTTTTTCCCCTTAGTTCGATTTGCAGGTTACTCAAAATCCCACATGGGGTATATGTTCTTCCATCAAAAGCTTTCAACGTAGTTGGTGATCCTGACAATGACGGTGAACCAAGTGTTTTCTAGCAGCTCATGGACATGATGCAAGTAGATGCCCCCTCGTCAATAATAGTTCGGTGAACATTCTTATTGAGAGCTTTTACTTGAATTAAAAAAGCTAGCTGCGCTGGTAACTGTGGGGTATATCCCGCATGGTTAAAAACCACAAGATTTGAATCCGTAGGATCTATTTCGCCTGTTGCTGACAGTAAAGCCTGCTTCTGGGAGGGACAATTTTTCAACACCTCGAGTGTCGACATAGCAGAAGGTGATTGAGAAAGATCTTTGACTATGTTATAATTTTGAGCTGCTCGAGCCCGAGGGTTGAATGTTGATTTGTGTACAACTCCCTTTGGTGGTTTTATTGTCAATTTAGGTACAATGTGTGGAACAACTTCAGATGAAGTCAAAGTCGAAGGATTAGGTTGATCAGTGGCCTGATTATTTGACGATGATGACGGATTTCCATAATATTTGTTTCTCGTTGACACCAAAACTTCATTTTTTGGCTTTGTGATGGATAACATGAGTACTTGGGATGTGGAAGCATGGTCTGTTGCAACCAAATGTGTCTTCGGGGTTGGAAATGGATCAGTCAACACTGCCGATGTGTTTGAAGTCTTTAAAAGTTTAGAGACCTCAAAGTAGTGTGGACAATCTCTTGTAAAATTCTCATCATTACATATCAGACATGGATAACGAGGTTTCCTTGTTGCAGTAAAGGAATCAGATGATTTCTCTGGAGGGGATTTTTCTTGTTTCTTTTTGTTTTTCCCCTTTTTCTTGCTCCTTGGTTGCTTTGGGTTTTTTCCTTTGTCAAATGACTTGATGTTAATCTCAGAGGTAAGAGTATTCTCTGATGCATTGGTAGTTTGATTGGAAATAACAAGAGTTTGACTAGATGGTCTTCCTGCTATTTGTGTGCTTGAAGAACTGATCACACCATCACCGGCATGAGAGTCCTTACTTGATTGTGGAGAAGGGGGGACAATGAAAGCTGGTCAAGGTGCATTGGGAATTTTATCATAAAGCGTGCCGGATTGTGTGTAAATCAAATCCAAGTATTGGGCACGAGCAATAACTTGCTCTTCTGTGACAATTCCACCTTTTTCCACATCCTCAATGATTGATGGCAACAAGGATTTTATGAACCACTAAGCTAAAAGCTGATCGGGAACATACATCTTAACCATTCAACGATGACGCTGCCACTCATGAATATGATCTGATATATGGGTAGTAGTAGTTTGTTGAAAGTTGGTTAGGAGTTCCGTTCCAGTCTCGTATTTTATAGGTAACTAGAAGTGGGTCAAAAATGTAGTGGCTAAAGTGGTGAAATTATCGAAAGAAGCTCTTGGTAATTCAATGTACCATTTAGCAGCTGGACTAGTAAGTGTTCTTTGGAAAAGATGAAGTCTAATAGAATAATCATTTAAGGAGTTTGATGAACACCACAAATTAAATATCATGACATGATTTGACATGTCTTCTCTAGGATTTCTGTTAAATTTCGGAATGTCAGATGGTAACTTATGTAGAATTATCAACCAGCAAGGTGCATATAAGATTGGATTATTAGTGAGCCGATTTAAATCTGGAAATTCTAAAGTTGTTACAAATGACAACTGTCGATTCAAGTCAGGTTGAGCATAACCCGGATATGATGGTATTGCCTGAGCAATAGGTCTTTGCATACCGACATAGGGCATTTTCATTTGGTAACCTTGGTATGGTTGTTGAACAAAACCAGTATAAGGTGATTGTTGATAACCAGGTTGAATGTGTGGTTGTCCATAACCTGCAAAGCCTTGTTGACCAGGACCTTGGTAAGCTTGAGATTTACCAAAACCAGGTTGAGCCTGTGAAACAAATCCAAATTGGGGTTCGAATTGCTGGAATTGGGGTTGTTGAAATTGAGGCTACCACCATTGTTGAATCAACTGTTTTTGTTGTTGGTACAACTGTTGTTGATTTAACAGTTTTTGCTATCCAATAATGAAAGGTTGGCCAGGTTGTGAATAAACTATACCAGTATAAGCCTGGGTCAGTCCAGATAAGGGTATACTAACCTAAGGTTGTTACTGAACTCCAGAAACAAGTGGTTGTTGTAGAACAACTTGAGGAATTTGAACTTCTTGGCCTAAAACTTGTGGTTGCAAGGTAGAAGGATCAACTTGTACTGGTTGAGATACATCAGTTTGAACTTGTGACTGTGGTACAATAGTAACAATAGGTGTAGTAGGAATAGCTGACACAGTTTGCATTGGTTGTGTTGGATACACAAGCCTTGGTTGAACTGGCATTGTTGGTTGCCATTGAAAAACTCTAATTCCAGATTGACCTAAATACCACGGGATATTACCATATGGTAGTCTTTCGAAATAAGGAGAATATGGTGAATAAGCATATTTCTCTCCATATGGCGACAATCGAGTATTTAATGGACACATAGTTCTTTTTTGAATAGAATGCCCAACTTGATACTAATATGCAGGATCAAATTGTTGAGTTCCCGTTAGAGAAGAACCATGTAAAATTCTGGTTGAGGACATGGGTGATGACCATGGTGTAGAAGCAACCCTTGAGTGGGTTCCAGATAATGATTGGTAACCAACTAGGATGGATGATTCACCGTATAGGTGCGACTCAGGTGTGGTAGAAAACATCGAAGAGATTACAACAGAAGATTATGCTGTAGTTGCATCAGATGATATAGTATGAGATGTTGACAGTTGTTTAGCCATGGTTAACTGACCCAAAAGTTGTCCTAAAGAATCGATGGGTACTTGAAAAGAAGCAAGATCAAATGAAGCGAAAAAATTAGGAGTATTAGGGTAAAGATAAAGCCCAGTTCCAAAGTGAAATAGGGTTCCAGGTGTGGAATCTTCTTCCAATTCCTCCTCTATAGCAATTAAACACGGTGGAAGAAATTCACCATCAGATCCGTAAAATATTTCTGGTGTTGATGAAGTTGAAGTTTCAATAGTTGCTGATGTCTGTGGGGTAACTAGTTGATCATCTTCCGGTAAAGTAACAACTTCTGAATGTTCAAATTCGAAGTCCAGATGATCGGGTAAGTGAACAACAGTTTCAGAAAGAGGTCCTTGAACAACTTCAGGTTCAGATGTAACTTCTATTTGAACTGGGATAGATTCTGGATTAACTTCTAGTTGAACCGATTCAAGTTTAGAAGTACTTTCTTGTTGGGAAATTTCAAGTTGAGGATCAAATTGTTGTTGAACAATCTCGTTTACTGTTTCACCAGGATCAGTGCTAATGTCCTCAAGTAATTGTGAAACTTCTTATTTAGAAATAGATGGGCCAGAAATAGTTGGAGTAACTGGAGCCTCAGTACTTACTGAAATAGATGATTCAGGTAATTCAGATGAAGAACTAGGAGTTCTTGATGTACTAGACTCAGTTAAGCGAGACAACTTTTCCCGAATTGGTGTCGCTTCAGGAGGCAAAGGCGGTTTGCTTGCTATTCTCCGTGAACGACAGGGTATGGGTTGATGTTCCTCCACGATTGCTGATTAATTTTATTATAAAAAAGGAAATAAACAAAAAAGGGGTACACTAGGAAAAAGGTTTACCAAGCAACTGTGAACTGCAGAATACCTCCTGGCGAACCAAGAAGTATGGGTAGGCAATCTCCCCGAATGCTGTGTTCGGTGTATCACAGTTTACAAGGTGACTGACTTGGTTACTTAAGGATGGATAGAAACCTAGAGTTGTCCTCCCATATATACCCGAAGGTACGTGGAGGCCCAACATGTATAAGCGTTGTCTAATGCAAAATCGCACAGTGAGAGCATTCCCATATATTTTACGTACTGTAACACCGCCCTATATACCTGAAGGTACATGGACGAGCTACGATATACTCACGTACATGGAATGAGGTATCACACTCGGGATGTATTGCAGACAAGTTAGTGACAAATGCTTTGTTTTACGACGCCGAAACACGTCTCTAGCCTAGAACCACTAAATGTTCTCGTTAATGACAATGCTCCATTAGGTAAATTGATGTTTATTTTAAGTTGATCTTGCTTAGTAATTTGACTTTCAAGTTCACCACGTGATGTATTATGAAATTCCTAGGAATGCAACTATCATGATAAGCATTCTTTCTATTCAATTTAACAATGAAAATCCTAGCTACTTAGGGATAGAGCAATCAGATTTATTTTGATCAAAGAGCAAAGAGCACAATCGAAATGCAATTTCCCTACACTATTCCTATCAGCACACACAAACTTTTTCAATGTAACATGCATGTATTTATTTTTGATTCAATTAATGTGAATATGAACAAAAAGGAAATATGCACATACAATGAATCAATCTTTCATATGAATGAAGACTTTTATGACAATTCAGATTTGAAGGAAGAGAAGACTTTATGACACTTTCTTTGAAATGAAGATTAATAAATTATATTCTAAATCTGACTATTGATCGATAATGACAAAGAAAACATGAAGAAACATTAATCAATCCAATAAAAGTTGGGCTATACCAGGAGATAAACACTGATTTTCAGAGACATAACATTCATTGATCAATCAGCAAACAATCAAACTGAGAAAATTTGGTAAAAACTCTTTCCAAAGGTGGGAAACTAATCCTAGGAGGATCAATGCAGACCAGAGTGGGAGACAGTGTGCTTTAGAGCACTTCCCATAAACCAGGGATGCTTTGCAGTGCACTGCATCCCTCACAAGCTTGCGTTGGTGACAGTAAGCCATTTCAAGAGGCAATTTGACACAATTTTGACCAATTTTTCAATGTAAACAGCTGAATTACAATCTATGAACACAAATAGAGTCTACAAGGATGTATTAGGAGGTGGATAAGCTACTAGGAAATAGGTTTCTTCCCCAATGGATTTGCCAACTTGTTTTGGAGAATTTAGCATCTACGATAAACACTAATTCACTAGACAAGTAGTTGTGCCTAGAACAAAAGTTTAAAGTGTTTTAGAATTTCCCTATAAGCAATAGATAAGAAGAGAGGATAGAAGGCCTACCTGTAGTTCCGCTTCCCCTTGTCTCCCTTGTATCGATCCCGTCACTCCTTCCCGTACTTAATCCGCTTGAAAAGTACCCTGTCAACATAACATGAGACGAAAACCGATCAAAGCATATGATCCATTGAATATAAATGAAAGGAATTAGAAACAATTCATACATATAAGCATTACGAAGGAACACATCATATGGAAAAATGTTCAAACACTTTATTAGATAGAAGAAGGAATTACAACGCTAAGTGTCTGATTCAAAGTCATTCCTCTAGCTTGGATCCCATCCACATGACATCAAAAGCAAGACAAGTTTGTGGCATCAAATCATTTGCTCCAAAGTCAAGTCTCATAGTAGCATTATCTCCTTAAAATTCAACATAATCCAGCCCCTGATCACTTAGATGAGTGGTCAATTTATAGGAAGATGAAGGAGGTTTTGTCATTAATGGTGACATTGAATGGCCTTCCATACTTAGAATTAGTTCCATGGAGGAAGGGATGAGAGGATAGGATGCTCCTTAACTCATTCCTCATCCATTTTTGAGGTCATAGGAGTAAATAACTCAGGGAAACTTCTAGATGACTCCACAAGATAAGAATATTCCCCAAACCCTATGTGAATTTCGCTCATTCTTGCCCAACGTAGGTGAAAGGAAGCTAAGTGCTCTATAGATCACCTTGGCAGCGGACTCAACTGCTCTGCAACGCACCTTCATAAGGGCTTACCTACGCTGGTCCCTCTAGAGGTAATTTCTGGATGTCTTCAAGTCATGAAACTGTCTGGGAAGGAGGCACTCAAAGGGTTGACCTGTTTAGGGCATGAAACAACTAAATTTAGGGTTTGATGATCCCTAAAACACTGATCTGAATGTTGGGGTTTGATGTGCCCAAATGGATTTGTAACATATGGTCATGCATTGATGACTGGACTCTAGCTAGAATGATGTGTATATGGTTTGGTACTCATCTTTTATGTGTGTATATGCAGTTGTTATGCATGTATGGTCTTGGTTACTATTATGCATGTATAATAGGTAAAACATGGCTTGTGAAGTCATTGTATGCAATTTAGGTCATCATGGTGCTATTGGTTGTTATGATGCTAATGAGTTGGCTGAGATAAAGCAAGAGATGCAGATAATCAAAGTGAAGTTGTAGCATTGGACCTCGAGGCAAGGGAAGATCATCATACAGGTATTGCATGTGGGCATGCAGGTATGTAAGTTAAGGATTTTTATATGCATTAAGTTTATATACATTAGGTTTATGTACATGTCTTTTGATGTTATGGTTACATTCATGATAGATGTTGGTTGATTAGTGTAGTTATATGCACATGTGTCAAATAGTCAAGAATGATAGTAACATGTAGTTGTATGCATTGCTATTGTTGTTTTATATTAGATAACCTGATGATTATGTTGTATGTTGTTTATGAGTATGATATATAGATTATTGTTGTTATATGCTATTAACTTGATGATTAGGGTCATTTCATTGAGATATTGATGTTATAATTTGGATTGGTCATATGAGTGATGGTTATGTTCATTTCCTTAAAGATATGATGTTATATGATTCGAATTGGATCCGAAAACTAGCAAAGTTCTATGACTGTATCAAATTAGGACAGACTTCAAAAATTTATGAACAAAGAGCTATCAGGAAGACCTATAGATAGTGGCAGTTTGTAGTCAACAAGGAATGACGGGGACCTCGGCCAAAGCACGCTGACTAAGGCCCATGGAGACTGTATAGGATGCAAATTGGCAGTTGGGAAGTCCGGATAAAAAAACAGAGGCCGTTTTTGATTTAGCGCTAATCGTGCATCACTGGGCAAAACCCCTCGAGAAGGAAAGGCCCTGAAGCGCTCGGTCACATGGGAAGCTTGGAAACTGTAGGGAAAGCACTACAGCGAAAGGCGGGTTCCACGCTCCAAAATCGATGGAATATCGGAGGCATTTTGGGCGGCAAGCGGATTTGACAGAGAACGAGCGATTCCATACATTGCACGATACGTGTCCAGCGGATGAGAGAGAAAAATTCCTCTCATCGCAGGCTAACGGTCAAGCAAGTCAACCGCGCGATAAGAGTGAACATCGTAGGATCTGGGGGCTCCAGATCTGATGGCGGAGATTGCACCCGAAAGAAACCAGATCTGAAGGGAAAATAAGCTACAACACATAAAAGTCTGAAGTCCGATTTGACTATTGAGTTGGTGGGTGAATCATTTCACAACGTAACTGAAATAATGAACCATTTGAGGAAGATATGGCACAGTTTGAGGGAGGACAAGTGGCTGCTTCCCTATGAGACGTTGCTGATGATGTAGAGACAAGGAACTCCAAACGAACAACAGCAAGTGATCTGAAGGGGCAGAAGAGGAAGCGAACAGTCAAGAATAGATTGGCTTTAAGCCATGAATGGATAGAGAACAAAAGGAGAAGGAGGAGAATAGAGACAAGCGAGAAAGAGATAGTGAAGCAAGAGGCAGAAAAGAAACAAAGAGCTGAGCTAACCTACAGCGTAAGGCAGCATCGAGCAGACAAAAGGCTTGAGAGGTTCAAGCGATCCATGTGAGGACATCTTTCGGGAATTGAGCACCACACTAGACTCATCCCATTAAAGACCAGAGAGGTTGAGACTTGGTAAGGAAAGAGTCTATGCACTCTAGTGGCTTGGGGAATCCAAGAACCACCCTACCAAGCATTATCTGTTTCAGGAGACTCAAGTTGAGCTCCTCATTGTAAATCTCTGCTTTGAAGAAACAATAAAATAAGGCCACCACTGAGAGCTGGACTAGAGATGTAGCCATGGAGAATAGGACTCCTTATTAAATTGTTGTGTTCTTTTATTTGCTTACTGTGTTTCTCTTACTGTTTTCCATTTTCCATGTGTTTGTGTATTTTGCAATCTGATCGATCTGTTGCCTAAGATAACATAGACACACACACCAACACATGAGTCTGTAATACCTTCATTAATTAATTAATTAACTGAGATAACTCACGACTAATTTTCAGATCAAGTGGTATCAGAGCTCTAGGCTGTTAAGGTTAGACAAGCTTGTGTTGGATTTCGCTGTTGAATGCTAACTAGATCAAAGATCAAATTAGGAGAAGGAGAGTTGGTGGAAACTAATCCTGAAATTGGGAGAGTTTATCCTTGAAAGAAAATGTCAGAGGAAGGTTATATAGGGTGAGACCCTCAATTCATAGATAGTTTCCTAGCCATAAAGTCCATGGTAGAGGAGAAGATGAGTCTCATTTCCATGACCACTCAAAAGGCAAAGGGAAAGAAGAAAGCTTTCTCACACCTCCTAATAGCCCTAAAAAGAAGGAATCTTTGATTAAAATAGATGTCAAATTTGATTTACCTATATATGATGGAGAGTTGAATGCAGAAAAGATGGACAATTGGATTAGACAAATTGATGTTTATTGCAGAGTGTAGAATATCGATTCAGACAAGAGCAAGATTTAGCTGGCAAGCCTATGCCTTGGAGGCACTGCCTTGGTTTGGTGGGAAGGCAGGACCCAAGCTGACATGAAAAGACATGGTAAGACTATCTCTGTCTGGAGTGAATTTGTTTCTGCAATAAAAAAGCAGTTCTATCCATTGGACTACATGCAGCAAGCCATGATGAGCTGGCAAACTCTTCGACAGTTGAAAGGGCAAAGTGTACAGGGATACACTAAAGAATTTAGAAAGAGAGCATTGATTCTAGGAATCTCATTAAACTCACTTGAGACTTTGTTGAAGTACATTGGCGGTCTACACAACTACATGAGGCACACCATTCTCATGTTTAATCCCACTAGTATAGATGAGGTATCTGTACAAGCTACTCATCTAGAAGCTAGAGGAAAGAATGGAAGTCCAGAAGTTGGGGGATCATCCCAACCCACTGCAAGCAAGAATAAGGAGAAAAGAAAGTAGAAATGGAAAGAAAGGAAGGCTAACACTGCACATAAAAGCAAGGCTTCATGCACTCATTGTAAAAAGGATGGGCATGATGATGAGCACTATTGGATTTTGCATCCAGAGCTGAGACCTAAGAAATTCGAGGGCAAGAAGAAGAAGATTGTTGTGGCTATTCAGAAAGATTTGGGGTCAGACTCAGGAGATGAAAAAACCATTGCAGCCACAGATATAAGAGGTAAGGATTCTGAAGCATCTACTAGTAATTATGTACAATCTACTATTGATGAAGAAAAAGTCATGAGCTTTTCCATATTCAAGTCATTTCCAAACATAAAAATATTGATACTTTGTTTGATAGTGGCTCACAAGTAAATTTAATTTTTGAAGCAATTGTAAAGAAGTTGGGATTAGTAACTACACCTCACAAGAAACCATACCCATTAGGATGGTTGAATGATAAAGTACAACAACAAGTGACTCAAGTTTTCTTTTGGGTTAGCATTTGTAGATAAGGTTGAGTTAGACATAATTCCTTTGGATATATGTGGAATTGTTTTAGGAAATCCTTACTTGTATGATAGAAAAGCTATTTTCTATAGAGCTGAGAACAAGTATCTACTTGTTAAAGATGGAATCGAATACTTTGTAAGAGCTCATAAGCTCAAGAATAATTATACTCTCATAAACCTAGGGCAGATGAAAAGAATGATAAATTCATGCAAACAATTCTTACTGATGGTTTTAAAGGAAAAGAAACCCGATAAAACCAATGTATTTGAAGGTTTTAATGCTAAACAACAAGCTAAGTTAGAAAAGGTTGTTTCAGAGTATGATGTCTTATTTCAAGAACCTAAAGGTTTGCCACCCAAAAAGGAAATAGTGCATGATATTATTTTGCAGCAAGATGCTCCATTGCCTAACATTGGAATGTACAGGTTGTCCGCTTTAGAGAACACAGAAATCAAGAAGTAGGTGCAGGAGTTGCTCGAGAAATGGTTCAATAGACCTAGCACATCACCATGTTGGTCAACAATCGTTTTGGTAAGAAAGAAAGATGGCTCGTGGAGAATGTGCATTGATTACCGAGCACTGAATAAGATAACAATAAAAAATCATTATCCCCTTCCTCACATAGATGATCTTTTAGATCAATTGAAAGAAGTTTTTTATTTCTCCAAGCTAGACTTGCATAGTGGATACCATCAAGTCAGAGTTGCAGAACAAGATGCATGGAAGATTGATTTCAAAACAAAGTAGGGATTGTATGAGTGGCTGGTTATGCCTTTTGGATTGACTAATGCTCTTGCTACTTTCATGAGATTAATGAATGATTTACTCAGACCTTTTCTTGATGATTTTGTTATTGTGTATCTGGATGACATTATGATATTTAGCAAAATGTGGGAAGAACCCTTAAAGCATGTTAAGAAGACACTAGATGTTTTGAAAAGAGAAAAAAATTTATGTTAAACTCTCAAAATGTGAATTTGGAAAAACATCTCTAAATTATTTGGTTCATATAGTATGGGGTGGTGAATTGAAGATAGATTCCTCTAAGGTGGCAGTCAATGTAAACTGGCCTAAACACAAATCTGCTACAGAATTTAGAAGCTTCTTAGGAGCAACACAATATTGGAGGAAGTTCATTTCCAACTTTTTGTTGGAAATAATACTGAGAGGGGGGGTGAATCAGTATTATCACATCAATAAAACTTTTTCATTTCCATATTTAGATTCATATATGCTACTTCCACAACTTCTTATGATTCAGTTAGTTGATCCTTAATGAGTGCATTAGAACATTATCAACCATATTAACAGTAAACAGGTGCAGTAAAATAGAACAAATCATCACACATAAGCTACACACATGAACACCATGATATAAGGTGGAAACCCAATGTGGGAGAAAACCACATGCTGCAATATGTCTCTATCTTCTTTCAATTAGAAATTCCTTTTACAATGATTTTGTACTGGTGCAGTCCTTTACCAGTACGTAGGCTACAACTTGCAGAGAGCTACAACCCTCTCTCGTTCTCCAGCTTCTCCTGGAAGGGAGCTACAACCCCCTTAGATCTTGTACTAGCCAAGATACTAGTACGTAGGTGCTGGCCTACAGAAGGCTACAACCTTCTCTTTCTTCCAGGGACCACGTTTCATAAATTTTCAGACTGGATACACCTGAAGCACAACATATAATCTGAAAGGCCACATTTCATCCAATTTTCATACTGGACCCATAAATATCATTGAAGCACATAATCAATCAATCTTCTGAATCACCCAATCACCAGATCAATACATATACAAGGATAATATGAGTGTTAGCAACCCGATCTAGTCCATTAGATCCATTACTAGATCTCATCCATCAACACAATCAATCAAACTGAATATGTAGAATACTGACACCATTAAACAGTCATCAGAACACATAACCAACCTGAACCACCTGTAACTTTAAACATCATAGCTCAAATGGTATATGCTACTACAATGAACCAAACCTGCGTACATACGTGCTTTCACCAAAGCCAACCCGCGTACAGATCTATAAATATTCAATCATGACTTGCAGCTATTTCAAACTTAAGTTATACCCAGTTCAGATCATTACAAGCGTCAGTATACAGATCTAGAATAAGCATAATCAACTATATAGAGATAGTTCATTTCAAACCATTTGATCCCGGTCTATCCTTAGATCTTGTTCTCCATCAACCGGTGAGATCCCTCTTTAGCTCAGATCCAGATCTGCACCATAACCCAATCACAATATTCCAGATCTAGATATTCAATAATTCAGATGATGCTTTGTCAAATGATCTCCTTCCTCTTTTATAGCCTTAGTCCTTTCTCAATACCACGGTCCAAAACCATATGATCAAAAAACTGTTGGACTAATACCATGAACCAACCATGAAAGTGCGTGAGATCAACACTTTTGGATGCATTACCACGGGCCAAAACCATAGGATCAAAAACTGTCGAACTAATACCATGAACCAACCATGAAAGTGCGTGAGATCAACACTTTTGGATGCAATACCACGGGCCAAAACCATAGGATCAAAAACTGTCGAACTAATACCATGAACCAATACTTGGGATCAACACTTCTGACGAGGTACCATGGTCCAAAACCATAGGTTCAAATACCAAGGACTAACTACCATGGACCAAAGGTAAGTTCTCCAACATATACGCACTTTTCCTTGCATGAAAGTGCATGAACTTTTTTCTCTACATGCAATACCACGGACCAAAACCATAATAAACCAATACCACGAACCCAATACTTGGGATCAACACTTCTGACGAGGTACCATGGTCCAAAACCATAGGTTCAAATACCAAGGACTAAATACCATGGACCAAAGGTAAGTTCTCCAACATATATGTGCTTTTCCTTGCATGAAAGTGCGTGAACTTTTTCTCTACATGAAATAAACTTTTCTCTGAATAAAAGTGCGTGAACTTTTCTCTACATGAAATAAAATTTTCTCTGCATATAAGTGCGTGAAATTTTCTCTACATTAAATAAACTTTTCTCTGCATAAAAGTGCGTGAAATTTTCTCTACATGGAATAAACTTTTCTCTTCATAAAAGTGCGTGAACTTTTCTCTACATGGAATAAACTTTTCTCTGCATAAAAGTGCGTGAAATTTTCTCTACATGGAATAAACTTTTCTCTGCATAAAAGTGCGTGAACTTTTCTCTACATGGAATAAACTTTTCTCTGCATAAAAGTGCGTGAACTTTTCTCTACATGAAGGAAACTTTGTTGCACTATAATTTATCAAATAAATTTGCTGCATTATAATTTATCATTTGTGTGATTTTCCATCAAGGACAACACTTGTCTCATAATGCCAACACTTTTCCTCAATTGCGGCTCCCTTACATGCTTTAACAAGATTGAAAAAGGTATTTCAGTGGGGAGGCAAACAACAGAAAGCCTTCAACACCTTGAAAGAAAAGATTAGTACAACACCTGTACTAACACTGCCTGATCTTCAAAGACCATTTGAGATCCAAACGGATGCCAGTGACTATGCCATGGGAGCAGTGTTGACACAACACGAAAAACCCATATGTTATCATTCTGAGACATTTAATTCTGCAGTAGTTAACTATCCTACATATGATAAAGAATTGTATACATTAGTATAGAGTGTGAAAAAGTGGAAACATTACTTAATGGGAAAAGAGACAGTAATACATACTAATCATCAACCACTTCAATATATACACTCCCAAACTAAGTTGCAGCAATCAAGACACTATAGATGGATGGGTTTTCTACAACAGTTTCATTTAATCATCAGATATAAAAAGGGCATACATAATAAAGTTGCAGATATGTTATCTAGACCCATTATAAATGCATCTACTATACTTGAGCATAATTCTGTGTTACATGAGAGTTACATTGAACAATATGATCAAGATATAGACTTTAAGGATGTATATGCAACTTTAAGTCAAGGCAAACGAGTAAAAGAATTGGATTATCATGTAAAGGACCGACTCTTATATCATTGTGGGAAGTTATGCATTCCAGAAATTGAAAGAGTAAAGATAATTCGAGAAGCACACACTTCTCTAATATCAGGTCACTTTGGGGTAAGTAAAACAGTTGCATAGCTGCAAAGATTTTGTTATTGGCAAAAAATGAACGAGACCATTTCTAGATATCTAAGAGGGTGTACTATGTGTGCTAAAGCCCAGCAATAGTAAATTAGGCTTGTACACTCCATTACCAGTTCCTTCTCACCCTTGGGAAAGTGTTTCCATGGATTTTGTTGGAGGACTGCCTAAATCTAGGAAAGGTCATGATTATCTGTATGTTGTTGTGGATAGGTTCAACAAAATGTGTGTTTTGATACCTTGTAATAAACAAATTACAGCTGAGCAAACTGCAAAACTGTTCTTTCAACATGTATGGGCTCATTTTGGATTACCCACTTCCATTATATCTGATCGAGACGCCCGATTTTTGGGGAAGTTTTGGTCAAGTATGTGGGAACTGATGGACACCAAATTAAAGAAAAGCACATCTTTTCATCCAAAAACTGATGGCCAGACAGAAGTAGTTAACAAGATAGTGATCCAGTTACTTAGGGGATATTGCAGCAAGCATCCTAAGCTTTGGGATGAAGATTTATGTTATGTGCAGGATGCTTACAATAGAGCAAAACATTCTTCTACATAGAGATCTCCTTTTGAGACCTGTTTTGGGTTCACACCAAGGTCTCCTTTGGATTTTTTCTTTGGTAAAGACACCACAGTTGAGGGACACAGTGATGTGGACATGGCAACTAGGTTCATTGAACAGATCCAAGAGATCCACCACGTAGTACAGGAACAGCTGGAAAGAGCCAAGCCAAATACAAGGCAAGGCATGAAAAGCATCGGATGGAGAATAGTTTCCAAGTTGGTGACCAAGCCTGGTTGTATATCAGCAAGGATAGGATGCAAGGTGAAGGTAAAAAGCTAAAGCCTATCAGGTATGGACCCTTCAAGATACTTGAGAAGATTGGTGAGAATGCTTTTTGCCTTGATCTACCAGCTTACATGCACATCTACTCAGTCGTAAATGCAAATTGCTTGAGATTGTTTGAACCTTCACTAATTGAAGATCTTGAAGAGTAGATTCAATTGCCTTCTATTGATGACCTGTTACCTAAATATATTAATGAATTGCAGGAAGACACAATTCTGGACAGGAAGGTGAGGACGACATGCAAGGGAGATGTTGAGTACCTTAGAGTTGGGCTCAAGGGTTCAAAGCCGTGCAATGCAAAGTGGATAGAGATTGGACAAGTGAGACAATTGTACCCTCACTTAGTCGATGCTTGAAAACCAACTTTTGGTGGTACAAAGGCTTTTTAAGTGGGAATGCCGTGATCCGAATTGGATCCATGAAAACTAGCAAAGTGCTATGACTGTATCAAATCAGGACAGACTTCAAAAATTTATGAACAAAGAGCTATCAGGAAGACCTTTGGACAGTGGCAGTTTGTAGCCAGCAAGGAACGACGAGGACCTCGGCCAAAGCGCGCTGACCAAGGCCCATGGAGACCGTACAGGATGCAAACTGGCAATTGGGAAGTCTGGATTGGAAAATAGAGGTTGTTTCTGATGCACGATTCATTGTGAAAAACCCCTCGAGAAGGAAAGGCCCCGAATCACTCAGCTGCATGGGAAGCTAGGAAACTGTTGGGAAAGCGTTACAGCAAAAGGCGAGTCCCACGCTCCAAAACCGGCGGAATATTGGAGGCATTTTTGGCGGTAAGTGGATTTGGTAGAGAATGAGCGATTACATACATTGCACAACGCATGTTCGACGGATGAGAGAGAAAACCTCCTCTCATCGCGGGCTTACGGTCGAGAAAGTCAACTGCATGATACAAGCGAACACCGTAGGATCTGGGGGCTCCAGATCTGACGACAGAGATTGTGCCTGATAAGAAATTGGATCTGAAGGGAAAATAAGCTACAACACATAAAAGTCTGAAGTCCGATTTGACAAATGAGTTGGCGGGTGAATCATTTCACAACGTAACCGAAATACCAAACTGTTTGAGGAAGCGTTGGTGCAGTTCGTAAGAGGACAAGTGGCCACTTCCCTATGAGATGTTGGCGATGACGCATAGGCAGGGAACTCCAATCGAACAACAGCAGGCGATCCGAAGGGGTGGAAGAGGAAGAGAAAAGTGAAGAATAGATTGTCTTTAAGCCATGAACAGATAGAGAATATAAGGAGAAGGAGGAGAACAGAGACAAGCAAGAAAGAGACAGTGAAGCAAGAGGTAGAAAAGAAACAGAGAGCCGAGTTCACCTGTAGCGTAAGGCAGCATCGAGAAGACAGAAGGCTTGAGAGGTTCAAGCGATCCCTGTGAGGACATCTGTTGGGAATTGAGCACCACATTGGACTCATCCCATTAAAGACCAGAGAGGTCGAGACTTGGTAAGGAAAGAGTCTGTACACTCTAGTGGCTTGGGGAATCTAAGAACCACCCTACCAAGCATTATCTATCTCAGGAGACTCAAGTTGAGCTCCTCATTGTAAATCTATGCTTTGAAGACAAAATAAAAGAAGGCCACCATTGAGAGCTAGACCAAAGACATAGCCCTAGAGAATAGGGTGAACTCCTTATTAATGTGTTGTGTTCTTGTACTTGCTTACTGTGTTTCTCTTATTGTTTTCCATTTTCCAAGTGTCTGTGTATTTTGCAACCTAATCGATCTGTTGCCTAAGATAACATAGACACACACAACAAAACATGAGTCTGTAATGCCTTCATTAATTAATTAATTAACTGAGATCACTCACGAGTGATTTTTAGATCATTATATGTATTGTGTTAACCTGGTTTTGACCTATGTAGATGGTTATTTTTGTGATATTCAGGTATGAACCGACATATTTTTGAGATGGTGTCATACTAATCTATATTTAATTTTCATATGTGTGAATGATAATTGTGTATGAGTTTACGATGTGAACATGTTAGTTAAATATTGTTATGGATATCACTATCTTATGAGTTCCTGAGTTGATGTGCTGTAAATTTATATTGTGCTAATTAGATTGATTGTGCAGACAAGATCGCCTCCCCTGATATACATTAAGGTATGAGTTTTTGGTTGTTTGATTATGATGTCTATTTGGCATTTGAGTGTTTGGTGACTAGTTGATTTATTTAACATGGTATCTTTGCAATTGGTTGAATGATTTATGAATTGCTTAATATGAGTATGTGTTCAAATGATTTTATTTTAAGATGATTGTAATAACATGTATGTGTTGAGACAGTTATGCACTTGAGTATAGTAGGTGATATTTGTAGTATTGTGATTGATGACTATGCATTGACTATGGATTATGACATGATCGTTTGTAAAAGTTGATTTCAAATTAATAGATATGATTGTATTGATATTTTGAACATGTGGTTGACATGTGTGAGCATGATGCAGGGAGTTGCATGGCAAGAGAGGTTGCCATGAAACCTTGAAGAAGGCTCATGTTGATCTTTCCTTGGGAACCATGGGGATTGAGTCATGATGTTTATTGTTAGTATTGTGCTTTCGGTCTTTTATGAATTGTGGAGCTTGATTTGTGGCTTTTTTTTATGTCTAGTGTATGGCCATACCACTTTGTTTGCAGAGTCATGTTGTTATTGGTTTTTATGGTATTCTTCTTGTTTGTTTCTTGTCTTGCCTTTTATGTTTTGAGTCTTGGGAATTGGTTGGGAAAGAGGAAAGTTGATGGAAATTGGGAGAGATGTGTGGTACCCAATCGATGATGTAAGACCTAGATGAAGCTTTGTGCATGAGTAAGTGCACTGAAAGGTAAGACTATGACAGTTGGTTGGACTGGTTGGGTCCATTATGGTAAATGCAAAGTAGCAACGCAGACACAAGAAAGGTAACCAAAAAATGTAAAGTAAATGGATTTGAGTTGTCATATGCTTTGGATATGCTGGGCACTATTGCTCTCAATGTCTGTGCATAAATAAGGAATTTATCTTAACCTAGACCTTATGTTATCTGGTAATTATTTTATGATCTTGATTATGTTGAAGTTTATATATGTATACATGTATGTATGTATATCATTGTCTGACAGGATCATGATTGTTTTATGCTAACGTTTATATAGGTATGTATGTATCCATGTATCTATGTTACTATCTAACAGGGTTGTCAAGGATCATTCTTGTGGAGGAATGATTGCTTATGCATGAGAATAACCTGAAGAGGTTTCTGGTCTTACGAGGAATCAATTGGGAAGAATAGTCACAACAAATATATGAGGTCAGTATCATGTGGATATGATTTGATATTGTATACTTGTATTATGCCTATGTCTATGTTATAACAGGTAATGTTGAAGGATAGCAGTGTGGTCTGTGGCATGCTAGGATAAACATGGATGAAATACCGAAAGCAAGGTTTCTTGTTAAGGACAATATGGTTTTGGATGTGTGGTACTACTGTTATGCATATGTTGTATATGTTGTACATGTTGCATCTATGATGTGTGAACTTGTGGTGTTATGTATACATAGCATGTGTACATGTTATTTATGAAGTGTTATGTACAGGATAGTACAAATAGGGTTGTGGGAATATTGCATATGGGGTATTGTATACATATTGTATTGTCTTCATGATGAATATGCAGTGTTTTGTGCATATGGTGCTATGCACATGTTGGATATGCACTGATGTGTGTAGATGATGCTATGTACATGTATGTAGTGGTATGTACAAGTGGTGTTGCATGTATGTGGTACATTGGTACTATGTACATATGGTGTGGTTTGCATAATTATACAAGTGGTGCTGTGTACACATTGTACAAGTGGTGCTGTGTGCATGTGGTGCTATGTACATATCGTGCATATGGAGTTGTGTACATGTGTTGTCGTGTACATGTCGTACATGTGGTACTGTGTACATGTGGTATTGTGTACGCATTGTATAGCGGTGTAGCGTACATGTGGCATTGTGTACACATTGAGCAGGTGGTGCCATGCACATGTGTTGTTGTGCACACATTGTGCAGGTGGTGCAGTGTACTGGTGGTACTGTGTACATGTTGTAGATATGGTACTGGTGCACGTGTGGTATTGTGTGCATGTCATACATGTTGTTTTATGGGCATGGGATATTATGTGCGTGCATCATGTAGTCATGGTATTGTGGCGTGCATACTCGTTGTGTGGTACTCTGTGTAGGTATATGTATTGGGTGGTATTTCACATTGAGTATAGATGGATGCATTGTATTGTATACACTGGGTGTAGGTGTATGTGTTGTATGTCAGGTGTAGATGCATGTATTGCATGGTGTGGTATGTCGTGTGGTTGTATGTGTGTGATTCAAACTATGTGTCTACGCACATGGTTGAGTAGAAGACACTAGGTGTTTGTTGGGTGTAGCAACTAATTTGGAGTGTGTACGAAATGAAGACAAAAAGTAGAAGCTAAGGATTGATGAAAGGATAAGTATCATCATTTTATTTCAGTTTTATTATGCATGTGATTTATGACTATGGTATATGATGATTATATGGGATCTATGATTCTGGTTTATGATGGTTACATGTGATTTATGATTTTGTTGGTTATGTTTTGAGCTAACTTGATGTGATATTTTTATACATGTTTATTTGGTCAAATATTCTAGTTTGACTTATTGTGATAGGAAGCAAACAGGATTGCAAATGTACCTTCTTAACAAGCTACCAATGAGGTATGATGTGAATTTATTTAAATTTATTTTAAATATATTGGAAGTTATGTTCTTGGTATAGGAATGCATGAAATGCTCAGTTGGGTGGTTGAAATCGACTGCAAGAATTAGCAGTAGCAATAAAGGAATTGAAACATGCAACAGTATGCTGGTAAAGCACTTTAGGAGCAGGGCCATTATGGGACACTGGTACCCAATAGTGTCCATTGATTTCCATGAGCATGCTATGATCGGTATGAGGTTTTGAGGCAGGTATATGCATTGGTCTTTGAATCTTTTGATGCAAGGAAGCCTTGCCAAGGGATGGACTGCCTAGGATGGGGGTGCCAGCAGAACTTGGAAGGTGAGTGACTGCACGGAAGGGGTGACTGGATTTCTGAGGGACTGTGTAGCAGAGAAGGGAAGGTCATGAATGGATTTGTTTTGGTCATTAGCATTGCCAGATGGAATCAGATGCACATTGGGAGTGTGCCCTGGAATAATGAGATGGTAACTGTTATCTGAGAGGACAAGTGGCATGGGATTATAGTGCTAGACATTGGATGCATATTTGAATTTGCAGTGGATTCTAGACTTCCTAGGTAGGAGGTGAATCCTGGTATTACTTTGAGGGTGGAGGTGTGAGCCTCTGGATTCCCTTGTTGATTAATAAAGGCATCATATTCTTTATTTGCTGGTTGAGCAAGTGTGTATATATGTATATGTGTATATCATTGTAAACATTGTGATTAGCTATGTTATAAAGCTCCAATATGCGGTATGGTTTTTATATGATCATGTTTTCATTATGTTTTTTCTTTTAAGTGGGTCATTCATTATAAATACTGCAACGAGCTATGTTATAAAGCTCCATGGGAAGTATGTTTTTTTCAGCAGTCATGTTGGTTATAGGTGTCATTAAACACTGAGGACGATGTTCCCCGAAGGGGGAGGGTTCTGTAACAACCCTAGTGAAAATTCCATGTAAAAATATATAAATACCATGGATGATGGGACACATATTCCAAGCTGAATGGTTCGCAAGACATCCTAGGGGGTGTTAATTTGGTTGTTTATGGCTAAGGAAATTGGCAAAGGCAATGGCTAAGGCATTAAAGAGGCAAAGAGGTATTTTGGCACATTTATTTTTGAAAATAATGGAAATTAGGAGAAAAGGAAGGTAAAACGTCACAATTTGCATGTGAGGAGGAAATGAAGGAAAATAATGGAAATTAGGAGAAAAAGGAGGTGAAAGGTCATAGGTTGCATGTGAGGAGGAAAATGAAGGAAACTAATGGAAAATGAAGAAAATAGAGGCTTCATTAATAAAAAGGCTTCTGAGGATCAATGGTCAAGATATGGCCAGTTTAGATTTGGAGCTCTCTCATTATTCTCTCTCTCTCTCTCATACTCTTGGTTACTTAGAGTTTCCTTGGAGCACTTTGGCATTGGAGAAAGAAAGGAAAAGAAGGCAAGAGGAAGCAAGGATCAAGTAGGGAAAGGGAGGATCAAGTGGCTACAACAGGCTTCATTGCAGGTATCAACTTGCATGTGTATTTTCCTTGCTAGATTTGGCATGCATGGGATTGCATATATTTCATTTCTACCATGGCATGGGTTTTTCTAGGTGTGATAGTATTTTCAGCCTATCCTTGCCATTTCCTGATAGATTTGATGAGATGGGTTCTCTCATGCGTTTTGTGGGGGATGGCCAGATTGGATTTGAAGCCGAGTGGGGTGGATCTTCGAATTGACAAACACATGGTGGTAGTGGTCCCTGAACTAGACTGAGGATGCATGAAGCCACTAGCCTAGTGACCCCTGAACCGAATTATGGGTTGCGTTAAATCCAGATTGTGTGCCTCGGAGGGCCTAGGAATCCTTGTCGGTGAATGGCGGGATATACTGTAAAGGCAAGAGGTGGATTTTCTCTCTGTTGGGCCTAGTGATTCTGGGATGGAATGCACGATAAAGCCTAGAGAGTATGTCTCGGTGTAGGGCCTAGTGATCCCTGGATCAGACTGCGGATGCATGATAAATCTTGAGAGACTAGGAGGCACTCAAATTCCTCACGGTGTAGGCGGAGAACTCCGGTGGCATCCACATTGATTGGTGTTTTTTGATGTGTTATATGAGTCCCAAATTCATGCTTGGAATATGGCACAAGGGTGATTGGTTGAAGAGAGACTTGGCTCAACCAATCTATGGTCGGGTGGAACGTGGTAGTCCCATCACCGGTTGGTTCGTTGCATTTGTTAATGAAAAATTCATTCCCTTTATTTTCATGTGAAAATGCACTGATATATATATGGCTTTTGATGGCTGATACTTTTATTGTATTTCTATTCCTATAATGTTTTTTTTATATGCACATTTACCCCGAAGGTTGTTACATCGTTACTTTTTTATTTCGTTTAGCTATGATTTTATGAATAGTTTAATAATAAAAATCTATATCTTTGTTTTGGCTTATTCTACCGCAACCAATACTTCTAAGTTTATTGAGCCATAAATACACAGGGCAATATATATACATAGTTGAATCGAAAGAAGTATATTATTTAGTGATGGGCATATACTACTCGGCATATTAATGGCTCGATAGCCTAGTAAATAAGCCTACCTTATTTTATTGGCTTAATAAATTAACATCATTGGAATTCACAAATATTTTTGTACTGTTCATGCGTTGGCAACCAATATTTAAGCACAGAATAAACGGATTCCGGAGAATTTGAGACGTTGTTGTCATGGTCGACTATTTTTTTTTATTATGAAGAGACAAAATCAGTTCCAATGATTTTAATTTAGGACCAAGTTCACTTACTACAATTTTATTTAACCTAACTCAATTTGAAAAATAAATTTTAAAACCTAAAAAAAAAATCAATTTTGTATTTATTAAAATTAAAATTTAATATTTTTAAAATATATATTATATTGAAATAAATGTAAAAATTATGTCATCAAAACACATCAATAAAAAATAGATTTAAATTTATCTTAAAATTTTATATTAAATAAAATTTAATTTAAATATTTTGTATTTTTTCGTAAGTTAATTATATTACCTTAGAAAATAGATTATATGGATTGGCCTTACTCAGCTATAGGGGAAACTAGAGTTATTTATTGGAAACAAGAAACAACAATGATAACATAAAACTAAAAGAAGACCACTAAGACGTAATCATAACATTTCAGCCAATTCAAGTGTCCAATGACATCATAGGCTCCAAATCCTTTGCACTCGAGCCATGTGGCACTCTAAGTTTAAACTCACATTGGATATAGCATTGCATGTGGGCTAAGAGAGCTTGCATTCTATCAAGGCTATCTTGAAATTTCCATTTATTTCGGTGGATATCATTGAGAAATGAAATGACAATGTTTTAGCCCTCATGTTTTTTCTTGTAACATCTTTTCCAACAAAGTCTTGAGCTGCCAAAGGAGGTATACAGGAAGTAGGTACAAAATCCTTCTCCCCCTTGAGTGGTTAGGGTCCGAAAGACAACCAGAGACCTCCTTCAATAACTCTGAATCTTAGAATGACTGATGCTCTCGAGTAACCTAAGTCTCCATCCTCTGAATATCCCCCCAAGTATCAGAGCGGTAATTATATAATATGTGGTCATAGCCTCTTGGGCCTGCCATTGGCCATGTGAGTGGATTTTCAGGCCACACCCACTAGCCCCATGGCGTCCATGCCCTCGCTGACGCAGCATGAAGACAACACTAAGCACTAAGGCGATACAACACTAGAACTCCCAATTCCCTAAACTACCACCACTCTAATTAACAAACCACCTGTTATCACCAAAAAATTTATCATTTAGCGTAATTTACTAGCTGGATCGAAGTACACCATGTAAGGGCAATTTTACCATAGTAAAATTCCTTTCACTGTGAGAAATTACTTAATAAACCACATTTGTTAAGTAATTTATAATTAAATCCATAAAGAATAATTAAATAAATCACTATTTATTTAATTATATTCTAGGAATAATTAATTAAACCATTGATTAATTAATATTCCTTGTCATATTTGACCTAGTTATGAAAAATAAAGAGATAAATTTTTAATTATCTTATTTTTCTCTAGGAATAGTTAATTAATCCTTAATTGATTATTATTCCTTGTCAAATTTGACTAAATCCCTTAGGAATAATTAAATAAATCATTATTTGTTTATTATTCCTTAACCATATTTCTTGAGATGATAAATAAATCATTTATTTATTAATTATTTCTAAATAAAAGTTCAAATACTTTTTCCCTCTTAACCAAATATAATAAAATATTCCAAGTGGTTATTTCTAGAATGGGGTTAATAATATTTTTATTTTTCTCATTATTTGAGGATACGTCAATATTCTTTTATAAATAGAAGGGTTTTCCATTCATTATTCACTTTTGATTATTTTCATTGTAGTACTCACTACTGTAATTCTGATTATAATCACTATCACACACCATTTTTCTTCCATTTGAGTTCCCATTGAGCTCAAACATTTTATTTGTCGGGTTTACAGATTATAGAGGAGAGAAACTCTACACAACCTAAAGTTGAGGCAATTCCCAAGATCCCCAAGTGGCCATTATGTCATAACACGACTTCTAACCAAGTTGCCTATACATACAGTATAGTAGACAACTTGGCACAATCAGTTGTTGCCATGTCGACACTGGAAGTACTCCAGTCATGCCCATATCAAAAGAAAGCTCTACTAATTGCTTTGCGTGCAATAGAACCTTCCAACGATCATTTTATTGTCTTCCCAGTTGATACATCAAAGCATCCCCCATTACCTTCATCCATTTCTTTCTAGATACCAATTCGAGTCCTTAATTCCATCATCTCCCGATGCATTATTGACGAAGGTGCATCCACCTGTGTGATGTCCGCTGCCATTTGGAAACAACTTAAGTCACATGAGCTATCCCCATCCACCATCACTTTGCGTGCTTGGGATGGAAATTCCTCCCAGCCTCTTGAAATGTATCACAATTGTCCCATGACTGTTATGGGCAAGACTGTCCATGTAGACATTAAGGTTATTGATGCCCCTTTATATTAAAATATTCTCTTGGGTCGTAGTTACACATATGCCATGTCAGTCGTCACATCTGTAGTTTTCCACAAGATGTGCTTCCCCCATGAAGGGAAGATCGTCACCATCAATCAGTTGACTTACTATGAGCCAACATCCGTGACCTCCCCCGAGTCCATTATCTCGTCAATGTCAAATAAGGAGTCTTCAACTCCTCTCACCAATGTTTCACTCGGAGTCTAAAAAGATTCCTCATTGTTGGGTGCTTTCCCTGGTCCTCACTCTCTCATATTTGAGCCTAGATCTTTAAGTGTTTGCATGTTACAAGCATCACGGGCTGCTCTCAAGCAGTCTGATACATCTAATCAATTATTGGCTCCTCAACACCCTGTTGTTACCCTCTTAACTGAGCCATTCGGATCCACCCCCTAGGACCTCCTCCATTTGTGGATGCCTCCCCTATGTTCCCACCAGGAACTTTTTCTCCAGGTATCAACCATCCAGGAGTTGTTCTGCCAGGACATTACCCTGCAGGGCATATACCTTTCTTGTTTCCTCCTCCGGGAATATTTTTTGTCCCTATCATGGATTTGCTTGTCCTCCCTAATATAAATTTGGGGATCCAAGTATGGTACATTGATCCCCCTGCAAGCACTCTGTCTGGTCAGCTATGACCATATCATGCTTTGACCCTAGTTCAATCGGTCCCCACGGCCCCTACCGCTACTTCAGTTCCATCACAACCTCAACAAGAACCCACTCCTGCTGCGAAAGCATCCGGAAAGGGGGGCAAAACCAAGAGGAAATAACCTAAGGACAAGACTCCTTAAGCTCCTCCAGCCCCCAAGGCCCTAAAGTTGTCACCTCTGTGTGCTTTGTGTAAAGTTGTTGGGCACGCCACCAATAATTGTCCTGAACTTCCTCATCTCAAACCTTTGGTTCATGAAACTTTCCCTAAGTAAAATATTCCTAAAGTACATGTTAACTTACTAGGTCCAACCAAGAAACTCAGAACATTACGCACAAATCACTCTTGTACCTTGTGCGATCATCATGGTCACTATTCTCATTGTTGCCTTTGTCTTGATTAATTTCCCGATTGCCTTGAGGTGCTTCACGAATACGAGACCACTCGTAGTGGATCACCTACTCCTCTACCCATGGATTCTGGTACCATTAGTAAACCAGAACATGGGGACTCTGGTCCCACCATCGTGATCCCTCCGTCTGATGTCGAGATGATGTACTCCATAGACCATATCCTTTACCTGTCATCATCCTTGAGTTCCTCGTAGGAAAACCTTTAAGAGATTTTTGCATGCACTTCTATCAAACCTCTTCGATAGAATCCCAGGCCTCAACATCCATAGATCCTCTGTCTACTAGCTCATCGTCTACCATTCCAAATGATGCATATGTGGACCTTCTTTCTCAGGATGATGCTCTAGGTACCACCACCACATCATGTAGTCAATATTCCTCTCATCCCCCCATATTCAATTTTGATGAGGATATCAGGGAAGCCATGACTACCCCTGATTATCCTTGGGATGATATGCACCATCGTGCGTACTTGCTTCCATATTTGGATTCCACCACTCTAAATACTTCCAGTATGCCCATCACATACTGGGGGGCACATAGGCCCCTACATCGCCTTATCATCCTTTGGAGGATCTCATGCCAAGCTGGGAAGAGATGCTTGAATCCCTTTTTTTAGCACTCAAAACACACTAGAGCTCCACAAACTCCCCTTGGTAGGGAGCATCATTCCAAACTTTACATACCATAACAATCCCCTCCATCACATATGGTTGCGGCTAGTATCCCATGCTTGGGGGAATCTTGTTCATTCGTTGGCCATTTTCTCAATTGATTAACATAAGTCTTGGCCTAGATCCCATCGAATGTAGGTATGGTCTATTATCCTCCCATTTCTTGGATAGTTTTTCCTACCAGCCTCTTCGTCGAGCCATATGCACATCGCATATCGTAGATGTTTGATACAATATCTTCAAATATTATACTATATGTCCACATAGTCCCCATGTTTGACTTAGTGGGTGAGAATGATTCTAGACCTCCTCTAGTAGTTCATTCTCGTTTTCCTCTTCCCTTAATTCTTCACCAGGAACCATCGTTCCAAGAAGAATTAAGGACATCTTTAAACAAGTAAGGCCACTTGCCTAAAAGTCGCAGATCTTGATTCTGATGCTCAGTTTGTCTACTACAATCTCCATAAGATTTAGGGCATTCTCCTCCTCTCAAATTGGAGGGAAAACGTCCTTTCAGAGAAAAACCCACAGTTTTTTTGTCTCCCATTGTGACCAAACCATAGCTCAGTTTTATGAACCATCAACACCGTTGGAAAGCTCTCATCGAGTACTATAATGGGTCTCTCTTATTTTTTATGATTTGACACTTCACCAGGAAGCCATTTTTCCAAGAAGGGTCACTTCGTCGCCTCTCAAAATCAAATTTCTTCATATGTGATGCTTGTACTTTGGTGACCACCTTCCCTTAGCACTTTTCATCTCACATGTTGATTTTTGTCATGAGTAACCACCATTTAATCATGCTTTCATGGTCCCCACAGGGCCTATTCTATGTGGCAGCATCATCAAGTCACCCTTGTTCAAGAGCATCCGCGATGAGTCACCTTTACATCCATGGAGTCTATTTCATGTCCCATTATATATTGTAATAGTATTCCATCCATATTTACATACTGTTCATCCTATGTTGCTCATTTTGGCCTCCAGTCACACTGTTCCCCATCCCCTCCGGAGTTGAGTTAGTCATTGCCAGGTCAACCATGCACTTTATGCTCAGATAAGGGAAGTTGTCTTTTTGTCCCTTAGTCCCACATTTTCCATTGTCCCTGGTGTCAGTCCATCAGTCACATTAATATTTTCCCTCATTCCTTAGTTGAGGATCCTCATTGCCTCACCTATCACGGGCCATATTTTGTCGACATTAGCTCATCTATTCCAGATGAATGACCTAGAGGGCAGAGTATCTTGGTTCCAGCTTCCACCCTTTTTCGACACCTCAGATCAAGCAAAGGGACTCCTCATTTCCCTTTGACTTCGTTGTTTCATGTTCATGATTCATACACTTGATGGTCCAATGATGTGGCATATTGTACCAGTGATTCCTGGGTGTGTGTGAGATGTTTCAGCTCTCATGAGGGGGTGCCCCTTCAGGTAGCCCCCCACATGCCCGAATGCCTTCATATTATGCTACAACAATAGACGAAGTTTCACAAATTTGATGGGTTCAGTTCCTACCGATCGCAGTGTTCCTAACATGCACGTCTCCTTCAAATGATCCATTCAGTTTTGCAGAGCCCTTCCATATTCAACAGGGCTTCTTCGGTTGTTCTGCCCTCCCTCCCACCCATTTTTTGAGGGAAGGGTCATTATATATCATGTACTCAGATGATATTGTATTCAGTCATGGCTCATGTTTTTTTTAGGTGCATTATTTATATGGGACACATTGTATTATTTTCTGGCTCAGTTATACTAGCGTATCATGTACCATTCAGCATGTACTTCATTGCTCAGTTTTATGTTTCTGGGCACATCATTATTTTTGTACTAAGTTATCTCAGCGGGTATAGGTAGGCCTCCCTTGCCTCACTGAGATCCAATACCACAACATAAAAGGAGACTTGCATTGGTCTCTCCCCCTCTATCCCTATCCTCTTTCACTTTAGCTCTATTTGTCTCTCTCTCTCTGACTCCACTTTGTTGTCTAGTGATTGTGTCTTTACAACGTACTTCAGTCATATGTTTTGCTCCTAACACTCGTACGTTTGGGAGAAATCTGTTATCACCAAAAAATTGATCATCTAGCCTAATTTACTAGATGGATCGAAGTACACCATGTAAGGCCAATTTTACCATAGTAAAATTTCTTTCACTATGAGAAATTACTTAATAAACCACATTTGTTAAGTAATTTATAATTAAACCCATGAAGAATAATTAAATAAATCACTATTTATTTAATTATCTTCTAGGAATAATTAATTAAACCATTGATTAATTAATATTCCTTGTCATATTTGACCTAGTTATGAAAAATAAATAGATAAATTATTAATTATCTTATTTTTCTCTAGGAATAATTAATTAATCACTAATTAATTATTATTCCTTGTAAAATTTGACTAAATCCCTTAGGAATAATTAAATAAATCATTATTTGTTTATTATTCTTTAACCATATTTCTTGAGATGATAAATAAATCTTTTATTTATTTACTATTTCTAAATAAAAGTTTAAATCTTTTTTCCCTCCTAACCAAATATAATAAAATATTCCAAGTGGTTATTTCTAGAATGAGGTTAATAATATTTTATTATTCCTCATTATTCAAGGATAACTCAATATTTTGCCATAAATAGATGGGTTTTCCATTCATTATTCACTTTTGATTATTTTCATTGTTGCAGTCACTACTGTAACTCTTATTATTATCACTGTCGCACACCATTTTTCTTCCATTTGAGTTCTCATTGAGCTCAAACATTTAATTTTCTTGGTTTGCACATTATAGAGGAGAGAGACTCTACACGAGCTAAATATGTTTGAGGATAGCAAAGAACCCATCCCATAGAGGGGGACTGGTAACATTTGTTTGTTCCCTTCACAAGTGTTATAATAAAATCTATTCTTTGTATATCTGGTTTCGATTGGATTATTGGAGTTATTATTGTTTCATTTTTTGTTTAAATATGATTGTGGCATAGATCAGGACTTTGTCATGTTTTGTTTCAATCCGTTTTTGCAAATATACAATGTTTAACAGCCATTTATATTGTTGAAATTGTTTGCCATCCACAATCTTAAGTGTTTTCTTTTCGTACACCTTTGAGAAGAAACCACTACAGCATCACCTCTCAAAAGACAACAACAAAATGAAATATGAGAGACAAACTACTTGACCCCAGGGGTCCTTAGACCAATAGCTTGCTAAATCCAAGGATTTCCTATACAAACTCAAATACATGCACCTAGATTCAAAACTATATCAAGCTAGACCATCAAACAAGTCCCCAAGAAATAACACCCCACATCCAATGCAGGTAGTTGCTACTCCTTGAAAGTGAGACAAAAACTCTAGACAAGAAAGAAAGGGACCAATAACAATTATCCTCACATAGCACACATTGAACTAAACACAGACAAACACTAAAAGAAGAGGAGAATAACAACCAGATAAAAAGATTATGAGGTTAATGTCATAGAAAGGAGCCTCGATATGAACAATCAGGAACCCCACATTTGAAGTCCATTCAATTCCATCTTACTATTAGTCTAAACATTCAAACCAAGATTTGTATTCTACCTTCCTACCCCTTCTTTCTAAAACTCCCTCCACCACCCACATATCCAAGGATTGATCAACACAATACCTCCCCATCCCAGCAGGTGATCAAAAAAATTTCGTGAATGCTTTCAAACAAAAATATCCATTATACAGGACCTTTTACTGACACATATTTCCATGTGAAATCATGAACACTGTGAATGCATAAACAACACTTAAAAAAACCATCAAAATAAAATAAGGAGCAAGTAAGAAGCAATCAAAAACACACGATATGATAACAAAGTTCATCCAGTGTAAATTATGCCTCCGAGCCATGTGTTGGGACAGGGTCCCCTGGGGTAAATTTTGTGACTAATTTTGTTATATTTATAAAGTCTCTACATAGCAGTCAAAAGGGACTTTAGTCCCTAATTTTTTTAGAAGATAGGATGTTTTATGACCCGCCCATGGTTTGTGAACCATGGTATTGTAAAAGAAGAAGCTATAAAAATGGGTCATAGTGAGTCATAGGAGGAAACTAGGAATTGAAGATAATTGTATGGGCAAGTAGTCTGAGGCAAAAAATTATTTTTTTTGTACTTAGGCGAAGGGGAAGGATCTTGCAGCTGTGTGTACATAGACCTTGGTAAGTCCACAAGCTGACTGCACAGGCCCCTGCAGTTGTGTGCGTAGGGAATAAGAGTCTGTAACAGAAGGATGATATCTAATAAAGACTATTTGGGAATGATATTTGTGTATCTGTGCCTTTATGTTTACTTATAAAATTTCAGTGTATTCATTCTATTTTATGCAATTATCTGAAGAAACACTTAATTGATGCGAGAAAGTGGTAAATCCACATGTTTAATTGATGTTATGAATGTTTAAGGAAATCATCGCAGGGGTATAAGTTGTTATCTGAATATATCTTAATTTCTGCATTTCAAGGGTTAGGTTTTGCGAAGGTCGAGATAAATCCATAAAAGTAGTTGAAACCCATCACACAGACCTTTAGATGCAAAAACTTGGTTTTTTCATCCCCCTATACTACTTCCAATTAGACTGCAACCTGCGCTATGTGGGTTGTTGCCGAAAGGGCCAGTAGTGAAGGGTTTTTTTGGTTGGCACAACTAACTCTGAACTTGGGTCTAGACCCTCTCAAGCCAACAAATGGTTCCATTGTCGAGACCGGGATCTTTTATAGGAATGTGTGATGTTGAATAAATGGTTCCCAACTAAGAAATAAATCAAGAAGTGGATAGGTCAGAAGCTGCACGAATTTGCAGCTTAGGAAAACAGGAATGCGTGTCTGTCGAAGGAAGAGTGGTTGAATAGATATCTGTATACAGACGAACATGAAATTTTCTTTTGCTCTTTTCCATGTGAATTACAATAGTGGTTATCTAAATTGGTAGACAATCAAGGTACGTGGAAGTTGGACAACCCTTTTGTGTGGACTCCAGAGTTGGTAAGGAATCTAGAAGCTTTAGAAAACAAGATTGTAAGGGCTGTCATTTACTGGATCGATAGCATTTTGGGTGGATTCATCATTGAGTTCGTGATCGATACATCTGTAAGTTATAGTGAAGTTGAACAACAATTCTTCAAAGGACCAAGCGGTAAGTATACGAAGTCGCTGAAAACTTGGATTAAAATTATATTGTGTAAGAAAAGGGTTATGCCATTAAATTGATGTTTAGAAGATCTCTGACGAGAGCTATGTGAAGTGGAAAAACATTCAGAAGAGATCTAGATTCAAGTGCTAAGTACAATCCTCTGTTGGGACGTCTGATAATGACGAAGAAAGTAGTATCCTGAGGACATGTCTAGGTGTGCTACAGATGGTAAGAGAGGGTATCGCGGGGATAACACATCCATCCAATCCACCTCCACCATCACCTCCACCTCACACACCTACACATACACCTACACCTCCACCTCCACTATTCAACACGGCCAACGTGATGAAGATGCCCATATTCAGCGGCCTGTGGACAGAGGACCCTGGACAATTTTGTTTTGTAGTAGATGCTATGTGGAAGTCATAGAAGATTACAACAATGCAAGATAGAGAACTAACTTGGTATATTAAGTATTTCTTGGCTCATCCAAATACAACACTGGACGAAACAAAGAAAGTGCTCAATAATGAATTCAAGAAGCCTAAGTCACAAGCCTAGTCAGTGACAGAGGTCAAAGAGATCCAGCAAAAGGTAAATGAGTCTGCATGGGACTTTGATCAGAGGTTGAAATGTGCTCCAGCAGGCTAATATGTAGATCAAGGATGATCAACATAGGGATTGGTACATTGCTTCGTTGTTAACCCATCTTAAATTGCCTCTTTCACAACAGAAAATTGGCACACAGGCTGAAGCATTAGAGATTGCTATGAGATTGGAAGCTTCACCCATTTAGGATATGAATCTGGGGGTGCAACAGATTCAGTCGCAGTTGGCTAGCTTACATATGGAGTTGTAGAGCCTCAAAAAGGGAAAGGAAGTCTAGATTGAGGTTCACACAAAATTTTGGTGCTTGAAATGCAAAGGCCATGGTCATGATAAGGACCATTGCTTGGTCTATCAGAATTATCTTATTGGGGGAGGCCTTATCCCCCTGAAGCCAGAAAATACCATTGGGCTGAGCACAGGAGTAGCACCATGGTGCATTATTTTTCAGATTACAAGACAACATGTGACAGATAATTGTCATCTACTAAAAAAATTTGTACAGACCCCCAACAGTTTTTTTGCAATTTCTGCAAATTTGTAGGTCATGATGAGCGTCATTGTCGAAGTTATGAATTAATGATGGATAGAACCCCTACATATAGAATGCAGGTAGAGACTCATCCTCAACAAGATCAGGGTGCAATTGCAGCACACAGAGGATTCCAAGGCTGAGGAAGAGGGTGAGGGGGAGGAGCTGGAAGGGGTCGTGGTTAGATCATCTATTACAATTATGGGAAAGTGGGTTATTTTGCACGTGATTGTTAGAATCCAATGCACCCCTCATGTTAATATTGTCACTAGTTTGACCATGCCATAGAAGACTGCTCTGTGCTCATTGCGAAGATGCAAGAAAAGAATACTCAGGCTTAGTAGCCTACCTAGAACATCTAGATGATGAGATCTGAACCTTGCGAAGAAGGCCCTAGTGTTAATATTGTCACGAAAAGTGGCATAGCTACCGAGGAAGATAAAGGGAAGCAACTCGAGGAGAATGTATGGGTTCACAAGGCTACTGATAAGGAGATAGGATTCAATGTAAATAAGGTGAAGGAAATTTTTTTTGAAGAAAAAAGGAGCTTCGCGGAAGCGGGAGCTTATACATCAAGGTCTCAAAGTACAAGGATGTCTGAAGAGACCAATACTACGCAGGGGGAAGACCCATCATTATTAGCATCATTTTTAAAAACTTGCATGAAAATCCTAAGGGATAAGAAGGCAGTAGAAGGATTGGAAGAATTGATAGATAACTACATTGGCAAGAATAACCCATTGTCAGAACAACATGTGGTACACAAGGTGGGAAAGAGTAAGAAAAGGACTAGTTGCAAAATGAGATTGACTGCGCAGATTGGAGAATACAAAATGTACCAGGTAATTCTTGATTTGGGGTCTGATGCAAAATTTCTACCAAAGAAAACTTGGGAAAGAATGGGAAGACAAATGCTAAAGTGGTGCCTGATCCACCTAAAATGGTCAATCAAAAAAATATTATTCATATGGGGTGCCTACATGGAGTGATTATAGATATTGAAATGGTTTGCACCATAGCCGATTTTGATGTGAATGTGGCCATCAACCTAAAGAAGCACAGTATGAAATTTGAAAAGAAAGAACTAAGGGTTATTGTGCCACTAGATCCAGCTGAAGGTGCGCGATATACTGAACCAGTCTGTGATTAAGAGGATGATGATGATATTGAGCAGATCTCTAAGCTAACTACACAGGATGAAGATTGGATCCACCCTACGGAAGATGGGAAAATTATGTAGGAGAAGGAAAACTCCTGTAATTTAGATTCTGATGAGGAGCTCGAGCATTGGAAAAACTGATTGCATGAAGTAACATCGTCGTGCTGCAATAGGCTTACCAAATCGCTACAATGTATATCCACCGAGGTACGTAATTTACTGTATTATGATGTTCTAAAGGATGTCAATTTATTTCAGGATAAATTTGAAAGGGATGTACCAAAGGAACATTGATTCCAAGTGCTAGACATTGTTGGCATTATGATTCAGGTGTTGTCCTTGATGGCAACCCATTCAGGTGATAGATCACTATTCTTGATGATCAGCTCTCTATTTTTAAGAAGGACGCAGGCAATCTGTTCAGAAAGTGCGTCCCCGCAGGTATACCATGCAGAACCCGCATCCAGGGACGCAGGCCAGCCGTTCAGGGGGTGCGTCCACCCAGTGCACACATTTCAAGACAGAGAAAAGCACGTGGGGGTTTCTTGTGTGGTTTCTAGCCGACGGTTTTGTGTTTCTATGGTGTCGGCTCGTGGTATTGTTCCATGTTTTGGGGAGGAGCTTGCCTATATAAAGCAAAGGAGTTCATTTGGATTAATCATGTTTTTGGTTGAACATCTTATGAGGGTAAGATCTGGTCTAGATCTAAACAAGGCGAATCTGATGGACCGAGATCTCTTTGGCTCTTGCTCGGATCTGCAGATCTGATTGTCTGGGTTACTTCTAAAGTCCTGAAATCATCTTTGCCCAGAGGGACGCAGGTGTAGTAAGGGTTCAGGTGCGTCCGGGACGCAGGAGCGAAGCATTTCAGGTGCGCCGGACGCAGGTGCAGGAAGGGTTCTGGTGCGCCGGGACGCAGGCAGTTCAATAGACTCAGTGCGAGGGACGCAGGCTAGCAGTTGAGCAGGGTGCGTCCGGGACGCAGGCTAGCAGTTGAGCAGGGTGCGTCCAGGGACTCAGGTCAGCAGTTGAGCAGGGTGCGTCCGGGACGCAGGCTAGCAGTTGAGCAGGGTGCGTCCAGGGACTCAGGTCAGCAGTTGAGCAGGGTGAGTCCAGGGACTCAGGCTAGCAGTTGAACAGGGTGAGTCCGGACTCAGGCTGGCAGTTGAGCAGGGTGCTTCCTTCTCTTAAAATCCTTGTTTATCATTGTTGTGTTCTGGGTTTTGGTCCTATTATTGTTGATATGGTTACTACAGTTAATTGGGTGATTCTCTTACACTTGATGATCAATTAATGCTTATGGATCCAGTTTGAAAATTTATGAAAAGTGGTCCTTGTATGAAAAGAAGTAGGGGGTTGTAGCTCCCTTCCAGGAGAGACTGGAAAACGAGAGAGAGTTGTAGCTCTCTGCAGGTTGCAGCCTGCGTACTGGTAAAGGACTGAACCAGTACAAAATCATTGTAAAAGAATTTCTAAATTGAAAGAAGATAGAGACATATTGCAGCAGGTGGTTTTCTCCCACATTGGGTTTCCACCTTACATCTTGTGTTCTTTGGTGTGACTGTCTATTTTCTTTGTTCATGCTCATTATTTTATGGTACTGATATGCAAGAATAATTCAAAAGATCAAATAAGGAAAATTTGTTAAATTGCTAGATAATACTGATTCACCCCCCCTCTCAGTATTATTTCCAACAATTGGTATCAGAGCAGGTCCTTCAGAAAAGCTTGATCGCTTGAAGGTAGATCGTTCATCATGAGCAACTACGAGAGAGAAGCATCAATCAGGCCACCGGTTTTTGATGGGACAAACTTCAATTATTGGAAGGTAAGAGTTACTGCATATCTTCAATCTCTTGGTACAGAAGTTTGGGACATTGTAGAAACAGGCTATGCTTTTCCTTCAGCTACTCCTACAGATCCAGCTGAGAAAAAGAAGTATGAAACAAATGCAAAAGCAGTCAGTACTCTATTAGGAAGTATATCCCAAACAGAATTCATGAAGGTAATGCACTTCAAATCAGCAAAAGAAATATGGGACAAAATGATCACGAGCTATGAAGGAGATGAACAGGTAAAACAAGCTAAACTTCAAACTCTCAGGATTCAATATGAGACTCTCAAGATGTATAATGATGAAAGTGTGGCTAATTATTTTCTTCGGGTAGATGAGATTGTTAATTGTATGAAAAATTTGGGTGAAGAAATAAAAGAGTCTATAGTAGTTCAAAAGATTCTAAGATCATTATCCCCCAAGTTTGAATCTAAAGTATCTGCAATAGAAGAAAAAGAAAATCTCCGTGTTCTCACTATGTCTCAGCTACATGGAATTCTAACTGCTTATGAAATGAGAAAGGGAGGTCCATCAGACAGAAGGGAGGCTGCTTTTAAGGCATCAGGCAAAGAAGATCACTATGAAGCAAGCCATGTTCCAGAAGAAGAGGAAGAAGAATCAAATTTTGTCAGAAATCTTCAAAGGGGTTCTAGAAGGTTCAGAGGTAAGCTACCTTTCAAATGCTTTGCTTGTGGAAGAGTAGGTCATTATGCTGCAAAATGTCCTTATAAGGATAAAGGAAAGGAACCAGCTAGATGGAACAAGAAACAAAGTGCAAATAAGAAAAGCTACTACACCCATGAAGATAGTGATGGCTTATCAAACAGTGATGAAGATGAACAAGGTAATAAATATAGGTTGTTAATGGCATTTGAAGATGATGATTATGAGGATGCTGTAGATGTGGATAACCTTTATGATGAAATTACTAGACTCAAGAGATGTATAGAAGAAAAGAACATGATCATTGATACTCTACAATTTCAAATTGATGAAAAGGAAAAACATATTGAAAAATTAGAAGGTGAAATTGTTGGTCTTAGAAAAGAAATTGAGAAAACAAAAGATATTAATCTCAAGTTTGTCAAAGGATCTGAAACTTTGGATGAGATTATCAGTGTGCAGCGGTCTCCACTAAATAAGACAGGTCTGGGCTATAATGGAGAAACTTCTCAAGCATCCACTTCAAAAAGTTATCTTGATGCAGCAAGAAGAAATGAGCAAAAGCACAATGAAGATCATCAGGTAAAGCAGGGACAAACTTCAAACAGAAACTATCAGGGGCAATCAAGCTTAAGGGTGAACAAAAGCCACAACCAGCCACAGGTAAAATATTCCCAGTTTGGTTCAAAAATAGATGAAAATAGAAATTACAATCAGTTGGCTGGTAGATTCAATAACCGCAGAAGCTTCTTCAATGGACAATGCTTTTCTTGTCATAACTTTGGTCACAAAGCAGCTCAATGTGTTGCGTATAAAACAATCATGACTAGGGAAGCTCAAAAACAAAGAAGTATGACAGGGATTACAAAAAAGACCTATAACAGCTTTTCGGCTCTTGAAAATGAAGTTGAATGTTCTATTTGCAATAATTTTGGTCATGAAGACTTTGAATGCAGAAGCAGGTTTCAGGAAAGAAAGGAACAAGAACGGAAAAAGGAACAAGCCTCAGGAACCAAAACATGGAGAATAAAGGAACCTCAAACAGAAAGATGTGGGATAGCATTTTATACAGAAGGACAGGAAAATCTATGGTACATTGACAGTGGATGTTCGAAGCATATGACAGGTGATAAAGAAAACTTGAGTCTTATTCTATTTTAGAAAAAGGAAAGAAAGTCTCTTTTGGAAATGATACTCCTGCAACTATAAAAGGAAAAGGTATTGCTCCTTTAAAAGAAGATGTTAAGGCTGGAAATGTTTTGTTTGTTGATGGATTGAAGCATAATCTACTAAGTGTCAGCCAGATGTGTGATCAAAGAACCGAGGTTATATTCAGATCAAATGGATGTCTTGTTCGTGATCTTGATACAGGTAAAACAGTTCTCAAAGGGAAAAGAACTCCAAATAATCTATACATATTTGAAGAAGGACAACAACAATGCTATCTAAGCAAGGATGAAGAGCACTGGTTATGGCATCGAAGGTTGGGACATCTAAGCTTCTCTCAAATAAGGAAAGCATGCAAATATCAGGCAGTTCGCGATCTTCCAGATATCAAAATTCCTGACAACACCATATGCAGATCATGTCAGTTTGGAAAACAAACCAGGACTAACTTTCCAGAGAAAGAAGGATCAGCTAGCATGCCTCTTGAGCTAGTACATACAGATGTATGTGGACCATTCAGGAAAAGAACACCTAGAGGAGAGGAATACTTGATATTATTTATTGACGATTTCTCCAGGTTTGTTTGGTTAGGACTTATGAAGCACAAAGATGAAGCATTCGAAAAATTCATATCCTTCAAAGCCTTGGTTGAAAATGAATCAGGTCACAAAATTAAGTGCCTCAGATCCGACAGAGGTGGGGAATTTACTTCAAATGAATTTTTCGATTTCTGTGATGAACATGGGATAAGGAGAGAATTCTCTACAGCTAGAACTCCTCAGCAAAATGGAGTTGTTGAAAGAATGAACAGAACAATCCAACAAATGGCTCGTGCTATGCTTGATGAATCAGGAACTCCCGCAACTTTCTGGGGTGAAGCTGCACATGCTGCGGTTATTATTCTCAACAAGACAAATGTTCGGGTGAAAAGCACTCAAACTCCTCATGAGCTCTGGAGTGGTAAAACTCCTTCAGTAAAGCATTTCAAAATCTTTGGGAGCAAATGCTATATCAAGAATACTGAGGAGCAGCTTGGCAAACTTGATCCTAGAGCAGATGAAGGCATTCTTCTTGGCTATTCTCCACATAGCAAAGCATACAAATGCTACAATAAAAGACTTGGCAGAATTGTTGACAGCATTGATGTAGTGGTTGATGAGAAGGGATACATTCCTAGGCAAATACATCGTGAAGACATCGAAGAAGATGAAAGCTACCCTCAAAGACAGAATGATGAAGAAGAAGAACCTCAAGAAGAATCTCAAGAAGAACCTCACGAAGACGCAGAAGAACGAACAAGAATAGAAGAAAAGACTCCATCCAGATATGTTCAGAAGAACCATCCAGAATCTCAGATCATGGGACAGAAAGAAGCAGGTATACAAACTAGAAGAACAGTTGCAGAAGCTTCAAGCTATTTGGCATTACTCTCCTCTACTGAACCACAAAATGTGAAAGAGGCATGCAAAGATGAATGTTGGGTGAAAGCAATGGATGAAGAACTTGAGCAAATCGAAAAGAACAACACTTGGGAGCTGGTTCCTAGACCAAAGGATAAGAATGTTATCGGAACAAAATGGGTCTTCAAAAATAAATTGAATGAAAATGGAGAAGTAATTAGAAACAAAGCCAGACTTGTTTGTAAAGGGTATGCACAGCAAGAAGGAATAGACTTTGAAGAAACTTTTGCTCCTGTTGCAAGACATGAGGCCATCCGAATGTTCCTTGCTCTCTCAAGTTTTCAGAACTTCAAAGTATTTCAAATGGACGTAAAATCAGCCTTTCTGAATGGAGACTTGGAAGAAGAAGTGTACATTGAACAGCCAGATGGATTCATTCTTGGAAATGATCCAAATCTTGTATGCCGATTGAAAAAGGCTCTCTATGGTCTCAAACAAGCCCCAAGGGCTTGGTACTACCGGTTGGACAAATATCTTCATCAACAAGGTTTTTCAAAAGGTTCAGCAGATAGCAATCTATATATAAAAGTTGAAAATGACAAATTGCTAATACTTGTTGTGTATGTAGATGACATTATTTTTGGCAGCAACGAAGAAGCTATGAGTCAAAGCTTTGCCTCAGTCATGCAGAAAGAATTTGAAATGTCCTTGCTAGGAGAACTGACATACTTCCTTGGTTTGCAAATCCAACAAAAGGAAGGAGGAATCCTTTTATCTCAAACCAAGTATCTCAAGCAGATTTTGAAGAAATATGGCATGGAAGATGCAAAACCAGTATGTACACCCATGGTCACAGGATGTAGTCTTAGTGCAAATGATGAATCTGCAGCAGTACATCAACCAACCTACAGATCTATGATTGGAAGTTTACTATATTTGACAGGTACCCGACCGGACATCATGCATGCAGTTGGAATAGTTGGAAGATTTCAGGCAAATCCGAAGGAAACTCATCTTCAGGCAGTGAAGAGAATTTTCAAATATCTTCAAGGGACTCAAAATTATGGCTTATGGTATCCTAGAGATACAGATCTCACTCTTCATGCTTATACAGATGTAGATTGGGCCGGAAGCGTGGATGACAAGAAAAGCACAAGTGGTGGTGCGTTCTTTATGGGTTCCAGACTGGTATCTTGGTTCAGCAAGAAACAGAGTTCAATTGCCTTGTCTACAGCTGAAGCAGAATATGTTGCTGCTGCATCTTGTTGCACCCAACTCCTTTGGATGATGCAGACTTTGCAGGATTATCAAATCACTTGTACACCTCCAATCCCTATCTTATGTGACAACACAAGTGCAATCAGCATCTCAAAGAATCCGGTTATGCATTCAAAAACCAAGCACATACCAATCAAGTACCATTTTCTCCGGGAACAAGTACTTGAACAGAAGGTCAAGTTGGAGTATGTTCCTTCTAAGGAACAAGTTGCTGATATTTTCACCAAACCGTTGCCTAGGGACACTTTTGAATACCTCAGGCAAAAGCTGGGGGTTGTTGATGCATCATCTTATTGTTGAACATCTTCTTATTGGTGGTATAAGCTCAGGGGGAGCACATAATGCATTGTTGGCATTATGGAGAAGGAGATCTTGGAAATAGCTGCAATATGTCTCTATCTCTTTCATGGTGGTATGTTGCTGCAGATCAGGTTCATAGGGGGAGCATGAGCGTAGGGGGAGCATACCCTTTGCCCTTGATGTCAAAGGGGGAGAATGAAGCTGAAGATCATGAGGTTGCCATCAAGTCCAAAGGGGGAGATTGTTGGCATTATGATTCAGGTGTTGTCCTTGATGGCAACCCATTCAGGTGATAGATCACTATTCTTGATGATCAGCTCTCTATTTTTAAGAAGGACGCAGGCAATCTGTTCAGAAAGTGCGTCCCCGCAGGTATACCATGCAGAACCCGCGTCCAGGGACGCAGGCCAGCCGTTCAGGGGGTGCGTCCACCCAGTGCACACATTTCAAGACAGAGAAAAGCACGTGGGGGTTTCTTGTGTGGTTTCTAGCCGACGGTTTTGTGTTTCTATGGTGTCGGCTCGTGGTATTGTTCCATGTTTTGGGGAGGAGCTTGCCTATATAAAGCAAAGGAGTTCATTTGGATTAATCATGTTTTTGGTTGAACATCTTATGAGGGTAAGATCTGGTCTAGATCTAAACAAGGCGAATCTGATGGACCGAGATCTCTTCGGCTCTTGCTCGGATCTGCAGATCTGATTGTCTGGGTTACTTCTAAAGTCCTGAAATCATCTTTGCCCAGAGGGACGCAGGTGTAGTAAGGGTTCAGGTGCGTCCGGGACGCAGGAGCGAAGCATTTCAGGTGCGCCGGACGCAGGTGCAGGAAGGGTTCTGGTGCGCTGGGACGCAGGCAGTTCAATAGACTCAGTGCGAGGGACGCAGGCTAGCAGTTGAGCAGGGTGCGTCCGGGACGCAGGCTAGCAGTTGAGCAGGGTGCGTCCAGGGACTCAGGTCAGCAGTTGAGCAGGGTGCATCTGGGACGCAGGCTAGCAGTTGAGCAGGGTGCGTCCAGGGACTCAGGTCAGTAGTTGAGCAGGGTGAGTCCAGGGACTCAGGCTAGCAGTTGAACAGGGTGAGTCCGGACTCAGGCTGGCAGTTGAGCAGGGTGCTTCCTTCTCTTAAAATCCTTGTTTATCATTGTTGTGTTCTGGGTTTTGGTCCTATTATTGTTGATATGGTTACTACAGTTGATTGGGTGATTCTCTTACACTTGATGATCAATTAATGCTTATGGATCCAGTTTGAAAATTTATGAAAAGTGGTCCTTGTATGAAAAGAAGTAGGGGGTTGTAGCTCCCTTCCAGGAGAGACTGGAAAACGAGAGAGAGTTGTAGCTCTCTGCAGGTTGCAGCCTGCGTACTGGTAAAGGACTGCACCAGTACAAAATCATTGTAAAAGAATTTCTAAATTGAAAGAAGATAGAGACATATTGCAGCAGGTGGTTTTCTCCCACATTGGGTTTCCACCTTACATCTTGTGTTCTTTGGTGTGACTGTCTATTTTCTTTGTTCATGCTCATTATTTTATGGTACTGATATGCAAGAATAATTCAAAAGATCAAATAAGGAAGATTTGTTAAATTGCTAGATAATACTGATTCACCCCCCCTCTCAGTATTATTTCCAACAGACATTACTCTGCGAGCTACACCTGCCCGTTGGTGGGGTAGGCATAAGAACAATTTTGCAGATTGGAAGGAATACCGAAGAATGTTGAAGTTAAAGTTTGGGTATGCTAATACCCGCATTGTGGAGAAATACACAAGGAAGGATGATCCATGTGAGCACTTTGTTACAGGGAAAAGTGTCTACATAGAACTACTTATCCCACTAAGGTGTGATAGCTACCTTAGAAACAAAAAAAGTAAAGCTACTTTCGTTTTTCCTTTATGAAATACAGATGAGAGAAGAACAAAGAAGACCAACCTCTGTCTTACGCTAATCTACTAGTTCGATTCTCTCTCTCTTGATAGTCTTTCGCTACTTTCTCCCTTGCACGCTCAGCTTCAGAGAGTACCTATAAGATCACAGTAGCATAGCACTATACAAGAATATGGATCTATAATCATAAACAATCTAGGATCATATGTAAATTGACCATACAAATGCATAAAACATAAATGACACAAGAGTATGGAGGAAAACTTGAATAGCTTTTATTGATAAACAAGAAAGAGCCAAGGGAGTTACAACCAGTTGTTCTGACCCAACATCATCCTCTCAGCAAGTAATCCCCTCTTCACCTCATACAAAGCTTAGATCACCCAACACTCTGATGTTGTCTCAAGAAACCAACAACAATTCCTTACAATATGCAAAATTCCAACCTCTGGATCTCTGGGATGAGGGATCCATATATAGATATCTGTAAGGGAGATGATTCAACTTGTGATTTGATTAGTGTCTTCCCTCTGATAGTTCTTGCTTCCACTTGGAGATTGATGATCTCTTACTCATCCTTGGTCGAATTCAGAGAGGCAAGTGTCACAGGAGAAGTTTCTGGAAGATTCCATGCCTCTCCACCTCGCGGAATGACACTGCCATTTTTCACTTCTCGCCCATCGCAACCCATAGAAGGGCTTTTTGAAATTCAACGCACCTACACAGTGTATTTAGGTGAGATGCAATGCACTTTTCCTATGGGGCAGCTGAAATGATCCTGTTTTGACCAGTTCTGAGCAGTTTTTCATGGAGAACTTCTGGGAGAAGCTGTAATCAGTTGACCTTGTTCCTTTAGGGGTTAGAACAACACTTTTAGGGACTTAGGAGCCCTTGGTTTATGGAAATTTCATGCTTGGGGTTGTAGTGCCCAAAAATGTCTATAATAGTTGCCCAGTAAAGCATGAGGTCGTTAATCTTTTGATGTCGGGTGAAATGCTTTATTATGAGGATCCGAAGTTCTTTCAAGCTGGGAGGAGAAATGTAATAAGATACAATACAATAAATTACCTTCATAATATTTTCATGATCTAGCTGAGGCAAGCATTCCCATGCGCAGCTTTATAAATTCATTTTCATGTACATAGGACAGACAATCGTCTGAGTGTAGACTGATGATTTTGGTAGAGCCATCATCCCTTTGATTGGATGATTATCTGTGTAGCAATGATGTACATTTGATGTCTTTATTTCCCTGAATATATATCGCAACCCGGATGGATGAAAATAGATCCAAGGTCTTCAATCTTGTTCGATCTTCACTCGAAGTACAAGTCTATCCATGTGAGAGATGTTCTCGAGTCGAACATGGAAAGACATCGCCTGATTACCAGCCAATGATGTAAGCTGTTAATAGGCGCGAGAGGAATCACCGATAATGATAATGACCCACAAGGTACTGCAGTACAATTCATGTGGTGTGAATAAAGGACTTGGCGTCGAACACCACGCAAAATATTTCGGTCGAAGGTCATTGATGTAAACCTGTCGCCGGAAGTGAGAAACTTTCCATTGAGGCATGCAAGCTTCAAAGTACTGAACGGGGTGTTCCTAGATCGAATTCTTGGATAATGAGCTGATGTCGACAAGAAGCGATCCGTCACAGGAGGGCCTTGATGAATCCCACATCAATGACATGGAACGGAGCAAATGATTTTAATGGAGGTGAAAACAATTTGATGACATAAGGTTCAAGGTGGCAGTCATGAAAGAATGGAGTGTAAATGTATTGTAGTGGGTGAGACATAGGTGAATTCTCTGAATGATTTCTCTTGAACATATCGGCAACACTGACGTGATAGACTGGTAGCATTAACCCCAAATGTGGATGGTGTGATGGGACCATGGTGATGTGACCGGTGAATGAAACAACCCAACCCGACTTGGATGCAGAGTGAAAGTGTCATGTTCAAGAGCGACTTGCTAACAACAAAGTTTCTTCAAGTTTTCTTCCCAAATTTTCCCAAATCATTGTTGACCAGTACCTCTTTATTTTTTTCAAGCTTGAGGAGGATAACATATGCTTGTTCTATAATTTGCCCTTCGGGCAAACCCATCGCTATGTTTTAACGAGCCTAGTGATAGTGCAACTCATTCTTGTCTGCTATGGACAAGTTCGTCGCTATTAAGTTTTAACGAGTTTAACGACAAAGATAACTCGGTCCTTTTCAATTTTAGAGAGTCTGAAAAGGAACGTAAAGGAAACTCCAAAATTCCTTTTTCGTCATCTAATCCCTTAAGTCTGAAAAAGTATAAAACAATACAGAAGGGATGAATTTTCGATACTTTTAACGAGCCGAACAAAACAAGCGCTCGATCTTTTTGTGTAATAATCCCTCAGGTCCAAAAAGATTAAAATCTAAAGGAGGGATAGCACTTCCGGTCCCTTTAACGAGTTGGAGAGGCCAATGGCTCGGAAATCTTTTAATATTTTACGAGTCAGTTTAAAAGAGCTTAAAGGAGACTCGTCTTTTGAGGAATGAGTGATATATTGGGTAGCAGCTGATTCTGGGTAAGGTTTGGAATTTTCCAATCACAACAGTGTTACAAGGATGGCTAGTGAGATCACTCTTCGCAGCTGTTCCTCAAAAGGGGTAAACAATCAAATGGAGGTGAATGATCGGCCAATACAGAGTGGATGTGATGATGAGAACACGACCAAGGCTTTAAAGGCTGAAGTACTACATTCACGATGGTTATTTACTGGAAAATAGTTCATTTTTTAATGAGCTTAAACGTGGGGAGAAACATTTGCTCATGGCTTATGTTTATTTTTTAACGAGATTGAACTATGTGCTAAAACTGCTCGATTAATCCAGTCGTATAATAAGAATGTCTCATATATGAAAATGACAATTTTTTAGAATTTGGCCCCACACCCTTTCTTTATGCAAGTTAGGAAACGACTAATCCTACGAGTTTAAAGGGTTAGAGGACCTACAAATTAAGAAAAAAAACAGTCGCTCTTCGCTTGCATGCCAAAAGGTTTGCATGCCCCCAGGTATAAAATAAATTTTCAAGGTTACCTTTTGTTCTATCGACAAAACATTTGTTTTATCACGAAAGTTTACCTCTTTCAGGTTACCAAAGATTGTTCTATTCACAGCGCAAACAAAACATTTCTTTGGCGATGTCTACCGAAATAGACAAAGGCAAGTGGTGGAGACGACTCCACTCACGTAACTTTGACGAGGGAATCTTATTCCAATATAACCTCCTTTTCCAATCATGGACGGGAGTACAGACTAGTCATATATCTCTCGCGGAAACCTACCCTATACCCGAAGTTTTCCTGTCGAAGCAGACCAGGGTGCATGCCCCCTGGGTTTCAGTCATGTCCCTCGAATGACTCGCGCTCATCAGGTGGACGGACTGGGGATTGATGAGACATTCCTTGTGTGAAAAGACCATTTAGGGATGGTATATGACTATTTGCTATGCGTGATCTGGGAAATGAAAGCTGGTCTACGAGCTTGACCACTCTTCCTTCGTGCGAAAACACATTACTCTAAAGAGTGATGAGACAATGGCTCCCATGCAATAAATATAGTCTCATCCAAGGACTAGATTATAATACAGGGGCCCTTGGACTACCATTACGTTCATGTGAACGATCTTCCCTCTCAATGTTATGGGCACATTGGGAAGGGTCCCTAACGGTTGACTCGTTCCTTTGTCAAAGCCTGTTAGATTTCTCATCTCCGGCAAAAGCGATGGCGAACCAAGCACTTTCCAAGCAGTCGAGGAAAGGATACTCACATAAGCCCCTTCATCTATGATGGTACCAGCCATAACCATTCTATATATTTGAGTAATAATTCGGAACGGTACACTAGCCGGTAAACGGGGTCTGCCTAGTTGATTCTAGTCGAAGGAGACAACTAGGTTGCTTGGAGGTGGGACCGAATGGACGGCCGGGTACGACTCTGACGAACTTCCTTCCTGCGGTAAAGGAACAGGTAAATTTCCCCCATGTTCATCGGAGTCTGTGCTTACGAAAAGAATTTGGACGGTGTCATCCTTATTCTCTTCTGTGATTGTATCATCTGAAGATGGAACCTCTGAAGGCAAGACCGGGTCAACTGCCGCCTCGACCTTTTGACTTTCGTCTGGTATGGGTTCAGATGGTTTGTCTTCAATGATAGATGCTTCGGCCGACCACTTGGGCAGGTCATCTGGATTTTCAACTAGTGAAGGACTCGGCAAGAGTTTTTTTATATCTAGGAGGAAGTCGTAACGGTGAAACCGGATGATCGTCCAAAACTCTTTTAGCCTCGTCTAAGAAGGGACAACGGTGGACGACATGATCACCTTTGCACAGTTTACAAGGAAATCTATATTTTCCTTTTTGTCCTGGGGCTTCACTTTCACTAGTCGATGGTGTGTTTTCAACATGATCATCAGAGGTTGACGACACCGGGTTGTGCAAACGAGGAGACGAGTCCCTTAAGATCCGAGGGATGGAAGGAAAATCTTTATGATAGTGGTCTCCTTTGCAAATGACACATGGCGATTTAGGCCTGGTCGGTGCAGTGTGTGGATTTTTGCTAGACGATGCTTGGTTGCCCCCTTTCACTTTTGGCTCCTTCTTCTTCTTCTCTTTCTTCTTCTTTTCCTTCTTCTTCTCAGATACTTGATTTTTGGCTTTACCAACCCCATCAAGCGAAGAAGGAGGAGAGAAAGAATTGGAGGAAGTAGAAGGTTGGTGGGTAACTCTGGATTCGTCTAGTTGCTGACTCGATTGTTCAGGAATTGCGGTGTTCTGAACGACAGAGGTTGAGAAAAGCCATACGGGCAAGCCGATTGTCAATCCTGGAAGCGACAATGTGGCCAAATGGGGTGCACCAACATCTCCCGAAGAGGAGAAGGGACTAGGATTTCCTCCAAGGGGAATTCCTTGGTTGGTGGGTTCCATTTTCTCAACCCAAGATCAACGTAGGAAAGGGTGATGATTATTCCGTTTAAAATAAATTTTAGATGCTTTGACACAACTTGTTTTTTCAATTTTTAAGAGTCGAGAAAAAACAAAAGATGACTCTAGTCGCCTTCGATTTTTAATGAGCCTGAAGTGACAAGTGCTCAGATGGACCTTTTCCATTAAGGAGTCTGAAAAGGAACGAAAGGGACTGCTCTGGAAATCTAGGTAGAGGGATTACCAAACCAATCGCAAAACTGCAGAATACTTTTTACGGTACGGCAGTCAATCTTCCCGAATGCTGTGTTTAGTGCATTGCGATCGATAGGGCGGCAGACACGGCTTCCTATGGATAAAGGATTAAGCCTATTGGGGTCTCCCAAAATATACTCGACGATACGTGGGAGCACAAGTCCGTACTGGAACTTATCCTCTCAAAGCGGAGGAATCACCCAACCATCAGCGAGAACAACAGTTACCAGGCTTTACGATGCCGGAATACGTCTCTAGCCTAGACTTCTAGATGTTGTGCGTTAGGTTCCAAAGCGTTGTTAGATTCATTGAGTTTATTTTATAGTTGATCTTGTTTATGAAATTTGCCTTTCAGGTTCACCGCGAGATGTAGATGTATAATTCCTAAAATGTAATCTAAGATGATAAACAGTCTTTTATCTTCTTTGTGCAATGAAAATCCTAGCTACTAAGGAAAGAGAGACAGTACTCTTTCACAAAGAGAAAAGAGCACACTCTAAATGCACTGTCCTAAATCAAACCAATCAAACAGTCTAAATTCAAATGCACATGCATGTATTTGTTTTCGGCTTTCTTAGTATGTGAATGGTAAAAGGAAAGCTAATGCACAAATCTGAATTACTTTTCAAGCAACAACTACTAACAAGTTTCTTTTCGAAATCAGAAATGGAGACACTCACAACATTTTACGATTTGGAAGTGAATACTTGTTTTTGACACTAGAAAAACTACAAATTCAGACCAAATACAATAATAACAGGATAATCGACTATCAATAGCAACCAAACTCTTTCTTATGACTGAAAACGACACTTGCGACACTTTCAAATCAAAGGACGACAGTACGATTACGTTACTTTTTGCAAAGGAGAACTGAAAATGACTCAACAAATGCACAAAAACATTTACAGTTCTTTTGCACAAAGGAGGCGGAATAACAGCAAGGAAAAGGGGTTTCAGACAGAGACATACTGATTACAGGCAGCAAAATTCATGAATAGAATTGGAAAGAATGAATCACAGAAACCAAAACTAAACAATGCCTAGTCTGATCAGCGCACCTGTAACACAGGGAATTTGAAATGTAGCGCACCTACTACACTCTGGAAGTGCGCTGAATTTCAGATTCACAGAACAGTACCTGCGTTGGGCCAGAGACGAGAATTTGCTTGGGTTCTGGGTCATAGTTTGCAGTTCAGTTCATGGGTATTGGCCGAGAAAATGGTAATCAGTAATGCAACAATCAGGGGTAGATCTAAGGAGGTTCTAAGAGCTACCATAAGGGGTAATCAGAGAGTTTGTGAATCAATTGTTTAATTTATAAACAAATCTCGGAGATTGACTGAAGCGGCGTTTATCTACTTTGCATTTGCATAGCAAATGTAGTTCGAAAGCTACCTGGCTCGACTCTAGGCTCCGTCTGTATGTTTATAAAATAAACAATCAAGGAAGATAAACAAACAAACTAATTCGTCTCCCCAGTGGAGTCACCATTTTGTTACAGGGAAAAGTGTCTACACAGAACTACTTATCCCACTAAGGTGTGATAGCTACCTTAGAAACAAATAAAGTAAAGCTACTTTCGTTTTTCCTTTATGAAATACAGATGAGAGAAGAACAAAGAAGACCAACCTTTGTCTTGCGCTAATCTCCTAGTTCGATTCCTCTCTCTCTTGATAGTCTTTCGCTACTTGCTCCCTTGCACGCTCAGCTTCACAGAGTACCTGTAAGATCACAGTAGCATAGCACTATACAAGAATATGGATCTATAATCATAAACAATCTAGGATCAGATGTAAATTGACCATACAAATGCATAAAACATAAATGACACAAGAGTATGGAGGAAAACTTGAATAGCTTTTATTGATAAACAAGAAAGAGCCAAGGGAGTTACAACCAATTGTTCTGACCTAGCATCATCCTCTCCACAAGTAAGCCCCTCTTCACCTCATACAAAGCTTAGATCACCCAACACTCTGATGTTGTCTCAAGAAACCAACAACAATTCCTTACAATATGCAAAATTCCAGCCTCTGGATCTCTGGGATGAGGGATCCATATATAGATATCTGTAAGGGAGATGAGTCAACTTGTGATTTGATTAATGTCTTCCCTCTGATAGTTCTTGCTTCCACTTGGAGATTGATGATCTCTTACTCATCCTTGGTCGAATTCAGAGAGGCAAGTGTCACAGGAGAAGTTTCTGAAAGATTCCATGCCTCTCCACTCGCAGAATGACACTGCCATTTGTCACTTCTCACCCATCGCAGCCCATAGAAGGGCTTTTTGAAATGCAATGCACCTACACAATGTATTTAGGTGAGATGCAATGCACTTTTCCTATGGGGCAGCTGAAATGATCCTGTTTTGACCAGTTCTGAGCATTTTTTCATGGAGAACTTCTGGGAGAAGCTGTAATCAGTTGACCTTGTTCCTTTAGGGGTTAGAACAACAACTTTAGGGACTTAGGAGCCCTTGGTTTATGGACATTTCATGCTTGGGGTTGTAGTGCCCAAAAATGTCTATAACACACTTAGCTTGTTGGATGAAAGCATGGGGAGGGGAACTGCAGCCTAAGTGGGTTCATATATTCTTCCACCCTTTCGATACTATCCCAATGAACAAGTATCTGGAAATGGAGCTGTGACATGGGACCATAGAATGGGATGTCTTGAAAGAATTTTTTTTGTTAACTTTTAGCTTTGAAGATGGGTTTGAGTGTATATATGAAGCACTGCAAGAGATAAACTTTGTTATATTCAAAATGCCTTAAGAATCGGTTGAATGGGTACAACCAGATTGGGGTACGCAGCTGCACCATGCGCTCAAATGCTACAATGTCAGCATGGAGGAGAGTGAAGAAGATATTAGGAACATCCACATTCCTGAGTCGGAAGGATAGCATGAAATAGAAGGACCTAAGGCATAAAACCATGATATATTAGAGCCCTTAAAGACCAAGTAGGTAAATATTGGATCGGAAGCGCAACCAAAGTTCGCAAACATAGGTGACTATTGGGACAAAGATACAGTACATAAGGTCACAGAACTATTGCACGAGTATCAGGACTTGTTTCCCACCAAGTTATTTGATCTAAAAGGGATAGTATGGGATGTGGGAGTCATGAAGATCACTTTGAATCTAGATGCAAAGCCAGTGAAACAACACCCCTACCGATTAAATCCTAAGTATAAGGAAAAAGTGTGCAAGGAGTTGGATAAAATGTTCGAAATCGAGATCATTGAACCTATCGAGGAATTAGACTGGGTTAGTCCCATGGTGGTTCAAAAAAAAATGCAGGGTGAAATTTGGATATGCTTAGACTTAAGGAAGTTGAATAACGCATGTGTCCATGGTCCATTCCCTATCCCATTCACGGATGAGGTACTGGAGAATGTTGGAGGAAAGGAAGCCTATTCATTCACATATGGATTCTCAGGGTAACATCAGATCAAGATCACATCGGTGGACTGGAGTAAGACCATCTTCGCAAATGAATGGGGTTGTTTCCAGTATACAGTGATGCCTATTGGGCTTAAGAATTCCCCTGCAATCTTCTCTATGGTGGTAATTGCGGCCTTCAAGGAATTTATCCATAAATTTTTGGAGGTATACTTCGATGATTGGACAGTGTTCAGGTTAGTAAAGCAACATGTTACTAATCTGTGCCTCATGTTGGATACTTGTCAAAAGCATCAGATATCCCTTAATTTGAAGAAATGCATATTCTGTGTACCCTATGGGATACTCTTGGGCCATGTTGTTTGCAAGCAGGGATTGATGGTAGACCCTGCCAAAATTGCAGTAATCATCAATCTGGAAGCCCTAAAGAATGTTAAACAATAGCGTGCAATGTTGGGCCATACAAGATATTATAGGAATTTCATCAGAGTGTATGTGAAAATCACTGCTCCTATTGAAAAAATATTGAAGAAGGATGCGATGTTTTGCTGGGATGAGGGTTGCCAGAAAAGTTTGGATGTATTAAAGGAGAAAATGGTCACCATGCCCATTTTATTTTTCCCCGACTAGAAGAAGGAATTCCACGTTCATGTAGATGCAACCTGCATCGTGCTAGGAGTTGTGTTGACCCAACTAGACGAAGGCGATATCGAGCATCCATAGCATTTGCAAGTAGAAAGTTGTCAAAGGGAGAAAAATAATATTCAACCATAGAGTGCGAAGGTTTAGCAATGGTGTATGCGATGGAAAAATTTAGGCACTAGCTGTTGGGTGCGCAATTCAAGATGTATATAGATCATTCTGCTATGAAATACTTGGTAAACAAGCCTGTGTTGGGGCGCAAGATTTGCAGATGGTTGCTGCTTTTCCAGGAATATGATTTCAAGTAATTGTGAAGCCAGGGCACCTGAATGCTGGTCTAGATCACCTATCATAAATTGAGAATGGGGTTGCTTGATGCACAACACTTCGTTTTTCACGTCGTAGATGAACATTTTGCAGATATAATTCAATTCTTGTCTACAGGTACATCTCCTAAAGGGTATTTGACACAATAGAAGAAGGAATTAGTGGTCTGAGCTGTAGATTTCTCTGTTATCAACAGAAATCTATATAAAATGGGATCTGATGAAGTATTGCATAGGTAAGTTCCATATTATGAGGGGAAAAGTATCCTTGCTTAAGGGCATGGAGGAATAGTAGGAGGACATTATGCAGGAAGATAAATTGCGCAAAAGATCCTACATGTAGGACTTTGGTTTCCACTATGCATAAGGACTCCAAAATATATTACAGGACATGCGATGTCTAATAGGGAAGAAGATAGGGGCTAAATATATCATTACCAAAACTGAATACTTAACTAGGTAGGTGGAGGCATGACCTGTAAAAGCTTGTAGCGCCACTACTACCGTGAAGTTTATTTTTGAATATATCTTGTATCGGTTCGACTGCCCTAATATTTTGATGAGTGATAGGGGCACACACTTCTTGAATGAGACAACTACTACATTGCTTGAGGAATTCTAGATATATCATCAAAATAGTATGCTTTATCACCCTTAAGCGAATGGCATAGTAGAAGCCTTCAACAAAATTTTGGAAAGTGCTTTGACGAAGATTTGCAACACAAAGAGAAATGACTGGGATGTGCACATGCCAATGGTCCTCTGGGAGTGCAAGACTATCTGAAAAATGTTGACAAGACAAATAATGTTCATACTAGTATATGGGAAAGAGGTTGTAATGCCCATGGATTACATAGTGTCAGGCTTACGGATTGCAGCACGGACATGGATGATCACGATACCATGGAGGAATGACTCACACAGCTCGTTGAGTTGGAGGAGGATCGTTTCTTTGCTATATTTCATTGGCAAGTGCAAAAGGACCGAGAAAAGACATGACATGGTCGCCATATCAAATAACACACCTTCCAGATCGAAGATTTAGTGTTGCTATATGAAAATAAGTTCACAAAGTTCCCGAGAAAATTTCAGATGCATTATCTGGGGCCATATGTTGTGAAGGAAATTATAGATGGAGGCGCAATTCAACTCGTGAAGCTGAATGGGGAATTATTTCCAGGAAAAGTCAATGGGAGTTAATTGAAGCTGTACAGGGGTGATCCCACCCCTGCGCAATGACTATATGATTGAGAGATAGTCTTAATACTCCAGGTAGTTGCAAGGAATTATGGGACTATAAACTACACTGCCCGATAGTTAGAAAGGCAAAGTGAATGGGCTGTGCGACAAATCAAAGGATGGCGCCGAGGGGAGTTGCGTTAGGTGGATTGGTCCCACACAGCCTACCTAGAAAGTGATCGTTGGAATAATTGTAGCTGATTTGATGGCGATTTTTCCATTGGAAGGAGCAGGCGAAAAACATTTATGGAGCATATATTTGGAAATCTACCACCAAATGTACATTAATGACTAGGAATTGGAGGGAATGGTTGGATTTGAATTCAAATTGGTCTATAAACATGGCATACTACTCCGCATTATAACACTTTGCTTCCTAAGAGTTCGCCTTAAATTTTTTCGCCTTGCTTTGAACCAAGTAAATTATTGTATGTCTAAGAAGGATTGGAAGGAAATTCTTTCATAGTCATAGTTCGATAACTTGCCTGAATGGCACTATAAGATCATCATTGAGAGAATGACTGCAACTCACCCTAAGATAGAGCTAGCCCAACCTGTACCTATAGGGTTTCCAAATAATGCAGCTCGATCACCAAGGCCTAAGCCTCCTGCTTCCACGATGCAAGATAAGAAGTAGAAAAAGAATCAACAAGTTCCGGTGCGATAATCACTGCTGAAAAACCCAACTGGAATCCACGAGAAAGGGAAGATGGATCGGTCCAAACAACCGATAGAGCCCCTAGACCTGGATGATGAAGAACTGTGCAAGGGCATATAGGATATTGATGCAAAGGAGTCTAAGCTGATAACTTGGCTGCCGAAGTATATCCCACCCCAAAAAGCCACCGCTAAAGTGCTGAAAGATCCGAACAATGCGAAGTTTATGGTTTCCACACCATTGTTCCTGAAGAGTGTGTTGTTTGAGGGAAATTTGTTGGTTCGTATACCAACTCTGAAAATGGAGGATTGGGACCTGGGGGACCATGATAAATTTCCATAATTGGTGCTGAAAAGGTACCTGTCAAAATTCTACTATGAAGAGTCAAATGTTATGCAACTAGAACCAATGAAATGGGTAGCTGGTGTTGGGGCCGCGGGGCTCCTCAATATGTTGTGGGTGCTACACTTCAGTCACACCAATATTAACACCATCTGTGTGCGCCAACTGTTGATGATGGTACACGATGGGTGTCTCTGGTTGGGAGAACCCATCCCAATCATTGATATGTTGATCCATTGAATAGCATTGCTTTCATACTAAGCAGTGGACCTTGTGGAGTATTTTGTAGGTAAATTGTAGGAGAAGAAGTTGGCGGACCAAATGAAGAGTGAGTTTGGTCTGGTGAAAAATATGTGCGGGTATTCCATCCAGTCCATCTCAGATGTCGTGGTGCAGTTTTCTGCGCAGATCTTAGTTGGTAAGATCATGGGAAAGTGTTATGCAGATGAAGTACCAACACTAGTTGTCTCTTTGGCTACGTAGTGCATGAAAGGAGTCCAGTATAACTGGGCTCAATACTTATGTAAAGAGTTTCTGGAGGACTACAGGGAGGCCCAGGATGAGGGCAAGGCATTCCACTATGCCTGGTTGTTGTTGTTGATCGCTTTGGTGGCCTGGAGGACGCCTAAAGAGAGGCAATTCCCTTAGCAAGACTCAGACCTACTGGAGGCTACAAAATTCACTTCACCATGGGATACTAAACACCCTGCACGCATAATGGAGATAAAGATATCCTGAGTTTTGTTTGAGACAAAAATAAGGATTGTGATCAACCAGCAGCTAAGGTTATCACCCACTTTTCACACACAATACATTAATGTCATTGATTTTAAGGTAGATTTCCATAATCTTCACATTCGTGCAAAGAAGGATGCCATGGGAATATGGCACAAGTTGCCTTACTTGGTTGTCGAGGAAGATATATTAGGGGTTGTCAACAAGTGGCCAAGTGATTGTCTCACCCCTTCTGATTCCATTGCAGGTAGTGGTAAGGTTGCTGAAGGTTTGATAACATAGACCATGACAACAAAAAAGAAGAAGGAACCATAGAAGGCTTCCGCTCAAGAAAAGGTTGCAGAGAAGAAAGAAGTTGTTGTAAGGGAGAAATAAGTGGCAGCCAAGGCAAAAGAAGCAGCACAGGAAAAGACTACATCATAGGCCACCATTGACCTCGACGAGTCAGACACTGAGTGAACACATGTGGAGGAAGAAACAGAGGTGGAAGAAGAAGGGGGCACCAATTTGGAGTCCCCCTTCATTGTGTTATATACCTAGGGGGAATAATATGGGGTACCAAGGGAGGTACCCAAGGTAATAATGTAATAATGGGATGGGCCATACTAATAAATAAGGTGGTTAACCCATATCATGTAAGGGACCACAAGTAGTTAGTAATAATGTAATGGGCCCATGGTATTAGTTGATGGTATGAGGGAACCATGGTAATGACCCATGGTATTATATGTATGAGGCCTATATAGAGGCTAAAGACTCCAATTCAAGGAAGATAGTCAAGGATTGTTGTATGAACAAGTGGTATCAGAGCTCTTTCTTGGGCACAAAAGTGGAGAATTTTTTTTTTTTTTTGCAAGGTTTCGGGGGCGGCGAGTTTTCAGATCAGATCTGTAAGTTTTGGTGCAAGATCTATAAATTCTAATTGCAGATTTGGATTCTATGTGAAAAAATACCCGATTAAAAAAAAAAAATCGGTCGAATTGGAGTCTGGATGAAGGAGATATCGATAATTTAAAAATCAGTGGGGTTGCAGAGAATTTTCCGGGCAGCAAGTTTGCGGCGCAGATCTGGACGTCCTGGTGCAAGATCTGCAAAATATAATTGTAGATCTGGATTCTATGTGAAAAAATACCCAATTTCAAAAAAAAAAATCGGTCGAATCGGAGTTCGGATGAGGGAGATATCACTGATTTAAAATCAGCTCTTTTTTGCAGAAATTTTAGGAACGACGAGAGAGTTGCAGCGCAGATATGAAATTCTAGTGCTTGGATCAGGATTTCTATCACATGGGCAGATGCAGAATGGTTTTTACATTTCCAAAAATAGGTCATAATAGGGATTCTGAGCAATATTAACAGAACTGTGACAATTTCAAATTTTCTCCAAGTAAGTGAATTTTTTCAAAACCCTCTTCATGGCGACTCTATGTTTTACAGGAAAAGATAATGGTCCTACTATTGAAGACTTCATACAAAGAATAAAGTCCAAATATGGGATATGTTGGAAAGCTATAGTACGGCTTAATTTGACAGAAGAGGCTGACAAATGGTGGAACTCACTTGGCATCAAACAGTTGGATGACTTGTCGGATAAAGAATTTGAAAAACTCTTTATGGACAAATGGTCTTGTGCTAGAAAAAAGAATGAGACATGTCAGGGGTTATGTTCTACTGGTATATCCTTATTACAAGTTCATGGATTAATTCAGAAAGAGAAGATCATTGTTTCTATCAATCCTAGTTGTAAACATAATTTTATCAATGTTAATTTGGCAAAAAAATTGCAAGTTCCAGCAAAACAAATTGAAAATACACAGGTTGATGATGACGATATTCAAATTTATAAGGATTTGAAGCTTTCTATGGATAAGTATGTGTTTCATGGTTATTTTTATGCTTAAGATATGGATAATATAGATGTTGTTTTGGGATATCCTTGGATGGAATCTGTGGGTACTATCAATATTAATGTGCAGAAGAAATTCCTGAAGCTCTGGTATAAAAAGAAGAAAATTACATTACAGGATATTTCCATCAATAAATAGGTAGAGTCCACGGAGGTTGACACAGAAGATGTTCCAAGGACTGACATATCAGATGATGAGCAGTTGATGGTCGACCATCAAACACAAACAGAGGCTGAAGAAGAAAAGGTAACAGGTGCTGACACATCTGATGAGGGTTCAGTGGTTGAAGTCATATTGGAAAAGAAGACACCACAACAGGCACCACAACTGGGTGAATTAAAGAAAAAGACATCGTGGGTTAAAACTTCAACATATCATCACCCACATCACCCCGCAATACAACCATCAAGATGGTAACCAAGTAGTCACAAGGACATCAACCCCCGTATGACGGATAATGAGGAGAGAAGATACACCTACTACACATCAACACAGAAGAGCTGCCACGGTCAACTTCTATCTCAAGCGAGCGAGGCACCAGCGAGATCGAGGGTTCACCTTTATCTTGGATGGCTAGATGCATGTGCATGGTACCAGTGGACTACTCTTTTGAGTAGATCTTATTATTTATGTTCTTCCCATGTTTCGGGGACGAAACATGCTTAGGGGGGTGGAATGTTATATACCTAGGGGGGATAATATGGGGTACCAAGGGAGGTACCCAAGGTAATAATGTAATAAGGGGATGAGCCATAGTAATAAATAAGGTGGTTAACCCACGTCATGTAAGGGACCACAAGTAGTTAATAATAATGTAATGGGCCCATGGTATTAGTTGATGGTATGAGGGAACCATGGTAATGACCCATGGTATTTTATGTATGAGGCCTATATAGAGGCTAGAAACTCCACATGGAAATAGGGAAGGATTATTGTATGAACAGGCATGTGGCTTGTGGAGTGTTCTCCTTACTTAAGGAGTGAATGTATGGTGTTTCCCTACCTTAAGGGTTTGATCAATAAAGAATCTTTTCATATTATTTCTGGGTTTATTTTCATTATCTTATATTTTCATATCAGATCTATAGTATTTCCGGGTTAGATCTATAACAAGTGGTATCAGAGCTATAACAAGTAGTATCAGAGCTATAACACATTGTCAAGAAGAAGAAGAAGAGGTCTTCCACAGGACCACGCAAGAAGGAAAAGTTTGATAAATCAGCAGGAAAGACACCTTTGGTCATCAAGGAGACTTAGAAAAAATTGGGGATGTGGTCCGCAACACCATGATGGACTTGTGGGGCCACTTTGAAGAATAATACCAATAGACACTTGGTAACATACAATAGAGCCTGTGGGAGTTGCAGGTCCAAATAGGTATTTTTCAAGCGAGCATGGGATAGGTGAGTAGGAAGCAAGAGAGCCTTAATCAAGGGAGTGGGTCAGCTGAGGAAGTAGAGCTCACATTGGATCTCCGCATAGTGTAGTTTCCAGAAGGGTCCCTATGCGATGACTCAGCCGAAGAGAAGGCATACCTATTGTATATGAAGAATATGAGTTTGAATTTGGTCGTGCTTCTCATTCAGACTCTGCATGAGCTACACCAAGGGGTGTCAGATGAACTCAGGATACAGGAGCACCACATGCTACTGGTCATCCATGAGGCAAAGAATAATAACTAGTAGATGTTTGAGGAAAAGGTGTAGGCCCTCAAGGAAAAGGAGGAGGTAACAACACAAAGCTAGAAGCTGGAAGAAACTATTGCACAAGCCTGGAGTGAGCTTCCATAGCTCAATATCCAAGTAGAAGCGGCCTCCATAGAGAAAATTCAAAAGCTGGCTACTATAGTTAAAGAGTCTAATGATGAAATCGACCGAGTCAGGTTTGAGCTACAATTGGAAATCTCTGAGTTACAACTAATGATACAACCCACTACTCCCCCAAAAGTCATAGAGTAGCACAAAGTTGCTATCAAAGAATAGATAGCCACTTTGGACGCTACAGTCAAGGGCTGCACTAAGCTATTTGAACAGGCCATGGAAATATGGACCTCGCTGCAAGAGGATCCAACTCTGCAAAAGATTGGAGCAAACATCAGAGAGAAGTAGAGACAGTTCAATGAAATCTGATCGAAAACACAAACCTTAGTGATCCAGGTGGATATTGGTGGCCACCCACCTATTCCACTTGGAACATTGTTTCTTTCAGTTTTTCAGTTTCCTTATTTCTTGCACAATTTACTATTTTTGGCAGTTTTTTGGGTCCTGAACTTCCGAAGCTGTTTTGAGGCCCTAAACGACGTTTTTTGCGAAACCTAGGACCAACATAGGTTGTGGACCCATGTTGGCCATTCAAAATTTGTATTCTTTGGATAGGTCTTTCTAACAAGGTATTATGCGTGTCAAATGAAGATTGTATGCCAAAGTTATCACCCTAGGAAGTTGATGTACTAATTTACCCAAACAAGCCCATAGTTTGGCGCTTCATCTGCTAGGGTTAGGTTTTTGGATGTTTAGGGTTTTCCATTGTTTCTCAATAATAAATAGGCCTTTGAGCCTCATTATAACATAGTTCATAGGCATGTAGCCTCCACATCTCTTCTCAGAGATAAGCTAGCATCACCTGAGCTAGTATTATTTCCATTCTGTTTGTAAGAATATTTCAGTATTTGATATAAAATAAATGAAGTGTTATTTCTACTGCATCTTTGTATTTATGGTTATATCTCTAATTTGTTGTGTTCCTATTTAAATCTAGATAAGTGGCATTAGAGAAGTCAGCTCTTTCTCTATTTTTATTTGCATGTCACCAACGAGGTCGGGATATAAGGAGTTAGGGCTTGATTTGGTTGAATCTTTGAAAGATTAGCCTTGCAAACCTCGACGACCGCCAATGGAGGAAGGAAAGGGGCAGGAGATCCTGTCAAAATCTTACTCGAGGAGGCCCTCGAGAAACAAAGGAACGAGATGATGGATAACTTTTCCCAGATCCTTCAACGGTTACCCATCGGTAGTTCATCCACATCAACCGGCCACTCTGGAGGCTCCACTGCTTTTAAGGTACAAGTAAACTTGACATTCCCATATTTGAGGGCCAAATAGATGCAAATATTATAGATAAATAGTTAAATATGCTAGAAGGATATTTTTATGTTCATGATTTTTCCAGCGGAGAAAATATTACTTTTGCTCTTCTCAAAGCCGTCCCCCACGTCAAGAACTAGTGGGAAACCTACTCTGAGTAGAAGGATGAACGTACAACCTCACTTTTTTCAGTCACATGCACTTGGAATTCATTCCGAGATGCCATCAAGGAGCAGTACTACCCTGTCAGGAGCTATGAGGATAAATACATAAAGTGAACAACGCTGCGACAGGGAAGGGACCAAGATGTGCTGGATTTTACCAATGCTTTTCATACCCTTCGCACGAAGTTGGGTATCAAGGATTCTGAGAAACATTTTGTAGTCAAGTACCGCTGTTTCCTACGCAGGTACATCAAGGATGAGATGGAATTCTTGGACATCTCCTCTCTCGGTATGGTGTACTGATACTCTGTTAAGATCAAGCAGAAGTTTAAACCGAACAAGAGAGACTTTGGATTTGTGAATCTGAGGCAAGGGAAAGGTGTCCCCAAACCACAGGACAAAGTACAAAGCCAAGTCGGGGCGGCCCAAGATAGCCCGCTAAAGCCTCAAGAAAATAAAAACACCACGAAGCTGAAGAAGGACATGGGAAAGTGGTGTGAGTTCCATAAGAGCTCCACTCACAACACAAGTGAGTGTCGAGCCAAGTTGTCACTAGTGTTCAAGTTGAAGGCTTCAGAATCAGACGCATGTTCTGACTCTGAGTCAGAACCTGACAAGGGGAATGACAAAGGGAAGCAGCTTATCGATGTGGAGCCCAATGCCACCGTTGCCACCATGAATATTGAGAAGGAGGAAATCAAAGATCCAGAGGAGGGTAAAAGGTTCCTCGCTATAGTTCCTTGTTGATAGTGAGAGCCAAAATAACCTCATTTCTGCAGAGGTCATGAAGTAGCTGGTCTTACTGAACACAACAGGAGCCAAAAGAACCTCATTTCGGTAGAGGTCGTGAAGCAGCTGGTCTTACCGACCACAACACACCCACAACCGTACACTATCAGGTGGCTTCATCAAGGACGGGATCTTCGCGTGAGCTAGCAATGCCACCTTCCATACATCATCAAGCCATTCACAGATGAGGTATTATGTGAAATTTCTCCCCTTGATGTTTGTGATGTATTGCTAGGCCAACCATATATGTGGAAGTGACATGCTGTGTATGAGTCAAGGCCTTGCGCTGTTATTGTTACTTTGGGAAATAGTTTGTACAGGATTTCAGAGGTAGCACTGCCTACCGCCATCTCTTTGGTTACTGCAAAACAATGCAGTAAGCTCATTTCCAAAACTAGGAAATTTGTTTTCCTGATGATACACTCTCAGAGAAAGAAGAAGACGGTGGCCACGACCCCCAGACAGGGCCCCTCCGCATGACACCAACAAATGGACAAGGTCATGGAGGAGTACGAGGACATGTTCACCTTCCCCGCAGGGGTGCCTCTACACTGTCAGGTCAATCACTCCATCGATCTGACCCCAGGTGCATCGTTGCCCAATGGACTAATCTATTAGTGATCCATTTTGGAGAATGATGAAATCAAGAGGAAAATTCAAGAGTTATTGCAGAAAGGTCACATACGACCGAGTTCATCGCCCTGTGGGAGTCCGATCATGTTGGTACAGAAGAAGGATGGGATTTGGAGACTCTGTGTTGAATATCAGGTGCTAAACAAGATCACTATCCAGAATAGGTACTCGATCCCATAGATTGATGACCTTTTGGACGAACTCAAGGGAGAAAAATATTTCAGCAAGATCGACTTGAAGTCCAGATATCACCAGGTACCAATCGAACCCTCCGATGTGTGGAAGAATGCCTTCAAAGCCAAGGAGGGCCTTTTCGAATGGTTGGTTATGCCTTTTGGGTTGAAAAATTCTCCTGCAACCATCATCAGGCTGATGGATGAAATATTGCGGTCATTCACCAACTCATTTGTAGTGGTATGCTTGGATGACATCCTGATCTTCAACCAGAGTTGGGAAGAGCACTTCCACAACATTCGACATGTTCTCCAAACATTGTGGCAACACAAGATGTGTGCTAATTTGGAGAAATGCACTTTTGGCATGACCCAGTTTCAGTATCTGGGATACATTATGGATGAACAAGGGGTGCATGTGGATCCATCCAAGATCTAATTCATTCGGGATTGGCCAACCCCAACTGCTCTGACAGAGCTCCGTATCTTTCTGGGTCTTGCCGATTTCTACCGCAGGTTCATGTTAGGATTCTCTAATATCACTTGGCCTTTGAGTCAAGTCACCAAGGGAGGAGTGAAAGAAAAATTCTTTTGGTCTGAATCTCAACAGAAGGCATTGGTAGAGTTGAAACACTACCTCTGCTTTGCACCAGTGATCACTTTACTAGACTTGCAACATCCATTTGAGATCAAGACAGATGCCTCTGACTATGCTATTGGGACAGTCCTTACTTAAGAGGGGCATCCAGTGGCATATCACAGTGAGACACTTTCAGACATAGTCTGGAGGTATCCCACATATGACAAAGATATGTATTCAATTGTGTAGGCCTGCCAAAAATGGAAGCATTACATTTTGGGGAAGGAAATAATCATCCACACAGATCACCGACCCCTACAGTTCATATAGACAGAAGGGAAGTTCCAGAATGATCTCCATCAGAAGTGGTCCACATACCTGCAACAGTTCCATTTGAATATCAAGTATAAGAATGGCAGCACCAATGATGTTGCAGACTGCCTCAATCGAGCATCGATCATGGCGTTAAACACTATGCTCAAATATTATGGGCACGAGACTTATGATTGGCCACTTCTCTACAAAAGCGACCAAGAATTCAAGCACACATACCAGATGCTCTTGGAGGGTCAGCAAGTTCTATATTTTCCGCTCCAGGATGCCCTACTATGCCACTTGGGAAACCTTTGTGTTCCTTCAAGCGAGCGAGCCAAGATGATTTGGGAACTGCACTATAGTCAGGTGGCTGGGCATTTTGGGGTCGAGAAAACAATGGTAGTACTACAAAAGTATTTTTATTGGCTGAATCTTCGATAGGATGTTAAGAAGTACATCAGATCATGCACTGCTTGCACAATTTTCAAACCGACCATCAAGAATCAAGGTCTCTATACTCCAGTACCTACCCCTAGTTGACCTTTTGAATTCATCTCCATGGATTACATGTCAGGCCTTCCTTCTACTAAGCATGGCAACGACTGTGTTTTTGTGTTTGTCAAAAGATTTTCAAAGATGACCATTATGGCAGCCTCCAAGAAGAATATCATAGCAGAAGCCACTGCTAAACTCTTCTTTGAATGAGTGTGGGTACACTTTTGGATCCCACAGTCTATCATCTCAAATCGGGATAGTAGGTTCCTTAGCACATTTTGGTCTAGTCTATGGTCGATGCTGGACACCAAGCTCACTACGTCCACAATTTTCCATCCCGAAATGGATGGCCAGATAGAGGTCGCCAATAAGATGATTGTACACATTTTGTGTTGAAAATGACAACTAGAAATGCTAAAAATAGCACTGTTATAAATAGTAGTTTGAGTACCAGTGTTGGATTGAGCAACAGGGAATGAAAAATGGAAGTGATAAAAATAGAATTGCTATTTTTAGCAGTTCGGGACGGATTCCAATTTTTGTCAGTCCCTGGACTAAAATAGGAAGTAAAATTTGAATTTGAACTTAACAACTATTTGAAAATAAATTAATTAATTCACCATGAGTTAATTAGTTGTGAAAAATCAAACATGAAGTCTATGTGAGGACATGCAACAATTTCTCCATTAATTGAGGAATTTATCCATCAGTTAAAGAGATAAGGATGAGTTCTAATTTGAGTTGTAATTAGTTGGCTCAGTTAACTAAGTCAAGTTCAGTTAGATTGATCTAAACAGTTTGTTTAAATTAATGTGAGTTAAGTTAGTTAATGCACGCTTGCATATAATTGCTGCACTTCACATAACTAAATATTCTCTCATGAATAACTCATGCATGTTAGTTCAGACAAAGACCTAGTTGAGATTAGAGGAGAGACAATGTACTATCAGTTGGATGGATTTTTCCTATAAAGGAAGCTCATCCATGGAGAAGGATTCATCTCCTTCAGGATTGCGCAGTTAGATCAAAGGTTAATGAGAGTGTGAAGAAGCCAATTCACACAAGTGGCTACACTGGACCCCAAGGAAAATTGTGAAAAGAAATAGGAGGCTTGGAGGGCAGAGGAGAAGGTTTGAGAGAGGCCTTTGACTGTCTATGAGTAGCAGAAGGATTGCAGAGAGAGCGGGATAGCTTGTGAGCTAATCTTTTTTGTAATCCAGACTATATTTCCACTTGTACGATAATAGAGAGTTGGGGTTTTAGGCTAAGGCTTTCCCCAGGTTATTTCTTCTGTGTTATGTGTGGTTGATTTCTCCTTATCAGTTATATGTGTTCAATTGATCTTGCTCAATTCGATTAAGCTTCCGCATAATTGTTTGTAGAAGTAGATCAAGTATTTTGTTTTAGTATATTACATTATCAGGTGATCTACAGGTGGGAATTTCTACATGGTATCAGAGTGAGGTTTTGTAGAAAAAATTATACATGGTATCGGAGCAAAGGTGATCAAAGCAGAGAACAATATACACAAAGAAGAGAATTCGAAGGAAAAAAAAGGAATTGGGCCATGAGTTTTCAGAGCAGATATAAAAAATTTTCTGCAAAATTTTCAGAAACAAATAGCAAATCTGGATTCCTTGCGGAAAAATACCCAAATTCAAAAAAACAAATGTCTGAATCGGAGTTTGGATGAGGGAGATATCGTTGATTTAAAATCAGCTCTTTTTCAAGAAAATTTCGTGACGACAGGAAAGATGAAACAGATTATTGTGCTAGCTAAGAATCTGTATGCACTTGAGGTACAATATGCATGCAAAGCATTGAGGAGCAAGGCAAAGGTTAGATATTTGGTGGTTGAGAGGGAGAGTAAATTTTCTCTCAACATGCAGCGCCAGAAGAAGTCTCAGACAATTGTGGAGGAGCCACAATTGGTGAAGTAGCTTCAGGAGGTTGTGGAGTAGCCACAACTAGAGAAGCCGAGAGGATACCAAGTGGAGGAATCCACTCATGCAGAGAGATCTAGTAGGGGGAAATTTTGAGCCAAGTGGGCAAAGGGATCACATGCAGCCATACCTCTAGGTGGGAGGTGGGGCGATGTGATGTAATAGTCCCAAGAAGGCTGAAATAGGGGCAGGATCCTCGAGGTACCCAGCCTCTTGGATTAGACCTTGCTATGGGAGCCCCAATGAGGAGTAGCAAGACTGGCTGAGTGGGTAGAGATAGATGCGGATGGAGAGGTAGAGAGAGATACAGTGCAGGAGTCCCAAGACTGTGTAGAGCTAGCAGGCTACAACAATGCGAGAGGCACATGAGTGTTACACTAGTGCAGGATGGCACAAAGAGGTGTGCAATGGTGCAAGATGCATGGAGTGTTGTAGTAGCTCAGAGGTTAGAGAGGGAGCACTTGTCAGTAGCAGGTAGAGCTTCAGCATCAGAGTATGTTTCTAGCCCAACAAAGAGGTCAGTTGGGAGTTTTTTTTGTTTCTAGAGTTGTTGGAGCAACCACACTTGGTAGAAGTGTTGCATGCAGAACATTCCAAAGGTATAGGATCGGGTTCAAGTTGAATGCCTTTCTTGTTGAGAGGGAGTGTTGAAAATGGCAACAAGAAATGTTAAAAATAGAAGTGCTAAAAATAGCACTGCTATAAATAGCAGTTTGGGTACTAGTGCTGGATTGAGCAACAGAGAATGAAAAAGGGAAGTGCTAAAAATAGAATTGCTATTTTTAGCAGTTCAGGATGGATTCCAATTTTAGTCAGTCTTTGGACTAAAATAGGAAGTAAAATTCAAATTTGAACTATTTGAAAATAAATTAATTAATTCACCATGAGTTAATTAGTTGTGAAAAATCAGACATGAATTCTAAGTGAGGACATGCAACAGTTTCTCCATTAATTGAGGAATTTATCCATCAGTTAAAGAGATAAGGATGAGTTCTAATTTGAGTTTTAATTAGTTGGCTCAGTTAAATTATTAAAGTCCAGTTAGATTGATTTAAATAGTTTGTTTAAATTAATGTGAGTTCAGTTAGTTAATGCATGGTTGCATATAACTGTTGCACTTCAGATAACTGAATATTCTCTCATGAATAACTCATGCATGTCATTTCAGATAGAGGCCCAGTTGAGATCAGAGGAGGGACAACATACTATCAGTTGTATGGATTTTTCCTATAAAGGAAACTCATCCATGGAGAAGGATTCATCTCCTTCAAGATTGCGCAGTTAGATCAGAGGTTAGTGAGTGTGTGAAGGGGCCAATCCACACAAGTGGCTGCACTGGACCCCAAGGAAAATTGTGCAAAGAAATATGAGGCTTGGAGGGTAGAGGAGAAGGTTGTAGAGAGGCCTTTGACTGTCTATGAGCAGTAGAAGGATTGCAGAGAGAGCAAGATAGCTTGTGAGCTGATTCTTTTTGTAATCCAGACTATATTTCCACTTGTATGATAATATAGAGTTTGGGTTTTAGGTTGAGGCTTTCCCTGGGTTATTTCTTCTATGTTATGTGTGATTGATTTCTCCTTATCAGTTATATGTGCTCAATTCGATTAAGCTTCCACAAAGTGTTGTAGAAGTAGATCTTGTATTGAGTTTTAGTATATTGCATAATCTGTTGATCTACAGTGGGAATTTCTATATTTTGCGCATGTACAACTCAAAGAATCCACATACATGGGATGAGAGCCTCCCATATGTGAAACATAGCTATAATTGGGCTCTCCACATCTCGACTGGCCATAACCATTTTCTGGTGGGATTGGGATTCCAACCAATATGTCCCATTGATGTGGCCATACCTTTTGCAGCTACTCAGGAAGATTCGGCTCATGTCTAGTCAGAAGCCGATAAGGAAAAAAACTTCATTGAGAACATCCAACATATCCACCGGTAGGTCCATGACATTCTAGAGAAATAAAATGCCAAGTACAAGAAGCGACATGATCAACATTGGGTGCCACACAAGTTTCAGGTGGGCGACAAAGTCTGGTTGCATTTGCAAAAGGAACGCCTTATCGGAGCCTATCAGAAACTCAGACCACTCCGATATGGTCCTTACACCATTACCAAGGCTGTGGGAGATAATGCATTTGAGCTCAACGTTCCCCCATTCCTTGGTTTGCACCCAATGTTCAATGTGGACCGCATATGACCCTACTTCCCACCATTGTTGGACACATCAGACATTTTAGAATAGCTCACACCTACAAAGTTAAATCTAAATTGCATGGAATGAAGCCACAAATTATTGGATATGGACATGCATATCAAGAACAACCTACAACAAAGGATCCAACTATATCAATTTGTCAAAGCAGGCCAACTCCTTTACCAGGGAAAGTGGCTCACCAGGGACCAAGGTCAGAAGAAGTTTCCTCATCTCATGGAAAAACTCAACATGATGGGGAACATTGCTTCCTAAGGGGGGAGGAATGATCTAGGTGGATATTGGTGGCCACCCACCTATTCCACTTGGACCCCCACCATTGTTTCTTTCATTTTTCAGTTTCCTTATTTGTAGCACAATTTACTATTTTTGGTAGTTTTTTGGATGCTGAACTTCTGGAGCTAATTTGAGGCCCTAAACGACATTTTTTGGGAAAAATGGAATGGACAAGGGTTGTGGACCAATGTTGGTTATTCAAACATTGTAGTCCTCATATAGATATTTCTAAAAAGGTATTTTTCACGTCAAACGAAGATCGTATGCCAAAGTTACGACCTCGGGAAGTTGATGTACCAATTTACCCAAATAGGGCCCATAGTTTGGCGCTTCATCTCTTAGGGTTAGGTTTTTGGATGTTTAGGGTTTTCCATTCTTCTCAATAATAAATAGGCCTTTGAGCCTGATTGTAACACAGTTCAGAGGCATGTAACTGCCACATCTATTCTCAGAGATAAGCTACCATTGCCTGAGCTAGTCTTATTTCCATTCTGTTTGTAAGCATATTTCAATATTTGATATTAATGAAATGAAGTGTTATTTCTACTGCATATTTGTATTTATGGTTATATCTTTAATTCGTTACATTCCTATTTAAATCCTGATCAGTGGTATCAAAGCGGTCTTCTATTTCTCTATTTTTCCTTTCATGTCTCCAATGAGGTTGGGATATAAGAAGTTAGGGATTGATTTGGTTGAACCTTTGCAAGATTAGCCTTGCAAACCCCGATAGTTGCCCATCGGGGAAGAAAAGAAAGATGAGGGGGCAGGAGATGCTATCAAAATATTTCTCAAGGAGGCCCTCGAGAAACAATGGAATGCGATGATGGATAACTTAGCCCAGATCCTTCAACGATTACCCACTGATGACGCATCCACATGCAGCAGCCACTCTAGAGGCTCTACTCCTTTTAAGTTACAAGTAAACTCTGACATTCCCATATTGGAGGGCTAAATAGATGCAAACACTATAGATAAATGGTTAAATATACTAGAAGGATATTTTTCTATTCATGATTTTTCCAACCGAGAAAATATTACTTTTTCTCTTCTTAAAGCTACCCCCCATGTCAAGGACTGGTGGGAAACCTACTATGATCAGAAGGATGAAAGTGCGACCTCACTTTTTTCAGTTCACCCACTTGAAATTCATTCCGTGATGCCATCAAGGAGTAGTACTATCCCATTGGGAGCTATGAGGATAAATACATAAAGTGGACAACGCTGCGGCAGGGAAGGGACCAAGATGTGTCAGAGTTTACCAATGTTTTTCATACCCTTCACATGAAGTTGGGTATCAAGGATTATGAGAAACATTTGGTACTCAAGTACCGCGACTATCTACACAGGTAAATCCAGGATGATATGGAGTTCTTGGATATCTCCTCTCCCGGCATGGCATACCGATAAGCTATCAAGATTGAGTAGAGGTTTAAACAGAAGAAGCGAGACTTTGGATCTGTGAATCCAAAGCAAGGGAAAGGTGCCCCCAAATCGTAGAAAAAAGGACAAATACAAGGTGGGGTGGCCCAAGAAAACCCACCAAAGCCATAAGCAAAGAACAACACTGTGAAGCCCAAGAAGGACATGGGAAAGTGGTGTGAGTTCCATATGAGCTCCACTCACAACACAAATGAGTGTTGGGCCAAGAAATCACCGGTGGCCGATTTGAAGGCTTTGGAATCAGACGCATGTTCCGACTCTGAGCTAGAACCCGAAAAGGGGAATGACAAAGGGAAGTAGATTATCGATGCAGAGCCCAATGCCATCATTACCACCACGAAGATCCCCGAAGATCCATAGGAAGAGGAGCACCTCTTGCACTCCTAGATGTGGGTAAAGGGTTCCCCGCTATAGTTCATTATTGACAGCGGGAGCCAAAATAATCTCAGTTCGACAGAGGTCATGAAGCGGCTAGTCTTACTGACCACAACACACCCACAACTGTACACTATCGGGTGGCTTCAACAGGGATAGGATCTTCCCATGAGCCAGCAGTACCACCTTCCATAAAACATCAAGCCCTTCACAGATGATGTATTATGTGACATTTCTCCCATTGATGTTTGTGATGTATTATTAGGCCAACCATACTTATGGAAGCAACATTCTGTGTATGAGTCAAGGCCTCACACTGTTATTGTTACTATGGGAAATAAATTTTATAAGATAATAGAGGTAGCATTGCCTACCACCATCTCTTTGGTTACTGCAAAACAATGCAGTAAGCTCATTTCCAAAATTGGGAAATTTGTTTTTCTAACGATATGCTTTCATGGAAAGAAGAATACGGTGGCCACAACCTCTAGACAAGCCCCTCCGCACGACAACAACAGATGGACATGGTCGTGGAGGAGTATGAGGACATCTTCACCTCCCCCGCAAGGGTGCCTCTGAATTATCAGGTCAAGCACTCCATCGATCTAACCCCAGGTGCATCGTTTCCCAATGGACCAATCTATCGGCGATCCATTCTGGAGAATGATGATATCAAGAGGAAAATTCAAGATTTATTGCAGAAAGGTCACATCTGGCCGAGTTCATCACCCTATGGGAGCCTGATCATGTTGGTATAGAATAAGGATGGGACATGGAGACTTTGTATTGACTATCAGGCGCTGAACAAGATCATTGTCCAGAATAGGTACCCGATCCCATGGATTGATGACCTTCTCGACCAACTCAAGGGGGAAAAGTATTTCAGCAAGATCAACTTAAAGTTTGAATATCACCAAGTACCAATTGAACCCTTTGATGTGTGGAAGACTACATTCAAATCCAAGGAGGGCCTTTTAGAATGGTTGGTTATGCATTTTGGGTTGACGAATGCTCTTGCAACCTTCATTAGTTTGATCTTGGATGACATCTTGGGCTTGGCTGACATCTCGATCTTAGATGACATTAGTATCTAGGATACATTATTGATGAACGAGGGTGCATGTGGATCCAACAAAGATGCAAGCCATTCAGGATTGGCCAGCCCCAACCACTCTGATAGAGCTCCGCAGCTTTCTGGGTCTTGCCAATTTCTACCGTAGGTTCATGTTGGGATTCTCTCATATCACTTTGCCCTTGAGTCAAGTCACCAAAGTAGGAGCGAAAGTAATTTTTTTTTGGTCTGAATCTAAATAGAAGGCATTCACAGAGTTGAAACATTGCCTCTACTTTGCACCAGTGTGTATATTTTCCCACTGTACATCACCTCGTAATGCAATGTACTAAAGCAAAACACTTGATCTACTTCTACAAACAATTTAGCGGAAGCTTAATTAAACATTAGAAATATCAAGCATGAATAGATATAACTGAGAATTGAGAAGTAATCAACCATAACACAGAATATATATCACTGGGGAAAGCACTAGCCTAAAACCCCAACTCTATATTATCATACAAGTGGAAATCTTGTTCAAGTTACAAAAAGAATCAGCTGTCAAGCTATCTTGCTCTCTCTGCAATCAAACAATACTGCTCAAGACTCAATAGACATAGAATATATCTTCCTCAAGCCCTCCAAGCCTCCTATTTCCTTGCACAGTTTTGATTGGGTTCCAATGATATCACATGTGTGAATTGGCCTCATCACACTCATTATAACCTCAGGTCCAACTGTGCAATCCTCAAGGAATAATATTCCTTCTGCATGCAACGAATATTCACCAAGGAATATCCTATCAACTGATAGTACACTATCCCTCCATCTGATCTCAACTGAGTCTCTGACTGAACTGACATGCATGAGTTATCCATGAGTGAATCTTCAATTATCCGAAATACAATAGTTACATGCATGCAAGCATTAAATAATTGAACTCTCATTAATTTAAAAAAATGTTAAATTAATCTAACTGGACTTGACTCAGTTAACTAAGCCAACTAATTACAACTCAATATTACGACTCACTCTTATCTCTTTAACTGATGGATAAATCCCTCAATCAAAGGAGAAACTGTTGCATGTCCTCACATAGACTTCAGGTTCATAACCTTAACTAATTAACTCAAGATGAATTAATTAATCAATTTACAAACTGCTGTTAATATCAAATTCGAATTTTACTTCCTATGTTTAGTCCAGGGACTGACTAAAATAAGAAGGGATCCTGAAATGCTATTTTTAGAAAAGATATTTTTAGTACTTTCACTTTTCACCCATTGTAGCTAAGATCTCTAATGGCTAAACTGCTATTTATATCCCGACTATTTATAGTAGTTCTATTTTTAGCATTTCTTGTTGCACATTTCAACATTGCCTCTCAACAAGAAAGGGATTATCGGTAACCCCGATCCTGTCTCTATGGAAATTGAACTTGCATTTTGACAATGCCTTAGACAAAATATCTGCATCTTGCTCCTCAGTCGAAACATACTACAACATCATGATCCTCTTGACCACACAGTCCTGTAGATGATGGTAATAGATATCTATATGCTTGGACCTATCATGAAACACTGGATTCTTAGAGAGTTTTATGCAGCTATGATTATCAAAGTATATCACAGTAGGATCCATCATCTGAACAAACAATCCCACTAGAATATTCCACATCCAAATTGCCTCACATGTTGCCTGACTAGCAGCCATGTATTTAGCCTCTGCTAAGCTAAGTGAAATTGATCTTTGTTTCCTGCTATACCAAGAAACTACAGCTGAACTAAGGTTGAAGATTCCTCCAGAAGTGCTCTTCCGGTTTGATGGACTACTAGCTTAATCTACATCTGTGAAGCCTTGTAGCTTCACTCACTCTGTCCATATGTACCATAATCCATATTGTGTAGTTCCTCTGAGATATCTCAGCACATGCTTCGCTGCCTTCCAAAATAGCTTGGTAGGCTGAACCATAGCTTGACTCAGTTGGTTCACCGCAAAGCATAAGTCAGGTCGTGTGTTCACCAAATACATAAGTGAACCCACCAGCTGCTGATAAACAATAGTAGTTACTACCTCACCTGAAGTAGCATCCTCTTTCCTCTAGTTCCCAGCTAGAGGAGTTTACATGGGTTTGAACTTCTCCATGTGAAAGCGCCTAAGTATCTCATTGGCATACTTGCCTTGAGACACAAATACTTCCCCATATTTCTACCACACTTCCATGCCTAGAAGGTAGTGCATGAGGCCTATGTCCTTCATCTCAAACTCTCTTGCAAGGTCCTCTTTACAAGATTTGATCAGCTGATCATCACCTGTCAAAATTAGATCATCGACATAAAGTACAATAATCAATGGCTTACCTTCTACCATGATGTGGTAAAGGTTCACATCTGCTTCACTCTTGGTGAAGCCCAACTCGGTGAAATAGTTGTCGATCCTGGTATACCAAGCACGAGGTGCTTGCTTCAGGCCATACAGTGCTTGCTTGAGTTGGAAAACATGCGACTCATGATCAAAGTTCTCAAATCCTTCGGGTTGCTCAATGTATACCTCTTCCTCAATCTTCCCATTGAGGAATTCCGTCTTCACATCCATCTGATGGATCTTCCAACCCATCTGAGCTGATAGAGCTAACATCGATCTGATAGATGAGTAACTTGCTACGGGAGTAAAGGTCTCATCGTAGTCAATCCCCTCAACCTGTGAGAAACCTCAGGCAACAAACCTTGCCTTGTGTTTCTCAACACTACCATCAGCTGCCTGCTTTACCTTGTATATCCATCGAGAGCTAACCACTGAGTTGTCCCCTGGTCTAGGGACAACATCCCACACACTATTCCATCTGATAGAATCGTACTCTTCTACCATTGCATCAACCCAGGCTGGTTGCTGCACTGCCTCCTGAAAGGATGAAGGTTCGGTCGCTACACAATCCCCAACCAGGGCCATGTATCCAGTGTATCTCTCGGGAAATATCCTCTGTCTGCGCTGAGAGGATGGCTACCCCACATTCTCTCTCACATCTAGCATCAATCTGTCAGCTTCCCACGTGCGTTTCTGCTCGTCTCTGGAATACTCTCCAGGAGTCGTGGTCTCCACTACTGGATCCTCTACATGTGGTTGATCCACATCATCAGGAGGCTCCTCCTCCTTTGGAACTAAAAGTTCCTCATCACCATGCAACTTGAGCTCCCTCTCAAGTGACACTCGCATGGCTCTCTGCTCGTTGAACTTCAAATCCATGTGCACTACGGTCCTCTGACTGGCAGGCAGAAACACACGATAGTTGTCGGGTGTATTTGTGTACCCTACAAGTATCCCCAACTCAGCTATTGGGTCTAGAGTCTTCCGAGCATCTTTGGTCACATGACAGAAAATTGGTGATCCAAATATGCGGAAGTGACTCACATCTGGTCGCTTCCCCAAAAAAGCCTCCATAGGTGTCTTCATCCCCAAAATACGATGAGGACTTCTGTTCTAAAGGTACACTGTTGTATTGCATGCCTCAACCCACATATGAAGTGGTAGGCTTTGGTCATGCAACATCGCTCGAGCTGCTCCCACAATAGATCTGTTCTTCCTTTCGGCCACCCCATTCTGTTGTGGGTTATGAGGTGCCATCAGTTCCTGTTTAATTCCTTCTGTAGCATAGAAGTCTTTAAACTGTTGGGAAACATACTCTCCACCATTGTCGCTACGCAAGGCTTTTAATTTCTTTCCTGATTCTTTCTCTGCCAAGGCTTTAAACTCACAAAACCTCAAGAAGGTTTAATCCTTCTTTTGCATGAAGTAGATCCAACATCTACGAGAAAAATCATCAATAAAAATAACATAGTACCTTTTCTTAGAGGTGGAGGCTGTAGAGAATGGTCCACATACATCTGAGTGAACTTGCTCTAAGATTGCTCCAGCTCTACTATCCTGATCCTGAAAGGAAGCTTTTGCATACTTACCTAGGGTGAATCCTTTGCATGTGTTTGTTTGCTCTAGTTTTCCCTTGGGTAAGCCGATAGAAATTTGTCGCATGATCTTCAAGGCCTGGTGATGCAAGTGGCCCAGTCTTCTATGCCACAGCTCGCCAACATCTTGGGTTTGCATCACCTCTACTTTGGAACTTAGTGCAGCACAGTCATCTACCTCCAACTTGTAGAGATTCTTTACTCGAATCCCTATTTGTTTGGTTTGCCCAGTGTCGATATGCCTAAGGAAAACTTTTCCTTTACTAAATACTACATCATAGCCTTTATCTTCTAGCATAGCAACATATACAAGATTCTTCTTTAGACCTGGTACATACTTAACAACAGATAGGGTGAGAGGAGCACTATGCTCCCTTTGAAACACAATTTTACCTTCACCTGAGACACAATACTTTCCATCATTTCGCATCTTGATCTACATCTGGAGATCCTTCTCCTCCAATGTACTGAAAAGATTCTTGTCACCCGACATGTGGAAAGAAGCTCCACTGTCCAGGTACCAAACACATCCCACCATGGATGAAACCATGCATGCGATAAGCGAGAAATCCAGCTCAAACTGTGAGGCTAATGCATCACCATCAGATCCCTTGGAGGAACCCTTCTTGGATTTCTTTAGTGGACAATTCATTGCATAATGGCCCACTTCATGATAGTGAAAGAATTTCCCTTTCGAATTGTCAACCTTCTTCCCACCATGAGAAGATTTGGATTGGGATGCCTTCCCTTTCCCTTTCTTAGCTTTACTCACTAAAGCTAGATTTTCTTCATCATCTTGTTTTGATGAAGATCCATCCCTGGTGCTACGCCTTATCTCCTCCTGCATCAGATCCGACCAAAGTTGTTTCCAATCTGGCAGTTTCTCTTCCATTAACCAAGTCCTGGTAGCTATGCCAACTCTTAGGAAGATTGAGGAGTGCAAGACTCACCATGTCATCATTAGTTGTCACAATCCCTATGCTTCCAAGCTCATCCCTGCAGGTGATGAGCTTGTTCAGGAATGTAGATATTGTGTCGCCCTTTTCGCACTTGATCTTTTGAAGTTTATCTTTCAGTGCCAACTTCCTCTTATCGCTTCTATTCTGATAAATATCTTTCAATGTTTTCCCCATCGAAAACGGAGTCTCCTTCCCATGGAGGCTCGAGACAATGTGATCTCGAACTCCCTCCAGGATGATTCTCCTAGCTCTAGCCACACACTTTTTCCATTCTGCTAGTTGAGTAGCATCAATCGGCTTCTGGACTTCTTGATCAATGAAGTCCTTTAGACCGTTTATTGAAATTGGCAACAAGAAATTGCTAAAAATAGCACTACTAAAAATAACAGTTTGGGCATTAGTGCTGGATTGGGTAACAGGGAATGAAAAATGGAAGTGCTAAAAATAGAATTTCTATTTTTAGCAGTTCAAGTTGGATTCCTATTTTTAGACAGTCCCTGGTCTAAAATAGGAAGTAAACTTCAAATTTTGTCTTACCAGCAGTTTGAATATTAATTAATTAATTCTCCGTGAGTTAATTAGTTAAGGAAAATCAAACTTGAAGTCTTTGTGAGAACATGTAATAATTTCTCCACTGATTAGGGAATGTGTCCTTGATTTGCTCCACTATTGAGGAATTAAGGATGAGTTCCATATTGGGAGGATCAGTTGACTTATTTTAACTTAGTCAAGTTCAGTTAGATTAATTTAACAAGTTGTTAAATTAATGAGATACAATTTGGCTTGCATGCATGTGACAATTGTTATTTTTAGATAACTGAGTATTCTCTCATGGATAACTGATGCATGGTAGTTCAGATAGAGACCTAGTTGATATCAGAGAAGGGACAATGTACTATCAGTTGGATGAATATTTTTCCTATAAAGGAAGCTCATCCATGATGAGGATTTATCTCCTTCAAGTTTGTGCAGTTAGATCAGAGGTTAGTGAGCATGTGAAGAGGCCAATTCACACAGGTGGCAGCACTAGACCCCAAGGAAACTGCACAAGGAAATAGGAGGCTTAGAGGGTAGAGGAGAAGGTTTGTGAGAAGCCTTTGACTATCTATGAGCAGTAGAGGGATTGTATTGAGAGCTGGATAGCTTCCGAGCTAAGGCTTTGTGTAATCCAGACTATATTTCCACTTGTATGATAATACAGAGATGGGGTTTTAGGCAGGTGCTTTCCCTGGGTAAATTCTTTTGTGTTATGTGTGATTGATTCCTTCTTATTAGTTATATGTGTTCTTATTGATGTTTCTCATGGTTGATTAAGCTTCCGCTAAATTTTTTATAGAAGTAGATCAAGTGTTTTTCTTTAGTACATTGCATTACCAGGTTGATATACAGGTGGGAAATTTCTACATGGTATTAGAGCTAGCTGATTTGTAGAAAAAAGTTCTACATGGTATCAGAGCTAGCTGATTCGTAGAAAAATTCTACAAAATTCTACATGGTATCGGAGCACAGGTGATCAAGGAGAGAATAATATACTGAGAGGAGATTTCAAAGTTTTGAGTTTCGGGCTGAGAGTTTGCAGAACAGATCTGAAAATTTCTGTTCAAAATTTTCAAAAATAAATAGTATATTTGGATTCCTTGTGGAAAAATACCCAAAATCAGAAAAAAAAAATCGGCTAAATCAGATTTTGGATGAGGGAGATATTGCCGATTTAAAATCAGCGCTTTTTCTAGGAAATTTCGTGATGGCGGAAAAGTGGAAACAGATTGGTGTGCTAGCCAAGAACCTGTATGCACTTGAGGTACAAGATGCAAGCAAAGCCTTGAGGAGCAAGGAAAAGGTTAGATACTTGGTGGTTTAGAGGGAGAGTAAATTACCTCTCAACATGCAGCGCCAGAATAAGTCTCAGAAAATTGTGGAGGAGACACAATCGGTGAAGCAACTTCAGGAGGTTGTGGAGCAGCCACAACTAGAGAAGATGAGAGGAGACCGAGTGGAGACATCCACTCATGCAGAGAGATCTAGTAGGGGGAAATTTCAAGCCAAGTGGGTAGAGGGATCACATGCATTCATACCTCCAGGTTGGAGGTGGGGCGATGTGGAGTGATCGTCCCATGGAGGGGGGGCAGGATCCTTGAGGTACCCAACCTCTTGGATGAGACCTTACTATGGAAGCCCCGATGTGGAGTAGTAGGAATTGAATGATTGGGTAGAGACAGATGCGAATGGAGTGGTAGAGAGAGCTACAGTGTAGGGAATCCGAGGACAGCACAGAGCATGTAGGCTGCAACAATGCGAGAGGCACAAGTGTGTTGCACTATGTAGGGTAGCACAGAGAAGGGTGCAACGGTGCGAGATGCATGGAGATGTTGCAGTAGCATAGAGGTCAGAGAGGGAGTACTTGTCAGCAACAGGTAGAGCTTCAACATCAGAGTATGTTTCTAGCCCAACAGAGTGGTCAGTTGGGAGTTTTTTTTGTTCTGAGAGTTGTTGGAGCAACCACACTTGGTAAATGTGTTGCATGCAGAGCATTCTAGAGGTACAGGATCGGGTTTGAGAGGAAGCCTTTCTTGTTGAGAGGGAGTGTTGAAAATTGGCAACAAGAAATTGCTAAAAATAGAAGTGCTAAAAATAGCAGTTTGGGCATAAGTGCTGGATTGGGCAATAGGGAATGAAAAATGGAAGTGCTAAAAATAGAAGTCATATTTTTAGAAGTTCAAGTTGGATTCCTATTTTTAGACAGTCCCTGGTCTAAAATAGGAAGTAAAATTCAAATTTGGTCTTACCAGCAGTTTGAATATTAATTAGTTAATTCTCCATGAGTTAATTAGTTAAGGAAAATCAAACTTGAAGTCTTTGTGAGAACATGCAATAATTTCTCCACTGATTGGGGAATGTGTCCTTGATTTTCTCCACTGATTGAGGAATTAATGATGAGTTCTATATTGAGAGGATCAGTTGACTTAGTTTAACTTAGTCAAGTTCAGTTAGATTAATTTAACAAGTTGTTAAATTAATAAGATACAGTTTGTTAATGCTTGCATGCATGTGACAACTGTTATTTTCAGATAATTGAGTATTCTCTCATGGATAACTGATGCATGGCAGTTCAGACAGAGACCTAGTTGAGATCAGAGAAGGGACCGTGTACTATCAGTTGGATGAATATTTTTCCTATAAAGGAAGCTCATCCATGATGAGGATTTATCGCCTTCAAGTTTGTGCAGTTAGATAAGACGTTAGTGAGCATGTGAAGAGGCCAATTCACACAGGTGGCAACACTGGACCCCAAGGAAACTGCACAAGTAAATAGGAGGCTTAGAGGACAGAGGAGAAGGTTGTGAGAAACCTTTGATTGTCTATGAGTAGAAGAGGGATTGTACTGAGAGCTGGATAGCTTCCGAGCTAAGGCTTTGTGTAATCCGGACTATATTTCCACTTGTATGATAACATAGAGATGGGGTTTTAGGCAGGTGCTTTCCTTGGTTAAATTCTTCTATGTTATGTGTGATTGATTCCTTCTTATCAGTTATATGTGTTCTTATTGATGTTGCTCATGGTTGATTAAGCTTCCGCTAAATTGTTTGTAGAAGTAGATCAAGTGTTTTTCTTTGGTACATTGCATTACCAGGTTGATCTACAGGTGGGAAATTTCTGCATGGTATTAGAGCTAGCTGATTTGTAGAAAAATTTCTACATGGTATCAGAGCTAGTTGATTTGTAGAAAAATTCTACAAAATCCTACACCATTATCTTCTAATACTACCTCCATGTGATCCTTCCAGGCTATATAATCCGAACTGCCATCAAGGGCATATTCTAGTCTCAAACCACTCAACGCCATCGGTGAAATAGATGTGATAAGAACTCAATTCAATATTCAGAAACCAAACTTCAAACTTCTCTTGCTTGTATACTGTTCTTCCTTGATCACCTTTGCTCTGATACCATGTAGATTTTCCCACCATAGATCACCTGGTAATGCAATGTACTAAAGAAAAACCCTTTATCTACTTCTACAAACAATTTAGCAAAAGCTTAATCGAACATAAGCAACATCAAGCATGAACAGATATAAATGAGAATGGAGAGGTAATCAACCATAACATAGAAGATATATCACTGGGGAAAGCACCAGCCTAAAACCCCAACTCTGTATTATCATACAAGTGGAAATCTTGTTCAAGTTACAAAAAGAATCAGCTCTCAAGCTATCCTGCTCTCTCTGCAATCAAACAATACTGCTCACAGACTCAATAGACATAGAATATATCTTCCTCAAGCCCTCCAAGCCTCCTATTTCCTTGCGCAGTTTTGATTGGGGTCTAATGATATCACATGTGTGAATTGGCCTCATCACACTCACTGTAACCTCAGGTCCAACTGCGCAATCCTCAAGGAATAATATTCCTTCTACATGCAAGGAATATTCACCAAGGAATATCCTAGCAACTGATAGTACATTGTCCCTCCATCTGATCTCAATTGGGTCTCTAACTGAATTGACATGCATGAGTTATCCATGAGTGAATCTCCAGTTATTTGAAATACAGTAGTTACATGCATGCAAGCATTAACTAACTAAACTCTCATTATTTTAACAATTTGTTAAATTAATCTAACTAGACTTAACTTAGTTAACCGAGCCAACTAATTAAACCTCAATATTACAACTCACTCTTATCTCTTTAACTCATGGATTAATCCCTCAATCAAAGGAGAAACTATTGCGTGTCCTCACATAGACTTCAAGTTCATAATTCCTTAACTAATTAACTCAAGATGCATTAATTAATCAATTTACAAAATGTTGTTAATATCAAATTCGAATTTTACTTCCTATGTTTAGTCCAGGGACTGACTAAAGTAAGAAGGGATCCCGAAATGCTATTTTTAGAAAAGCTATTTTTATCACGTTTCACCCATTGTAGCTAAGATCTCCAATGGTTGAACTGCTATTTATAGCCCAGATATTTATAGTAGTGCTATTTTTAGCATTTCTTGTTGCACATTTCAACACAGTGCTCACTTTACCATACTTGCAACAACCATTTGAGATCGAGACAAATGCCTCTGACTATGCTATTGGGGCAGTCCTTACTCAACAGGGGCACGCAGTGGCATATCATAGTGAGACACTTTCAGACACACTCTAAAAGTATACCAGTTATGACAAAGAGATATATTCCATTGTGCAGGCCTGCCGACAATGGAAGCATTGCATTTTGGGGAAGGAAATAGTCATCCACATAGACCACCCACTCTACATTTCATACAAATGCAAGGGAAGTTGTAGAATAAGCACCACTAGAAGTGGTCCACATACCTGTAACAGTTCCATTTGAATATCAAGTATAAAAAGGGAAGCAATAATAATCTTGTAGACTTCCTCAGACAACCACCGACAATGGTGTTAAGCACTGTGCTCAACTCTTGTGGGTATGAGACTTATGATTGGCCACTTCTCTAGAAAGACGACCCAAAATTCGAGCACACATACTAGACGCTCTTGGAGGGTCAACAAGTTCTAGATTTTCACCTCCCGGATGCTCTTCTATGCCACCTAGGAAACCTTTGTGTTCCTTTTAGCGAGCGATCCAATATGGTTTGGGAAACGTACTACAGTCGGGCCGCTGGGCATTCCAGGTTTGAGAAAACAGTGACAGTACTGTAGAAATATTTTTATTGGCCGAATCTTTGACAAGAAGTCGGGAAGTACATCAGATCCTACACTGCCTCCGCCATTTCCAAACCGACCATCAAGAAGCAAGGCCTCTATATTCTGCTTCCTACCCCTAATCGACCTTGGGAATCCATCTCCATGGATTACATGTTAGGCCTTCCTTCTACTAAGCATGGCGATGACTGTGTTTTTGTGGTTGTCAATAGATTCTTGAATATGGCCATTATGAAAACTTGCAAGAAGAATATAACAACAGAAGCCACTACTAAACTCTTCTTTGATTGAGTGTGGGTACACTTTGGGATCCCACAGTCTATCATCTCAGATTTGGATAGAAGGTTCCTCGTTACATTTTGTTTTAGTCTCTAGTCAATGCTGGACACTAAGCTCACTAAGTCTACAACTTTCCATCCCCAAACTGATGGCTAGATAGAGGTCGTCAATAGGATGATTGTACACATTCTATGCATGTACAACTCAAAGCATCCACACACATGGGATGATATCCTCCCCTATGTCTAACACAACTATAATCGGGCTCTCCACAGCTCAACTGGCCGCAAACCTTTTTAGGTGGGCTTGGAATTCCAGCCACTATGTTAGGTCCCTATACTATTAGTGTAACCCGTTATTGTTATTAGTACAACCCCCTTATTATATTGTTGTGCTCATGTAGTCCCCATATTATTATTATTGTGCCCCATAGAAACCCACTTTTGTTATTATTGTGCCCTTAAATTATTATTGTTATGTCGACTCTGATTATATTATGACCTCTTAGACTCCTATATATAGAAAGGAGGTCTTTTCATTTGTATCATCCAAGAATTGTTCATTTGTGTAATGTAAAGGAGGTTTCCCCCTCAAAGAGGCTTATTTCTAAGGCGTTGATCTATCTTTTCTATCTTTTTGTGAGTTGGTTTCATAACATTTGGTATCAGAGCTTTGGATTCTAGGGTTTCGCTGCTCCAAACAACTCATCGTGGAATGTTCGCTATAACTTTTTTTCTGCGACGTTTCAGAAGCTAAAAAAAACACCCATTTGAGACGACATCACGCTGAAACTCGGCTCCGAATTTCATATCTTTTCTCTCTATATTTTCAGAGATATTATCTCAAGACGTTAGGGTTTTGGCAAGCTCCAGAATTTCACCTAAAACAAGTCATCATGGATTTTTCGCTATAACTCTTTCGCTACAAAGTTTCAGAAGCTAAAAAAAAAACCATTTGAGAAGAGATCGGTTTGAACCTCGATTCCAAATATCAGATCCTGTATCGCTATAATTTCAGAGATATAATCTGAGGAAGTTAGGGTTTTGTAGACCCCCAAATTATATTCTAAACAGGCCACCTTGGGAAAATCGTCATAACTTTCGCTCTGAGCATCCGATTGAATTTTCGTAAGAAGGTACAAAAAAAGGAAGGACTATAGTTGTTTGGGTATCATTTTTAGAATCTAAGGTTGAAATAGTGACCCGCAACACATCGTACAAGTTCACTCTACTGAACCAGTCTATACTCAGGTCATCGTGGGAGATTTGGCATAACCCTTCATTGGAGAATCGAATCTTGATCAGACTTGTGTGGTTAGAAATATTACTCAGATGGTTACTGTAGGAAGAAATTTTAGACCTTGGAGATCCAAAATTACAGAGATACATCAGATTCAATATCGAGTTCCTACAAAGTGAAAAAAGGATATGAAATTATAGAGTTACAGTCGTTTCAAGATCGAGCTCCTAAAATCAAGAAAAGGTGATGTGAGGAAGTTTGATGGCAAAGATTCGTTAATTAGATACTTCAGATGGAGCAATATTGTGATCTACATGGTATACCCTTGTTACAAAAGATATGTATTGCATCTTCATATTTAGAACCGGATCAATTTTTATGGTATAAAGGGCTTTGTTCTCGTAAACAACTTGTTACGTGGTCAATTTTCATGGAGGAAATGGTAGCAAATTATGAGGATACAAAGAGAGACACCTTCTTTCGAGAAACACCACAATAATTGGAAGAAAAAATAGCAAAAGTACTTTGTTACAAAGTGGAAAGCAAAATTATGGAAACAAGGAAGTCTAACCCACATAACTATAAAGATGGAAGTGTTGTTTCCCCTAGCCTTCCACAACCTACATGGGTTACACCAAAAAAATTGGAAGAAAAAAGAGAAAAAGGGATTTGTTACAATTGTGATAACAAATACATTAAAGGTCATAAGTGTGCTGAGAAGAGATTATTTTACCTTGATTGTGGAGAGGAGGAAGAAAAGGATCAAGAAAAGTCAAAAGAAGAGTATATACTCTAGGAACCAACCCCAGAGAAAGAAGAAATGAATCCGACCATATCTTGTAAAGAATTGGAAAGAATGACTACTCTTCAAACTCTTAAGATAGAAGGACATATCAAGAAGAAAAAGGTTCAAGAAGTGAAAGACCACATCAAGAAAGAAGAAATGAATCCGACCATATATTGTAATGCAATGGCCAGAATTACCACTCCTCAAACTATCAAGATAGAAGGACTTATCAAGAAGAAAAATGTTCAAGGAGTGAAATATCACATAGAGCATCAAGAAATGAATCCGACCATATCTTGTAATGCATTGGAAGAAATTACCACTCCTCAAACTCTCAAAATAGAAGGACATATCAAGAAGAAAAAGATTCAAGCAATGAAAGATCACATCGAGCATCAACAACAAGTTCTCCAACTTTTAAAGGATAATGCCACTTTGGTGCAGAATCAAATGAAACAATAGGCATATCAACATCGAAGTGAAAAATGTCTTGATGTAGGTGATTGGGTATTTTTACGACTACATCTCAAGCAAGATATTTATGAGAAGGAAATGTTGGAAATACTACATGCACTTAAGAAATGGCAACCTTACCTAATGGGAAGACACTTCAAGGTAAAAATGGATCATGATAGTCTTAAATACTTTTTAGAACAAAGATTATCTTTAGAAGAACAAAAAAAATAGGTCACAAATATGCAGGGTTATGACTTTGAAATAATCTACAAAAAAGGGAAGAAAAATGGTGTTGTAGATGCACTCTTAAGAAAGGATGAGTATCTGGAAACATTGTTTTGGTATATTTCTATTATCCAATCAGATTGGATAAATGAAGCAAGGGATGAATGGAAGAAGGATGAACAAGTGTGGCCACTAATTCAAAAGTTTCAGAAGATCCTAGTTCAAAAAATATTTCTAGAACTTGACGAGGAAGGAAAAATCATATTAGAACCTGAAGTAATCACAGAAATAAGAACCCGAAAGCTATGAAATCGATCAATTTCAGAGTATCTCATCAATTAGAAGAACTTACCCGTTGCATATTCCACATGGGAGGACAATAATTTTACATAGAAGCATCAAAAACTGTTCAAGCGTTGAGGACAACACTTTTTGAAGGAGAGGGGCATGTTAGGTCCTTATACTATTAGTGTAACCCATTATTGTTATTAGTACAACCCCCTTATTATATTGTTGTGCCCATGTAGTCCCCATATTGTTATTATTGTGCCCCATAGAAGCCCGCTTTTGTTATTATTATGCCCTTAGATTATTATTGTTATGTTGGCTCTGATTATATTATGACCCCTTAGACTCCTATATATAGAAAGGAGGTCTTTTCATTTGTATCATCCAAGAATTGTTCATTTGTGTAACGTAAAGGAGGTTGCCCCCTCGAAGAGGCTTATTTCTAAGGCGTTGATCTATATTTTCTATCTTTCTGTGAACTAGTTTCATAACACACTATGTGCCATTGATGTTGCCATGCCATTTGCAGCTACTCAGGAAGATTCTGTTAGAAAATTATATATTACAGATGAATGGAACACATAAAATATATTGCAGAAATATAAACATAGAAAACGCATAAAACAAGAGAGACAAATATGCGTGGTTCACCCAATTTGGGCTACGTCCATGGAGAAACAACCAATCCTTCCTTTTATATTATCCAACAAACTGAATAGATACAACCTACAACAGATCCATTGTAATTCCCTCTTCACTCTCACACAACCTCCTCTCTCTTTCTCATTCAGAATATAGATCTACATAGACGTAATACAATTCCCTCATATATAGCGAGGGGTTGCTTCTAGGGAAAAAACCCTAAATTAAACATAAATTCTATCGTCAGATCTCTGCCTAATGAACGGCCTAGATTGACTACGAAATTAAAACATTTATACAAGGAAATTTAACATCTATTTTAAGCTTCAGTGGTAGTGCCTCGGATCCCCCGCCAGGGGGGGCTCCCAAAGATCGCAGCCGCCCCCCTGGACCCCCCTTGTAGCACAAATATTATGGGCGGTGTTGCTGCCACATTACGAACTAGGGTCCAATGCGGCGATACCTCTGAATAAAGAAGATAATCAAGCTCCACACCCAAAAATCTCCCACTTGGAGACTGATTATAGCAACTCTACCGCTACTTCATTTGTTGGACAATGTGTCCACTTTCGACCTGGCTATTTCTCATCTTCATCATCATACTTGAAGACCAATTGAAACCGAGCAATATCTTAGTTTATCCACGGTTACAAATTTTGTTAACATATCTACAGGATTCCAGCTCGTGTGTATTTTTTCCAGCTTCAACTGTCCATCTTCCAACACTAACCTTATGAAATGATACTTGAGATGTATATGTTTTGTTTTGGAATGAAATGCATAGTTCTTTGCAAGATGTATGGCACTCTAGTTGTCATTGTATAACCTGCCCAACTCCTGCTTCTTACCCAATTCATTCAGAAACCTTTGTAACCAAATCATTTCTTTACTAGCCTCTGTAGCAGCAACATCCTCTGGTTCCACTATTGAGAGTGTAACAACACTTTGCAGTTCTGAAACTCAATTGACAGTTATTCCACCTACAATAAACACATACCCTGTTGTGCTCCTCCTGTTATCTCTATCACCTGCCATATCTGCATCAACATATCCATGTAGAGCAATGTTTGAACCACCAAAGCATAATGCTTGATTTGTTGTACCTCTCAAATACCTGAGAATCCACTTCACTACCATCCAATGTTCTTTTCCTTGATTGTTGATGTACCTTCTTACAACTCCCACTGCATGTGCAATATCAGGTCTTGTGCACACTATTGCATACATTAACCTTCGAACTGCTGATGCATATGGAACTTTAGACATATAAGCCATTTCTTCTTGGGTCTTGGGACACACCTCCTTACTCAGTTTGAGATGGCTAGCCAAAGGTATACTAACTGGTTTTTCATTCTGCATATTAAATCTTTTCAACACATTTTCTATGTACTCACTCTAAGACAATGTTAATTTTAGTTTCTTCCCGTCTCTAGTTATTCTCATACCAAAGATTTGTTTTGCAGCACACAAATCCTTCATTGCAAATGAGTTCGCCAATTTTCTTTTGAGCACATTTATTTCCTGCATGTTAGAACCTGCAACAAGCTTGTCATCTACATACAATAACAATATAATATAGCTGACATCATTTTTCCTTTTGAGATAAACACAATGATTAGAGTGACTATAGTATAACCTTGTCCAGACATAAACCTGTCAAATTTTAGATACCACTGCCTTGGATCCCGTTTTAAGCAATACAAGCTCTTCTTCAACCTAAACACTAGTTTCTCCTTCCCCTTTGCCTCATATCCTTGTGGCTACTACATATATATCTATTCCTCTAAATCCCCATGGAGAAAGGCTGCCTTTACATCTAGCTGCTAAAGATGAAAAACTTCAACTGCTACTATACTTAAAATAGTTCTGATTGAAGTCATTTTAACAATAGGAGAAAATATCTCATCAATGTCTATACCCTTTTTCTGTGCAAACCCCTTTTCCACAAGTCTAGCTTTATACCTTTTTCTACTTCCATGTTCTTCCTTCAACTTGTAAACCCATTTATTCTGCAATGTTGTTTTACCTGTAGGCAACCTAACTAAGTCCTAAGTCTAGTTATGTGCTAAGGAGTCCATCTCTTCTTTCATGGCTTGCTCCCACTTCTTCCTATTTTCTACCTGCACTTCTTCATCATAACATTTTGGTTCACCAGAATCAGTCAACAATACATAACATAATGAAGGAGAGTATCGTTAAGGGGGTCTACTTGTCCTAATAGATCTTCTAACACCACTTTCAGGTGTTTGAGGTGCTTATTGTTGTTGTGGTCGATGTTTTTGTATTTGTTCTTGCTATTGATCATTATGATTTTCAGGCACCTTCACTTTTTCTTTGATCTCAGCAAGCACTGTGTATTCTCTATTTTCATTTCTTGTAGCTGATACTTATACAAAAAAATTTCATTGAATATGACATCTCTGCTCCTAATGATTTTTTGTTTTTCATAATCATAAAAGCGATAACCAAAATCATTAACACCATATCCAATAAAGGTACATTTCTTTGATTTTTCCTCAAGCTTTGTTCTATTTTCTTTATTAATGTGGACAAAGGCTTCACAACCAAAAGTCTTTAAAAATGAGTAGTTTACCTTTTTACCTATCGATGCTTCCTCTGGAATACCACCATCCAAGGAACTTGAAGGCCCTCTATTTATTAGATAAACAATAGTATCTACAACATCTGCCCAAAATTGTAAAGGCAATCCTGCATGCAATATCATGCACCTTGCATGGCCCATGATTGTCTTGTTCATCCTTTCTGACACACCATTTTCTTGTGGTGTTCTTGGAACTATCTTCTCTCTGCGAATTCCATTCTCTGAATAGTACCTATCAAACTCTTTGCTACAATATTCACCTCCGTTGTATAATCTGAGACACTTCAACCTTTTTCCTGTCTCATTTTCAACCAAAGTTTTCCATTTCTTGAAAGTATCAAATACAATAGATTTATTTCGAATACAATAAATCCAGGTTTTTCTGGTTGTATCATCAATAATAGTAACATAATAACGAGAGCCACTAAGAGAGGATACCAGATCAAGTCCCCATATATCTGTATGCACAAGCTCTAATTTTTCACTCTACTTTTCTTTCCCAACTTTGAGGGATATGACTCTCTTTTGTTTTTCATAAACACAATTTTCACAAAATTTTAAATCAACATGCTTCAAACTTGGTAACAAATTTCTTGAGTGAAGAATCTGCATCCCCTTCTCACTCATGTGCCTGAGCCTATGATGCCAAAATGTCATCTCTTTCCCTGTAGAGGTTAAAGCATTAACAAAATTAGAAATACCATTGCATAAATACAATGTACCAACCTTTTCTCATTTTGCTATTACTAGGGCTCCTTTAGTGACCTTCTAGGTTTTATCTGTAAAAGTAGTTACACAACCTTCACCTCCCAACTGCCCTATTGAAATAATATTTTTCTTTATATCTGGAACATGCCTTACCTCCTTCAATAGCCATTGATTTCCGTTCTGCTGTTTTATGAAAACTGTACCCATTCCAATGATTTTATAGGGTTTATCATCACCCAATCAAACATGTTCAAAATCTCCTTGAACATAATCATGAAAACGTTTCTTATCAGGTGTGGCATGGAATGAGGCCTCTGAATCTACCACCCAGATATCAATAATATTTTCTAATGAAAGAATCAAAGCTTCTTGCAACACATCACCTGTCACATTCGCTTCATGATTGTTTTCTTGCTATGCGTCTCCTTCTTTTCCCTTCCGAGACTTGCAGTCTCTCTTTAGGTGTCCTTTCTTCCTGCATTTCCAGCACACTATCCTAGATTTGGAATTGGATCTGACTTTCCTTGACTTACTGCGATATCCTGGGCTCTTTCCTCTTTCCATTTTTCTTCCCGTATTCTCTGCAGTCAAAGCATTACCTGATGTCTCACCTGAGCTTTTTCATCGCATTTCCTCGCTAAGTATTGCATTGATAACATCATCAAACTTTAAAGTATTAGATCCAGGGACAAAGTTACTAATGGCCATAACTAAACCATTCCAACTTTATAGCAATGAGCATAGAAATAACAGAGCCCTAACTTCATCATCAAAAGTTACCCCTACATAACTTAACTGACTTGTAACTGTATTAAATTGATTTAAATGATCAGCAATAGATCCACCTTTTGACATCTTCATATTAAATAAATGCTTCATAAGAAATACCTTATTTGAGGCTGAGGGTTTTTTATATAGTTTGGCCAATGCCGAAATTAAACCCTCTGTTGTTGTTTCCTTTGAAATATTAAATGCTACTGACACCGCTAGGCACAATCATATTGTTCAAAGTGCCTTTCTATCGAGAATATTCCATTCTGTTTTTGTCATACTCGTCGGCTTCTTTGCCTTTCCTCTCAATGGTTGGTACAAAACTTTTTGGTACAAATAACCTTCCATCTGCATCTTCCATGGCTGCTAGTTTTGGCCATTAAATTTTTCGACCCTAAACCTACCATCTTTTGCCATTGCTCCCATTCTAACGAGGAACCCTTCTCAACTACGAGTTTATCAGCCAAATAGATCTTCGGCTCTAATACCAGTTGTTAGAAAATTATATATTATAGAGCAATGGAACACATAAAATATATTGCAGAAATATAAACATAGAAAATGCATAAAACAAGAGAGACATAGATATACGTGGTTTACCCAATTTTGGCTATGTCCATGGAGAAACATTCAGTCCTTCCTTTTATATTATCCAAAAAACTGAAGAGATACAACATACAACAGATCCGATGTAATTCCCTCTTTGCTCTCACATAATCTCCTATCTCTTTCTCATTCAGAATATAGATCTACATAGACGCAATACAATTCCCTCATATATAGCGAGGGGTTGCCTTCTAGGGAAAAAAACCCTAAATTAAACATAAATTCTACCGTCATATCTTCGCCTAATGAATGGCCTAGATTGACTATGAAATTACAACATTTTACAAGGAATTTTTACATCTATTTTTAGATTCGGGGCGCTGCTCCCTATCCCCCACCAGGGGGGGGTCCCAAAGATCACAGTTGCCCCCCACTAGACCCCCCTTATAGTGCAAATATTACAGTCGATGTTTCTGCCACATATGAACTGTGGTCCAATGCGGTGATACCTTTGAATAAAGAAGATAATCAGGCTCCACACCCAACAGATTCGCCTCATGTCTAGTCAGAAGCCGATAAGGCAAACAAATTCATTGAGCACATCCAACATATCTACAAGCAAGTCCATGAAATTATGGAGAAATCAAATACCAAGTACAAGTAGTGACATGATCAACATTAGGTGCCACACAAGTTTCAGGTGGGCGACAATGTCTAGTTGCATTTGGAGAAGGAACACCTTACTGGAGCCTATCGGAAACTCAGATCACTCTGATATGGTCCTTACACCATTACCAAGGTTGAGGGAGACAATGCATTTGAGCACAACATTCCCCCATTCCTTGGCTTGCACCTATTGTTCAATGTGGACTGCCTTCGACCCTACTTCCCCCCATTGCTGGACACATCAGACATTGCAAAACAACTCACACCTACAGAGTTAAATCTAGATTGCATGGAATAAGCCACAACTGATCAGATCATGGACACGCAGATCAAGAACACCCGATAGAAAGGGATCCAACAATATTGAGTTGTCAAAGTAGGCCAACTCCTTCACTAGGGAAACTGGCTCACTAGGGACCAAGTTCAGCAAAACTTTCCTCATCTCATGGAGGAACTCAACACAATGGAGACCATTACTTCCTAAGTGGGGAGGAATGATCCAGGTGAATATTGGTGGACACCTGCCTATTCCACTTGGACCCCCACAATTGTTTCTTTCAATTTTTCAGTTTCCTTATTTGTATGACAATTTAATATTTTTGGCAATTACGGGTCGTGGACTTCCGAAGCCGTTTTGAGGCCCTAAACGAGGTTTTTTGGGAAAAATGGGATCAACATGGGACTTGGATAAATGTTGGTCATTCAAAAGTTGTAGTCCTCAAATAGATATTTCTAACAAGGTATTGTGTGCGTCAAACGGAGATCGTATGCCAAGTTACGACCCCGGGAAGTTGAGCCTCATTGATCCTCATTATTTAGGGGTTTCCATTATTTCTAACTAATAAATAGGCCTTTGACCCTCATTGTAACACATTTCCAAGGCATGTAGCCACCACATCTCTTCTTAAAGATAAGCTACCATCTCTAAGCTAGTCTTATTTCCATTCTATTTGTAAGCATATTTCAGTATTTGATATTAATGAAATGAAGTGTTGTTTCTACTGCATCTTTGTATTTATGGTTATATTTGTAATTTGTTGCATTCATGTTTAAATCCTAATCAGTGGTATTAGAGCGGTCTGCTCTTTCTTTGTTTTTATTTGCATTTCCCCAACGAGGTCGAGATATAAGGATTTAGGGCTCGATCCGGTTGAACGTTTGCAAGATTAGAAAGACGAGGTGGTAGGAGATCCTATCAAAATATTGCTCGAGGAGGTCCTCAAGAAACAAAGGAACGTGATGATGGATAAATTTTCCTAGATCCTTCAACGATTACCCACTGGCGGTGCATCCACATCCAAAATCCACTTTGGAGGCTCCGCTCCTTTTAAGGTACAACTAAACTTTGACATTCCCATATTTGAGGGCCAAAGAGATGTAGACGCTAAGGATAAATGGTTAAATCAGCTAGAAGGATATTTTTCTGTTCATTAGTTTTCCAGCTGAGAAAATATTACTTTTTCTCTTCTCAAAGCCACCCCTCACGTCAAGGACTAGTGGGAAACCTACTTTGACCAGAAGGATGAAAGTACGACCTCACTGTTTTCAGCCGCACCCACTTGGAATTCATTCTGGGATGCCATTAAGGAGCAGTACTACCCTATCGAGAGCTATGAGGATAAATACATAAAGTGGACAACACTGCAACAAGGAAGGGACCAAGATGTGATAGAGTTTACCAATATTTTTCATACCCTTCACACAAAGTTGGGTATCAAGGATTTTGAGAAAGATTTGGTACTCAAGTACTGCGGCTACCTACACAGGTAGATCTAGGACGAGATGGAGTTCCTGGACATCTCATCTCTTAGCGCGGTGTACCGATACGCCATCAAGATCAAGAAGAATTTTAAATAGAAGAAGTGAGACTTTGGATCTACAAATCCGAAGCAAGGGAAAGGTGCCCCCAAACCACAGAACAAAGGACAACACCAAGGCGGGGTGGCCTAGGACAACCTGCCAACGCCACAAGTAAAGAACAACATCGTGAAGCCAAACAAGGACATAGGAAAGTGGTGTGAGTTCCATAAGAGCTCCACTCACAACAGAAGTGAGTTTCAGGCCAAGCAATTACTGGTGGCCGAGTTGAAGGCTTCGGAATCAGACACATGTTCCTAATCTGAGTCAAAACCCAACAAGGGGACTGAAAAAGGGAAGCAGATTATCGATTCAGAGCCCAACGCCATCGTTTCCACCCTGAGGATCTAGAAGGAGGAACCTGAAGATCCAAGGAGGAGGAGCGCCTCTTCCACTCCCAGATGTGGGTAAAGGGTTTCCCACTACAGTTTATTGTCGACGGTGGGAGCCAAAAAAACATCATTTCGTTAGAGGTTGTGAAGCAACTAGTCTTATTAACCACAACACACACACGACCATACACTATCAGGTGGCTTCACCAAGGACGAGATCTTCGCATGAGCCAATAGTGTCTCCTTCCATACAACATCAAGCCCTTCACGGATGAGGTATTATGTGATGTTGCTCCCCTTGATGTTTGTTATGTATTATTAGGCAAACCGTCGAGGTGACATGCTGTGTATGAGACAAGGCCTCACATTGTTATTGTTATTTTGGGAAATAAGTTGTACAGGATACTAGAGGTAGCACTTCCTATCGCCATCTCTTTGGTTACTACAAAAAATGCAGTAAGCTCATTTCCAAAACTGGGAAATTTGTTTTCCTGATGATACACCCTCAGTGAAAGAAGAAGATGGTGGGCATGACCTCTAGATAGGGCCCCTCCACACAACAACAATAGATGGACAAGGTCGTGGAGGAGCACGAGGACACCTTCACCTCCCCCGCAGGGGTGCCTTTGTACTGTCAGTTCAAGCACTCCATCGATCTAACTCCAAGTGTGTAGTTTCTCAATGGACCAATATATTGGTGATAAATTTTGCAGAAGACGAAATCAAGAGGTAGATTCAGGAGTTGTTGCAGAAAGGTCACATCTGGCGGATTTCATTGCCCTGTGGGATCTCGATCGTGTTGGTACAAAAGGAGGATGGGACTTGGAGACTCTGTATTGACTATCGACCACTGAATAAGATCACTGTCTGGAATAGGCACCCGATCACACGGATTGATGACCTTCTGGACCAACTCAAGGGGGAAAGATATTTCAGCAAGATTAAATTGAATTCCAGATATCACCATGTACCAATCGAACCCTCTGATGTGTGGAAGATTGCCTTTAAAACCAAGGAGGGCCTTTTCTAATGGTTGGTTATGACTTTTGGGTTGTCGAATTCTACTAAAACCTTCATGAGGTTAATGGATGACATATTGCGGCCATTCACCAACTCATTTGTAGTGGTATACTTGGATGACATTGTTGGAAATAATGCTGAGAGGGGGATGAATCAATATTATCAGATCAATAATTTAATTTCCAAAACAAATTTATATACACTACTTCAGCTAAGTGAACTAGTGTGTAAACGCAACTGTACTTAAAACAACCAGTGTATATGTAGAGAACTTTTGATTTTGACAATTTATCTTGTATTGAACTTTAACCAGTATATCAGAGATGTGTTAGACAGTCTTGTAAAAGAAGAATAAAGAATCACACATAAGCAACACACATGAACACCAAGATATAAGGTGGAAACCCAATGTGGATAAAAACCACCTGCTGCTATTATCTCTATCTTCTTTTAATGATAAGAAAATATGTTTACAATCTTGTACTGGTGCAGACTCATACTAGTACGCAGGCACCCACCTGTAGAAGGCTACAACCTTCTCTCGTTCTCCAACTACTACTGGAAGGGAGCTTCAACCCCCTAGCTCTTGTACTTGCCACTATGTTTACTAGTACGTAGGTGTTAGCCTACAGAAAACTCCACTCTTCTACCAGGGACCACGTTTCATGAATTTTTAGACTGGATACTCTTGGAACACAACACCACAATTTGAAGGCCACGTTTCATTCAATTTTCATACTGGACCCATCAACAACATCATAACTACAAAACAATCATCAAGTACATCTACATCAACCAATCACTGAAACTCAATCACCATAACCTGAATCTGATCATTCAGAACACTGTCACCAGAATACAGTCACCAGAACCCAAAACAGAACCCAGAACTCTGCAACAGCAAACAAAAACAACTGAAACATACTTCATAAGGTATACGCTACTTCCATGTGTTGAACCAGCATGTATACATGCTTTTATCAAAGCCAACCAGTGTACACATCTGTAAATATTAATTCATAATTTTGCAGCTATTCTAGACTTCAATTATACCCAGATCATAACATTTATAGAATAACACATGCGTCCGTATTCAAATTTAGGATATACAATATCAAACCACATAATGATAATTCATTTCAAGTCTTAAGATCTCAATCCATCATTAGATCTTATCCCTCATCAACCGCTAAGGTTTATCCTTGTTTCAAATCAAGCAAAGCACCACAAGCCAATAACCTGCATACTAGATCTCACACTTCATCAGATATTTGATACTTGCACACCTTGGCTCAATGATATTCTCCTTATATAGTCTTAGCCCTTTCTCAATACCATGGATCAAAACCATTTAGGACCAATACCTTGGACCAAATACCTAGGGTCAATACCTCGGACCAAATACTTTGGACCAATACTATGGATAAAAAATACCTTGGACCAAATTCCTTAGACCAAAAACTTAGTTTTCCAACATATACATGCTTTTCCTTCTGTGAAAGTGCGTGTGTACATATATGCTACTTGTGTTTAGTGAACCTATGTGTATACGCAGCTTGATCAAGGTGAACCTGCATATACCACTCTTTATTCATTCTCGGTAGTTTGATATGTCATTCTTTGTCGTTGACATGTTGCACCGTGATCTTTCATCTGAGTGAGTTTTCATCAAGGACAACACCTATATCATAATTCCAACAATCTCCCCCTTTGGACTTGATGGCAACAACAACACCAAGTCACTCTCCCCCTTTGACATCAAGGGCAAAGGGTGGACTAAGATAATTTCTCCCTTTGACATACATTATGCTGGTCATGCTACCCCTAAGTACATGCTAAAATCTCTGATTGAGCTTCCCTTGTGTACATGCTGAGATGTATTGAAACCGTCCATGCTCTTTCTGAGTACAAGCAGAGTCTGTAAAAAAATATGTTCTAAAAGAATAACATGACTCTATAACTCAACTATGTGAGGATGACCTTCCTATAACCAATGACTCATACATACATCCATCTCCCAACCAAGTGGGGATATAACAAATTTGACTCATCCACCCAACCAAGTAGGGATATACCAATTGATTATACATGATAGAAACAAGAAATATTACATCATCCATCCAATGTAAAGTGGGGGTACAAATTACATCATTTGTCCAAGAGGATTTATATCACTTCCTAGAATTTTACATGACTTGAGTAACAAATGGTATAAATATGTAAAGTCATAGCTGGGCTCAGCCACCATAATGCCAACAATGTTGAATGTACGTGAAGGCTAATGCTCCCCCTGAACCTATGCTACCCATATCAGATCTCACCCCACTGTTTTCTTGTCTGAAACACATATATGCTCCTTTACCCATAGAAACCTACGTGTGTACGCAACTATACTTCATGAAACCCGCGTATAATAGCCTTTTTCTGAAAAAAGTTGGATTGAACAGTAGGATGATGCAACAACTACTCCCAGCTTTTGTCTGAGATATTCAAATGTTTCTCTGGGCAGTGGTTTAGTGAATATATCTGCAACCTATTCTTTGGAGGGAACATACTCCAATTTGACCTTTTGTTCAAGAACTTGTTCATGTAGAAAATGGTATTTGATGAGTATGTGCTTGGTCTTGGAGTGCATGATTGGATTCTTTGAAATACTGACGGCATTTGTATTATCACATATAATGGAGATGGGTGGAGTTCATGTGATCTGAATGTATTGTAAGGTTTGCATCATCCAAAGAAGTTGTGTGTAGCAAGATGCAACAGCCACATATTCTGCTTCAGCTATAGATAATGCAATTGAACTTTGTTTGTTTCTGAACCAAGACACTAGACTGGAACCCATATAGAATGCACCACTACTGGTGATTTTTCTATCATCAACACTTCCTGCCCAATCTGCATCTGTATATGCATGAAGATTGAGATATATATATCTCTAGGATACCATAAACCAAAGTTCTGTGTTCCTTGAATATATTTGAAAATTCTTTTGACTACTTGAAGGTGTGATTCCTTTGGATTTTCTTGGAATCTTCCAACTATTCCTAATGCATGCATGATGTCAGGTCGGGTACCTGTTAGATAAAGCAGATTGCCAATCATGGATCTGTAATTTGGTTGATGTACTGCTGCCGATTCATCATTTGAGCTGAGACTGCATCCTGTTACCATTGGGGTACATACAGGTTTAGAATCTTCCATGTCGTACCTTTTCAAGATCTGTTTGAGATATTTAGTTTGTGAAAGAAAAATACCATCTTTCTTTTGTTGAACTTGTAGACCAAGAAAATAGGTAAGTTCACCAAGTAAGTACATTTCAAATTCTTGCTGCATTACTGAAGTAAAATTCTGACTCACAGATTCTTCATTTCTACCAAAAATGATATCATCAACATAAACAACAATAATTAGCAATTTATCACTGTCAATATTTGTATATAGATTGCTATCTGTTGAACCTGTTAGCGCTTGAAATTTCACCTCAGGCTGAGAAAGGTAAACTCCAAGGCAACATCAAACCACTTAGCCTCGTAGCTAGCCCTACGGGGCAGGAGAGGGCTCTCTCCGGTCTATCTCGGCAAAGATCTTCAACGGGAAGAGATAACCAATAAATAACACTGATTTTAGGCTAGTAAACTGATAAAAAGGTTTGATTTGGGATTTTTTAGGGTTTTGCTGGAAAATTGGGAAAAGGAAATTTTGGGTGCGGGGATTGGACACAGTTTTTGCAGGGGGTTCTTTGGGGCAAGGTAGGAGACTGTACTGATGCCTTTGAAATAAGTGAATGGATAGAAATGACCGGTGAGGAGCTAAAGAGAGCAAGAAACCTTCAAGAGTTCTCTTTGGACAGATGAAAACATAAATATTAAGCAAACTTAAAAGCAGAGCATGACAATCATGAATTCTACTTTAACACTTCATTTGCCTAATTTGCAGAAGGAAAAGTAAGATGATGAATCACATAACAAACTTACAAGTACAAAGAGAAACACACCATCAATACATGTAACCACAGGAATCCCAAAAAGGACTGCAAAACCCTGGTCTTTCTTCCTTTGCCAAAACTGCAGAGATACAATGATTAATACAATAGAAGCTTCTCCCTCAAAAGTCCAACCTCTCCAACCTCTGAAAATGACTAAGAAAATACATAATATAGGCAAGCTAACACCTTTCCTTGCTTCTAGTGGTCGAGCTCATCCTTCTAGGAGCTGTTTCAACCAATTCTAAACTGAGCACTAAAATCTAGGCAGTCAAAACAACTTGCCTCTATAAGCTAGGAAACCAATTCATTCATTAAATGGTTGCTATTTCATGAATGAATATTCTAGAATAGGTAAATAAGTGTCATGTCAACATGAAAATACATTAATTACATAAAAGAGGGTGAATAATCCCATCACAAGTCAAAACTGGTCAAAGCTGGGCGAATTCCTGAGCTGTAGATGAAAAATTGGCAAACATTCCCAACAGCTCGTGCGCCTTTGGAGCTGCTTTTGAAGCACTTCCAGGTGTCCAAATGAAGCAAAAGTGGGCTTGTTGGAAAGGTCTGGATGTCTACTTTCGAAACCAAGTGGAATTTCTGAATTTGGTGGCCATTTTCCCTCCAAAAGTGCAATCTCTCAAGACTGCTTCCTGTGTGTCAAAAAGGTGGCAGAAAGTCATTTTTTGCATGTTTTTTGACCTTCTAGAGGCTCAAAACTTGATGAAATCTCTTGGTAATTTCTGAGCAGGTGTATCTTTGCATGAAAATTCCAAAAATGCTGAGTTTTCCCGAAATGGAGTTTCCCATCGAATAGGTCGCGCGCGGCGCGCGACCTGTTGGGGAGGAAAACCTGTGTTTGGCACAAAAAATTCACAATTGACAAAATTTTGTCCAAATTTCTTGAAATTTGGGCTGGGAATCCCCAGTCAAGTACCATGCTCATTCAAAGAGGCTTTGGCCAAAATTTGGAGTGGATCGGGCATTTTCCATCGTTTTAGTGCCTTGGCCAACCTCCTTGGATCTAGCGATTGTATTTTTGACATTTCTCTAAAACCATGACACCTGTACAAAAAGTGAAGGAGGGTTTTCGTCTTTGGCATGTTGTGGAAACAAACCTCTCTCAGTTTTCCAAAATTCATTTTTGATTTCTCAGAAACGGCTTTTGAGTGAAACTTATCCCGATGTGTGGAACAAGGGATTTTGTCGAAATGAAGCGAAATGAAGGGGATAAGAGGCTTCTAAATTCTTGGGGAAATTTTTGGAAGTAGGGAGGGATGTTAGGAAGCAGGGGAAAGGTTAATCTCAGAGATTGAGTGAGGGGAAGGGGTCCAAAAGGGCAAAACACAGGCCCAACCTAGAAAATTGCCAGGTTGTAGCTAGAAACTAGGGTTTGTGCAAAAATGAGGATTTTGGGGGATCTCAGTGATGGGAAGAATTTGATAAGGTATATGAAGGATAGGGGAAGGTGTATGAACATCTGGATACAATTTTTACCGGTGATTTGACCGTCCAAGAGAAATTAGCTTTCAAAACCCTAGGAGAGGGAAATGACCCTGCCTAGGCGCAACTGAAGCATGAACAAGGTGTAAAATGACTCATTAGACACTAACATGATAATGAAAACCCTATGAATGATGAAAGAATCAGCTGAATAGTGACCTAGATTGGCATTTGGGCAACTTTGAAAAGAGTGAGAGCAAACCCTAGACCTAATGCCTAGTGACCAAATTTTGCTTGAAGACTCACTGAAATGACAAAATTTGACCTTGACACTCTGAGACCACTTTGTAAGAGCATATTTGATCACTGGAGGAAGGCTAGAGAGACTGACACTAACAGAACCTTTTGAAAAACCTTATTGGTGTAGATATTTGTCAAGACGGTAATACCAGGCCCTTGGAGCCTGTTTTAGACCATAGAGAGCCTTTTTGAGTCTGCATACAAGTTTTGCATCATTTCCAAGAATGAATCCTTTTGGTTGTTCAATATAAAATTCTTCTTCTCAATCTGCATTAAGGAAAGCAGATTTTACATCCATTTGATATACTTAGAATTTCTGAAAGCTAGAAAGAGCAAGAAACATCCTTATGGCTTCAAGTCTAGCAACAGGTGCAAAAGTTTCTTCAAAATCTATACCTTCTTGTTGAGCATACCCTTTACAAACAAGTTTGGCCTTGTTTCTAATGACTTCTCCATTTTCATTCAGCGTGTTTTTGAATATCCATTTAGTTCCTATGATATTTTTATCATTTCAACAATTTTCCCAAGTCTTTTATTATAACATTTATATCCTTTACTTCGGGAAGAGTAACCAACAAGAATACCTTCATCTACTCTGGGCTCAAACTTACCAAGTTTTTCATCAGTCCTTTTGATATAGCATTTGCTTCCAAAAACCATACCAAATTTCATGTGGAGTTTGAGTGCTATTAACCCGAACATTTGCTTGGTTGAGAATAGTTGCAGCAGTGAATGCAGCTTCACTACAGAAGGTTGCAGGATTTCCAGATTCATCTGGCATAGCTTGAGCCATTTGTTGAACAGTTCTATTCATTCTTTCTACCACTCCATTTTGCTGAGGAGTCCTTGCGGTGGAGAATTGCTTTTTTATTCCATGTTGTTCACAAAAGTCAAAGAATTCATCCGAGGTAAATTTCCCTCGATCTGATCTGAAGAATTTGATTTTTCAATCTAATTCATTTTCAACCAAAGCTTTGAAGGCTTGGAACTTTTCAAATGCTTCATCTCTATGCTTTAGCAGACCCATCCAACACATTCTATAAAAATCATCAATGAATAAAATAAATTATTCTTCTCCATGAGGTGAATTTTTCCTTGATGGTCCACATAAATTAGTATGAACAAGTTCAAGAGGCTTACTAGCTAACCCTTCTTTTTCAATGAAGTGAGCTCTGGTTTGCTTACCGAATTGACATGGTTTGCATATTGTATTTTCAGGGATGCTGATATATGGAAGATCACGAACAACCTTGAATCTGCATGCTTTTCTTATTTGAGAAAAGCTTAGATGTCCCAATCTTATATGCCACAGGCAGTTTTCATCATTTTTGCTTAGACAACACTGTTTTTGTCCTCCCTTGAGTATGTATAAGTTGTTTGGAGTTCTTGTACCTTTGATCACAATCTCCCCAGTATCAAGTTCACGAACAACACATCTGTTTTATTGAAACACCACTTCATTTCCTTGATCACACATTTGATTGACATTCAACAGGTTATGCTTTAAACCGTCTACATACGTAACATTTCCAGCTTTATCCTTTTCTTTCAAGAAAACAGACCCTTTACCTTTTATGACAGCAGGAGTGTCGTTTCCAGATGAGACATTCTTTTCCTTTTCTAAGGTATTATATGAGTGAATTTTTTCTTTGTCACCTATCATGTGTTTTGAATGGATGGCCAAATATCATTGAAAAAGTCAATGATATTGGCCCATAACTATTCCTTAGCTTGGCCAAGTGGCTCCTTTAACGTTAATTCTTTCTCCAAGCTCTTCATCCTTTTAGTCAACCTGGTTGACTTCTGAACTTCTTCCTTGTGCATAATCTGCGCAAGCTTGTTATCATTCTCTAGATTGGTTATCTTTTCCTTAAGCTTGTTTATTTTTGTGGTCTGAATGGACATGTCTTCCATTTCCTTGACCAATTTACTTACCTCATCACCTCGCTGAGCTGCTATTGTTGTTGAACCTGTTGCTGATGTAGATGTTGTGGCAGTTGGTAGTGTTGTAGCCAGTGGAGCTGTAGGAGCCAATGAAGCTGCCAAGGTGGATGGTACTGCTGTGGTGACTGTTGGAATGACAGTGGCAGTGGCAGTCTCGAGGCTGGCTTGTTTCAGCTGTATTATATTGTCCAACTCCTTCTCCATTTCCTTCAGTTAATCATTTAATTGGAGAAAAAGGTCCATCATTTCCTCTTGATGTGTTTTCTTTTTAATACCTCTTTTGTCTGTGGGTGCTCTGAATGAGGTAGTTTCAGTTGCTTTCTAAGAGAAACAATATCCTCATTCTTGTTATAGCTACAAATCTCACTCTTATGGTTTGTGATGTGTTGTGCCCTACAACAACCCCCCATTTCATAAAATTGTTATTCACAAACAATTAACATATGAAATGGGTCCCTTTTAAAAATTTAATTGGCATTAATGAATTTGTTCGAAAAAGGTATGATAATCAAATGAATTTGTGAATGAAAGCCTTTTTGAATAAATATCAAGCAATTTTTGGTTAGTACGAAAAAGCAATCGCAAGATCGCATGTCGCAATAACAAGAGAAACACATTTAAATATCACCTTGGTCCTTGCCGATGCGATATCGCTATCGGCGATCGGCGGTATTCAATGCACACACAAAGTGAGCACATATCTTACACCCTGATGCGACGTGATATCGACGATCGGCTATCGGCGCTGCCTCTTGTGGAAAAACGCCTTAAGTTATAAGCCCCGACCCGATGCGATATCGCTATCGGTAGTCGGCGGAATCCCATACACTTTCATTAGACGCTCAGATCTTTTCCCCGATGCGATGTGATATCGCAATTGGAAGTCGGCAAATCATTTGACATACATCTAGTAATGTGTTCACACGCTAATCTGATGCGATGTCGCAATCGGCATTCGCCAAGACCTCTCCCAAACGATAGTATCACTCACACCCCCGATGCGATGCGATGACGCTTAACGATGATCAGAGTTCCTTAAAGGTGATTGCTTCAAGCTTTAAAGTTATATTTAAATCCGGTTGACAAAAGCACAGATTTCAAAATGTCGTTAAATGCAGGGATAAGGTAATGCATGCGTATTTAAAACTTTGCCCCTTCGATTTAACTAACACTTACGATTAGACCTTTAAAATATCTGTTGCACGCTTTAAGGGGTCATTCAGCCTAATAACGATGTAATGGTCATTTATGGAGCTGCAGGCCGTAAAATCACCATCATTGCATCTACGGTGTCTTCTCAAATCATTAGATCCGCAGCCACTTTTAGAATTAATCTTGCCACGCTTCAAGTAATATATCTATCCCGTTATGGATTGTCGTTGTTATTTCCTTGTTATGATTTCTCTTGCATTTGTGTAGAATTCAGCTGTCGAGAGAAGCCAGAACATGATGGGGAAGAAATTCAAGAAGGCTGCGGGTTCTACTGCAACACCTGTCGCAGGTCAAGCTGCTATAGTTTCGAAGAAAGGCCTAATCTCAGATACTACATGCACTGGTCTTCCTAGCACTACATGGCAGGGTACATATAATCTATTAGAGGCCGAGCAACCGGCAAAGACAGTGACTGAGGCTAGTGTGGATGAACAAAGGAAGTCTGAGGCAACTCTCAAAGACTTGGCCGACTCCTTTTTGCACAGAATAGCAGCTAGAGAGCAGGTCCTACCTTACACTGATGTGGTACGCTGGGCAATTGAGGAAATCCCCATTACTGATAGAACTTTTCATACAAGGGATGGAAGGATTTTCGGGTTGTTCAAACCTAATGACCTGAGGCGAATGTATCATTTGCCTGAACCGGAGCTAGTCTATAACAGAGCCTTCGTGGAGAAGTTCGCAAACGAGAATGAATCACCATCTGAACCCCTCCGAGATTGGAGGCAGAACCCAGCCAAACACAAGCATGAAAGTTCGGGTAAGTACTCCAATGCTTCTTTGGCTTCTCCCTATTGCTATGCTGGGATTATGATGTGTAGATTGTGGGGATTACATGACTCCGCTAATATCCATATTGATATGGTTCCCCTAATGGAAGCGGCTGTCAATAGTACAATTATGGATTGGGCCACTATTCTGTCTGATAAGTTGGTCACAGCTGTCCGTGAATTTAGAGCCAAAACCAGAGTCACCGAAAGGAAAATCCCACCATTTTATTACTCTGCTTACATTATGGATACCCTGTGTTTTAATTCTGAGTTTCCTGTCCTCGGTTGGAGATGGACCACCCATGATCCAACACCCATTCATTTGTACCATCGGAAATTGTGGAAGTCCTCTTACAAGGACCATTTGTATCAAATTTGCAATGGTTTCATGGTGCCCATTCACTATTCTATTTTCGACAGACCCATCCCAAGAATTTCCTATCAAGCTTCTTTTGACTTACCAGTCGTAGCGCATTGGTTCGGGGAAGAGAATTTCACCTATATTAGAGTTTTTGGAAGCAAATCTAGGCCGCACGTTCTCCCTTTATACATCCCAGACAAATTGTTAGCCCGGGAAATCTGCTACCAGATTATGTTCGAGAGTGTCACACAAACTCTCAAAGATGAGAAGAAGAGAGGATGGCCCTCTTTTCCTTTAAGAATTGGAGTTTATACGCTGCATAATTACAAGCATGCAGAAAAAGAAGCAACAAAACTCCAAATGATATCCCTGGACACTATCCCAAACAGACTCTATGATCCGAACAAGACTGCTTTCATTGCCCTGGAACAGGACAAACTATCAAAGATTGTCCATCAAGAGGATGAGTTTGATGACCTGTTCGCAGGTGCCGATTCAATAAGCCAAACCAAACAACTTGCTGCAATGAGATATGAAGATGTGGCGTTAACTGAGTTTAATAAACTTAGAGAGCAGAGGTTGCAAACTCTGCCTCTAGATTTATTATCCACAACCCTAGCATCTTCCTCAAGCGAGCCTGGTCGGCAGCAGATACATCCACCTCCTGTTACAATTAAAGAGCATGATAAACAACAGGAGGAAAGGCAAAACAAGCTGCAGGCATAGAGGCATAAAAAGGAGCAGATAGAAAGGCAGCAAAAGGCACAAAAGGATCAAGAGCAAAGAAAGCAGAAAGAGATAGAGGAACAGAGGAAGAAGGAAGAAGAAGAGAAAGCAAAGAAAGAACTGGAAGATAGGCAGAAAAGGGAATTGGAGGAGTAGTAGCGGAAAGCACAGGAGGAGCAGCAGTGGAAGGCACTTGAAGAACAGCAGAGGGCAGAACAAGAAAAAGAACGGAGCAAATCCCACACAGAGCAACATGAGCAAACCTCCACCGATCCTGAATTGATTAAAGAATGGAACCAATTCGATTCCATTATCAGTGGTAAGGAAGCCTCCAAAGACTCAGACACCTCTAAAACAAGCAATGCTCCTGATACTACTTCTTCTCAGGTTCTAGAAGGAACCAGCGGCCCACCCATTTCACAGGATGTCGAGGTAATCACTCAAGACCCGTCCGATCAGATTGATCTTTAGGTGGAAGAAATTCCTCCCCTAGATGTTTTCTACAACCCAAAGCATAGAGCCGTTGTTAGGCGCTCTAGGAAAAGACGAAGGCTTGATCAACCTTCTATTTCTCCTGAGCAAACAATCACGGGCAATGTGGTCTGGAAGGGGGAATTGGACCCCTCCGATGATCTAACTAAGCTGTCGCAATTTGCAGGAGCTTATTCGGCAGCAACTATTGACAAAGCATCAGAGGTAAGTCTTATGTCAAAGACTAAGGACCATGAAATTTATGCATTACAGGCAGAAGTAATTGAGGCGAAAAACAAGGCAGCACAGGTAGAAGAGCAGTTGCTGGCTCAACAGCAAGAAAACAATTTGTTAACCCAGCAGCTGCAAATTGAAAAACAGAGGATAGACCAAAGTGAGGTTCAGAAGGCAAAAGAATTATCGGAGGCATTGTCACAGTTGAAAGCATCAAATGAGCCGATGATGAAATCTAAAGAGGTGCAAATAGCTCAGTTATCGGCACAGCTCGAAGGTATCAAGGACGCCCAGAGTGTTAATGATTTCAGAGCAGAGGGAACTCGAATAAATGGCGCATTAATATCTCAGATCAGACTCTTGTGCCGAAAACTTACTGACGCTGAGTCATTATGTGAAACATCCACAGTAGTATGTCAGCAGATAGAGAAAGCCAGAAATGAGCTAGATCAGGCTGAAGACACCATATCCGAATATCTTGAGTGGCAAGATTCTGAAGAAGGGAAAGCGGCAAATTTGCCCCAAAACTATGAAACGTACAAGGACATACTGTTCATGGAATGGAACACCCAGGTAATGAAAGCGGAAAGGGCGGCCTCAAGATGTAAAATGATTGCCAGCAACATGATCAATCTAGTCAACGACACACTCTATCTAGCAAACATGATCTCCCAGTGCACACCTGGAAGCATAACAACAGCAAACATGCTGGAGCAGAGAAATTATCCTGATCTGGAGAAACAAGGACGGTTAATCGCTGGAGTAAATACTTTAACCTCCGACGCATATTGGCTCTTTCTGATTAAACCACACTCTCAAAGGTCGGCTCTTAACTGTTTAACAGATGCCCTCCGATACCTTATTTCCGACATTCAGGATGCCACATATGATGCCCAGCTAACTTCGTGTCTCAACACTCCACCAGAAGTAGAGCCAATGCTGGCGATATGTCAGCGAAGGAGTAAAGGCAAAGAGACCACCGAATGAAGCATCGTCGTCGACTGCTAGATCGCCAGAAAAGAAGATGATATTTGTTAATGCCAATTTAGTAGCTTTTCAGTTTTTAGATATTTAGATATTTAGATTAGCATAGTATTTATAGACCCTTTCATTGTTTTGGAAAGGGTCGTAAAATTTTGTAAAAGACTTAAAGGCTGAAGTTTGCACTATTGTGCTTCAGTCTATATTCTTTTGTGAAACTCGACCGATGGTTCTTAATTTTGATTAGAAGGCTGTTTTATGCAATTGTGCACTACTGTCGCTTGTTTGGAATGCTTTCTGGTTTGAAGGAAGGACTGCGACATAGTGATTAATATACTGGATTGATCAAACAGCTTACATGGTACTATTATCTGTATCTGTGTTCTTTCCTATTATATGAATTGCTGTGTTATTATCTTTGCTATTGTTGAATACATGTATGCAATATAACAGCAAATCTTCATTTCATATCACTATTGAATGTTTTGTGATTTGTTATCTCTTTTACTCATGCGTGTAGCAATGATATAAATGACTACGTGTAGTAATTCGCTATCATCGCTCTGCATAACTAATTATGCAGAGCAATCTTAAATGGTTTAAACATCTATGCTTTAGTGTTAGAGTCATCTATATGCCTGCCATAAAGCACAGATTATCAAACGCTACACTCTACAAATTGATAAGTCCCGGGATTAGATTATAGTTATTATATTTCTCTTATAGTTTAGTTGTTCGCTTATTACCACCCTATATCGTAAGTCATTCATCCATCCCGTTTACTTATAATTCTTGGGAAACTGGTCCCATTATCCCCAGTCGGAGCCACTATCCCAAATGGAAAAGGAGTTGCACTAAGGTCCGGACCGGGTGGTTTCCCCGATGTTTTTGCAACGATTTTCGGGGCATCAACATTTTTGGTGCTAGAAGGAGGGCATCGACTGTGAATGGCAAGCAGACCCAAATCTGCAAGCCACGCTAAGAGTAATTCTCCCTCTAAATCCCCTCCTCCTTCTCAATCACATGTTGGTTTTCTCCGGCACACAATCGAGAAAAAGAGGAATCAACCACCACTGCTCACACCCATCATATTTCAGAACAATTAAGTCTTGAATCTCCTGAAGTCCAGTCTCTTATCCATAAACTTCAGAGCTTCTCGATTTCGCCTCAGAAATCTGAAGTATCACAAAGCAGTGCGACCTCGCAGTTCAATTTATCTCATCCACTTACCAGACTTCAGAGAGAAAAACTCGGTATTGAACCTACTGAGTTCCCTTTACCGAAAAGGAAAAAGGCTAAAAAGATTACTGAAGGATCTGATAGTGAAGACCTTTCTTCCATATCCTCCATCTCATCCCCTAATCTGCGAAGTCAACCATCCACTCCTCCATTACACACTGTTGTTCATCAGGGACTAGGTACTACAGCATCTCAAACTACTCACTCTTCAACACTCTCTTCTCCTCGGTCATCTGGAATCCCAACAGTAGTGACAACTATTGTCGCTAGCATAATGGCAGACCCATGGACTACGCTAGGTGCAGTCAACATGCCCGGACCATTGCATGATCTACCTGATGCTCCCGAAAAATGGTTGCCTAAATTTAATCCAGATAACAGAACATATTAACAGTTTTATGTTAGCAGTTAATTTAAAAGGAGTGACAGAGCAAGATGTTGTTGTCAGGCTTTTCCCTTATACCTTACAAGGATCGGCAGGATCCTGGTACTTTTCCTTACCCTCTGGTTCAATTACCAGCTGGACCACATGCCAAGAGCAGTTCCTTACCAAATATGGAGATGACAGGTCCCTAGCCACTTTAATAAATGACCTCTCCAATCTGAGAATAGAGCATAGGGAACCAATAAAGGAGTTTAATGCCCGATTTAATAAACTCCTAAATAAAATCCCTACCGCTTCAAAACCAAGTGAACAAATTAGAATCGAATGGTATATTACCGCCCTCCCTGCCAACATAGCCATTTTTGTTGACAGGGCTGGCAAACCTACCTTAGCCAAAAATATGAAGGAAGCACTTTTTGTTGAGAAGCGCATCAACGCTCTAGAAAAGAAAGCTACCTTGGAGGATAGAAAAGCTAAAAAAGTCTCATTTAAAGAGGATTCTAAGAAGAAAACCCCAAAGGACCCGTATGACATGGAAGGTTTACAAAAGGTCCTTAAAACATTGTCTAATGAAATGGTTGAGATTAAAAAACAGGTGGCCGAGACTTCAAACAAAAGACCATTTAGGACTTTCAAGAAAACTGAAGCAAAGCCACCCAATGTTATATCTAATGCAGACTCAGAACAGGAAGAAGAGGAAGAGGAAACAACCTCCCAAACAGATGATGAAGAAGAAGTAGCCGAATGCCACGGCATGTGGGATTTTATACTCCCAAACTCTGACACCGAGAATCAAGAAGAAGCCTTTCCTGTTACTACAAGAAGTAAAATCGCTTCTGAACCTGCCCAGGCAACTACAAAGAAAAGGAGCACAGGTGCTACCACACGAAAGGAAAAAGTTCTCCCAAAGAAGTCACCTGTAGCAGCTCCCCAAAACTAGCCTTCAACTTCTAATTCTCCTTCAACATCTAAGACACTAGTGGTATCTGACTCCATGGAGTATAATATTGTTGATGATATGAAAAAGACTAAGGCAAACATAACCATGTTTGAACTTAGTAAGTTAAAACATCAGCAGAAATTGCTTCTAAGAGAGTTGAATGCTGTCCCCTCTTCTCCTCTTCCCAGTTCAAACGCTGCTAATGATTCAGGACAACCCCCTCCAGGTATGGTTGAAGCTATCGATTCAGTTCTAATCGGAGATAGATCCAATTCTCATACTCCACCTTTCTTGCTGACCTATGAAATCTATAATCGAAATCTGCATAACTGTTTAATCGATTCAGGGGCTTCATCTAACATTATGCCAGCTTCAGTTTGTTCTAAACTGAACATAGAACCCCAGAAATCTGCTATTCACATTGTACAGTTAGACAGAACCAAAGTACAGGTTGTAGGAGAAATTAATTCCATGACTATCAGGTTGTCTGCTGATCCCAGAATTGTACAGAGAATAGATATTTTGATTGCTGACATACCTGAATTCTACAGTTTAATTTTGAGCAGAGATTGGTCTGAAAAGCTGCATGGGTACATTTCCACTGATTGGTCACATATGTGGCTCCCCTACAAGGGTAAGCCAAATCAAATAAGGATCGACCGTGAGAAACACATGACCCACACAGTAACTGATTTCGAACAAGAAAACCAGCCTGTGGCCTTCAACAACAACATTTTGGGGAATTATTCCTCAGAATCATTCTTTGGCAACTTTGTTGCCCAACCCTCTCCTTTTTCAGTTAATCATTGTACATCTCAAATAGAAAATTTGTCACAAACGAATTTATCCAGATGTTTTAATGAAAATCAAAAAGATGTAAATATTTTTGTTAATTCTCCTTTATTTTGGTCTTTGTATTTTGATGGCTCTAAGTCCAGCGAGGGCTCAGGAGCAGGTTGCATTTTGGTTAGTCCGCAAGGCGAAAAGACAATGCTGTCCTGTAGATTAGAATTTGAGTGCACTAATAACACGACCGAATATGAAGCTTTAGTGCAGGGATTATATAAGGCAATCGACCTTAAAGTCCAATATATTAAAGTGTTCGGCGATAGTGAGATCATTGTTAAGCAGGTAAGAAATGCAATCCACTGCCTTTCAAGCCACCTTAAGCATTATCAATCGCTAGTGCAAGATCTTACCTCACATTTCTCAGCATTCAATATTTCCTCAATTCCTAGATCACAGAACTCAGCAGCCGATTTACTAGCCAACGTAGCTTCCAAACTTCTGCCTTCTGAAGACTATAGCCTTGATAGATTTTCTGTAGAACTAATTTTTAGGCCTTCAGTTCCTGATAATATCACTAACTGGAGGGTTTTCAACCATGACGAGGATATCTTGCAATTCTTAACCTCTAAAAAGTCCTATGACAATCAAATCATTGAAGAAGATGAGCATGATTCTCAAATGAAAAGAACATCTCAAGACAATGCGATTCCTAAGCCTGTGGTAAAGCTCGAAGACCTTTATGACATTAAAGACAGGTTTAAACCTGTAATTAATACAAAACTCCAAAGCTCTACCCTTAGGTTTGAATTGATTAATTTGGGAACAAATCAAGCTCCTCAAAATATCAACTTAGGATTAGGACTTTCTGTAGAAGAAAAGGAAGCATTTATCAAACTGTTAAAGAAAAACAAACAAGTTTTTGCTTGGAAGTATGATGACCTCAAGACATATGATACATCTATCATACAGCATACTATTCCTATGCTTCCCAATCAGAAGCCGATCCAGCAGAAGTTAAGGAAAATACACCCGAATTTGGAGAGCCAGATAAAGTCGGAACTTAATAAGCTTTTAAAAGCTAAGATTATCTTCCCTGTCCGACACTCAAACTGGGTCTCTAATATGGTACCAGTCAGGAAGAAAAACGGTGACATCCGAATTTGTATCGATTTCAGAAACTTGAATAAGGCAAGCTTGAAAGATAACTTCCCATTGCCTACTATGGAGCAGATCCTCCAATCGGTAGCAGGATCTGAATTGATGTCCTTTCTCGATGGATTCTCAGGATATAACCAAGTGCTAGTTCATCCTGATGACCAACTTAAAACCACATTCAGAACAAAATGGGGGACTTATGCATATCAAAAAATGCCTTTTGGACTCATAAATGCAGGAGCGACATTCCAGAGAGCTATGGATACAGCCTTTAGAGGGTTAATTAATCGAACAGTAGTCGTCTACCTTGATGATATTACTGTATATTCTAAAAAGAGATATAATCACTTGCATGATTTAAATCATATTTTTCAGCGATGCAAAACACATGGTATCTCTCTTAACCCAAAAAAGTCTTTCTTTTCTCTTAACCAGGGTAAGCTTTTAGGTTTTATTGTATCTAAGGATGGCATTTATGTAGATCCTGATCGAATTAAGGAAATTTCTGAAATTCCTTTTCCACACAATAAAAAATCGATGCAGTCGTTTTTAGGCCAGATTAATTTCGTTAAACGATTTGTTCCAGATTTTTCACAAATTGTACTACCACTACAAACGATGATTAAAAAGAATTCAACCTTCAGATGGGGATTAGAAGAAAAGCAAGCTTTTAATGACATTAAGCAATCAATAATCAATGCCCCAGCTCTGAATACTCCAAATCTTTCTAATCATTTTACATTATATACCATTGCATCTGACTTATCTTACGCAGCAGTGCTCACACAGTTGAATGATGACAATTTGGAAGCGCCCATCTCATTCTTTAGTTCAAACTTTCAAGGCGCCGAATTGAACTATTCCGACGTTGAGAAACAAGCTTTTTCTGTGTTTAAAGCAGTCAAACATTATCGACCCTTTCTTTTAAAAACCCATACTAAAGTGATAGTTCCTTTCTCGGCAGTTAGGCAACTATTAATTCAAAAAGAATTGGGTGAAAAAAGGGCAAATTGGGTCGTGGCTCTCCAAGAATATGACCTAGAAATAAAGCCAGCGAAGATTGTGAAAGGTCAAGGTTTTTGCAGGATATCGGCAGGAGCGTCCAACATTCCGGAATCAAGCGATACAGAGCAAACTCAAGAAGTTAATCAACTAAGTGTTCCCGATTCCGAATCTCAATATGCAGATTTAATCTTTTATTTAAAGAATGGTTATGCACCTACGAACTTGTCCTACAAAAACAAAAGGGCCATTAGATTAAAAGCGAAGAGTTTTTCGATTATCAATGATGTGCTTTTCAAAAGAAATTATGATTCTGTTCTATTAAGATGCCTTGAGAAACCTGAGGCTCAAAAGGTTTTGCAGGAGCTACATGACGGACCAGCAGGAGGACATTTTGGAGCTGATACAATAGCTCATAAAGTTATTCATGCTGGATACTATTGGCCTACTTTGTTTAAAGACGCTCACGAGTATGTATGGAAATGTCTCAAATGCCAAACTTCCGGTGGAAGACAACAAAAACCAACTTTCCCTTTGCAACCAGTCAACATCGAACAACCTTTTGAACAATGGGGATTGGACATCATCGGAGAAATTAATCCACCTTCTTCCAGGCAGCACAAATATATCCTTACAGCCACCGATTACTTTACAAAGTGGGTAGAAGCAGTTCCGTTAAAGACAGCAAACTCTGAGGCTATCATTGAATTTATAGATCAGTTCATCATTACCAGGTTTGGTGTTCCAAACACTCTTGTCTTTGATAATGCTTCTTATTTCTCAGGTGATGCAATGATTGATTTCGCTATCAAAAGAGGATTTAAATTAAAGTATTCTGCTAATTATTATCCTCAGGGTAATGGCCTAGCAGAATCAACTAATAAAAATCTAATCAAAATTATTAAGCGAACAATCGAAGAGAATCATAAGAACTGGCACAAATCCTTAGTATTTGCATTATGGGCCGATAGGATAACACAGAAAGCCTCCATAGGAACCTCTCCGTTTAATCTTGTCTATGGAAAAGAAGCAATTGTACCAACCAATCTTCTTCTTCCCTCTCTAGCCCTAGTGCAATTTATTGAGGAAACTCCTTCTTCCTCTATCCAGCTCAGATATGATCAAATTCTCAAACTTGAAGAGGAAAGGGAAAAGGCCAAGGTTACACACGCCAAACATCAGCAAGTCATTAAAGCAGCTTTTGATCTAGCCTCATCTAGTCCTAAACAATTCCAAGTCGGAGATTTAGTTCTGAAATGGGACAAAGCCCATGAAGACAAAGGTAAACACTCCAAGTTTCAGAAACTGTGGCTCGGACCATTTCAGATATGTGAAAAGATAGGCCATTCCACTTTTATACTACAAGATTTATCAGGGGTGAGAGATTCTCTCCCTGTCAATGGTCTGATCTTGAAGAAATTCTTTAATTGAGGAGGTAACCCCTTCTCCTTATAGTTTGATAGTTTTTATAGTTTGTAGGATTTGTAGAAAATAAGGATGTAGGATATCTTCCATTGACCTTTTGCTGTAGTTAAAAGTTGTCTCACTGGGGCACTATCAATATTTGCTTTTGGATAATAGAGTCTTAAACCAAGAGAGATCATTGCTAGGAAATTAGATATCTTTCTATTTTGAGATCGCAGTCTAACTTTTGTAAACTTCTCTCTGAACGTAGTTCTATGAGTCATTTTGGGTTTTCAAAACTGGTCTCCAAAGGTTATCTATATTAGAATAGGAGCTAATCCATCTTCAGCATCTTTAACTCTCAACCTGTCATCCATTTACTCTCAACGAGACAATTGTTCATCCCATTCACCAAAAGCTTATGATTACTCAGAGTGTAATTCTAAAATATAAAAGATTAAAGATAAGAGGTCTTATTACAAGCCTGCTTACCATGTTCATAGGAAAATAATTTAACTGACATTACCAAAACTGCATATCAAACAGGGTAATGGCTTGAAATTTCAAGACAAGGGGTCTCATCACGAGCCAGCTTGTTCAGTTTGATTACTACCCGTGAGTGGCATTGTCATTATCTGGCCACCAAACCAGGACAATGGCTTTTATCTTAAGCAAAGAAGAAAAGAAAATGAAGTTCAAAATGTGAAAATATGTTTTGAATTCATTCTGTTTAGTCACAATCTTAAGTGAATGGAACAATGGACAACAGCATGGTTAAAAGGTAACCCTGCCGAGACTATAAACGTTTGCTGGCAGCAGAGGCTCTACCTATGACAGAGGAGTTTACTTTAAAAGCTGATTTGGGAAAAGTTTTCTATTTTACCATTATGAACCATTAAAGACCTGTTTTAAAACTTAGAATGCATTTATTTTCTTTACAAAAAGAGGAAGTCAATAGAAGAATTCTGCTTTATTCAGAATCAATAGATATCTAGTTATATTAGAAATTTTCTTTCCCTTATAGAGATTCTATTTGAAAAAGTTTAAGTATTTTTATCAGTCCAGAGATCACTGGTTCTACCAACGAATCGCCAATTGTTGTGCCCTACAACAACCCCCCATTTCATAACATTGTTATTCACAAACAATTAACATATGAAATGGGTCCCTTTTAAAAATTTAATTGGCATTAATGAATTTGTTCGAAAAAGGTATGATAATCAAATGAATTTGTGAATGAAAGCCTTTTTGAATAAATATCAAGCAATTTTTGGTTAGTACGAAAAAGAAATCGCAAGATCGCATGTCGCAATAACAAGAGAAACACATTTAAATATCACCTTGGTCCTTGCCGATGCGATATCGCTATCGGCGATCGACAGTATTCAATGCACACACAAAGTGAGCACATATCTTACACCCCGATGTGACGTGATATCGGCGCTGCCTCTTGTGGAAAAACGCCTTAAGTTATAAGCCCTGACCCGATGCGATATCGCTATCGGTAGTCGACGGAATCCCATACACTTTCATTAGACGCTCAGATCTTTTCCCCGATGCGATGTGATATCGCAATCGGAAGTCGGCAAATCATTTGACATACATCTAGTAATGTGTTCACACGCTAATCCGATGCGATGTCGCAATCGGCATTCAACAAGACCTCTCCCAAACGATAGTATCACTCACACCCCCGATGCGATGCGATGACGCTTAACGATGATCAGAGTTCCTTAAAGGTGATTGCTTCAAGCTGTAAAGTTATATTTAAATCCGGTTGACAAAAGCACAGATTTCAAAATGCCGTTAAATGCAGGGATAAGGCAATGCATGCGTATTTAAAACTTTGCCCCTTCGATTTAACTAACACTTACGATTAGACCTTTAAAATATATGTTGCACGCTTTAAGGGGTCATTCAGCCTAATAACGATGTAATGGTCATTTATGGAGCTGCAGGCCGTAAAATCACCATCATTGCATCTGCGGTGTCTTCTCAAATCATTAGATCCGCAGCCACTTTTAGAATTAATCTTGCCACGCTTCAAGTAATATATCTATCCCGTTATGGATTGTCGTTGTTATTTCCTTGTTATGATTTCTCTTGCATTTGTGTAGAATTCAGCTGTCGAGAGAAGCCAGAACATGATGGGGAAGAAATTCAAGAAGGTTGCGGGTTCTACTGCAACACCTGTTGCAGGTCAAGCTGCTATAGTTTCGAAGAAAGGCCTAATCTCAGATACTACATGCACTGGTATTCCTAGCACTACATGGCAGGGTACATATAATCTATTAGAGGCCGAGCAACCGGCAAAGACACTGACTGAGGCTAGTGTGGATGAACAAAGGAAGTCTGAGGCAACTCTCAAAGACTTGGCCAACTCCTTTTTGCACAGAATAGCAGCCAGAGAGCAGGTCCTACCTTACACTGATGTGGTACGCTGGGATTGAGGAAATCCCCATTACTGATAGAACTTTTCATACAAGGGATGGAAGGATTTTCGGGTCGTTCAAACCTGATGACCTGAGGCGAATGTATCATTTGCCTGAACCGGAGCTAGTCTATAACAGAGCCTTCGTGGAGAAGTTCGCAAACGAGAATGAATCACCATCCGAACCCCTCCGAGATTGGAGGCAGAACCCAGCCAAACACAAGCATGAAAGTTCGGGTAAGTACTCCAATGCTTCTTTGGCTTCTCCCTATTGCTATGCTGGGATTATGATGTGTAGATTGTGGGGATTACATGACTCCGCTAATATCCATATTGATATGGTTCCCCTAATGGAAGCGGCTGTCAATAGTACAATTATGGATTGGGCCACTATTCTGTCTGATAAGTTGGTCACAGCTGTTCGTGAATTTAGAGCCAAAACCAGAGTCACCGAAAGGAAAATCCCACCATTTTATTACTCTGCTTACATTATGGATACCCTGTGTTTTAATTCTGAGTTTCCTGTCCTCGGTTGGAGATGGACCACCCATGATCCAACACCCATTCATTTGTACCATCGGAAATTGTGGAAGTCCTCTTACAAGGACCATTTGTATCAAATTTGCAATGGTTTCATGGTGCCCATTCACTATTCTATTTTCGACAGACCCATCCCAAGAATTTCCTATGAAGCTTCTTTTGACTTACCAGCCGTAGCGCATTGGTTCGGGGAAGAGCATTTCACCTATATTAGAGTTTTTGGAAGCAAAGCTAGGCCGCACGTTCTCCCTTTATACATCCCAGACAAATTGTTAGCCCGGGAAATCTGCTACCAGATTATGTCCGAGAGTGTCACACAAACTCTCAAAGATGAGAAGAAGAGAGGATGGCCCTCTTTTCCTTTAAGAATTGGAGTTTATACGCTGCATAATTACAAGCATGCAGAAAAAGAAGCAACAAAACTCCAAATGATATCCCTGGCCACTATCCCAAATAGACTCTATGATCCGAACAAGACTGCTTTCATTGCCTTGGAACAGGCCAAAATATCAAAGATTTCCCATCAAGAGGATGAGTTTGATGACCTGTTCGCAGGTGCCGATTCAATAAGCCAAACCAAACATCTTGCTGCAATGAGATACGAAGATGTGGCGTTAACTGAGTTTAATAAACTTAGAGAGCAGAGGTTGCAAACTCTGCCTCTAGATTTATTATCCACAACCCCAGCATCTTCCTCAAGCGAGCTTGGTCGGCAGCAGATACATCCACCTCCTGTTACAATTAAAGAGCATGATAAACAACAGGAGGAAAGGAAAAACAAGCTGCAGGCAGAGAGGCATAAAAAGGAGCAGATAGAAAGGCAGCAAAAGGCACAAAAGGATCAAGAGCAAAGAAAGCAGAAAGAGATAGAGGAACAGAGGAAGAAGGAAGAAGAAGAGAAAGCAAAGAAAGAACTGGAAGATAGGCAGAAAAGGGAATTGGAGGAGCAGCAGCAGAAAGCACAGGAGGAGCAACAGCGGAAGGCACTTGAAGAACAGCAGAGGGCAGAACAAGAAAAAGAACGGAGCAAAGCCCACACAGAGCAACATGAGCAAACCTCCACCGATCCTGAATTGATTAAAGAATGGAACCAATTCAATTCCATTATCAGTGGTAATGAATCCTCCAAAGGCTCAGACACCTCTAAAACAAGCAATGCTCCCGATACTACTTCTTCTCAGGTTCTAGAAGGAACCAGCGGCCCACCCATTTCACAGGATGTCGAGGTAATCACTCAAGACCCGTCCGATCAGATTGATCTTCAGGTGGAAGAAATTCCTCCCCTAGATATTTTCTACAGCCCAAAGCATAGAGCCGTTGTTAGGCGCTCTAGGAAAAGACGAAGGCTTGATCAACCTTCTATTTCTCCTGAGCAAACAGTCACGGGCAATGTGGTCTGGAAGGGGGAATTGGACCCCTCCGATGATCTAACTAAGCTGTCGCAATTTGCGGGAGCTTATTCGGCAACAACTATTGACAAAGCATCAGAGGTAAGTCTTATGTTAAAGACTAAGGACCATGAAATTTATGCATTACAGGCAGAAGTAATTGAGGCGAAAAACAAGGCAGCACAGGTAGAAGAGCAGTTGCTGGCTCAACAGCAAGAAAACAATTTGTTAACCCAGCAGCTGCAAATTGAAAAACAGAGGATAGACCAAAGTGAGGTTCAGAAGGCAAAAGAATTATCGGAGGCATTGTCACAGTTGAAAGCGTCAAATGAGCTAATGATGAAATCTAAAGAGGAGCAAATAGCTCAGTTATCGGCACAGCTCGAAGGTATCAAGGACGCCCAGAGTGTTAACGATTTCAGAGCAGAGGCAACTCGAATAAATGGCGCATTAATATCTCAGATCAGACTCTTGTGCCGAAAACTTACTGACGCTGAGTCATTATGTGAAACATCCACAGTAGTATGTCAGCAGATAGAGAAAGCCAGAAATGAGCTAGATCAGGCTGAAGACACCATATCCGAATATCTTGAGTGGCAAGATTCTGAAGAAGGGAAAGCGGCAAATTTGCCCCGAATCTATGAAACGTACAAGGACATACTCTTCATGGAATGGAACACCCAGGTAATGAAAGCGGAAAGGGCGGCCTCAAGATGTAAAATGATTGCCAGCAACATGATCAATCTAGTCAACGACACACTCTATCTGGCAAACATGATCTCCCAGTGCACACTTGGAAGCATAACAACAGCAAACATGCTGGAGCAGAGAAATTATCCTGATCTGGAGAAACAAGGATGGTTAATCGCTGGAGTAAATACTTTAACCTCTGACGCATATTGGCTCTTTCTGATTAAACCACACTCTCAAAGGTCGGCTCTTAACTGTTTAACAGATGCCCTCTGATACCTGATTTCCGACATTCAGGATGCCACATATGATGCCCAGCTAACTTCGCGTCTCAACACTCCACCAGAAGTAGAGCCAATGCTGGCGATATGTCAGCGAAGGAGTAAAGGCAAAGAGACCACCGAATGAAGCATCGCCGCCGACTGCCAGATCGCCAGAAAAGAAGATGATATTTGTTAATGCCAATTTAGTAGCTTTTCAGTTTTTAGATATTTAGATATTTATATTAGCATAGTATTTATAGACCCTTTCATTGTTTTGGAAAGGGTCGTAAAATTTTGTAAAAGACTTAAAGGGTGAAGTTTGCACTATTGTGCTTCAGTCTATATTCTTTTGTGAAACTCGACCGATGGTTCTTAATTTTGATTAGAAGGTTGTTTTATGCAATTGTGCACTACTGTCTCTTGTTTGGAATGCTTTCTGGTTTGAAGGAAGGACTGCGACATAGTGATTAATATACTGGATTGATCAAACAGCTTACATGGTACTATTATCTGTATCTATGTTCTTTCCTATTATATGAATTGCTGTGTTATTATCTTTGCTACTGTTGAATACATGTATGCAATATAACAGCAAATCTTCATTTCATATCACTATTGAATGTTTTGTGATTTGTTATCTCTTTTACTCATGCGTGTAGCAATGATATAAATGACTAAGTGTAGTAATTCGCTATCATCGCTCTGCATAACTAATTATGCAGAGCAATCTTAAATGGTTTAAACATCTATGCTTTAGTGTTAGAGTCATCTATATGCCTGCCATAAAGCACAGATTATCAAACGCTACAATCTACAAATTGATAAGTCCCGGGATTAGATTATAGTTATTATATTTCTCTTATAGTTTAGTTGTTCGCTTATTACCACCCTATATCGTAAGTCATTCATCCATCCCGTTTACTTATAATACTTGGGAAACTGGTCCCATTATCCCCAGTCGGAGCCACTATCCCAAACGGAAAAGGAGCTGCACTAAGGTCCGGACCGGGTGGTTTCCCCGATGTTGTTGCAACGATTTTCGGGGCATCAACATGATGCTGCACTCATGGCCTAGGGAAACCCCTCCTTCCAGACCTGGTCCAAAAATTTAAAAAACAGTGTTTTATTCCCTATACGCGACATTGCCCTGAGTTAAACGCGTGTACACGCGGGTCTATGTATACCCAACCTGCGTGTATGTATTAAAACACTTAAAAAAATAAATAATTCCTCATTTTCGGGTAGAGATCGCGGGTTTTACCTGCTGATCACTTGTTAGTGCCCGTGGCCCAACTGTTCCCAACCAACTCCTAACTAAAAAACTACTTTGGAGATGGTATAAAAAGACATCAAAGGGAAGGCCTAAGGGAGAGGAAAAAGAAGAGCAAGATTATTATGCTGAGATTTTCCCCATAGACTAGGTCTGAAGTCCTTGGTGCCTTCTGCACTTCCCCCATTTTGCATACGAAACCCTCGTTTCCATGTGTATTGGTGATCATCCATCCTTTATATCACCATTGAGTAAGACTTGGAAGGAGCTCTTGTTGGAGGCTTGAGGCTGGAACAAATCCGGGAGGAAGCTTTGCTTGGAGCCTGCTGAAGGTGTTTCAGGTGAAATCTTTCCGTTATATGTACTTTACTTGCCTTTATATAAAGAAACACGTCTTGGTTCCCGAAACAATCTTTCTTTATGCTTATGAGATTCTTGTCTTGAATTCTTATGCAAGTAGTTACTTAAAGATTTTTATAACTAACTTTATAGCATGAAGATGGTTTTCATATAAGTATTTGTCCATGTACTGTTGTGTTCTTTGATTTGTTTGTTTTACAGGTCAAAGAAGAAGAAGGGAACTCCAAGAAGGGTTTGGACCCTAAAGGCCTTCTCGAACGTAGGACCTTAGGTATGTACCCTAAACATTAGAATTTGCTTAAAGTGAAGATAATGGCTGTGTGTGTGTTTCTTTGAATAAGCAATTTTCAGTCTGGTAGAGTCTTAACCCAAAGGACCCTAGGGGTACTTTCCCTTCAACCAGAATTGGCGACTCCGCTGGGGAACAACATTCTTGTTGTTCCTAGTTTGGGTAGCCTTCAAGCCAATCAAGGCTCAGCCTCTCTGTTTGCTGGTTCTGACTGTCTGATCTGTTCTTGAACTCTAAGCTTTTCCAGTTTTTTCAGTCTGTGGTTTTTATTTTTCTTGAAAGTCTTCATATACGCTGTTTTGCTGGATTACAGAAGCGTATATACGCAAGTTGTACTAAGTGAACCCGCGTATACGCAGGTTTCCTCAGTTACAGTAGCGTGTACACGCACTCTGCACATCACTGCAGGCGCGTATACTATATAATTTTCAAGATTTATAAATTTTCTTTTTGCTGAATGTTTGTCTGGTGGTTTGGGTCAGTTTCAAGCAGTCATTTTCCAGTAACAGTCCTCTGTTTAACATGGGGCATCTTGTTCTGAACTCTCTCTAGTTATAAGGAGTATTAGTCTTGTTTTCGTTGATTGCAAGCGTCATTGATTTTTGACACACAATATTTTTAGTTAAGAATCTTGACTGCTCTGTTTTGGCAGAGTAGGAAGATTGGATTTCAAGCTTTGTGTTCACTTTTGTTTTTATGACCCTTTTCTTTGCTTAACGAAACCATTTTTGTGACCATTTGCTCCTTCGTTTCAGGAAAGTTGTTTGTTACCATTTTCTTGAAACTTGTCTTTTGATCTTTTGGACTTTCATTGCTGCTTTTGATTTTCAAAAAAGCGATTTCAAACACATTTATTTTTGTTGAGTTTTCATCATTTAAAAGGTGTCAATTCACAAAAGTGTTTAGTTTCCTATTTATCAATCATTGGTGTCAGTATTTTTGAGAGCTTTCCTTTGAAAAAGACTTTTTGGTTTGATTGAAAGAAAATCTTTTGAAAGTTTTGAGTTTTGCTTTCTTAAAATTGCTTTTCATTTGATTTCCCTTTTTGCGAAGTGAAAGTGCTTTGTTTTTTATCTTAGAACTTGTTTTTATTGTTTGGACGAAATGATTGGTAACACATCATCTTCTATCTAGGCATTTTAGTGGCAAGACACAATTTGGTAAAGCAGCAACTTTCCTTCTTTGTTTTTAGAGTAGTCCTTAAATCTTGCATCCACATATAGTTCTTGCATTAGGATAGATTTGCATCTCTTTTTAGGCATATATAGTTTTGTTAGTTTTTGTGAGTGTGGAGTTTGAAAAGAAAAGAAATTTTTTTTTTATATTAGAAGTACCTCTGAACCTCATAGAAATTTCTCTTCATCGAAAACAAAAAGTGCATGTGCATGTAGCTAAGTTTTATTATTTTCTTTTGCATCCATAAAAACACCACAAGTTTCATCTCCATTACCCTGTGACTTAAAGAACAACCTAATAAAATCAAGCGCTAAATTAAAATCCACTAGAAATTTTTGTTTTAGTCAGTTACACCAACAGGTTTAGGATTTTAGGGCCTTGGATTAGGTGAGTGGAGAGTTAACTCTCCAAGGCCACATAAAACGTCAAACATAAGAGTCTGATTAACGAGAGAAAATCCATTAGCGTTAGGAAGACCAGGAAAGCTCCGGATCTGGGAGTTAAGCACGAGGGTCTGTAAAGACAGGGAATAGAGATACCCCCTCTCCTACTTGTCCGAACTTACCTCACGACTGTTCCGCCTGGCTTCTACGACGAGTTGGTATCCATAGTTGCCTCTCCTAGGGATCTGCATAGGTGGCTACGGAGGGGAATCCTGTGGCACCTGAGGTCGACATTGCATCACTCTCGACAATACTACTGGAGGGCACCCTTGCGAAGCTTGGGGGCTTGCACCGGCGTAGGCTGTTGTTAGGAGGTCAGCGTAACTTCCTCTGATACCTTCGTTGATAGGACTGGGCCCTCATCATCCCAGACTATCTTCGGAAGGCCCTTTGATTCACTTTCTCGTATTTTGGTGTCCGGTCCTAATCACCCGGAGCAGAAATACGTGGAAGTTGTTTGACTGGCTGTATCTTTAGGGACTTTATAGTGTGTGCTTTGTGCTCCTAGTTGGCCTAGATTTTAATTTTTTGAGTCTTTAGTTAGATCATCACAAAAAATTCAAAGTGGCTGACCGATCTCCAAGACGGTCTCGAAGACTTCGTGGTCTCTCGCCACCTAGTTTAGAGCCTTCTCCTAGAAGGCGTAGAGGCAATACTACCGGTGGGGTCCGTCCCACGCCGGTTGACGCATCGGGGATTGATCCTCCTCTCGGGGACATTAGCAGCCAAGCAAGACCTGGCACTTCTGAGCAAGAGAGGGATACTCCAGTCCTTTCTCGAGTTCGCTTTCAAGCGGAGAATAACGTAGAGGTAGAAGAAATTTCAGAATCATTAGTGGTTCCAAATTCTCCTCTACCATTTAGTCATCCAGACGTATTTCAATACGTTGGGACTCCATCACATAGACCAGCAAGTCCAGGTTATGCTACGCGCTTACCATTCATGACCACTACTAGAAGCATGGCTTCTACGAGTGCTGCGACTATGCAAACCCCTACATCGGTGCAAGGGGGAGGAACCATTTCCATCCCCTCCACTTCCTTGTTTGGATCTTTTGCGAGCACATCTCTACTTGGGTCTACCTCCATTCCGTCCATGAGTGGAAATGCCCAAACCAATGCTTTCAGTACTGGACTCTTCTCTTTTGGCACCCAATCATAGGGTATTCCATCGGTTCCGTTTAGTGCCGCTACGTCCATGATGGGCGGATAGGCTTCATTCCAGGGTTTTCCTTTCGGAAGTGGTCATATACCACATTTCAACCCGACGGTAGGATCCATGCCTTTTTCTTCTATAGGACAAAGCAGCAATCCTTTCCAAGGTTGGAATAACCCTGGGGTTAGTAGTGCAGGAACTGGGAATCCATTTATCGGCCAACAAGGGAATAGGCCGTACACCACGGTTAGTTCGTTTCAAAGTATTCCTCCCCTTGCTTCGGCTTGGAATCCATATCAGGGGTTATCAAATCCTTACCATTCTTTAGGAGGAAACTTTGCGGGCTATGGAGGTTATACGGCAGGAGTTGGTCAAACTCCGAATTTTGCTGGACCACAAGGCTTGCCTTTTGGTTCAGCTGGTTCTACTGGTCACTTCGGGCAGCCTGGTGCCTCCCAAATCCTAGGACAATCTTTTCAGAACTTTGGGAGTTCTGCCCAGTCTGGGTGGAATCCCCTAGGTCCTCCTAGGTTTCCGTTTCTGGCAACGTTAAACTTGCCAGATCTCACAAAGTTAACAAACGACCCAATCAGGTATAATCCGGTCTGGCCTCCGGTCCCAACCAAACTCCCTTTGGACATTCCAAAATTCGAAGGGAAGAGTGGTGAGGACCCGGGCGACCACGTAACCACATTCCATCTGTGGTGCTCATCCAACTCCCTCATCGAGGATTCGATTAGGTTGAGACTCTTTCAGCGCACCTTGATTGGTAATGCGGCCAAGTGGTATATAGAGTTGCCAGGGGGTAGCTTTACATCATTCGCCGACTTAGCCAATATTTTCTTAAATCACTTTCAGTTGCCTGTCCACTATGACGCCGGAACCGAACTTCTGGCCACCTTTCTTCAGGATAAGGCAACCCACATTTCTGATCACATTCAGGAATGGAGACGGAGAAAGAGGCTCATTAAAGCCGAAATCCCTCCAGAGTACCGTCTAGAGTGGTTTTTGAAGTCTTTGCAACCAGAGATCTCCAAGGATGTCTCCGTGTCTGGGGTCTATTCTGAGGAGCAAGACATTTTCAGGGCCCAACAGTTAGAACTGATTTATTCTCAGTCTGGGATCCTCCAAAAGTAGTTTCCAGATGCTCCTGGATCTAAGGTTGATTTAGCTAAGCCGAAGCCAGGTCTGCACGCGGACGGTATCGTTGGGTCAGTAGACACATCTACAGTGAACTTGTTGAATCAATTGCAGCAGTTGTCTTTGCAAATTGCTTCTAACAACCAAGTCACATTGTCTAATCCTCCCACTTCCCAAACTACTTCAATTAATGCCGTCCAATCCGATAACCCCAAAGGAAATCAAAATTCCAATGGGAAAAATAAAGGACGTGGTAAGAAAAAGAACTCGGATGGGAAGCCCAATGCAAATAAATCCGGCAACAACGCTGGTGGTGGTAAAGGTGAGTCGAGAAAGAAAGTTAAGTTTCCTTGCAAGTTATGTAGTGGGGACCATCTAACTCATCTCTGCCCTAGAATTGAAGACGCTCATCGCTTGTTAAGACAGCAAGGGACTTCTAGTTTGCAAGCTGTGTTAACTAACCCGTTTCCCCAAGGGCAGCAACTTCTTGCTGGCGCGAATTCGAATCCTGGGACCTCCTCAGGGGGCAACCAGGAAGGAGAAAAAGCATCAAATATTTTTATGATGGGTTCAAATGTCCATGTGACTACTCGGTCACGTGATTATGGTGAAGTCGAAATATCTAAGGATAAAATTGTTCCCGGAGGTAATGACCTTCATATTGAGCGGCCCCTTGTTGAGACTATACCTAGGATACCGAAAGGTTTCGCCAAACGCGCGACGATTAACCCTAATGCTAGGGCCGCCTAGAATTACTCCATTGTGGAGGATCTGGCTCAAAGCCCATGTGCTATGTCCGCTTTAGAGGTTCTCCAGTCGTGTCCGTCTCAGAGAAGTGCTTTACTCTCCGCAATTGGAGCAGTCGATCCAGCTAACTCTTTAGTGCTCTCTTTTGACATGTCAAATGTCAAAAAGAGACTCCCTCATCATATGGCTTTTCAGATAAAGTCTACATACCGGAAAATCAATATTTTCCGCAGCGTTATAGATGAAGGAGCTTCCACATGTGTCATGTCGATGTCATGTTGGAAGGCTATTGGCTCACCTTCGGCTGTTCCTTCACCAACCGTCTTAACTGCATTTGATGGTCACTCTCATAGGCCATACGGGATTATCCCGGCCTTTCCTATATGTGTTGCAGGAAAGGTCATTAATATTGAAGTAGAGGTCATAGACGCTAACCTAGACTATAATCTCCTATTAGGAAGGAACTGGGTATACGAGATGGATGCCGTGGTTTCGACTCTGTTTCGTGTCATTTGCTTTCCTCATGAGGGGAAAATCGTTAAGGTTGACCAATTGGACTATTGTCTAGTTGATCCTCAAGCAAACTCTGACTCTACTATTCCTTTAGTGGGTAATCCTCGTCCGCCTACTGAGAGTCTAGGAGTCGGGATATACTCTTCATTGATGGGTACGTTTAATCTTCCCCCTCCTACAGCTGGTATAGATACAACTTCATCCTCCAGGGATCCTTTACAGAGAGAGTTTATCCAAACTCCTTATTCTTCGAATCCTGGAACCTTAGCTTCATCTGCGACCACATCAGGTGACGACAAGGTGGGTGGAATAGAATCTCTTATATCCACAGTGGAACCTAGATGCGAATCTATCGGTAAATCTGTAGATAACCATTCTACTATTTCCTTTGGGAAAGAAATAGATGGTGATGTGGCTCATTTTCGGACCCTTGATTCCACCTTTGCATCGGATTGCTCGGATATTGTTTTTCCATCGGATGAAGCGATATTCGAAGCAATGACGACTGTAGATCAACCTTTGGAAGATTTACATCGTTGGTTACACTTTTATGCCCCTATGCGTGAAGTCGAATCTTGGTCCTCCAGTTCGACTAGTGATGTTTGTACGGTCCCTTTGGCTCCAACACATTCATTTGCCGAAGAGATTATATTGATTGGATCGATCGTCGTACCTATAAACATCCCTAGGAGTTAGTTGGCGGAGCCCCCTGACGGGCTCTACCTCAAGAAGTACTTTGCTTAGTTTTACCAAGCAATGGCTTCTTTGTATTTTATGTATATTTGTACATATATTATCGAGCATTTTCTGATATCAGAACTTTTGGTTTTCTTTGGCAAGTGTTGAAGGATGATTTGGTTTATTTTGGGTTCGCCGATGGTGCTAGTCCGCAAACTCGGAATCTTGCTTCCGCAGCTTGGGTACTTTATTACCCAACTGGTCAGTTGATGATATCGAGAGGCGTGTGTATCGGTCCTGCTTCAAACAATATGGCCGAGTATACAACTGTTATCAATTTATTATCCGAGGCAATCTCTTATGGGATCGACTCGTTGGTAGTATATCTTGATTCTCAATTGATAGTGTCTCAGTTAAATAACATTTATCGGGTTAGAGATCCATCATTATATCGCCAATATTTAAGGGTGAGGTTGTTGCAAAGATCATTTATTTACATTAATTATTTGCACATTCCAAGATCTCAAAATTGGTTAGCTGATTCTATCGCTAATCAAGCATTAGACTGGCATATCAATCATTCATCATCATAAAATCATGCATCAAAAAGTCAAATTGTATATGTATATATATATATATATATCTATATATATATATATATATATATATATATATATATATCATAAAACGCCTCGAGTGTACATATGTGTGTCCAAAAATATACAAAATTGGGACTCAAATGCCCATAATCATGTCAGGCATATCTAGCGCCTCGGCTCAGAATGAGCGTCTAAGTATGTCACTATAGCGTGGGCCACGCGCCGAAAGATGCGAACCCAATCACGTGGCATGCCAACCACGTGACGCTGCATATCCGGAGGAAGGTCCTCTATCTCGGCCATCGGTACTTGGCAGCTCAGTCTCGCCAAGTGTCATTGGACGTTGTTCAGGGTCCGTTCCGTATCCGCAGCCGCCTCTTCGGCTCCTCGGCCACGCTGTCCATGCCGCGGGAATCCATGTGGTCTTACAGGCCCAATGTCTGGAACATGATCATCATATTAGTCATTTGAATCTCATCAAAAAAATATTTTTCAAAATTCATCATTATATTTGAAAAATCCAAAAAAAATCATAAAATCATAAAAAAAAAAATTCTTACCAATCTCGCCCCATGCTGTATTTGGTGGTAACACTAGATCAGGATCTCCTTGGAAATCCAGCCCAGCATAGGGGTAGTCATCCACGGCGATGATCTGTTGCTCCCACCAAGCAAAGAAGTCATCGTCAAATGCATTCCTTGGGACTTCCCCACCCCCCAGATGTTTCATCAAGTCAGCCCACCGGCCCATGCGTGGATCACGTGGACTACTGATGGCAACTGCTACCCTGGGATGGAGTGCGGGAACCTTCTCGAAGAAAAAAGTGCACAAGATGCTTCCAAACCCAAATTTCTTGGTCTGTCCCCTCCTGATAGAAGTGAGTTGTTCCTTCATGTTGGCAAGGAGAGGAGTACACCAGTCAAACACAGTAGTGAGACAGTCCACTGCCACGCTCATGTTTACCCGTGACGCCTAATGTAGTGAGGATGATCCGTTCACTCGAGCTATGGTGAACAAGATTATCCTGAGTGACAAACTCTCCACATGTGGGATAGAGATCTGGCTCCCGACCTTCCGATGACCCGGGCAGTAAAGCTGTACATAGTCATCTACACTGAGGCTATTCTGTGTCCTGCCCCGGGAATGTACTACCTCTCCCCTTCGGAAAAGGCCCGTGATAAAATACATGTCTTCCACTTCTACCCTGAGTGGCATCTGATCAATCACAAATGCTTCCTCATCGACATCCCAATAATCAATGAGTTTCTCGAGCAGATGCGTGTTTGCTTTCATATTTGGAAATTTGAAGAATTTTAGCAACCCGCATCCCCGTAAGGCATCTAATGCCTCATCATTGTTCATAACTTCATTATCCACGGCTGAGTGCTCTCTTTCACGCCATGTGATAGTCATCCTAGAAGAAAAAATCATTTTCATCCGTTAGTTTTGTTTATAAAATTAGTTCGCTGCGCATACGCGGGTTCATATATACACAGTCGCGTGTAGGGCCGTTGTATACGCAATTTCAATATTGCCAACCCGCGTGTACGCCGCGAAAGAATTTTTTGCAAAAACCCAACGGGAAAACATCAACTAAAATTCCTAAAAACTATCACAATTAATTGCAAGACAGGTTTAGTGCTTACCTGGAAGTTTTCGGCAAGTTTGAACGGTTGGAAAAGTCACAGGGAAGTTTGCTCCTTCTGCTCTATAATTTTTGCTCTCCAAGTCAAACGGTGAAAATGGTAAGTCAAAAATGCCTTTTATAATTTTTGAAAATGCAAAATTTTTTCAAAATTTTATTTTGTTTGGCTTCATGTCACTTTTAACTTGGGAGCTTGGAATGCCGAGTTTGGTTTGTTTTCAGGACATTTTGGACATTTTTCGACAGTTCGAGATGCTTCCATGACCGCTGACCCGTCATGGTAGGTATCGTGTTTTCACTGGCATATAGGTTAGGGACACCATTTTTTCTGTTGCATTATGCATACTAGCCTCCATCTGACCGATCCATCTGTCGTAGGGTCCACCCCATCGTGTTATGGTTAGTAAGCCATTTTCACTCGCCGATTCTTTAAATCATGACACGATGGTAGAGCCATACCTTTACATGGGCTTCATAGTTAGCACCTCACTGACATTTGTTGCCCATGCTGCTTTGTTTTGAGTAGGCTCGGGAGTCCTCTGTAGTCCCGCCATGACTTATGCATTGAAGACTCATTCCTCTTTGCTTCTTCGCTTCGTTCTGGCTTTATACCCTAGAGGCTCCTATGTGTGTTGAGTTGTACTTCTGCATTGCATGTTGACCATTTGCACCTTTTGGCCTAGAGCCGGCTTCACTTGGACTCGTGTTTAAGCCAACTTTTGACCTTGACGTCTGCAAAATCAACCTTGCATACCTTTGAATTATGCAGCTTGACATACCTTGATCCGTGGAAGGAACATACCTCTGAGTGTCATTGACCAGTTTTCACCTCCCTGCATTGAGCATAGGAACGTTCCTTTCCCAGGAACTAGATCATCTGTTTCACCGACACTCGTTCTTTCCACTGTACCATAGCATTCTTTTATTCTTTTTCCGGCTTATCAGAAAAAGACAAAAAAATTAAATATTCCAAAAAAGAGCGGGAACAGGGACATTATTGCCATTTATTGTTGGCAGCTAGAGTCAGTCGTGTCGCCCTTGAACAAAGCACTCAAAACAAAGTCTCCTCCGCATGGGTGGGATTTAGTTTGACTTAGGTACGCCATAACCTTGTTATCGAGTCAGTTCTCCCCCGATTGGTTATCTCTTCCAATCATATGGAGGTTCGTTCATGCCTCCTGCATGACGAACTTATACAGATTCATTATATGCTGCCACATAGTCACATTGAGTCGTTCTTTTGTTCAAGGGAAGTTAGCCTGAGTCGGACTTTCTGCGGTGTCTCTTGACTCATTTTTAGTCGGCCATCCCTGGTTGTCAGTATCATGTCTATCATCACATCAGTTATATTGGTCCTTTACTCGTGCCAGTTTGAGAAGGTCCCCATTGACTTCTTGCTGGCGGGTCTTGTCCTTATCGACGACGACACCTTGCTCTGAGGACAGGCCTAGAGCTGCACCTTGGCCCTATTATCATTATTGATAGGTCACCTTGTGCTCAGCATCGATTAGTATCATGGGTCTTTGACTGAGTGGTTTCCCTTGTGTTCGACATCAGCATACATTATCACACATTGGGATTCGTGCAGTACCTTGGTTTCCATTTGACCCTATTGGTGGATACCTTGCCTCTGTGTCAGCTTTCATTATTGGTTGGTTCAGAGGGTTTCTGCCGTGCGCTAGCCACATCTTGTGTACGTCGGAAACGTACTTCGGTTGGGTTACTACATAGTTTTCATCCGATTCCTTCCACATTATTGGCCTACGGGTTACACTCGTGCTAGATTGATGGAGGATGCCTTAATGCCTTCCTTGTAGCGGATCTTTCCCTATCGACTCCGACTCATTGCTCTGGGGCAAAGATCTAGAGTCCATTTGGCAGTACCTTGGGGTTTGCAGTCATTAGTGGCAGATCCTTCACTATCGACAGTGGGAAACCATCATTGTCTCTTGATCTATAGATTCTTACAGGTGTTCGACTTCAGCTCATATATTCACACTTGTTAGATTGTACTGGGTACCTTGACGCTCATTATCATTATCGGTGAGTAGTCTCGCGTTTGTTAATGATATACATCAATGACCGGTAATCAAAAGATTTCTCACATGGTCGACTTCAAATCATTTATTCCCATGGTGTAGAAATGTACCACGACGGTCGGTGAAGACCTCAGGTTGTATCAGCATTCATTGGTTCACTTGACAGTTGCTCCTGTTACTGCTAGTTGATACCACTCGACCTTATATGTTGCAGTCAGTCATGGCGACATTCTATATGCTGGCACCTGAGTTTGCAGTGTAGTACCATCCTATTCCATCATGTTCAATTGGTACCTTTTGGGATCAGTCTTTGATATTAGTGATCCGTTGCATCTTTTAACATCATTGACAGTCTTATATGTGATATTCAGACATGTACTTACTCATTATGATCAGATGATCCATTATGTATCTTACAGTCATTTATAGTTGTATACTTAGTGGATCCGCTTGTACTTGATATGTGGACATGCTTTACTTTTCCTGAGCATGGGTATGCCCGCCTCAGACAGTGTTTCTTTTTGATCTCCTTTTGGTGGCTTGGCAGGCTGAATTCTGGTGCAGTCCTCCTCGGTTTTTCGACAAAGTTCCTTTCCATGTTCTTAGATAATATATTTCGGCCATCATGTTCCCCTTCTGACCTCATACATTAGGGGGCATCTGTTATAGCTCCAAATCTCACTCTTATGGTTTGTGATGCTGCACTCATGGCCTAGGGCAACCCCTCCTTCCAGACCTGGTCCAAAAATTTAAAAAACAGTGTTTTATTCCCTATACGCGACATTTCCCTGAGTTAAACGCGTGTACACGCGGGTCTGTGTATACCCAACCCGCATGTATGTATTAAAACACTTAAGAAAATAAATAATTCCTCATTTTCAGGCAGAGATCGCGGGTTTTACCTGCTGATCACCTGTTAGTGCCCGTGGCCCAACTGTTCCCAACCAACTACTAACTAAAAAACTACTTTGGAGATGGTATAAAAAGACATCAAAGGGAAGGCCTAAGGGAGAGGAAAAAGAAGAGCAAGATTATTATGCTGAGATTTTCCCCATAGACCAGGTTTGAAGTCCTTGGTGCCTTCTACACTTCCCCCATTTTGCATAGGAAACCCTTGTTTCCATGTGTATTGGTGATCATCCATCCTTTATATCACCATTGAGTAAGACTTGGAAGGAGCTCTTGTTGGAGGCTTGAGGCTGGAACGAATCCGGGAGGAAGCTTTGCTTGGAGCCTCCTGAAGGTGTTTCAGGTGAAATCTTTCCGTTATATGTACTTTACTTGCCTTTATATAAAGAAACACGTCTTGGTTCCCGAAACAATCTTTCTTTATGCTTATGAGATTCTTGTCTTGAATTCTTATGCAAGTAGTTACTTAAAGATTTTTATAACTAACTTTATAGCATGAAGATGGTTTTCATATAAGTATTTGTCCATGTACTGTTGTGTTCTCTGATTTGTTTGTTCTATAGGTCAAAGAAGAAGAAGGGAACTCCAAGAAGGGTTTTGACCCTAAAGGCCTTCTCGAATGTAGGACCTTAGGTACGTACCCTAAACATTAGAATTTGCTTAAAGTGAAGATAATGGCTATGTGTGTGTTTCTTTGAATAAGCAATTTTTAGTCTGGTAGAGTCTTAACCCAAAGGACCCTAGGGGTACTTTCCCTTCAACCAATTCTTTTTCTTTATGAACTTCTCTGTAGCCTTGAAATCATTGGGATCATGTCCAAGCTCAATCACCAAGTCTTCCAGTGACTTGATTCTATTGTCCTTGGCCTATGAGGAGGCCTTTTCCAGTTTGTACTGAGCAGTGATATTATCCAATGAACTTTGAAGCTTATGTGTAGTCATAGCTTTATTGGTCATGGTGGAATAGATCATCTCACCTGCTTGTTTATGAAACTCAATTTGGTCAATGGGATGAACATCCCTGGCCAAAACTTCAAAATCTGTTTTTCTATAGTCTGTTGATGATTTTGGCTGCTGGACTATAGGTTGCATGAATGTCATCTACATTTTTCCTATTTTGATGTCAAAGGCTAACATCAACCTGTTTTGATTTGCAGGTGTTTGCTTGAAGTATTGGGCATAAGTCTCAGCTTCAATTTCTCATTCCTCAACTTAATTTCCTTGTATCTATCTTTGATATCCTTCTCTTTATCCACAGTCCTGGTGAATGACGATAACTCCATGATGAGTTGTCTCTCAATAAGTTGAGTGTTTGATGTTGAGGGTTGGTGTGTTTCTTCTGAAGCTAATGGGCCTTTGCTTCTTCCCCTTTGATTTCCACTGAGTCAATGGTGTTTTCCTGTTTAGTTACATGATTAAGCTTGGGCCTCTTCCTGTAGCTGATCTCAAACTGTTCATCTGTGGTTTCCATGGCTGAACTAGAACCTTCTTCCCTGGTTCTCTTTGCATTTTTGTCTTCATTTGTTGGAGTCTGTAAAATAGGAGGAATATTCATTGGTTCTCCTAATTCTAGAACCTGTAGGAAGGAACTTGTATCAATCTGTTTTTCTACATCAATTAATGTATTCTCTACATCAACTACAATACTGTCCATGTCTATCAAAGTGTTTTCCAACCATTCTGACTGGTTGGAAAATCTCTCAATGTCTGTCCTGGGATGATGTATGAAAGGGCCCAATTTGACCTTGAGCCTTAGCTTATTTATGACACCATGAGGGTCATATTTCCACATAAAAATGTTCTTGAATTTCATCTGCTATAGAATCTTATTTTCCTTCCATCTGACTTCCCTATTATTACAAATAAAGGGGCCCAATTGGTTTTTCATTTTGAATTTGGTTTTCTTCCTAGTTGATAGGAATTTGACTTCATCAGAATTTATAATTTGCCTAAATTATTATAGTGCAAATATCCTCACGGGGAGGTATTGGGCAGTTTGTAGGGGGCAAGTTGGCATCCATATATCCTTATTTTTGTGTGTTTTTGGTACAGATACCAATTTCCCACTTTACTGTTCTTGTCCAATTGTAAAACCCTTTTTATTTCTTTACTGATCCTAGGATGATAGCTACTAGTTAGCACGTTTATGACAGGATGAACAAATGAATCAATGAAGTGTTTATAAGTAAATACAGTGGAGTACCTTTGGATCAATGGTGTCCAATAAATGATTGATCTAGGATTTCCTTTGGTGTCTAACTTCTGAATGTTGAAAGGGAATTTTTCTGACTGGTAGTACAAGAACATATGAAATAAAACTGAAGAATACTTGAAAACTCTCTCATTTAGTAGTCTGATGAATTGTTCATGCATTCTATCTGCTATGAACTGAGCATAGTTCTACATTATAGCAGGAGGCTTGCCTGGAAGGCAAGAACAACCTCATCCACATGTTCATTAGAGGTGTAGCCTAAAATTTAGGAAAGCATGGTTATGATTTATCTGTTTCTCTAAAAAAATAATGGCAGCATATGGTGGACTTTCTGTAGGAGTATGACACTCCTCTATGATGAAGGTTTGGAAAATTTGGGCTATCGTGGGAAGGTCTAACTTGGTATAGATGTCAAGCAAGCCTTCAATAGAAAGTGGGGTCTCATTTGGGCTTGGTTGGACTTGCAGCATTTGGTTAATGGATTATGCAGTGATGGTCAACAAAACTCGTTGGTCAGGGGTGACAATGGCTCTTTGACTAGGAATGTAGCAATTTTGGCAAAAGTGAATGATTCCTGGGAATGGGTGAACTTTTGGGAACAAATACTTGGCCAAATTGGACTCCCAAAGGTGGATATCATCATTCTAGTTTAAAAAATTGTCCTTACTCCAGTAGTGGAGGTGTAGAAGGTAAGTAGGGGAAGCAGTGTCCTTGATTTGATAGCCTTGGTCTGCTAATGCAAGGTGGTCGATATCCAGGTGATGGGTTTGTAGAAGTCTCATGTCCAAAGAGGTTTGGGAAGCCATAATTGTGTAGGTTTTAACCCTATACATAAATTACCTGCATACGAATTCTAAAACACAGAAAATAAACAATGTGAGAGCATAACACATAAAACACATATACACAGAGATTTCGCCTGGATCCCAAAACCGAGACTACCAGCTTGATTTTTCATTCTGTTCCTTTCAATGTTATAATACATATTTATACATGCCGAAGCATCCAATACCATGGACCAAAAACCATCACGTCCAATACCATCGACTGAAAAACCTTCGCATCCAAAAAACATGTGCGAAAATCATGTACAAAACCATAGGTGGGTCTGCCCATCCTAACATAGGGTCAAAAACCACAATTTTCTGGGGAGCTGCCCCGGACCCCATAAAGTGAGGTTATGGGTACGCCTAAAACCCCCTGTGATCCCCCCCCCCGCTACATAATCAGCGCAACGAAGGGGGGCTCTGCCCCCCCTCTAACCCCCTGGTTAACTATGTGGGCTAATCATGGAAAGAATATAACACAACCCAACAAATTGGGTTTATTGAATTGAACAAGGCTTTGAGAGGTTTCAAGAGTGAGGTTTAGAAGCTCTGGTACAGTGGGAGGGTAGTTACAATCTATGAAAAAAGGTTTGGGGTGTATAGTAGGTTTCTCTTCAATTTAGGAAAGTTTTTTAATTAATTCAATTAATTAACCATTCAATTAAAATTGTGCATTTTCAAATTCAGAGGCTGTTCTAGTTTTTTCCAAGAATACCTGGAAATTGGTAATTTGGCGTGCAGACTGGGTTCAGTGGTGAATGCAGAAGGTACTCTGGCTTCAACTGTCAACTGGTTGCTTCAATTGGGTATTTGAAGCGTGTTAAGGTAGTAGAAGGTGGTCAAATTGGTCGAAGAGGTTCAGGGTGTCGCAAATGGCTAAGTAGCAATTTGTAATGAAAAACAAACGAAAAGAGAAATTTGGGGCTTTTTCGACCTTTTAATGTTTAATGATCACATTTTGGTGTGAAAATAATTAAATGAAAGGTGGGTAGTTTTCGGTTTTGGCGGGGAGGTGGTTTTATGCGCCATCGCACCGCTTTTGGATGGCGGGCAGTATTTTTCATGAGCACGTGATCTAACCTGGTGTCGCCATGTAGCAGAATAATGCCTAAGAAAAACTGTGAATCTTGCGTGCTCTCAGGCTGTTATCGGTCAAACAATGAATCTGCGTGATATGGATGTACACCGTCAGATCTAGGGTAGGAGATCAGAGGGATATCACACAGTTGAGTTGCATGGATGGAATCAGGAAAGTGGTTGGCAGGGACCGAGATTTAATTACAAATAATTGTAATTAATTAGTAAATAGTGTAGGGATTTAATATAAGTAGCGGGCTAATAAAGGTAGGACCATGGGTTATGTGGCGGGGGTTTTTTAACTGCACTAAGGGTTGGTGGGTTAAAAAGGGTATAGGGGAAATATGAAGTGGGGGATGTTAATTACATAATGCAGGGGCATAAAAACTTAGGATAAGGGGGTTTTGTGGGTTTTTGAGGGGGAAAGGGAAATTAATAAGGGGGCAAATTGATATTTGTAATGGGGAATGGGTTTCACACTAGAGAAATGGGCTTTGGGAAGGGGGGATGAGTTTTGAAGGGTAATTTCTTGGGAAATGTGTGAAACCAAGGGGTAAAGGTCAAAATGAGGGGAAAAGGGTATTTATAATTAATTAAGGGATAATGGGGAAATTAGGAAATAAGTATGTGGGGGTGTAGTGAAATGAGGGGAAATTAGTAAAGAAGCTTGGTGAATATACTTTCTTTCTCACATTTCCTCGTGCACATGAAACATAGGCTTAAGTATGATAAATGAGTTTTTGACTTAGCAACCTTGTGCATTTGCAACATTTCTTCTACCTACCCTTTTATTTACCTTAACATTTTCTCTTCATTTGTTGGGCGCATTTGAGCTTGCTAACCCTTTATTTCCTTTTCTTTTGATAATAAAACTATCTAATTCTAACATTATAACTTCCAATGGCTCAGATTAAATGAATGAACTCATTTTTATTCCCTACCAAAATATTGATCTGCCAAGGTTAAACAGTTTGGCTAGATCTTTATTCTATGAGTCAAGATTAAGCTTTTTGACAATCATGGATTGTGGCATTTTCGACATGCTGCACACAATATTAGTTTACAAAGTAAAGAAAAATGAATGGCATTTGAATTTACACACTTTCATGATCTATTTTATCTCTTTTTGGGGTTCATATTTTTCATTTTTTTGATATTTTTCTTTCTTTTTTGTCCTTTGATTATTCTTTTAGGACATACCCTCTTTACATTTTTTAATTTTTGATATGGAAAACATTTTTCAGAGAGCAAAAGTATGTACAATATTACAAGACTAACCATATCCAATTCAAAATTATGAATGCTATTATTATAGGACCCTAACAATGGCTTCACATGGGGATGGCATTTCCTAGTGAAATTTCAAGAACTTTAAGATCAATAGCCTTTGAAATTTTGACTTTGTTTTCCTTGTGACTTTTTCTTTTCAATCTGCTTTATTCATACTTATGATAGTAAACCCTTCAAAGCCTTCTCTTCGGGCTTCAACTTTAAAAGACTACCATCAAATCCAATCTAAACTCTGCAATGCTATATACAATGAGCAAAGCAAACTAAAATAGTGTTAATCTGTGGATAAGTAGTGCTTCAACATTCTACCATTGATAGGTCCTCCTGGTAGACCTGTTCCATCTAACCGTCTCAAGAAAAATACATTGTTACCTCTGTAACCATAAATGATATAAGGGCCTTTCCATAGGAAATCAAATTTTTCATGTTTACCCTTCTCTTCTCTTCTAGGATCACATTTAAGAACTTTATCACCTATGTAAAAATCATCAGCTTTGTTCTTTTTGTCAAAAATATTTTTGATTTTATCCTGAATCACTTGTGATTTGACATAGACTTCTTCTTTGGTTTGTTGGAAGTGTATTGTCTGATTTATCCTCCTTTGGATATCATTTGGTTCTACTTGCAACTCTTGGATCATTTTCATCACTGGTACTCCTAAAGAGGATGGAAAAACAACATCCATACCATATACTAGCTGATAAGGAGATGTACCAATGGACTTTTTAGTAGTCAGTCTCTCTGCCCATAAGGCATTGACCAACTTTTTGTTCCATGTCTTCTTGTTGTCTTCTAGTAATTTTTTGATGATATTAACCAAACTTTTATTTGAAGATTCTGCAAGTCCATTACCTTAAGGGTAATAGGTAGTGGAATGGCCAAGGGACATGTGATATTTGTTACAAAAATCTACCATTTTGTTGGATTTAAAAGCAGTTGCATTATCAGTAATGAGCTTTTGGGGGCATCCAAATCTAAAAAGGATGTTGTTCTCAAGGAATTAAATGATGACAAAGTCCATGGCTTGCCTAGAAGGGATGGATTCTATCCATTTAGTGAAGTAATCAATGGCTGTAAAGATCCATTTATGCTGGGCTGAGGAAGATGGGTGGATTTCCTCAATGAAGTCTAAACCCCATTGTTGAAAAGGCATTTCTATGGAGATGGGTTTGAGAGGTAGTGGTAAGAGTTTCCTTTTTCCCTCAAATATTTGGCACTTGTGACAGGAGGTCACATGTTTCTTGACATCTACAAAAATGGTGGGCCAGTAAAAACTTGCCCTTAGAATCTTGTCAGCAGTAGTTTTTCAATATAGGTGCCCCCCAAAACCTCCTGCATGAAAATCTTGCATAACTTTGTCAGCTTCATCTTTCAATAAACAATTTAATAGAATGCCACCATTATCTTTCCAAAATAAAGCATTATCTAGGATACAATATTTCATTGGTTTCATTTTCAAAAATCTAGCTTTAGTTCTAGATAAACCAGGAGGAGATTGTAAGTTTAGTAAGACAAATATGATATCTTCATACCAAGGTGAATCTATAAAAGGTTCACTGGTTCTTCCTGATCATCTAGAGCACCAATGAAATTTATATCTAAGCCCTGAAAGTTCGATTCAACCATGAGTTGAGCTAAACCCTGGCCTTTGATAAGTTTTGTAGGCTTTATTTCTATGTCATATTCCTTCATGCCCATTTTGTGTCAAAATGTCCTTTACTACTGAATTTGGAACATAAGCAATGATGTGTGAATACAAGATGTACACTCTGAAATCTTTAATACTTTTCACTAAAGCAAGTGCTTGTTTTTCCATTATGTTGTACTTTAGTGTAGCATATCTCAAAGATTTTTTGAAAAATGAAATTGGTTGCTCATAACCTTGCTCATTCTTTTGCAACAAGACTACTGCAATAATATTTTCTGAAGCAAAAGAAAAAATTATTAAATCTTTTTGGAAATCAGGACTAATGAGGACTGGAGTTTTGGTAAGGGATTCTTTGATCGCTTCAAAAGATTGTTCAGCCTCTACTATCCACTTAAGTGTTGAATCTTTCTTTAACATGTTGTTTAACTCCCTAATTAATTATGCTAAGTTTGAAATGAATCTCCTGAGGAAATTTATTTTTCCCAAAAATGACTGTAATTCTTTGATGTTTCTAGGATGAGTGATGGTAAGTATTTCCTCTATTCTAGCTAGATCTAATTCCAATTCCATATTTGGATATTATGTGCCCCAAGAGTTTACCTTCTTCTAGACCAAAGAGTGTCGTTTTTGGATTTAAAGAAATACCAATTTTTCTGCATTTAATGAAAACTCTTCTTAGGTGATCTAGATGTTCGTTATCTAATTTGGAAAAGACTGTGATGTCATCTTGGTAAACAACTAGAAATTCATGGATTTCCTTGGCAAAGGCTATGTCCATAGCTCTTTGGAATTTTTCTCCTGCATTCATTAATCCAAAAGGCATTTTCAAATACATGAAAGTACCCCAAGGAGTAGTAAATGCAGTCTTTGCTTGATCCTCTAGTTGAACTAAGATTTGGTTATATCCAGAGAATCCATCAAGTAATGAAATTCTGGATGAGCCTACTACCCTCTAAAGAATGTGGTCCATTTTTGGGAGAGGATAGTTGTCTTTTAATGACACCTTGTTCAAGTTTCTAAAATCAACACAGAGTCTGATTTCTCATGTTTTCTTCCTAGTAGTGACTAAGTTAGAGACCCAATCTGAATATCTAATGGGTGCTATGATCTATGCATCATACATCCTTTTTACTTCCTTTTCAATGAGTGGCATAAGAACTGGATTAATTCTCCTAAGCTTCTATTTAAAGGGTTTATGGTCTTCTTTGATAGGAATCTTATGTTGAATTATGCTGGTATCATAAGACTTTAGGTCTTCATAATTCTAGGCAAACACATCTTGAAACTCCTTGAATAGATTTATGTATTTTAGTTTTTCATCTGGAGGTAATGCTTTGGAAATTTTGATAAGCTTGGGTTTTTCTTCAGTTCTTATGTTACATTCTTCTATGTATGCTCTTAAAGGCTCCATTTTTGGTTTCCTAGCTACATCATTTGAATCAAACAAATATTCTAATGGGAATAATCCCTTAGGCAAAAAGTTATCTTTAAGATTTAAAATTTCAGGATCATCATTCATTATTTCTTCCATTTCTACATTTTTTAAGTTATCTATTTCTACTTTAGTGAAATTAGTGGGTTTACCTAGATCTAAATCATTTATATCTATTTCACTATCTATGTTATTGTCTACTGTACAAACTATATCTATATTACAATTTTGAAACTCTCCTTCAGCATTCATGAAATCATAAATTTGAGAATCTTGTGAGAAAATCTGCCAATATTTCAAATTGTCAGGTATAACAGGCCTATGTCTCACTTTTGCAGTGTACTGGTGGTTGGGCTGAAAAGGCAATTTGCAGGTACTAGCAAAAGTGGCCAGACTGTGAGCTTGCATATTCCATTTCCTAGGAATGTCTGCAAAGTCAGTTTCGAGAAGGTCCTTAATCAAATCTATGACAGTCTCTCTATATTGGCTAAGTCTGGGATTATTCACAGAGTATTCACCTTTGATTTGTTTTATAATCAATTCTGAGTCTCCCATGATAGAAACTCTCTTGGCTCCAAGTTTTCTAACCATTTGTAGTCCTAAGATCAAAGCTTCATATTCTTCCATGTTGTTTTTTCATTTAAAGTTTAATCTAAATGCATGACCTTCAGAATGATTATTTTCCATGTTGTGAATCCAAACTCCTACACCTACTCCTAATCTATTCACAGAGCCATCAAAATCTAAATGCCACAGGGACTCATGAAAAATGTTTTCACTATCAGGTGCTTTGTATTTTTCTTCTACAACTGTGATTTCATTTTTGTCATTGCCTGAATTATACAAGATGAAAGAGTCCATATTAGAATGCATGGAGTATATGGGGAAATTTTGTGGTTTTTCTGCACTACTCACCATGTATTTCATCAATGTTTCTCTGTAAAGTTTCCTTTGTTGACCAAAAACAAATATGGTGGCATATGACATGTCTAATTGTAGAGATCCCTGTAATTTTTCTCCCCATGAGCGAGATAACAGCATTCCATACTTGGGTGGGATGTCAGCAACTACTATGTCCATCACAATACTCTTTGCTGGGCACTGGACTAGAGTCACACACAAATCTTTAATCAGGCCAAGGCACTTGACTTGGCTAGAATCAAAGGAAAACAGGTCCTTATATGGTCTGGTGATATCTAAGTTTAGTCTCTCCATGATTTCTTTTGGCATTAAGTTATGGGATGCCCCTGAGTCTAGCATAGCATTATGTAAGATTTTATCATGAACATTCAAGCTAATGTAGAAGGGAGGAATACCCCCTTTCTAATGTGTGCCATTTACTTTAGGATCAAACAATAACTCAATTTGATTACCATTCAAGTTTACAACATCCTCTCCTTCACGGATATTTAACGTTTCAGTGATTTGTTCTCTATATGATTCATTTTTCACTAGCTCGGTCAAAGGAAATGATATTTTCAATTTTTCTACCTCAGTCTTAATGTTGAATGGCAATTGAGTTTTGCCTAATTGGATGATATCTTCCTTAACAAATGTGGTCTGTGTATTTTTATGTCTTTTTCAGTACTTGGCACTTCATTTTGTGTTTCAACAATTTTGTTTTGAATTCTCTTATTTGGAATGATTTGAGTAATAGTTTCAATTTGAGTTTCAGATGAAGCTATATCTACAATTTTTAGGTTGGAAGTCTCTTGAGTTCCCCTAGGAAGAATTTGTAGAACTTTGGTCACAAGAGCTTTTGTTATCTTTTAGTGTGGGTTTGGATTGATTTCATAGTGGGAATTTTAGTATTATTTTCACTTCTAAGGTTGTATTGTTTGTGAACCTCATATATAGTAGATTCATAGCTGATCCGGATTTAAACAGGAACGCAACAAATTACAGAGATAACCATATACACAAAGATGCAGCGGAAATAATACTTCATTTCATTAATGGAAAATACTGAAATATGCTTACAAACAGAAATGGCAATAAACTAGCTAGGGCGATGGTAGCTTATCTCTGAGAAGAGATGTGATGGCTACATGCCTCTGAACTGTGTTACAATGAGGCTCGAAGGCCTATTTATTGTTGAGAAACAATGGACAACCCTTAACATTCCAAAACCTAACCCTAGGAGATGAAACGCCAAACTGTGGGCCCCGTTTGGGTAAATTGGTACATCAACTTCCCGGGGTCGTAACTTTGGCATACGATCTCTGTTTGACGCGTACAATAGCTCGTTAGAAAGATCTATCCGAGCACTACCACTTTGGGAAGGGCAACATTGGTCCATGGACCCATGTTGCCCCCAGATTTCCCAAAAAACGTCGTTTAGGGCCTCAAAACGGCTCCGGAAGTTCAGGACCCGAAAAACTGCTAAAAATAGTAAGTTGTGCTACAATTAAGGAAACTGAAAATGCTGAGAAAGACAATGGTGGGGGTCCAGGTGGACTTGGCAGGTGGCCACCAATATCCACCTGGATCATTCCTCCCCCCTTAGGAAGCAATGGTCCCCATTGCGTTGAGCTCCTCCATGAGATGAGGAAACTTCTGCTGAACTTGTTCCCTGGTGAGCCACTTGCCCTGCTGAAGGAGTTGGCCCGCTTTGACAACTCGATACAGTTGGATATTCTGTTGGCGAGTGTTCTTGATCTGTGTGTCCATGATCCGATCAGTTGCAGCTTGTTCCATGCAATCTGGATTTAATTCTGTGGGTTTGAGCTGTTCTGCAATGTCGGATGTGTCTAGCAATGGTGGAAAGTATGGCCGAAGGCGGTCCACATTAAATACTGGGTGCAGGCCAAGGAATGGGGGAATGCTGAGCTCAAATGCATTGTCTCCCATAGCCTTAGTAATGGTGTAAGGACCATATCGGAGTGGTCTCAATTTTCGATAGGCTCCAGTAAGGCGTTCCTTTTGCAAATGCAACCAGACTTTGTCGCCCACCTGAAACTTGTGTGGCACCCGATGTTGATCATGTCGCTGCTTGTACTTGGCATTTGATTTCTCAAGAATGTCATGGACCTGCTGGCGAATATGTTGGATTCGCTCAATGAAGCTGGTGGCCTTATCTGTTTCGGACTGGACATGAGCTGAATTCATGTGAGTAGCTGCAAGTGGCATGGCCACATCAATGGGGCATAGTGGCTGGAATCCCAAACCCACCTGAAAAGGGCTATGGCCAGTGGAGCTGTGAAGAGCTCGGTTGTAGCTGTGCTGAACGTAGGGGAGGCTCTCGTCCCATGTGCGTGGATGCTTTGAGTTATACATGCGCAGAATGTGCACAATCATCCTGTTGACAACCTCTGTCTGGCCATCAGTTTGAGGATGGAAGGCTGTGGACTTCGTGAGTTTGGTGTCCAGCATTGACCAGAGACTGGACCAAAAGGTGCTGAGAAACCGACTGTCCCGATCTGAGATGATAGACTGTGGGATCCCAAAGTGCACCCACACTCGTTCAAAGAAGAGTTTAGCAGTGGCTTCTGCTGTGATATTCTTCTTGCAGGCCATCATAATGGCCATCTTTGAGAACCTGTCGACGACCACAAAAACACAGTCATTTCCATGCTTAGTGGAAGGAAGGCCTGACATGTAATCCATGGAGATGGATTCCCAAGGTCGACTAGGGGTAGGCAACGGGGTATAGAGGCCTTGCTTCTTAATGGTCGGTTTGGCAATGGCACAGGCAGTACATGATCGGATGTACTTCCCAACATCCTGTCGAAGATTCGGCCAATAGAAATAGTTTTGCAGTACTGCCACTGTTTTCTCGACCCCGAAATGCCCAGCAGCCCGACTGTAGTGTGCTTCCCAAATCATCTTGGCACGCTCGCTTGAAGGAACACAAAGGTGACCGAGGTGGCATAATAGGGCATCCTGGAGGTGAAAATCTGCAACCTGCCGACCCTCCAAGAGTGTCTGGTATGTGTGGCCGAATTCTGGGTCGCTTTTGTAGAGAAGTGGCCAATCAGAAGTCTCGTGCCCGCAAGAGTTGAGCACGGTGGTTAGCGCCATGATCGGTGGTCGACTGAGGCAATCTGCAACATTATTGGTGCTGCCCTTTTTATACTTGATATTCAAGTGAAACTGTTGCAGGTATGTAGACCACTTCTGATGGCGATCATTCTGCAATTTCCCTTGGGTCTGTATGAACTGCAGAGGTCGGTGGTCTGTGTGGATGACCGTTTCCTTCCCCAAAATGTAATGCTTCCATTGTCGGCAGGCCTGTACAATGGAATACATCTCTTTATCATAAGTGGGGTACTTCCGGACTGTGTCTGAAAGTGTTTCACTGTGATATGCCACTGGATGTCCATGTTGAGTAAGGACTGCCCCAATAGCATAGTCAGAGGCATCTGTCTCGACCTCAAATGGTTGTTGTAAATCTGGTAACGCGAGCACTGGTGCCGTGCAGAGGCGATCCTTCAACTCCCTGAATGCCTTCTGTTGAGATTCAGACCAAAAGAATTTTGCTTTCGCCCCGCCCTTGGTGACTTGACTCAAGGGCCAAGAAATATGAGAAAATCCCAACACAAACCTGCGGTAGAAGTTGGCAAGACCTAGAAAGCTGCGGAGCTCTGTTAGAGTGGTTGGAGAGGGCCAATCCCGAATGACTTGGACCTTGGCTGGATCGACATGCACCCCCTGTTCATCAATGATGTATCCCAGATACTGAACCTCGGTCATGCCAAAAGTGCATTTCTCCAAATTGGCACATAGCTTGTGTTGCCGCAGTGTTTGGAGAACCTGTCGGATGTGGTGGAGGTGCTCTTCCCAACTCTGGCTGAAGATCAGAATGTCATCCAAGTATACTACTACAAAGGAGTTGGTGAATGGCCGCAAGATGTCATCCATTAGCCTCATAAAGGTTGCAGGAGCATTCGTCAATCCGAAAGGCATGACCAACCATTCGAAGAGGCCCTCCTTGGATTTGAAGGCAGTCTTCCACACATCTGAGGGTTCAATTGGTACCTGGTGATATCCTGACTTCAGATCGATCTTGCTGAAATATTTCGCCCCCTTTAGTTGGTCTAGGAGGTCATCAATCCGCGGGATCGGGTACCTATTACGGACAGTGATCTTGTTCAGCGCCCGATAGTCAATACAGAGTCTCCACGTCCCATCCTTCTTCTGTACCAACACTATCGGGCTCCCACAGGGCGAAGAACTCGGACGGATGTGACCTTTCTGCAGGAGCTCCTGAATCTGCCTCTTGATTTCATTGTTCTCCAGAACGGAGCGCCGATAAATTGGTCCATTGGGTAGCGGCGCACCTGGGGTCAGATCGATGGAGTGCTTGACTTGACAGTGCAGAGGAACCCCTGCCGGGGAGGTGAAGATGTCTTCGTACTCCTCCACAATCTTGTCCATCTGTAGCTGCCGTGCAGAGGAACCCCGTTTGGAGGCCGCGGCCACTGTCTTCTTCTTCCCTTGAGGGCGTATCATCAGGAAAACAAATTTCCTGGTTTTGGAAATGATCTTACTGCATTGTTTTGCAGTAATCAAAGAGATGGCGGCAGGTGGTGCTACCTCTGGTATCCTGAACAACTTATTTCCCAATGTAATAATAACAGCACGGGGCCTTGATTCATACACAGCATGTCGCTTCCACAAGTATGGTTGTCCTAGTAATACATCACAAACTTCAAGGGGAGCAATGTCACACAATACCTCATCCGTGAAGGGCTTGATGTTGTATGGAAGGCGACACTGCTGGCTCACGCGAAGATCTCGCCCTTGGTGAAGCCACCCAATGGTGTATGGTTGTGGATGTGCTGTGGTCGGTAAGCCCAACCGCTTCACGACCTCTGCCGAAATGAGGTTCTTTTGACTCCCGCTATCAACAATGAACTGTATCGGGGAGCCCTTTACCCACATCTGGGAGTGGAAGAGACGCTCCTCCTCCTCTGGATCTTCGGGTTCATTTTTCTGGATCTTTGCGGTAGCAACAGTGGCGCTGGGATCCGCATCAATGATCTGCTTCCCTTTTTCATACCCCTTATCGGGTTCTGACTCAGAGTCGGAACATGCATCTGATTCTGAAACCTTTAGCTCAGCCACCAGTGACTGCTTGGCCCGACACTCACTTGTGTTGTGAGTGGAGCTCTTATGGAACTCGCACCATTTTCCAGTGTCCTTTCTCGGCTTCGCGGCGTTGCTCTTTGCTTGCAGCTTCGGCTGGTTGTCTTGGGCTGTCCCGCCTTGGCTTTGTCCTTTGTTCTGTGGTTTAGGGGCACCTTTCCCCTGCTTTGGATTCGCAGATCCAAAGTCTCGCTTCTTTTGTTTAAACTTCTGCTCGACCTTGACGGCATACCGGTATGCTGCGCCGAGCGAGGGGATGTTTAGGAACTGTATTTCTTCCTGGATGTACTTGTGCAGGCAGCCACGGTATTTGAGTATCAAATGTTGCTCCGAATCCTTGATACCCAACTTTGTGCGAAGGGTATGGAAAAGATTGGTGAACTCCGGCACGTCTTGGTCCCTTCCCTGCCGCAGCGTGGTCCACTTTATGTATTCATCCTCATAGCTTCCGACAGGGTAGTACTGCTCCTTGATGGCATCCCGGAACGAATCCCAGGTGGGTGCGGCTGAAAATAGTGAGCCAGTACTTTCATCCTTCTGCTCGCAGTAGGTTTCCCACCAGTCCTTGACGTGGGGGGCTGCTTTGAGAAGAGCAAAAACAATCTTTTCCCGACTCGAAAATTCATGAACAGAAAAATAACCCTCTAGCAGATTTAACCATTTATCTACGGCATCGGCGTCTATCTGACCCTCGAATATGGGGATTTCAAAATTAACTTGTACCTTAAAGGGTGTGGCGTTTCCAGAGGAGCTGCTGGAAGCCGATGCGCCGCTTCTGGGTAGCCGCTGAAGGATCTGCGCAAAGCTGTCCATCATCGCGTTCCGTTGTCGCTCGAGCGCTTCTTCGAGCAAGATTTTGATGGGATCTCCTGCCCCCTCGTCTTTCTTCTCGTCCGCCATGGGAGGCCGTCGGGATTTGCGAGGCTGGTCTTGCAAAGGTTCAACCAGTTCAAGCCCTAACTCCTTATATCCCGACCTTGTTGGGGACATGCAAAGAAAAACAGAGAAAAAGCAGACCGCTCTGATACCACTGATCCGGATTTAAACAGGAACGCAACAAATTACAGAGATAACCATATACACAAAGATGCAGCGGAAATAATACTTCATTTCATTAATGGAAAATACTGAAATATGCTTACAAACAGAAATGGCAATAAACTAGCTAGGGCGATGGTAGCTTATCTCTGAGAAGAGATGTGATGGCTACATGCCTCTGAACTGTGTTACAATGAGGCTCGAAGGCCTATTTATTGTTGAGAAACAATGGACAACCCTTAACATTCCAAAACCTAACCCTAGGAGATGAAACGCCAAACTGTGGGCCCCGTTTGGGTAAATTGGTACATCAACTTCCCGGGGTCGTAACTTTGGCATACGATCTCTGTTTGACGCGTACAATAGCTCGTTAGAAAGATCTATCCGAGCACTACCACTTTGGGAAGGGCAACATCGGTCCATGGACCCATGTTGCCCCCAGATTTCCCAAAAAACGTCGTTTAGGGCCTCAAAACGGCTCCGGAAGTTCAGGACCCGAAAAACTGCTAAAAATAGTAAGTTGTGCTACAATTAAGGAAACTGAAAATGCTGAGAAAGACAATGGTGGGGGTCCAGGTGGACTTGGCAGGTGGCCACCAATATCCACCTGGATCAATAGCCTTATTCGAAGTCAAAGGATTCTCCAGATTCTAATTGCAATTTTTGCAGCATGTACAATTCTTGTTCTTCTTGAGTAAGAAAAACAACATTTTCATTTTTAATTCCTAATAGGTTTATCTGGGTGTCGTCCTCTTCTTCATGGTTTCGTGAACCCTCAGCATAGTTTTCTTGGAAGGGTGGTCTAATTTGCTGATATGGTATTGCAATTTTTCCAAAGTTAGGATTTTCCCTAAAGTTGGGGTTTTTTATTGGGGGTGGTTGTTGATTTTCCCACTAAGTTTTTCTTTCCATGTTTTCTAATCTATCCATTATTCTTTTTGCACTCTTTGATAAACTATCTATTTTACCATCAAAAGTGGAAGTTTCCTCTTTAATGACAACTCTTTTCTCATTTCTCATCCTAGCTTTCTTAGCTAATAGATTGGCTTCTACACTAACAACATTACTCTGCATTTTCTCTAATGTTTCAGGGTTTCTTTCCCTTAATTGGTATGACATGTCAGTGTCAAAACCATCAGGGAATTTGATCAATGCTAGGTCTGGTGGAGGTTTAATATTAGCAGGGATTGCATTGTAGATGTTATTGAACCTAGTACAATAATCCTAAATTGATTCATTAGGAGCTCTTCTAATGTTATCATATTCAGATAGTATTTGCAAAGGGTTTTTCTTTCTTTCCCATCTATCAATAAACAATCTATGAAAAGAAACTAAATCTGCAATATGATTAGTTGGTAAACCTTTGAACCATTTTTTAACATCTCCTGTCAATGTTTGGGAAAATAACCTCATTTGTACATCAGACTCATCGATTTCATGCAATTTGAAGTAGTCAGTCATTTTGTTCACATGCTGTTGGGTAGTATATTGACCAGTAGCATCAAACAAAAATATTTTTCTTTGGTAATCTTGGGGCATGGCATGAAGTTGTGCTAGTAAGACCATAGGTGCATATCTATCTGCCATGGCTGAGATTTTGGTTTGACTAGGGGGCAAAGTAGTGGTGCTTGAAGAAGGACTTGAGATGGTAGGAGATGAACTTGAGATGCTCGATTGAAGAGGAAGCTGAGGTATCAATGGTTTAGGGGAATGAACTATGGTGGATATTCTAGGTGAGGTTGTAGTAAAAGAAGCTGTATTTATAGTATTTGAAGATTCTGCAGAAATTTCAGAGGCAACAACAGTGAGGGAAGCTAATTCAACAGATTGTTGAAGATAGGCATCATCTATATGGCTTATCAAGGTTGAGGTTAAAGCTTCTAGTTTATCAAAAGTATTCAAGACAAGTTGATCTAAATCAGGATGTATAGGGACCTTTTTTGACTCAATTAATTGAATGAAATTAGGGTCTATTACAGTTTCATGAATTGAATTTTCTGATTTGGTTCTAAACAATGAAAGCTCAAATGAGAGATCAAAATGAATGTCCTCTAAATTTGATAATTCTTTGGGGAGTAAATTTTCTTTAACTAACTGGCTACTACTTGCTTGAGTTTCTACCCTTTTTTATTTTCTTAAAATTCTGTCATGGTCATCAACTATTGTAGTAGGGTTTGGATTTGGATTTGCCTTGGTATAGTGAGTCTTTTTAGGAGCTATAATTTTAATTTTTTAATTGTTTTTGAAACTTTTTAACATCAACTCTAAAATGACTTTAAGGAGCAAAATATGAGATTTAAGATTTCCTTAAAGTTTGACTACGTTGAGGATCGGTCCCCAGTATGGTCACCAATATGTTATCACTCCAGTATTTCTCTGGAGTTGTTAAGAAAGAAATGATTAGAGGTAACCACAAACCTACTTTGGAGATTAGGATCTAGCCTTCCTAATTCTCGAAGAGGGCTTTCTCTTTATGATTCAAATTTGTTTTAGTTATTTGATTTTAGGATAGTTATGATTGTACTTGGGTTTTGATTTGGATTTGGTGGTGAGATCAATGACTTAGATGGGTAGAGGGATGTCTTTTACCGTTGCGCTATGGGGTCAAGTGTCAAGATAAACAGGACTGGAGAAAGTTCTAAAACTAGTGTCTACAGGGCAAGGTAGCTGAGTAATTTCAGGTCTTAACGCTGGAATGATGAAGTTGGTTTCAATCGGATCCAAGGAGCAATTAAGGGTTCCTTAGGTCGGATAATGCAAGAAGTAAAAGAGGTCAACCATGATGGGAGAGAAATTAAGGATTCTCAGATCCAGATATCAGAAGAAAACATAGAAATGATCAACTGTTCAAAACAGAGTGTACTTAAACAAATTTTGAGACAAATTTCCAGATGATTCATTCACTTTAGATAACATTTAAGTTTGTGTAATACATAAGAATATAACAAATTTGACAAAGAAAATACTTCACTGTAATAGCTCAACACATGAATCTTGTAATGCAATCTTTTTATTACTCAGTCCAGTTTGCTGACTTGAAAAAATGGTATAATAGCTCTTAGGTTTCTGATCAATACAACTCTACGAATGTCTACTAATACACCCCTCAATATTGTTAGTGTTGGTATCTTCATCCCTCCATCAGTGATCAAATTCTCTTATTGCATTGCATGTTAGGTGTCTCACTCGGTCAACTACATTCCATTAGGATCATGGATCATCTAACGGTAGTGGCTTGTGTACATTTTCCCTCATGTCCTTTACCTGTTGGCCTAGTTCCATTCATCTAGATCAGCTGCAGTCATTTTTTGTCTTTAAATCTGCAAGAGTCATTTTTAGGGTTTCCAGTCTCATTAGGTCTAGGGTTTCGTCAAAAAGGTCTTCTAAATGCTCAATAACGGTCAGCAGGCACATGAGGAGGTCAAATAAAGTTCCAGGACCAATAAATTCCATAATCACATGCTCAGAGACAACAGTGTAAACTTTGAAACTGGAACTCATACTGTTACCCGTTTTGTAGAGATAGCAAAAAAACGACCCGATTTTGAAAAGGGTTATGCAGAACACATATTTGTTTTTTAAAGCTTAGTTTTTGGCACTATAATTTTTTTTATGTACATTGCATTTTCTAATGGTAGTTTTTTTTATGCTGATTTAAAAATGTGGTAATTCTGCACCAGACCCTTTTTTTAAAAAGTTTTTTTTTTTTTTTAACTTTTTAATTTTCTAATGTATGAAATGTAAACAATTATTTTGTAAACTTAATAATTTTTGAAGTCGTCTTTTTCTTCATATTTTCTTGTTTTTATTTTAATTTTATTTTTTTTGTAGTGAGGTTTTTATTGTTTCGCATATTTAAAGAAGGTTGATATTTTGAATTTTCGATATTCTACATATTTATACATTTTTAATTAATTTTTCATTCCACAATAAATAATTGTTTCTAAAAAACAATATTTTCTCAATTGACATAAATATAGCCATTTTTAACATAAATATAATTAAAAAACTACACGTTTTGATAATTTTTTGCTACAATTGACATGCGAAAATCACAATTTTTATATGAAAATTTTAACTAAAAATAGTTAAATAATAGTTTTTTTTATGAATTTCATGTCAAAAAAATAATAATAATCTCTTTTTTTTTTCAAAAAAATAATGGTTAACTTAAAAATTAATGCGAAAATCACATATTACAAATATTGAACGCATAACAACTTTAATTGAGTGTATATTCTTCTCATAAAATGTCAAAGTCAAAACATTGCAAGTATAAATACTTAATAGTTACATAAATATAATTAAAAAACTACACGTTTTGATAATTTTTTGCTACAATTGACATGCGAAAATCACAATTTTTATATGAAAATTTTAACTAAAAATAGTTAAATAATAGTTTTTTTTTATGAATTTCATGTCAAAAAAATAATAATAATCTCTTTTTTTTCAAAAAAATAATGGTTAACTTAAAAATTAATGCGAAAATCACATATTACAAATATTGAACGCGTAACAACTTTAATTGAGTGTATATTCTTCTCATAAAATGTCAAAGTCAAAACATTGCAAGTATAAATACTTAATAGTTACAAAAAATGAGCTTGATTTCCAAGCATAACTTAAATTTAATCAACAATGTCAATCCAAACTCTTCATCCTCTAGAGTTTCATCATTGTTTTCTTCCTCAATACTTTTTGCTTCCTTTTACTCATTTCCGTCTTCTAATGGATTTTTCATGTCTGCCAATCTCCCAATGTATGTCTTTCCAAACATCCCATGTAATGGTGGTGAGGTTCCTTTGCCTTTTTTGCCACATGTGATTCACTAAAGTCCCCTTTCTTCAACCCAATTTCTTGCATTGCATCTGGAAGAAATTGAAGAGCATTAATTCTTTGCTAAATGAAATTGCATTGTAATGGATATTTTTCAATTGCAATGCAATTTCTTCCTTTTTGAAGGCAACATGCGAGTGTTGTACCTAATTATCAAGCACAAAAGAAATAATGAAGTAAATTAGTACAATGACATATTAATTAAAAAAATAACATATTGAAATTCAATTCTATATAATAAAACTCACCTGAGCCAGAAAATAAATCCAGAACCCAATCTCCTTCATTTGAACATATGTCTATAAGATAGTTAATCAATAATTGTGGTTTTTGATAAATGTTAACTATCTCTCCTTTTTCTTCTTTGTCTTCATATGTTAGTTTTCTCACAACAACGTCATAACTCAGTGTTTGGCTATGACTCTTTCCGTCCACCCGATTAAAAATCATAGACATATAGCTATCTTCTTTTGCCCAACTATCAATATGAATGTACTCACAATCATTTATAAATACTTGATTGTCACGGTTAAGAAGATTTTACTTTTGCCTGTAACATGAAATAGTAAAAGTTCAATCAACTTGTACATAAATGAATTTTTCAACATTAATCAAATATACATTTTAAACATCTTACCATGTAAGCTGCATCCTTGAATTTGTTTTCCCTTTGAAGCTTGACAATATCATTGCCAATTGTGTGTTTGAATGAAATGTCACAAATCTCCATAATGGTGATGACGTGACTTCTACAAATCCCGCAACCAGTTTACTAAAAGCTTGATAAGTATAAGGGTCACTATCATAGTCAATATTTGGAATAATGAAACCATGGGGAATATCTGCAATAACTAGGGTATACTCCCTTTTAGGTATGAGTTTAGCAATGTTTTCACAGTCGCCTTGTATTACTTGATATTGAACAGTGTCTAGCCCATTCCAAATGAAATGAGTAAGAGTTAGATCAAGTTCAACATTCTTAACACGTTTCTTCCTCAGTCTTTTGGTCTTTATTTTTTCAATAAAGGTTCTGAAGCTAGTTGGCACTCCATTATCATCCTTCTTCATCTTTTATAAAGTAAACAAATATATGTGTAAGTTATAAATTAAAAATAGTACACAGATGAATAAAAACGAATGTGTAAATCAAGATACCTTTTTTAAATGCAAGATAAAAAGCTTTTACTGTTGATGTAGAACTTGAATCTAGATAGTTGCATATAGCATCATCCCAACTATCTTCATTCAACAATCTAACCATTTTTTCTTGAATTTTCATGTAAACTTTGTGACTACATAGATAAAGTAACAAAAAGTCAATATAATGATATGTATAACAAATACTACCAAGAACAACATGTTTTATTTAAAAGAGAATTATAATCTAGAAATAAATAAAAATAATTCAACAAACTTACTTTTGAAATTCCTCGAACATTTCCTCCAATGATAATTCCCCTGACTTCACACAAGATAATATTATTTTGACAATTTTTTCATCTTTCACTCCTTGCATTGCTCTCCAAGGTGTGATAGTCATATCTTCTGGAAGCTGCTTCAAGTTAGGGCCTAATTTACTTCCACCACATATCAATGGCTTAGAATTTTTGACCTTCTGGTTTTTAATGCCAATGTTTTGCCACATGCTAAAAATCTCATCAATCAAGTTCCAAACATCTCCAGTTCTAAATGCCAATTGGAAAATGTTATCAACACCTCTGAATATATCACTAGGAAGGTTGCATTTTCCACCTTTTGAATTGGGTTTCTCTTCAATTTGATAGCCTATTTCCATATAGCATTCCCTTCGGAAATCTGCAGTAACATTTATCCTATCCCCACCACATTTTTCTTGAAATTCACTATGAATAAATCTAACCCTTTGGATGAAAGTCATAGACATCCTATATTCATTATCTGAATTATGATCCCATGCCACTAACTTTGTTTTTGTATCCGATAAACCAGCATAAGTGATACATTTCATTGTTTCAAAACGTGGGTTATTGGGATATTCCTCCATCAATTGTCTTTGAGCTTCTACAGAATGGTTCCCTCCAAGCACATAATAATTGTATTCAAAACATTTTGACTTATCAAATTCTTCTTTGTTGGGAACTTGAACTGGATCAACAAGAAGCACATAATTAACCACATAAGCATATGGATTATACCTCATCAATGTCTTCAAGTTGTGAACATGCAAATGGTGTGGATTTCGGACTTGATATTGACATTGTCCTTCACTTGCCTTATAGGTTTGTTTGACATTAAGCTGAAATGTACGACCACCATCAATTAAGTTTTTCTTTGTCAAATTCTGTCGAATGGCATTTTGTTTTGTTTTGATAATGCCATCCTCTAAATCAGCTCCTGGTGTAATGATTTCTTTGCTTTCTTTTGAAGTTTCACTAGGTTCTTGATTGCTGGTAATGACTACTTCAAAATCTTCAACTTCACTTTTCTTCGTCATAACATTCTCAACAGATTTATTTTTGGGCGTTGTTACTTTTGGTATTTTACGGCTCTTCTAAGGTCCAATGTCATGTTTAGTAACGGCAACATACGCTTCACTGTCAGTTTCAACTTCATTGCCCTCAAAAGTAACTTGTTTACCCTTGCTAGATTTATCCACTAGAGGCCTTTTTTTATGATCCTTTGGATGTAGTTTTGTAGCATCATCAATTACTACATTTTGCTTGTTTTCCATATCTTCTTTTGACACTAAGTAAAAACTTTTGACAACTTTCATAATATCATGCTCTATGAAATGAATGCCTCCAAACCTAATTGAACAACTTTCAACAAAATTTTGCCAAACAAAATATCATATGTCAATAAAAACAAAATTAAAAAAATATAGCGAGACACTTTCAAGAAAACAAAATACAAATATAAATAACAATACTTACGATGTTTTGTTTCATCTCATTTACGATTTGTTTACACAACTTTGTAGATACCTCTCTCATGTCATACAATGAATATTTTAGTTGATATTTAATCCTTTCATCTGACTTGGGAGCTTTTGTAAGTATGTAAACAACTTCAGTATTTGGTACCAAACACATATCTATGACTCTTCCCATTAGCTCAAAAATTCCATTTTCATTCGGTATATCAATATATAGATATATGTTCACATTTTGGCTTTCTCTTTCTTTCACATACTAGATTCTTGATGGGAATTTCACCTCTTTTGAATTCTTCCAGTCTGAAATCATCTTCTTATCATTTGAGGCACTTGAAAGATTTGTATCCATGAGCTTAGGTGGATTTCGTTCACTAATGTTTTTTGAAGATGCACCTTGAAGTGTCTTTGGTCCAGACATATTCACATAAATCTTCTTTGATGCCATTTTCCTAAAAAATAGAAACACATAAATTAGTAAACAATGAAATCATATTAACTTAAATCCACAACGGAAATATATCCTAAATTTTTAATTTGTATAATCAGATAATTAAAATTAAAAAAATATTAACACTGAGAAATGGCAGAAGCCCACTGACACCACCCCGTCCATCCATGGAGTGGCAGGCGATTTCCCCACCCCTTACCCTACACACCCCTACCTCTCTTGCCCACTCAACCAATCCACGCCACACCACCCTGCAACCGGATGACCATCCAACTGCACCCTTACCCCCCTTTCACACCTCCCCCCTACCCCCACGCCACCCCACCCCCCAACCACTTCCCTTTCACGCCCCCCTCCACCCTCCCTCCACCCCCTAGCCCCCCCACCGGTCCACAACCCCCACGCCACTTCACCCCCTTCCCCCTCTCCCCAACCCCCAATAGCCTACCCCCTTCTCCCCCCAATTGAGCCACCCCACCCCGCAATCTGACGGCCACCCCAGCCCACCCTTACCCCCCTTCCACCTATTCCCCCTACCCCCCTCACCCCCAACGTAACCACCCCTCCCCACAATCGGACGGCCACCCCAGCCCACCCTTACCCCCCTTCGCTCTACCCTTAACTGCCCCCTCCCAACAACCCCCCCTTTCCCCTACCCCCTACCTTATCCCCCATACTCGGCCGCCCTACCTCACCTCCCTCGGACGCACCCACCCGCTTCCCCCTACCCCCTTCGCCCCAAACTGAACCACCCCTCCCCATAATCGGACGGCCACCCCAGCCAACCCTTATCCCCCTTCCCTCTATCCCTTAACCCCCCCCCCACCAAACCCCCCTCTCCCCTACCCCCTACCTCACCTCCCCCAGACCCACCCACCTGCCCCCCTACCCGACTCCCCTCCCCCCCTTCACCCGGCCCTCCCCCTCACCCCTCATTCTCCCTCACTCCCCCCTCGGCTCCCTCACCCTACCCCTCATCCCTCCCCCGATCCTCCCTACCCCTCCCCCTCACTCCCCTTTCCCCCCCTCTACCTGCCCCACACCTCTCCCCCCTCCCCTCACTGTTCCCCCCTCTACCCCTCCCCTTCACTCCCCTTTCCCCCCCTCTACCCGACCCCTCCCCCCTCATCCCCCTTCCCCTCACCTCACCATTCCCTCCCCCCGTCACCCCACCCCTCATCCCCCACCTCTTCCTACCCCTCCCCCTCACTCCCCTTTCCCCCACTCTACCGAACCCACCCCTCACCCCTTGTTCCCCCTCACTCTACCCGCGCCCCCCACCCACCCTCACCTCACCCCTCATCCCCCTCATGCCCCGTTCCCCCCCTCTACCCGCCCCGCCCCCTCCTCGTTCCCCCTCACTCTACCCCACCCCCCCCCCCACCTCACCCCTCATCCCCCTCACTCCCCTTTCCCATCCCCCTCTACCTGCCCCCCCCCACCCCTCGTTCCCCCTCACTCATCATCCTCCCCCCTCACCCGTCATCTCCCCCCTCCCCTCCACCCTCACCTCACCATTCCCCCCTCCACCCCTCCCCCTCACTCCCCTTTCCCACCCTCTACCAAGCCCCCCCCCCCCTCCCCACCCCCTCACCCATCATTCCCCCCCCCTTACCTCACTGTTCCTCTCCCCCCCCACCTCAACCCTCATCCCCCACCTCTTCCTACTCCTCCCCCTCACTCTCCTTTCCCCCCCTCTATCCGCCTGACCCCTCCCCTCCCCCTCGTTCCCCCTCACCCTTCCCCCCCCCCTACCTGCCCCCCCCCTCACCCCTCGTTCCCCCTCACTCTACCCCCCCCCCACCCCCCTCTCACCCCTCATTCCCCCCCCCCCCTGTCATATCCCGCCCTACTCACACACCCCTAGGCCCCTCACCTCGCCCCTCATCCCCCCCCCTCACCTCATCGTTTCCTCAACCCCCACCTCACCCCTCATTCCCTCCCTCTCCCTACCCCTCCCCCTCACTCCCCTTTCCCCCCCTCTACTTGGCTCCACCCCTCATTCCCCCTCACTCTATCCCCCCCCTCGTATCCCACCATACCCTCTCCCCTCGTCTCCCCCATCCCTCCCCTTCCCTTCCCCACCCGTCCCTCCCCCCTCCCCACCCCCCTCCTCCCTCCCCCGCCCCTCCCCCGCCTCCCGCTCCCTCCCTCCCTTGCCCCTCCCCCTCCCTTGTCTCCCGCCTCCCCCTCCCTCCGCCCCCTCGGACGACCACCCGGGTGCGCCGGCGGGCCGCCGGGGTGGCGCTGGGTGGGGCGCGGCCGCCCACCCGGTGCCACCCTAGTGGCCCACCGGCCCGCCCAGGGTGGCCGTCCGATTTCGGGAATTGGAAAACCAGGCCGCCTACCCCACGCCGCCCACCCTACGCCACCCCGACAGCCCGCCAGCCTGCTCGGAGTGGCTGTCCTATTCCGAGAATTGGATGGCTAGGCCACACACCGGCGCGCCTGGGTGGCCATTCGAGGGGGCGGAGGTCAGGAGGCTGGACGAGGGGGAGGGCGGGGGAGGTGGGGGAGGGAAGGAGCGGGAGGTGGAGGGGCGAGAGAGGGAGGGGCGGGGGAAGGAGGGCGGAGGGCTGGGGGGAGAAAGGGAGCGGGAGGCGGGGAGGGGGAGGGGCAGGAGAGAGAGAGAGCGGGAGGCGTAGGGGGAGGGGGAGGAGAGGTGGAGGAGGAGGGTGGGTGGCCGAGGGAGGGGAAGGGCGAGGGGGAGGGACGGGGGCCGAGGGGTAAGGGGGGGGGGGTGACGAGGGAGAATAGGGTAAAGGGTGAGGGTGGGGGAGGGTAGGGTGAGGGGTGAGGGGGGTGACGAGGGAGGGTGGGGTGAGGGGGGTGACGAGGGAGGGTAGGGTGAGGGGTGAGGGATGGGAGGGTGGACGAGGGAGGGTAGGCCGAGGGGTGGGGGGGGGGTGGGGACGAGGGAGGGTAGTGTGAGGGGTGAGATGGGGGTAAGGGAGGGTGAGGGGGAGTGGGCGGGGGGGAAGGGTGAGGGAGGGTTAAGGGAGGCTGATAGGGAGTGAGGGGGGCCGAGGGGTGCGGGGGGAAGGAGTAGGGGTAGGGTGAGGGGAGAGGTAGGGGTAGGGAGGGGGTGGGAATGAAGGGTGAGGGGGAGGGAAACAAGGGGTGAGGTGGGAGGGGGGAAGGGGAGTCGGGTAGGGGGGCAGGTGGGCGAGTCCGGGGGAGTGAGGTAGGGGGTCCGGGTAGAGGTGAGGGGGTCATGTGGGGTATGGAGGTGGGGCGGAAGGGGGGTTGAGGTGTGAGGGGGAAAGGGGTTGTTGAGTTTGGGGAGGGGCCCAAAAGGGTGTGCGAAGGGAGTGGGTGGTCGGCCGATTGCAAGATGGGGTCGCCCTGGACCCACCATGCTCACGGCAAAAATATTTGTTAATTTGGTTGACAAAAAATTTTAAGTTTAGAAAAAAAATCTGGTGGCCGGTCGATTGTAGGATGGGGTTGCCCTGGGCCCACCATGCTCATGGCGGAAATATTTCTTAATTTGGTTGACAAAAAATTTTAAGTTTAGAAAAAAAATCTACTTCGTTAAACTAATTTAATATGAGAAATTTCAAGGAAAAAAATTTAACTGACCTTTCAATTGCGGGAATTCTTCGTTGAAAATGTTGTTGATCCCAATATAGCTGCTTCACAAATTCGCTCCATGTCTTTTAACGAACCTCAGAAAACCTTGATGTAACATGAGTAATAGTGATAATGGAATATATAGGTGAAATTATTGAGATGTTTTATCGTACGGTGAATGCGGGATTAATTAGTTTTAGTAAATTTTAACATGTTAATTTTTTTTATGGTGATGAATGAAAATATGATAAAGTGAACAAGTATGGAATTGTTTTACGGCGAGGTGAATGTGGGATTAACTTGTTTGAGAATGTATTATAAAAATTAAAAAAAACATTCAATCGTTTAGTAAATATTATATACTTTGACTATTAAAATAATTTATGTAGAAGTTGTAGTTTACAATTTTAACTTTAATGATTTATTTCATAAAAAAAATTAAGTTAACATTTTTCATTAAATTGCATAATAAAATAAGGAAGTGAAATAAATCTCACAAACTTTTAGGAGGGAAATATTTTCGCGAAATTTTTTGGGAGGGAAATTTTTGGAGGGAAAATTTCATTCTCTAAGCTATATAATATCTTTAGGAGACTCTCCATTTGTATCATTCAACATTTTCTATTTGAAAGGGATGGATTGTCTTGATAGTGAAGTTTCGATTTATGCAGCATCAGCATCTTCATCGCATAACAACTCTATTCATGTGGATGAATATAGCGGGAATTCTTCCACTATGAATAGAAAGTCAATTCTTCCACTTAGTCCTGATCCTAAGGACTATGAGAGCAGCACTGATGAAAGAGGGGATGGAGAATTTAAAATAAATAAAGAGTCATAGATTCCACTTAGTCTAAATTCGAAGGACTATGAAAGTAGTAGTGATGATGAGCTTGATGACAGATTTCAAAAGAATGGAGTCTCACGGTGTCCACTTAGTCCTAATTCTATGGACTATGAAAGCAGCAGTGATGAAGAGAAAGATGGTGAAGTTCAAAAGAATGGAGTGTCACAGTGTCCACTTAGTCCTAATTCTAAGGACTATGAGAGCAACAATGTTGAATATCATGATGATGAATTTCAAAAGAATGGATTGTCATGATGTCCACTTAGTCCTAATTCTGAGGACTATGAGAGCAGCAGTGATGAAGAGCGTGATAACGAATTTGAAAAGAATGGAGTGTCAAAGTGTCCACTTAGTCCTAATTCTAAGGACTATGAGAGCAGTAGCGATGAAGTGCATGATGATGAATTTCAAAAGTATGGAGTGTCACAGTGTCTAGTTAGTCCTAATTCTAAGGACTATGAGAGCAGCTTTGATGAAGAGCAGCATGATGAATTTCAAAAGTATGGAGTGCCACAGTGTCCAGTTAGTCCTAATTCTAAGGACTATGACAACAATAGTGATGAAGAGCGGTATGATGGATTTCAAAAGAATGGAGTGTCACGGTGTCCACTTAGTCCTAATTCTAAGGACTATGAGAGCAACAATGATGAAGATCGCGATGATGAATTTCAAAAGAATGGAGTGTCACAATGTCCTCTTAGTCCTGATTCTAAGGACTATGAGAGCAGTAGTGATGAAGGACATGATGATGCACTTAGTCCTAATTCTAATGAGTATAAAGGTAGCAGTGATGAAGGATAGGATGATACACTTAGTCCTAATTATATGGATTGTGAGAGAAGCACTGAAAATGCAGATGAGGAAGAATATCCAATAAACATCGTGTCAAAATTCCCATTGAGTCTGAATTCTATGGACTATGACAGTAGCACTGAAGAAGGGGAAGATGAAGAATATCCTCCAAGTCAGTGTTTGAAAAACACAGTTGATCATAGTGTGGATAGCATTCCTCTTAATGATGATGAAAATCCTTATACAAATGATGATCTAATGATGGATATGTTGCCAAGAAATATTTTATCGAGGAGTAGGAGCAGACCTTTTCGTATCAATGAAAGATGTTCTAGTTATACAAGGGGTAGAGCAGAATATCTGATGAGAAGAAGTTCTATCAACGCACTCATTTCAAGTGAATGTTTCCAAAAAGATTGCTTGAAACATATGGATTTCAAATTTGCATTAGAGAGCAGGAAGAGATATTTGTCAATGAATAAAAGCATGCAAAATTCATATTTAGTTGGGTGCATGCAATCTACATTGTCAGGTTATGATTATCATCTTAAGACTTTATTTATCTGTCAAAAAGCTTTCAAAATGTTTCATTCAATTGGGAATTTTCATCTCTCGATAATTCAAGAAAATTTGGAAAAGGATCCCACATTTTATTCTGAAGTACATCATAAAAGACAGTTTGGGCCATTATCAAACACTGCAATGTCATGCATGAAAGAATTTTTTTCAAAGCATGGAGAGTGTATGCCAAATAGAGAGACAATACATATTCCAGATAATTTTTCGAGATTCAAAATCTACAACTTATACAAAGAATATGCAGAAGGTGCTGAGGGACATGGCCGGTTTATTACATATCAATATTTTGTGAAGATATGGAAGAAAGAATTCAACAATGTCCGTATTCCTAAGAAGACAAGGATGGGGATTTGTAGTACATGTGCTTCTCTTAAATAAAAAAGGGACAAATGTGAAGGGTCAGAAAGAGGTAGGCATTCATAATTTTAACTTTTAAAATTGTATATTCATCAAGTATGAAAACATATTTCTTAATGGCTTCCTTTTATGTTGTGTAGATTCAATTGTCAAATAACTTCAGGAGCATCGCGAACAACAAACAAATGAATGGTAAAAGTGTTTTCTTCTTGATGGTATGGACCAGAAGAAAACACTTTTACCACATTTTGTTCGCACACACAAAAATTTACAGGAGGAAAATTTTATTGAGTATCACTTGGTCGGTTGTATGGTCTTCAATGGGAAAATGTTGCCAAAGGTGTCCTTCATAGCTCCAAATATTCATAATGATGCAAATCTTACCATAACCATAATTCATGATGTGCTTTCTCATTGGTCTGGTAATCTTCCTGAAGTTTTGTATCTACAATTGGACAACACTTGCTGTGAAAACAAAAATCAGGTTGTTTTTGGATATCTAAACATGCTTGTTGAATTGAGAATTTTTCAGAAGGTAAAGGTTGGTTTCCTTCTTGTTGGGAACATTCATGACCATATTGATCAGATGTTCAGTCATTTTTCAGTCACAAGTGAGGAGGAAGGAAGTTGGGAGCTTGCCATCATTAATTGAATGTATTAAGAAATCATACATGCTAGAGCCTACTTTTGATGTGTTGGAATAAACTGTTGACATGCGAAGGTTTATTATGGGATCATATGGTGAGGGGAAATGCATTGAACAACTTAATGACATTAGCTTCCAACATCAATTTCGTATCAAAAAAATTGATGGGAAAACACTAATATGGGGCAAGAAGTATTCAACTACTACAGAATGGGCACCGTCATCAGGTTTGCAATTTTTGAAGTTCATTCCAGATCATCCAATATTTGCATCGAAAATATTGTTATTACAATCAGTTGGTGAAGTTCATAATGCACGCAAACAAAACAGAGATATAAATTATTCTAATTGCCTAGAAGAAATTAAAAAATGTATTAGATATACATGAGTACTTTGACATTGCTGATTCAATTTGGTGGGAGTCATTTTTCAATAATCAAAGTGATATCATTTCAACAAGAACAAATGAAGATATACCTTTGAAAAATCCATTTATTTGGCCACAAAATGTGTCGAATGCACATGAGGAAATAAACATTCGTGAACAACAACAATCTCAAGGTATCATTAATTCTTCATAGGCAAAGGAAAGAGAGATGTATATTGGTTTTAGAAGATCTCGTGCACAACGTGAAGCCATGGAAGAATTTTACAGGGGTTCAGTACAGGATATTAAGGAGGGTTGCATGATCGCAGTGCTAGCAGATGGAGATCTCAATGGCTATCCATTCTGAGTTTCTAAAGTTATAAAGATCTTTACAGAAAATGAGGATGTTACAAGTGTTGAAGTACATTGGTATGCCACAAATACACACCCATTCAATGGTGTGTATAAGCCATAGATGATAGTTGACAAAAAAATGGTGGAAAGAGAAAAAGAAAGGGTACGAATATAAATCGTCACCGCATAGACATATTGAAATTGGAGGATGTTAACATACTTGTTTATGACTTCAATTTAACAAAGAGGGTAACTCTTTGCTTCAAGACGATATAGATTCTGAAAAGGTTGTTACCAGAAGGAACAGTGTTGAGATGGGAGTCTGTTAAAACTAGTCGTAGATCTAGAAGAATTTTGAAACCTGAAATGATGGGCATGCATGTGGAATTAGATGGGGCACTAGTTGACGAAAGAGAAGAATATGGAACATCTTCATCAACATCGAGTCACTCATCTAAAGATGTGAATTTTGATGGTGTGCAAGAAAATATGAGTGATTTTGAATAATTGTTTAAGACAGTTTATCTAATTGATGTACGCATCATATCTTGAAATAAAAATTTTTATTTCCATATGGTGTTAAATGAGAAGTTATGAGTCATTTTTATGTTGTTAGATCATTTTACTAGCATTTTTTAAAAATTTTGAAGATTGAACCTAAAAAAATTCATCGTTCCGGTATAATCACTTTTTCGTTTTCAAGCTATATTTTGCACGAAAATTTTGTTCTCACTGCCATTTTTAAAACATGTTCAAAATTGTCCCTAAAAAAAACCATCGTTCCAGTATACACACTTTTCGTTTTTAGCACTATTTTTGATGTTTTTTTTGGAATTTTTTGGCCAGAGTTCTCGTTTCAAAATTTACATTGTTAGATTGATTTTTCCTCAAAACCCTGTTTTAAGGAAAAACAAAGTTTTTTATGTTTTTATGAATAAATTTGATGTAATTTCAGTTTTTTTTCATATGTAATAGCTTCAGTGGCAACCCTGGTCACCTTGCCAAGCTTTAGCATCTCCATCACCTGCAAGGCAAACAAAAAGTCAAATCATTTAGTTCATCCAAGCCAAAAAAATAAAGCAAACTGCCTAAAAACATAGTTTGAAAAGCAATGTCAAATGCAAACATTACAAAAGTGGGTTTTATGAGTAAGAAATAAAAACATTTTTTATATAAACCATTGGTCATGTTCAAGGAGCTCATTTGCATCTAAAGGAGAAAGAGGAAATAAGAGAAAGGTCTTGTTGGAGAAAAGAAGGCAAATCGCAACAAACTGTGCAAGTTTCAAGGGCGTGACGCACTGGGTCATGGGCGTGGTGCATAGAGCTAGCACGGCGCATTGGGCCGCCCTCCATAGTGCAAAAAATACACTAGCATGGCGCATTGGGGTGGCGCGATGCGTTGGGTTTGAGGCACGGCGGATAGGGCTTCAAGCCCGATTTCACCCACGAAACTCATCCAACTGCCAAATTTTCTCGATTGCCACCTGTTCCATTAAGTAAAACATTCTTCCACTGCCAATGAATGAGTTCCTCTAGATGTTTATGGTGATTTAGTGAGAAAATATTGAACCCTTCCTCCTTGCAATTTTGCTCAAAACCCAATTGCTTAGGGTTTACAGTTTGTGTTTTTACTACCGTGTCCACTCCATCACTCCCTCACTTTTTGATTCCCTTATTTATTTCCCAGTTTCATCAAATCATTCCCCAATCCCCATGTCCCTAAATTCACTAACCCCATATCCCTAACTCCCACTATCCCAAACCGTAGCTACAAATTCCTAAACCCTAATTGTTATCCCAAAGTCTAATTAATGTCCCTAAAACTCTTCTATTCCCCAAAATCCCATTAGCAAACATTCCCAAAACCCCCCATAGACTTTCTTTTCACATTCCCTCATACATTTTCATCCTTGGTAGTAGAAAACTAAAGACACTTTAAATCTCTTCATACTCATCTAAGAGAACTCAAACATTTGGCAAACATGGAATCTGATCCTTCCTATGACCAAGATGAGGAGACACACAGTGACTCTCCTACAGAAATGCATGCACCAAGGAGACCTCACAAGGGTGGTAAACATATACGAGAGGAGCCCACTTCACTTGCCGAGCTGCAGGCCTGCCCTCTTGCTGTCACATGCTTTCAGCACCAATCCTGTTATCAGTTCTATTAGATGATAGAGAGAGTCCATGAGTTGGCCAGGTTGTTTGTCCTCCATCTTCATAATGGCCAAGTCACTCTAGCAAGTGTGACATTCACCTTGACACCAGAGTCTATTTCTCTAGCAACTAGCATTCCAAATGTCTGTGAGCAGTGGAATAAAAGGCAACATATTGACAGAGAACAGTATGAGACTTACATCAAGGCTAGTTATTAGAGACATCTCAGCAGAGTTTTTCCCTTCTGGTATCTGAAAGACTCATATGCTCCCTTGATGAAACTCATAATTAAGTATTTCAGCTGTGAGGGCCGTTTTTCTTGCCTGTATGCTTATCATATCAGATTTTTGATGCACTTTACCAGGGTGAGAATGATGAATCTCCCCTACTTTATTTGCCAGAACATTGAGAATATGACCACCTTAGTGCAAAGGAAGTCTCATGAGCAGTAGTATAATAGCATATATCATTTTGCACTAATCAAAATTGTGGTCTTGCATCAGCTTGGTTTACATAACATCTCATGGGAGGATTTCATTTCACATGAGGTCTTCACACGTCCTCAAGTGCCTCCAGTAGCTTTTCATGAGACACGTTGACCTTCACATTAACAGGAGATTCATGAGACACAAATCGCTAGTGTGCTAGTGTTTATCACCTACCAAGAGGGCACTAGAAGGTTGTTTGTAGTAGCAAAGCGAGTATTATCTCCACCCCGAGTGGAAGGGGTCTCGCTTCCTCCATCAGTAGAGTAGGTTCAGGACAAGGGAAAGCGGACATTACCTGATGAGGGGCCTTCAGGAGGGTAGGAGGAGACAGATTTCATTCTCATTCAGGATGATGACACCCATTTGGGCCGACAAAGCTCAAATCTCAAGGAGATCATTCAGGAGTAACAGGCAGACATTAATGATTTGTCCCTCAACCTAGAAAGAGCCAAGTGGATAATAAAATATTTGGAGCAAAGAAGCAAACAACTAGAGGATCAAAAAACCATTATGGAGCTACAAAACATACGAGAAAACTAGCAAGCTTCCAATAGGAGGAAAGTGAAGCTCACACCACTTGAACAAGAAATTAATGTTGATCATGAGTCTTGGCTTGAGCGAGCAAATATCCACTTGGAAAAGTTGCTAGAGAAGGCCAACAGGGAAAAAGCTATGTTGAGGCACATGGCATACCATTACTTGGAAAATTTGCTAGAGAAGGCCAACAGAGAAAAAACTATGTTGCGGCACATGGCATACCATTACTTGGCGAAAAATAAAACTTGCAAGGCAAGAATTAGGAACTTGAAGGCCAAGTTGAAGAAGGCATCAAGGAAGTGTCAGGTGGAAAGAGTTGATAGTGCGGACACAACCAACCTCCCTAGGAACCTAAGACTCTCTAGTGACAAACAAGACAAACAAGAGCAATCCTTCTCTAAACATGCATTTACCATACGAGAAATCAAGTGTTTAGATCCTACCTGTAGTCCAACGTTGCTGTAGCAGTCCAGCCTCGCCGATCCGGATGAGCTCCTCCTTCACTTCGAAACCTGCATTCACTAACAATCAAACGATTAAATAGCACTTGATAATATCATAAAATAAAACATATTTAACATATAGACCAAGGAGTACATGAAACAACTACTAAATAACAAGTTATTGAGAAGAATGGACTCATTTGCATTAATAGGAAACAAAAGGAACAATTACAACCTGAGCCTTGGTGTTGTGCAAGTCCCTCCCAGGGTCCATCAAGAGTTCTCCTTTACTTTGAAAAAGCTCACCCACTTCCAAATGAAACAAGAAAGGATGGGAATCTCTCCTCACAAGCTTCTAAATGGGAGTCCTAATTCCAGCAGCATCTACCCTTAGAAATGTTTAGCTTTCAACCTCCCCTCCTTCTGGCCCAATGCCTGTATTTATAGTGCTCTAGAGGAAGTTATTCAGGTCCACCATCAATGGGATAAGTCCCTCTTTGGATGGGATAGCTCCCTTATTGATGGGATAAGTTCCTCTTTGGTAGGGATACATGAACCATATGGAGGCGCTTCATACACGTCAAACATACTTCTAGAAGCCTCTAGAAATGACCACAAGTAACTTTTTTGGAGTGAAATTTGCGCCTTTTGACCTTTACAGGGGTACGCACCTGCCCCTTTACATACAGAGCGTACAAGTACGCAGTTTTTGTGAACATTAGATGTGTATACGCAGGTAAGGCCGAGAGAATCTGTGTACCCAGAGATAAACACATTTACTAAGAATTTCTCTCTTTTTGGAGTTTGACATGGAGAGCAGAGGCATAAGACTTGCCCAGGAGGATAGCATGACTGTTGATAGAGCCATACTAACTGTAAATAGCCATGGTGACATTTTTTAGTGTAATAGGAAGCGAAAAGAGCAAGATAGACTTAAAATCTTGGCTAAGGTTTCCTTGGCTCAACATAGCACTTAATGGAGGACACTCAGCCCAAATTTCAAAAAATTTGGGACACTTTTTGCAATTTTGGAATTTTTGGGCCGAAAAACAGATTTTTCTGCCCAATGCATCGCACCACCTGGCACTCGCTTTTGTTGGAGACCTCCTTTTGAAGAAAATTCATCATTTTTGGATTTTTCATGGAAAAATATGCATGCCTACCAATGGCCAAGAAATTTTGATAGGTTTTTAGCTTCCAAAAAGGTCAAAAACACCTAAAAAAAGACCTTTCTGCCCCTTTTTGGACACACAGGAAGCAGTGTTAGGAGAACTCAGTTTTGGAGGGGCAAATGGAGGCCAAATTCAAAAATTCCTCTTGTTCTGGAAAGTAGACAAGCAGACCGTTCCAACAAAAAAACTTGTAGCAAATTTGGATGCTGGGAAGGCCTCCAAAAGTAGCTACAAAAATGTGCTACGCATAGGGAAATCAGTGTGGCGCATTGGAGGAATTTTGCTCATTTTGGCCAAAATACTCTGTTTTTCGCCTAGTTTCTTGACAGTTTCACTTTTCTCTTTCTAATTGTCAAAATAATGATGTAATTTAATGTGACTTGATGGATTTTGATGTAATTATGCTAAATTTTCACTCATAGAGGTAGATTCATCCATGAAAAGGTAGTTTGCAACTGAATGAATTAGTTCCCTAGTTTTTAGAGGCAAGTTGTTCCACTACCTACTTTTTAGTTCTCAGTTTAGAATTTGTTGGAACAGCTCCTAAACTTATGAGCTTGACCCCTAGAGGGTAGGATGACTTGTTGGTTGCCTATATCTTGTAATTTTTCAGTCAATAGCATGGTTTGACTTTTGGAAAAGCTTGGAGCTTCATTATATACTCATTTCAACAGTTTGGCTAAGGAATAGACTAGGGTTTGCAGCACTTTATGGGATTCTTGTGGCATCTTGATTTGGTATTGTTTTTCCTTCTGTAATTGTAAATTTACATGTGTTTTATGTATGCCATCATCTCTCTTTGCTTCATCTTAACTAAATCAAACAAGGATAAAGGTATAATTCATTGATTTGCAGTGCTCTACCTAGGGTTTATTTAGTTATTTATGTTTTCAGTTGTTTGAAGAGGATCCCTGAGACCTTCATGCCCTCTTCAACTCCTCACCAGTCTAAAAGCTCTCCATATCACTCAATTTGAAGTACTAACTCATTTTCCTACCTCGCCCCATAGAGATTTTTGCAAAACTGAGCCCATTCCCCGAACCCAAATCTGCCTTTCACATTTGAGCCAACAAAACATCATCAAATTCAATCAAAATATTCTGAACACATACCTAGCCTAAGATCAGTATTCACATCAGTCATCTCAAGCATCATTGATCATATTTTGCTGAGATTGACAAGGAGAGAGCCCTCTCTCGACCTGGTAGGGCTAGCTCCCAGGTTAAGCATGGTTTGATGTTACCCTAGATCCTACCTTTCTGAGCCTGAGGTAAATTTAGGCACTAACAGATCCTTCGAATTATGAAGTATTTATAAAAATAATTTACAAAATATCCCAACTATATTGGGAATTAATTTAGGAGAAAGAAATATCTTCATGCAAGAAGATAGAGACATATATTCAACTGTTGTATGATGTCCCTATTTATTTGGTTGTGTTGTCTTTATGCTATGATATTTTGTTGTTTATTCTCTGCCCTGCTATTGGTCTTCACACTGGCTATTCTTTTTACCTTGACCTTTCAACTATACACTTTCACCTGATACACTTTTACTTGGCTGACCGGTCACTTTTCTTCTACTATGTTGTTTTCACTTTTATAACATGTAATTTAACTTTTACCACGTGTCTACATCTAGTAATTGAATATTTACCATTTTCCTATAAATTTCATTTGTTTCTGTATACTTGGAAAAAGTGGGTCTGTTCACAAAAAGGTGTTTTACCTCATGCTGGAGGTAAAACAAGTTCTTGAATGTTTGATATAGAACCTTTCCAGTAGGCATCCCTTTCATAGATGAAGTATTTACCTAATCCCTTTCCACCTCTCTTATCCTTCTGTTGTAGTTTTCCCATGGCATCAGTTTTTCATTTATCACCAAGGGATTTGGCAAACCTTTCTGCCTGAAAACATCAACCTTAACCATGAACCTGTTTATATCTAGCTGCATGGTTTATCACTTATCCTCAAGGTTCATCATCAAATTCCTCTTGGTGAGGACTTTTTTTACCTCTAGTATTGTGTCAGTCCTATCAGGTATCTCCAGCTCAAGCAATTCATATTTTTTTTTTGGAGTTAAGGAAATGGATGATTCTGGTGGCTTTTTCTGACATGTCTCCCAGTTCTACCTAACTCTTTGTATGGCTTCTATAGCCACTTTCACTAAGTCATTTTGTTTAAAAAATACTTGAATGGATGGCCAAATATCATTGACAGATTCAATGATATTAGCCCATAATTGTTCCTTAGCTTGGTCAAGTGGCTCCTTTAACATTAATTCTTTCTCCAAGCTCTTCATCCTTTCAGTCAATCTGGTTGACTTCTGAACTTCTTCCTTGTGCATAATATATGCAAGCTTGTTATCATTCTCTAGACTAGTTATCTTTTCCTTAATCTTGTTTATTTCTGTGGTATGAATGGACATGTCTTCCATTGCCTTGGCCAATTTACTTACCTCATCACATGGTTGAGCTGCTATTGTTGTTGAACCTATTGCTGATGTAGATGTTGTGGCAGCTGGTAGTGCTATAGCCAATGGAGATGTAGGGGCCAATGAAGCTACCAAGGTGGATGCTACTGCTATGGTGACTGGTTGAATGACAATAGCAGTCGCAGTCTCGAGGCTAGCCTATTTCAGATGTATTAAGTTGTCCAACTCCTTCTCCATTTCCTTCAGTTGATCATTTAGTTGGAGAACAAGGTCTATCATTTCCTCCTGATGAGTTTGGCTTTCTAAGACCTCTTTTGTCTATGGGTGCTCTGAATGAGGCAGTTTTAGTTGCTTTCTGAGAGCAGCAATATCCTCATTCTTTTTCTTTATCAACTTCTTTACAGCCTTGACATCATTGGGATCCTGTCCAAGCTCAATCAACAAGTCTTCTAGTGACTTGATTCTATTGTCGTTGGCTTGTGAGGAGGCCTTTTCCAGTTTGTACCAAGCAGTGATATTATCCAATGAACTTTGAAGCTTATGTGCAGTCATAGCTTTATTGGTCATGGTGGAATAGATCATCTCACCTGCCTATTTATGAAACTCAATTTGGTCAATGGGATGAACATCCCTGGCCAAAACTTCAAAATTTGTTTTTCTATAGTCTGTTGATGATTTTGGCTGTTGGATTGTATGTTGCATGAATGTCATCTAAATTTTTCCTGTTTTCATGTCAAAGGCTAACATCAAAATATTTTTATTTGCAGGTATCTGCTTGAAGTATTGGGCATAAGTTGTAGGTTTTAACCCCGTACAGAAATTACCTACATACGAATTCTAAAACACAAAAAATAAACAATGCGAGAGAATAACACATAAAACACATATACACAAAGATTTTCCCCTAGATCCCAAAATCGGAACTACCAGCTTGATTTTTCATTATTTTCCTTTCAATGTTACAATACATATTTATACATGTTGAAGCATTCAATACCATGAACCAAAAACCATCGTGTCCAAAACCATGGACCGAAAACCATCGCGTCCAGAAAACATGTGCGAAAATCATGCACAAAACCATAGGTGGGTTTGCCCAACCTAACATAGGGTCCAAAACCAAAAATTTTCGGGGCGCTGCCTCGGACCCCATAAAGTGGAGTTACGGTTACACCTCAAACCCCTTGTGACCCCCCCCACTACACATTCAGTGCAATGAAGGGGGTGCTCCACCCCCCCTCTAACCCCCTGGTTAACTATGTGGGCTAGTTGTGGAAAGAATATAACACAACCCAACATTCTCCCAATTGTTGTTTTCTTTCCACAGGGGGCCACAAGAGAGCTTAGTCATTTTTCCAGCCCTGAAATGCCCATTGTTTCTCTACACCAAGAGAACTTCTCAGAGCTCACATATTTTGTCAATGCATATGCAATATTCTTCAAAGTGATCACCTTTACCAACAACACCTTTTTGTCTTCTATCACATCCCTCACAAAGTGATACTGAACATCAATATGCTTTGTCTTTGAATGATATGTAAGGTTCTTTGCCAAGAAAATTGCACTTTGGCTGTCACAGTCTATCCTTATAGCTTCCTGTACTAACCCCATACTTGAACACAATCTCTACCACCAAACTGCTTCCTTGCTTGCATGAGTGGCTGCCATGTATTCTGCCTCTATAGTTGATAGTGCCACTACAGATTGTTTCTTACTCATCCAACTGACTGCACCTCCAAATAGGTTAAACACATACCCACTTGTAGATCTTCTCTGATCCAGGTCTCCAACGCAGTCTACATCTACAAAGCCATGAATATCCAAAACTTTGTCCAATCCTGGTCTTCCTTGGTAGCACAAACCATAATCAATAGTGCCACCATAATCAAGCAAGCCTTCAAGAGAAAGTGGGGCCTCATTTGGGCTTGGTTGGACTTGCAGCATTTGGTTAATGGATTCTGCAGTGATGGTGAAAAAAACTTGCTGGTTAGAGGTGACAATGGCTCTTTGACTAAGAATGTATCAAGCTTGGAAGTGAATGATTTCTAGGAATGGGTGAACTTCTGGGAGCAAATACTTGGCCAGATTGGACTCCCAAAGGTGGATATGATCATTCTTGTTTAAAAATTTTTCCTTACTCCAGTAGTGGAGGTTTAGAAGGTAGGCAGGGGAAGCAATGTCCTTGATTTGATAGTCTCGGTCTGCTAATACAAGGTGGTCGATATCCAGGTGAGGGGTTTGCAGAGGTCTCACGTCCAGAGAGGTTTGGGAAGCCATAATTGGGTTTATTGAATTGAACAAGGCTTTGAGAGGTTTCAAGAGTGAGGTTTAGAAGCTTTGGTATAGTGGGAGGGTAGTTACAGTTTGTGAAACAGGGTTTGGGTGTATAGTAGGTTTCTCTTCAATTTAGGAAAGTTTTTTAATCAATTCAATTAATTAAACTTTCAATTAAAATTGTGCGTTTTCAAATTCATAGGTCATTTTGGTTTTTTCCAAGAATACCTGGAAATTGGCGATTTGGTGTGCAGATTGGGTTCAATGGTGAATGCAGAAGGAACTGTGGCTTCAATTGTCAACCGGTTGCTTCAATTGGGTATTCGAAGCGTGTTTAGGCTGCAGAAGGTGGTCAAATTGGTCGAAGAGGTTTAGGGTGTCACAAATGGCTAAGAAACAGTTTATAGTTTAAAACGAGCGAAAAAGAGCAATTTGGGGCTTTTTCAGCCTTTTAATGGGTAATGATCACATTTTGGCGTGGAAATAATTAAATGAACAGTGGGCAGTTTTCGGTTTAGGCGAGGAGGTGGTTTTATGCACCATCACATTGCTTTTGGATGGAGGGTGGTATTTCTCGCGGGTACACGATCTAACCCGGTGCCGCCACGTAGCAGAACAACACCCAGGAAAAACCACAAATCTCACGTGTTCTCGGGCTATTATTAGTCGAACAATGAATCTGCACAATATGGTTGTACACTGTCGGATCTGAGGATAGGAGATCGGAGGGATATCCCACAGTTGAGTTGCACGGATGGAATTGGGAAAGTGGTTGGCGGGGCCCGGGATTTAATTAGAAATAATTGTAATTAATTAGTAAATAATGTAGGGATTTAATATAAGCAGCGGGCTAATAAAGGTGGGACCATGGGTTATGTGGTGGGGGTTTTTTAACTACACCAAGGGTTGGTGGGTTAAAAAGGGTATCGGGGAAATATGAAGTGGGGAATGTTAATTACATAATGTGGGGGCATAAAAACTTAGGATAAGGGGGTTTTTTGAGGGTTTTTGAGGGGTAAAGGGAAATTAATAAGGGGGGAAATTGATATTTGTAATGAGGAATGGGTTTCACACTAGGGAAAGGGGTTTTGGGAAGGGTGGATGATTTTTGAAGGTTAATTTCTAAGGAAATGTGTGAAACCAAGGGGTAAAGGTCAAAATGAGGGGAAAAGGGTATTTATAAGTAATGAAGGATAATGGGGAAACTATGAAATAAGTATCTGGGGGTATAGTGAAATGAGGGGAATGTTGAAGTATGGCAACAATAATATTCCAATTTAATTTGTCCTTGAATTAAATTGTGAACTAAAATCGAATTTAGTCTTAACAGCTACTTGGAAATAATTAATTAATTCATTTTGAATTAAGTAGTTGGAGAAATTCAAGTTAGAATTCTTTCTGAAGTCATGCAAGAGTTATCCCTTAAATTAAGGAGATAATATTGAGTTATATTTGAGTCGTAATTAGTTAACTCAGTTCACTGATTTAAGTCCAGTTAAATTAGTTCCAAACTATTTGAGGAACTAATAGAGAGTTAACAATCAGTTGATGCAATAATGTATTCAACTAGTGCTACTCTAGTTAATTGAAGATTCCCTCATCAGAAACTCATGCATGTCTATTCTGAGAAAGACCCAGTTGAGATTAATGTCAATGACTATGTAATATTAGTTGCATGTGTTTTATCATGGATAAAACTCATGCATGCAGTTAAGGGATTCATCCTTGAGGCTTGCGCAGTTTATGACGAGGTCTTCCACTTGGTAACAGGAAAATAATCCACAAGGAACAACGCAAGGAAATAGGAGCTTGGAGGGTAGAGAGGAAGGCTGGAGAAAATCCAAGATTGTATGTGATCATCTGTGAGGATTGTACTGAGATCTGGCTAGCTGCAAGAGCTAAGGCTTTGTATAATTACTATGTATTTCCACCATGTATGATAATACAACAGTGTGGGGTTTTTAGCTGAGGCTTTCCCCAAAGTATTTTCATGTGTATTGTGCATTGATTCTTCTTCTTCTGGTTATATTGTTCATATCGATCTTTAAGCTTCCACAAATTGATAGTAGAAGTAGGTTATAGTATTATGCTTTGATTTATATTGCATTATTGAGTTAACCTACATCAGATTTTCTACATGGTATCAGAGCTGTGAACAGTATACAGAGAAGAGAATTCAAAGTTTGAAGTTTAGGGTTGTAGATGCAAATCGAATTCATATCATATTTCAAGGTTTTCCAATGGCGTTCTATGGCTTGAGACTCGAGTATGCCTTGAAAGGTAACTCGAATTACATAGCATGGAAAGATAGAATGGAGGTTGTATTAGAAGATGATGGCTTGAAGGAATTCATTGATCAAGAAATCCCAAACCCAGCTTCAACTAATGCACAAGAGTTGGTTGAATGGAAGAAGTGTGTGGTGAAGGCGAGACAGATCATCCTTGAGGGAGTTTGAGACCATATAGTTTCGAGTCTCCATGGGAAGAATACTCCATTTTCAATGTGGAAGGCATTGAAGGACCTCTACCAGAACAATAGCGACCAGAGGAAATTGGCACTCAAGGATAAGCTTCGAAGATTCAAGATGGAGAAGGGAGATACTATTTCCACATATCTGAACAAGCTCACCACCTCCAGAGATGAGTTTGGCAGTGTGGGAATAACTATTGCTGATGATGATATGGTGAGCCTCACTCTCCTTGGCCTTCCAAAGAGTTGGAATATCTACTAGGACTCTGTGAATGGAAGGGAGAAACTGTTGGATTGGGAACGACTGTGGTCGGATCTTATGGAGGAGGAGATCAAGAGGAGCACATGAGATGGTTCTTCATCCAAGAATGATGATGAATAAAATTTGGCCTTAGCAAGTAAGGCAAGGAAAGGGAAGGCAAAGGCTTCCCATTTCAAATAGAATTATTCTCATGGAGGGAAGAAGGGTGACATGTCTAAAGTAAGATGCTTTAATTGTCACAATATGGGACATTATGCGACTAATTTCCCATTGAAGAAGTCCAAGAAGGGATCCTCAGAAGGATCGGAAGGTGAGGGAATAGCATCTCAGTTTGAAATGGACTTTACCCTCATTGCATGCATGGTGTCATCGATGATGGGTTGTGTTTGGTATCTTGACAGTGGAGCCTCATTCCACATGACCGGTGATAAAAATTTATTCAGTTCCTTGGAGGAGAAAGACCTCAAGATGCGCGTAGAGATGGGTGATGACGGAAGGTATAGTGTTTCAGGAGTGGACATGTTTCTAGTCAATTTAGTGTCCTAAATTTCTTGTATGAATTATCAACTGAGGTTTGTAAGTTGATGAAGTGTAGTGCACTATATGTGCTTAGTTAACCCTTCCTACTTGGTTGTTTTGTATTTTTATATCGTTTTGGGGGTTTTTGTTCTTTGATTCCTAATGATGTACAAACTAAACTATGAGAAACTGAATCTAAACTTCCTAAATGTGAACCAAGAGCTTAAAACTAGTGAAAATCTAAATTAAAAGAAGGAAAAACAGAGCATCTGTCCTATCTTGTCATTAATCTTGAGTCATGAATCCAATTGTTAAAATTAAAAGGTGAAGTTGTAAGGCATGTTGAAATAAATACAGAGAATGAAATTAACTAAAGTACTTCTAGTTACTCTAACCTTCATTTTTGAAAGATAACCTTCTTGAGATGGAATACAAGCAACTTTTTGTATTTTATGATCTAGAGAACTAAATAAAAACATGAATAAGGTAACTGATTGGTCTCAACCATTGTGTAGAGTGAATGTTTAACCATTTAGTTTAGGATGGGTATTAGATTGAAATGGTGATCAAAAACATTCATTAACACAATGTATTGACAATTTGAACTAGAAAATAAATAACAAAAACAGTGAGTAAACTAGTCAACAATGCATTCTCATTACTTTCAACCTTACTCAGTTTAGAAACAAAGTCGTTTCCTTTTATGAAATGGGTTGGAGAAACAAGACTGCACAATTGAGTTCTAACATTATGCTACTGATCAAAACTAAAAGAAATCAAACTACAAGGAATCAACCTAAGTTAGAAATACTGCTAAAAGCAAATGGTGAAATTAAAACGGAATAGAAAACAAATGGAAATAAAATCTCCTTCAGTGTAGGGGGCCTCTGCAACTGATTGGGTTGAGATGCTAACTAATTGAAAATTCACTTTCAAATGATCATTGGTCAACACACGGCTTTATATTATAAACAGGAACAAAGTCCAAAAATATAGAGCTGAAAGTTTGAACTTAATACATCAAAATCTTTGAACCCCTCTCGGTTTTGTACAACCAGTATTTAAAAGAAAATATTCATAACTATCCTTGAGGAAAATTAGCTATAGGTGGCCTACATGTATCACAATAGGACTGCGTAAATGTTTGATTAGCTACAGGTGACTTGAACTCGAGCGAGATGTTTGCACAGAACCGTTAACAAAGTTGGTTGATCCTAGTTAATGATGCAAAAAAACTGTTGGATTTATTAATTAACCACATGTTGAGGGCCCCAAAGTCGGGTCGACAACAAGGGGGATACCCACCCGGTCCGGAACCTGGTTGGCGGCTCCTTGCCCGTTTGGAGTAGCGGGTCCGACTGGGGGTAATGGGACCAGTTTCCCAATGTGAAGGGTGTGCGTGTGTGTGTAGAGTTTGATGGTATTAATCTAAAGGTTTCTCTAAACTAGTCTTAATCTTAACTGCTAAACTAACTCTATGCTAATGTAATCTAATGAAGAGAAACAATACATCTAGTCTACGCTAACCCGGGGTGTTTTCTTTTGTTATGCGATCTAGAAAGATTTCAAACAACAGCTGGTAATAAAGATCATTCAACTGTTATTAGAATATAAATCGATAAAGATAAACCATTCTGCATAAGAAGTTAGGCAGAGTAGTTGTGAACAGCATATCGCATAATCAGTTTTCTATATGTCAAGCATAAATAAATAACCCCACCGTACAGAAGTGCCAAATGGTAATACATACATTCATACAGTAACATATAAAGAACTCAGCTGTGTATTACTTTAGGGATACTAGCAGAATTTAGTGAAGAGATAAAAGTACCATTTATGACTGATTTCACTAATAAAATTCAAGCAATAATGATTTATTCGTACTTGTTCTAATATCTGCTAAGAGTACAGAAGTGCAACATCAGTAACAAAAATTAAAATACAAACATAAATAAATCTCGATCCATCCATTCATCAAAAACCTCCTCTGAGGGTGCAGAAGTGCATGTTCTGAGGACAAGTTTTTTGACAGATTTCCAGACCCTTCTCCAAATGCCATGAGAAGGGTTAAATACTACTAACTAATTAATCTTAATTACACGAAATTAGGGAATCGGCTTCAAATGACCGCCCTTTACTAAAAGAAAATTTATTTCTAAAACTTTAAATCTAATTTCTGACCGTTTCTGTATATTCTATTTAGTGCTGTCAACAGCGCAACGTTTTCTTGGGAACAGTCGGCTGGCCGCCTTCTTCTTTCGCTCGGGAGATAAAAGTGGAAATAACAAGAGCTGGCACTTCCTTTTGACAGACCAGAAGATATTTTCGAAAACCTTTCTCTAGCTGGGTGTATTCGCCGCATGTATACTTAGCACAACCCAGGTTCTTCTCGAACTGATTTTGTTGTTGCTATTCCGATTTCCGGTCGTGCGAATGACTGAGTGGGTTAGGAGTCGCGTTGTATGGACAATCCCTTGTTTCAAGAATTGTTTCCGCTCTTTGTTCCAGGATTTTCTGGAGCGTCTTCCTTCTCATGCGCTTCTTCCTCTGCTTTACCAAGTCTGAGCTTCAGGATCTTTTGTGAACACACTGCTTTTGTGCGCCTTTGACTCTAAGTCCTGGATAGTCTAATTTCATCATTGCCGGTTGGCTTATAGTCTGGAATCCGCGGTCCTGCTGCATGCGACATCCATTTGTGGAGGCATCTTCTCTCTACTGTCTGATTGGTGCTTTCCCTTTTCCTTTAGATATTTCCTGCATATAGATTTATATTAGTTGTGTGTTTTGCAGTCTACGCAAAGAAGAAGGGAAATGAAAAGATTGACGTGAAAGCATTAAACTCTAATGAATGCATAATCCTGACATTCATCATGACTTGACTCTTCGAAAAATGCGATGCAATAATTCCTTGATACTCAAGCATGTAGTCATTAATTTCCTTTAAGGCGCGCGCTTAATATTGGGTCTATCAGGTATGTCGGAGAATTCGTGCGATGAGTCTTTTCATATCGCAGATCGCAGATCGTGGTTTGCCGATATCGCAAATCGCAGATCGCTGTCATCGCAGATCGCTGATCGCAGATTTTATTCAATGGTTTATGCCGCCTAGTGCGACGTTTGCGATGTGCGATGTCGCATATCGGCGATCGGCATTTCTTGAAGGTCTTCTTTTTAGAGAGCGCTTGGGATGCATGCGATGCGATGAATTTCGCATCGCTCTTTCGCAGTTTTGTTTTCCGCGCTTGGGTAATGCTTCAGCCTTCCCTTGCGATGTGATTTAAGCCTTAGGGAGAAAAATACAAAAATTTAAAAAATATTTTTGGGATTTTTCTTTCAGGGTCCCCCCCTTTGCTCGATGTTATTGCTAATATCGAGCAAAGATGGGGGGTTGTTGGTGACCACAACACCACAAAAGAGTAGACAAGAGTCCTATCACTTCCGAGTTTCATATGTTTGACTCCACCTTTGACTATGGTCTTGAGCTTGCTTCCTTATCGATCTAGGCTAAGTGACTAGGATAGAATCCATGTGGAGACGATTCTAGAGATTCCCATGTGGCCGATTTCTTCGTTTGACACCTGGAACCTACCAGACCATGGAAGTAGCTACGGAATACATAGTTAGCTGCAGAATAGGCTGCGTTCTGTAGCTAATTTGAAAAAACTTATTCAAATAGAAAAAGCATAAAAATATAACATGTCAATAATTTTATGCCCTCCTTAAGACAAAATCTATCATTTACCATTGATGGGGATTTGTAATCTTATGGAAAAGCAAGGGAAAGAAGTGAGAAAAGCTATCAAGGAGAGGGTAATTCTGAGGTTCAACAACACGGTTTATTTTCAGAGGGAGCATGGAGCTCCTATCATCTTGACAGATGTGAAGTATGTGTCTGGGCTGAAGAATAACCTGGTATTGGTCGTGATGTTGGAGGACAAAGGCTACAATGTTGTCTTCAGTAAAGGAAAGGCGTTCCTAAGACACATAGCCATGAATCAGACCAAGAAGATAGGGATTCGGGTGAAGAATCTCCATAAACTAGAGGTACATGATTGTGTAGCATTGAGTACGAAAGCAGAATTGGTGCAAAGCCAAGACATTGGCGAGTTGTGGCATAGGTGGTTAGGCCATTTGCATCATGGGGCTTTCAAGATAATGTAGCAAATATCTACAGAACTTCCCAAAGATAAACTTGAGCAAGTTGACACATGAAAAGGTTTTACCTTGGAAAAGTACACCAAGTCTTTCTTTCATGATCGAGACAGTCCAGCGAAGGCTATCTTAGAGCGATTTCATACTGATTTATGTGGACCATTCTCAATGGAATCCACAGTGAAGCAAAGGTATTATTTTATTTTCATTGATGACTATTCTCGTAAATTCTAGATTTATTTCATGCAGAAGAAGGACCAAACTTTCACAAAGTTTTGTGAGTTCAAAGCTTTGGTTGAGAAAGAGTTAGGGAAGAAGATCAAGGCCTTGAGAAGCGAAAACGGTGGAGAATATGTCTCTCAAAAGTTTAAGGACTTCTCTACAGTGGAAGGAATTAAACGAGAGTTGACGACACCTCATAACCCACAACAGAATGGGGTGGCTAAGAGGAAGAACAAAACTATTGTAGGGGCAGCACGGGCAATGTTGCATGACCAAGGCCTACCACTTCACTTGTCAGCTGAGGCATGCAACACAGTGGTCTATTTGCAAAATAGAAGCCCGCATCGCATACCTGGGATGAAGACACCAGAGGAAGCTTTCTCCGGTAAGAGACTAGATGTGGGTCACTTCACTATCTTTGGCTCATTGGTTTATTGCCATGTGACAAAGGATGCATGGAAGAAGCTTGAGCCAACATCAGAGTTGGTGATACCAGTTAGAGGACAATGGTTCACATAGATATCAAGTTTGATGAGCAGAAGGCCATGAGAGTTTCCCTTGAGAGGGAGCTTCAACTATAGGTTGTGGAGGAACTATTGGTTCCTAAGGAGGAGGAGCCTTAGACTGATGTAGAGTAGCCCCATGCAGAGGTTTCAGGAGTGGAGATATCCACTCAAGCAGAGTCTTCCAGAGATGGACGAAAGTGCACAAGAGAAGGTGACATATTGTTTGAGGATGCGAAAGAGAATGTGGGAGCACCATCTTCTTAGCGCAGACAGAGGAGGTCACCTGAGAGGTACATTGGATACATGGCCGTTGTTGGGGAATGTGTTGAGACCGAGCCATCTTCCTTTGAGGAAGCAGTGCAGTAGCTGATTTGGGTTGATGTTATGGTGGAGGAGTATGACTCCATAGTTTGTAACAGTGTTTGGGACATGGTTTCAAGATTGGAGAACAAGTCAGTTGTGACTTCCCATTTGCTTTACAAGGTGAAGAAAGTTGTTGATGGTAATGTGGAGAAGTATAAGGAAATATTTGTTGCTCGTGGCTTTTCACAGGTCGAGGGGATTGACTATGATGAGAATTTTTCTCCTGCCGCAAGGTACTCATCTATCATATCTATTTTGGCACTATCAGCACAGATGGGTTGGAAGATCCATCAGATGGATGTGAAGACCGCATTCCTCAATGGCTAGATTAAGGAAGAGGTGTACATAGAGCAGCCAGAAGGTTTTGAGACCTTTGATCATGAGTCGCATGTGTACTGACTCAAGAGAGCATTGTACGGGCTGAAGCCTCATGCGTGGTACACCAGGATAGACAAATACCTCACCAGGTTAGGCTTCACAAAGAGTGAAGCGGATGCGAACCTGTACCACATCATGGTGAAAGTTAAGTTGTTGATCATCGTACTTTATGTTGATTATCTCATATTCACTGGTGATGATTATTTGATCGTGTCTTGCAAGGAGTACCTTGCAATAGAATTCGAGATGAAGGACATGGGTCTCATGCATTACTTCCTTGGCATGGAAGTGTGGCAAAAGGATGGGGAGTTATTTGTGTCTCAGGACAAGTATGCCAACGAGATACTCAGGAGATTCCACATGGATAAGTGCAAGCCCATGTAGAATCCTCTAGCTAGTAAATATAGGAAGGAGGATGCTACTTCAGGAGAAGTAGTGGAAGCTACTGTGTACAGGGAGCTTGTGGGTTCACTGATGTACTTAGTGAACACATGACCAAATTTGTGCTATGCGGTGAACCAACTAAGTCAAGCGATGGTTCAGCCTACCAAGATGTTTTGGAAGGTGGAAAAGCATGTATTGAGATACGTCAAAGGCACATCTCAGTATGGATTATGGTACAGAAGGACAGAGGGAGTGAAGCTACAGGGCTTCACTGATGCAGATTTGGCAGGGATTCCATCAAATCGAAAGAGCACATTGGGAGGGATTTTAAACCTTGGGTCAACGGTAGTTTCTTGTTACAGCAGGAAACAGAGGTTGATTGCACTCAACTTGGTAGAGGAAGAATACATGGTTGCAAGTCAGGCAGCATGTGAGGCCATTTGGATGCAGAAAATCCTAGTTGGTTTGTTTGATTAGAGGATGGATCCAACTGTGATCTATTGTGATATTTTGAGTTTTATCAAACTCTTCAAGAATCCAATATTTCATGATAGGTCCAGGCACATCGACATCTAGTATCATCATCTCAGAGACTGTGTAGCGAGGAGGATCATGTTACTGCAGTATATTTTGACAGAGGAGAAAGATGTTGACATTTTGACAAAGGCATTGTCAAAGTGTAAATTCGAGTTCCATAGAGACTGGATCGGGGTGGCAGATAATACATTTCTTTTTGAGAGGGAGTGTTGAAATATGGCAACAAGAATATTCCAATTTAATTTGTCCTTGAATTAAATTGTGAATTAAAATCGAATTTAGTCTTAACAGCTACTTGGAAATAATTAATTAATTCATTTTGAATTAATTAGTTGGAGAAATTCAAGTTAGACGTCTTTTTGAAGTCATGCAAGAGTTATCCCTTAAATTAAGAAGATATTATTGAGTTATATTTGATATTTAATTAGTTAACTTATTTTACTGAGTTAAGTCTAGTTAAATTAGTTCCAAACTATTTGAATAACTAATAGAGAGTTAACAATCAGTTGATGCATTAACACGCTCAACTAGTTCTATTCCAGTTAACTGAATATTCTCTCATCAGAAACCCATGCATGTCTATTTTGAGAAAGACCTAGTTGAGATTAATGTCAAGGACTGTGTACTATCAGTTGCATGTGTTTTATCATGGATAAAACTCATGCATGCAGTCAAGGGATTCATCCGTGAGGATTGTGTAGTTTTGGAGGAGGTCTTCCACTTGGTAACAGGAAAATCATCCACAAGGAACAACACAAGGAAATAGGAGCTTGGAGGGCAAAGAGGAAGGCTGGAGAGAAGTCAAGATTTCTTGTGAGTATCTATGAGGATTGTACTGAGAGCTGGCTAGCTGTGAGAGCTAAGGCTTTGTATAATTCCTATGTATTTCCACTATGTATGATAATACAACAGTGTGGGGTTTTTAGCTGAGGCTTTCCCCAAAGCATTTTTATGTGTAATGTGCATTGATTCTTCTTCTTCTGGTTATATTGTTTAGCTCGATCTTTAAGCTTCCACAAATTGATAGTAGAAGTAGGTTATAATATTTTTCTTTGATTTATATTGCATTATCGGGTTAACCTACATCAGATTTTCTACAGGGAAATTAGTAAAGAAGCTTGGTGAATATCCTTTCTTTCTCACATTTCCTCCTGCACATGAAACACAGGCTTAATCATGATAAATGAGCTTTTGACTTAGCAACCTTGTGCATTTGCAACATTTCTTCTACCTACCCTTTATTTACCCTAACATTTTATCTTCATTTATTGGGTGCATTCGAGCTTGCTGACCCTTTATTTCCTTCTCTTTTGATAAGCAAACTATCTAATTCTAACCTTATAACTTCCAATGGCTTAGATTAAACTAATGAGCTCATTTGATTCCCTACCAACTACTGATCTACCAAGGTTAAACAGTTTGGCTAGATCTTTATTCTTTATCTATCAACATGAAATTTAAAGCATGAATGAGTAAAGATTAAGATTTTTGACCATCATGGATTGTGGCATTTTTGACAAGCTGCACACAATCTTATTTTACAAATTAAAGCAAAAGGAGTGGCATTTGAATTTCGAAACTTTCATGATCTATTTTATCTCTTTTTGGGGTTCATATTTTTCATTTTTTTATATGTTTTTCTTTCTTTTTTGTCCTTTGATTATTATTTTAGGACATACCCTCTTTACATTTTTTAATTTTTAATATGGAAAAAATTTTGCAGAAAGAAAAAGTATGTACAATATTACAAGACTAACCATAGCCAATTCAAAATTATGAATCCTCTTATTATAGGACCCTAACAGAAGCAAGGCCTCTATACTCTGCTACCTTCCCCTAGTCGACCTTGGGAATCCATCTCCATGGATTACATGTCAGGCCTTCCTTCTACTAAGTAAGGAAACGACTGTGTTTTTTTGGTCGTCGATAGATTCTTGAACATGGCCATTATGGTGACCTGCAAGAAGAATATCATAGCAGAAGCCACTGCTAAACTCTTCTTTGAACGAGAGTGGGTATACTTTTTGATCCCAAAGTCTATCATCTCAGATCAAGACAACAGGTTCCTCAGTACATTTTGGTCCAGTCTCTAGTCAATTCTTGATGCCAAGCTCACTAAGTCCACAACTTTCCATCCCCAAACTGATGGCCAGATAGAGATCATCAATAGGATGATCATACACATTCTACGCATGTACAACTCAAAGCATCCACACACATGGGATGAGAGCCTACCCTATGTCGAGCACAACTATAACCAGGCTCTCAACAACTCGACTGGCCACATCCCTTTTCAGGTGGGCTTGGATTGCAGCCACTATTTCCCATTGATGTGGCCATACCATTTGTAGCTACTTAGGAAGATTCGGCTCATGTCTAGTTGAAAGTCGATAAGGCAAGCAACTTCATTGAGAACATCCAAAATATCCACCAGTAGGTCCATGACATTTTGGAGATATTAAATGCCAAGTACAAGCAGCGACATGATCATCATCGGGTGCAACACAAGTTTCAGGTGGGCGACAAAGTCTGGTTGCATTTGTAGAAGGAACACCTTATCGGAACCTATTGTAAACTCAGACCACTCTGATATGGTCCTTACACCATAACCAAGGTTGCGGGAGACAATGTATTTGAGCTCAGCATCCCTCATTCCTTGGCCTGCACCCAGTGTTCAATGTGGACCGCCTTTGACCCTACTTCCCACCATTTCTGGACACATCAGATGTTGCAGAACAACTCACACCTATAAAGTTAAATCCATATTGCATGGAACAAGCCATAACTGATCAGATCATGGACACATAGATCAAGAGCACCTGATTAGAAAAGATCCAACTGTATCGAGTTGTCAAAGAAGGCGAACTCCTTCACCAGGGAAAGTGGCTCACCAGGGACCAAGTTCAACAGAAGTTTCCTCATCTCATGGAGGAACTTAACGGAATGGGGACCATTGCTTCCTAAGGGGGAAGGAATGATCCAAGTGTATATTGGTGCCCACCTACCTATTCCACTTGGATCCCCACCATTGTTTCTTTTAGGTTTTCAGTTTCCTTATTTGTAGCACAATTTACTATTTTTGCCAGTTTTTCGGGTTCTAAACTTCCGGAGCCGTTTTGAGGCCCTAAATGGCGTTTTTTGGGAAAAATAGAACCAACATGGGCCATGGACTAATGTTCATTATTCAAAATTTGTATTCCTCGGGTAGATATTTCTAACGAGGTATTGTGCGCGTCAAACAGAGATCGTATGCCAAAGTTACGACCTCGGGAAGTTGATGTACCAATTTACCCAAATAGCGCCCATAGTTTGGCGCTTCATCTCCTAGGGTTAGGTTTTTGGATGTTTAGGGTTTTACATTATTTCTCAATAATAAATAGGCCTTTGAGCCTCATTGTAACACAATTCAGAGGCATGTGGCCGCCACAACTCTTCTCAAAGATAAGCTACCATCACGTGAGCTAGTCTCATTTCCATTCTATTTGTAAGAATATTTCAGTATTTGATATTAATGAAATGAAGTGTTATTTCTACTGTATCTTTGTATTTATGGTTATATCTGTAATTTTTTTACATTCCTGTTTAAATTCGGATCATTTAGCACCAGTGCAAAGGTTCGTTAGGTTATAGGAAGGCAAACTCATTCAGAATAAAATTGATGAGTTGCATCAGAAGGAAGCGGTCATATCTTCAAGGACATAGCCATGGGAAGATGAGGCCAGCGAGTTAACTCTGTCAATGAAAAACATGCTAAAATGGATGCAGCAAACACAAAGGACCATGGGCCTTAGAGTTGAAGGCCCAACTACTGGAAAACTAGTCGAGGAAGTGCATCAAGCTAGTTTGCACGGAACAGGAGACCTGGAGGTGTTAAAGATTGAGTTAAGTGAACTGTAGGCGAAGATCAAGGCGCCACCAGTAGAGTGACTCGAGGATGAGTCACGAATTTTTGTTGGGGACTTTTTGGGACATGGTCCTCTAGGGTGAATTTCGTAACTAATTTTTGTTATATTTATAAAGTCTCTACATTTTTAGGGAGCAGAACGTGAAGGTCATAGGAGTCAAAAGGGACTTTAAACCCTTAGTTTGTTAGAATATAAGATGTTTTGTGACCCACCCATGGTTCACGAACTATGGCATTGTAAAATAAGAAGCTATAAAAAGGGGTTATAGCGATTCATAGGAGGAAACTAAGAATTGAAGATCATTGTATGGGCAAGTAGTCTAAGGCAGAAAATTATGTTTTCTGTACTTAGGTGAAGGGGAAGGCTCCTAGAGTTGTGTGCGCAAAGACCTTGGTAAGTCCCCAAGCTGAGTGCGTGAGCCCCTGCAGCTGTGTGTGCAGGGAAGAAGAGTCTGTAACAGAAGGATTATATCTAATAAAGACTATTTTGGAGCGATATTTGTATATTTGTGCCTTTATGTTTACTTATGCAATTTTTGTGTATTCATTATGTTTTCTGCAATTATATGAAGAAACACTTAATTTATGTGTAAAAGTGGTAGATCCAAATGTTTACTTGATGTTATGAATGTTTAAGGCAATCATTGCAGGGTTATAAGTTGTTATCTGTAAGTTATCTTAATTTATGCATTTCAAGGGTTAAGGTCCGCGAAGGTCAGGATAAAGCCCTAGAAGTAACAGAAACCCATTGCACAGACCTATGGATGCAAAGACATGGTTTTTTCATCCCCCTATACTAGTTTGAGTGAGACTGTAGCCTACGCTATGCGAGTTGTTGTCAAAAGGGCCAATAGTGAAGGGTTTTGTTGGTTGGCACAACCAACTCTAAACCTGGGTCTAGAGCCCCTCAAGCCAACACCATGGGTCAATAGTGGCGAGGTTGCTTCATTTGTCTCTACAAGAAAATGATGAGTACATGATGCTATCTCTATCAATACAAGGATTAACCCCCTTACCTAGAGTTGCATGTCAACCACCCTCCAAAATTTTGCCTTAAGCCTATTTTGGAGCCTCCCTACCAACCTTACACAACACTTTTTCTTGCTTCGTCAATTACTCAAGATTCAAGTGTTTTCCTCGCACAAATGCAACCTATCAATCACAATTGATCCATTCCCCTCATAGGCTGCTCACCCGGACTTGGTCCAATCGCAAGCTGAGAAGCTTCCCCTTGAAAATTGTGCATTTCTCAAGGGAAACTATCCTTCCCTCCAGGAATTGTGCAATCCTCTCTGACAACTTGATGGGCTCCAAGATTCCGCAATCTTGCCAGCCAACCCTCCTAGTAGGATTTGCGCAAATTTTCCCAACAGCAGGCTATTCAACCCAGGATTTGCGCAAATCTGGGCAGAAGTCAGCTACTCTACCCAAAAATTGTGCAAATCTCCTCGGAAGCCAACCTAGCTCTCAGCCACAAATGCACATTTTTATCCAGTAGTCGAGCAGTCTCTTGCATGTGCAGCTGAGTTGACCGATTCCCTTTGGGACTAATAAAAACAGACTTGCATGCATGGGCCATTTCTCCCAAGGCAGCATGCAAATGCATCCCTTGTTTCTGAAGGTTACATGCAAGGAGAAATTTCAAAACCTCCCACCAAGTGTTGATTCCCCTAGATTCATGGCATGCGTGTCACAACCTCGATGTTATTAAAACTCATCAACTAGATTCTGTAGAGCTCATTCCCCACATCAACCTTGTAGCTCTAGCATCCCACATCACATCTAGGAGCAGCCAACACATTCAACTCAATTGTTTTGGGGTAAGCCTGCTTCCCATGCTTTGTGCTTCATTTCTGTCATTTTTTGTGTTTTTTCTTGTAGGAGTACTGTTTTCTTGATTTCTTTGAATTCTTACTATCATTTACATATATACTAGCTTGCCCTAGCTTTGTTTCAGTGTTCGTTGCTATCTCACTTATGTCACATGCATGAAACTATTTTGCACTGACGTTCGCCCAACCGGTGAACTGCCTCACCCACATGCATGTTGATATGTTTGTTGAATCTTTCATTCATGTTTTGCATGCATTGTCAATCACTTCTTCTATCACTTAGTGTTTCCATGCATTCACTAACTTACTTGCTTTAAGTCACCCGTCTGCTAGTCAGGCCAACCTTGGCCCAAGCTCTGCCTTCACCAAGGTTACATTACGCAATCTAGGAAAGGAAGGATCATTTTCCTCTCTAGATTTGCGCATTCCTACCCGACACTAGCCTCTAGTACTATTTTTTTCATTTCTGGAGGACAATGGCTGCTTGGCCCAAGAAATTGCGCAGATATGTCATTAGGCCAATAGTCCTTCCCAGCTGGAAATGTGCATTGCGCAATCCCAATAGTCAGCAGTTAGACTGGACTGTGCATTGCACTGTTCCAACAGTCATCCAGTCTCCAAGTAGCCCAGATTGTGCCTTGAGTAGTATTGGCAATCGGTCTCTCGACCTCCCAACTGAAATTGCACAACCTTCATGATCATTCACCCAGGTATGTTTCAAGTTAGTTCTCATGTTTATTTTGGTTTTCAACTAACAGATTGATTGCTATGAGTGTTGCCATATCTCCAGGTATCGCAGGTGTTCATCTACCTCTCAGAAGTACAGGTATAATGGTTTCAGTAGAGCACAGATGAGGACACCATTCAGAGCACGCTTCGGGATGCAGTCGATCAAGTGTCTATGATATTACCTAATCACGAAGACATCAAGTTGTTTGTAGACAAGGAAATCAAGTGGCAACATCACAACAAGCAGAATCATGAACAATAGCTGAAGACAACATCCCAAATGCAACGAAGGCAAGAGGAGGGTTTTTGACAACACAGAGACAGAACAAGGTTGCAAGCTCAAGCAGGTCCATTGATGATGAAAGCAACTTTGGAGACTCCGGTTATGGAGTGACAATGTGACATGAAGATCACGTGGAGACAGAAGATGTAACAAAGAAGGAGTTTCATGTGCTAAAGAAGCAACTCAAGAAGAAGATGAAGCTGTGCAGACAGATGAATGAGTTGCAGTAGGATCAACAACAACAGTGGGCGCAACGTGTGCTCATGGATGAAACCGCTCCTAGACAAGTTAAAGATCCATCCCAGTAGCTAACATGGAGCATACATGGTGAGTAGTGTGGTTGATCACATGCAAGGGATTCAGTAGCATGCATGTCATTGTGTGCATGCATGCAATCCAACCTATTCAACACACTCACCAAGGCGAAGACATGAAGCAAGTCCAGCTAGGGCTGAACATGTACTTCGACAAGTTGATGTGCATGACCACTAGCACACACTTGAATATTAGCACAGACACTATGCATCAATGTGTTTCCGGTTCTACCGTACCCAAGAAGACCATGCGCATGTTAGTAGACAAGTTGGATGAAGGGGGCCGAACCAATGCACTGGTTGCAACAGAGGCAAGAGTTTGCTTCATCAAGATGTCACTATGAGGTGCATGCACACTATCACGAATGACCAAGCTTGGCATCAGCTCACCACCTTCACCATCACAATCACATCAAAGAGTTAGTCTCATCATAACAGACTGAGTGTCAGTGATGTCTTGCAATGCTTGCTCAAGCCAGGTTGCCTAACATGAGTACATGTGCATTGTAATTTTGAAGTCATGTCAAGTGTAAGTCAAGTGTCAACAGTTGGATGTAACATTCATAGAGTAGGTGAAGAGTCATGAGGGTAGTTGAACTGTCACAAAGGGGAATGTCAAGGGTCACCCCACCCTTTTCTATAAATAGTCCCTCATAGCTCATTGTATAGGCTTTTGGTCAGCCAAGCTTCTACTAAGACTATTTTGAAGAAGGCTTGGATAGTATTGTAATGCGCCTTGGCTTCTTCACTGCATGGAGCTAGTACATCTCTTTGGAGGAGCAGGTGGATGTGGCTATAACGTTCCACTGTTGGGGCTAACATGTTTACATGGACATATTATATGATTGTGACTTACACTTCTTATATAATAAGAGCCAACAAATTTTCATACATATGTTGTTATTGTAGTTGGACTTCTCTGGTTGCTTTAATGATATGTGCTGTTTAACTTACGTACTTGTGTATGAACTGATTCACATGCAATTATATGAATCTTGTTGTTAATGTGTTTCATATGTTCTAAATGTTGTCACTATCTTTTTCAACTGCTCTGCCAGACATCAGACAGACCTTTCACTTGAACCTTTCTATAACAATCGTCACACTCGTCTTGGACTGATCCGTGAGTGTTGTTCGTGTTATCTTAGCTTGTATGATGTGATTGTTGCATCCGAGTGGACTATTCCACCTGAAGCTATGCATGTCCTTTGTCTTGTGTGTTCCTAGCCGAGTTGGGACTCATCCTTTTCAACCTGGAACTCACCTTCACCTCCTTCCCCCTTCGAAGTGTTGGAACCTTGTTGGGTTGTGTTATATTCTTTCCACGACTAACCCACGTAGTGAACCGAGGGTTAGAGGGGGGGCGGAGACCCCCTTCGTCGCGCCGATTATGCAGCGGGGGGGGGGGGCAGCAGCCCCCCGACGTTTGAGGGGGGTGGGTAGCCCCCCTCTACGGGGTACGGGGCAACGCTTTGGGAAAATGTTTTTTGGACCCTATATTAGGTTGGGCGAACCTACCTATGGTTTTCGGTCCATGCTTTTGGACGCGATGATTTTCGGTCCATGGTATTGGATGCTTCGGCATGTATAAATATGTATTGTAACATTGAAAGGAACATAATGAAAAATCAAGCTGGTAGTCCCGGTTTTGGGATCCAGTGGGAAAATCTCTGTGTATATGTGTTTTATGTGTTATGCTCTCGCATTGTTTATTTTCTATGTTTTAGAATTCGTATGCAGGTAATTACTATATGGGGTTAAAACCTACATTTGGTATCAGATTGTTTTGGCTTCAAGGGGATGCCTTTGTTGCTGAGGGGTTTTGCTCGGGCCTATGGTAGACCCTGTTCAGTGGGAGATCCGCGAGATCGATTCTCGTGGTGAAAGAAGATGGCGAGTAGCGGAAAGATAGAGATTGAGAAGTTCAATGGTCAGAGTTTTCAGTTGTGGAAACTCAAGATGAAGGATCTGTTGGTGGATAAAGATCAGTGGATCGTCGTAGATCCAGGTACTAAACCAACGGGAGTGACTGATGAAGAATGGAGGAAGTTGGATCAGAAGGCAAAGAGCACAATACGATTGTGTGTCTCAGATTCAGCATTGCTGAATGTATCAGGGGAAGCTATGGCGAAGGCTTTGTGGGACAAGTTAGGAACTTTGTACCAATCTAAGTCTCTGGTGAATAAACTGTTCCAGTGGAAAAAGTTGTATAACCTGAGGATGAAAGATGGAGACTCAGTGACAGAGCATCTGAACGCATTTAATACTATGGTAAGTCAGTTAGTGTCTGTTGATATTAAAATTTTAGATGAAGATAAGTGCATCAGTTTGTTGTGTTCTCTACCAGATTCGTGAGATAGTCTGGTTATTGCAATAGGTAGCAATGCAACTGCTTTGCAGTTTGATGAAATAGTCTCAGCCTTGCTAACGGAGGAGATGAGACGGAAAAATATGGAGAGCCAGCATGGTGATTCCTTGTCTGTACGAGGACGGTCCCAGAATAGAAACAAAAATAAGTCATCGAGTGGGAGCTCTAAATCTAGAGGGAGATCTAAATCTCCAGGAAAACCTGTAAAGGTGGTGTGCTGGAAATCCGGAAAGGAAGGGCACTTCAAAAGGGACTGTAAATCTAAAGCTCCTGATAAAGGAAAGGGATCTGATGATGCTCCTTCTGCAGAGGCGAAAACCACCTCAGATGAAGGTGGGGATGTGTACTTGGCTTCTTCAAGTACACATGTAGATCATGAGGCATGGTTGATTGACTCAGGTGCATCCTTTCACTTCACTCCCCATAGAGAGTGGTTTTGTGAGTATGAGAAATACGATGGTGGTGATGTATTCTTAGGAGATGATAGGAAGGCTAGAATCATTGGTCGTGGAAAAGTAAAGTTGAAGTTGCAAGGTGGAAGGGTTACAACACTTCCGGGTGTTCTACATATTCCTGCATTGGCCAGAAATATGATTTCTGTAAGCAAGTTGGATGATGCGGGTGTAAAAAAAGTGTTCGAGAAGGATACCTGCAAGATGGTTCAAGGAGCACTGGTATTGATGCGGGGAGTTCAGACTGGAACTCTGTACAAGCTTCAAGGTAGCACTGTTGTTGATGGGTGCAACAGTTCTATGGTTCCTGAAAGAGGAGCTGAAAACCTAGTGGTCTCCAGAGAGAAGACCATGTTGTGGCATCAAAGGCTTGGACATATTGGAGAGAAGGGCTTTCTAATACTTCATGGTAAAGGTATGGTAGAAGGTATGGGTAATAGCTCTCTGGATTTTGATTTCTGTGAAAACTGTGTATATGGGAAGCAGAATCGGGTGAGTTTCCCCTCTGGTGCTAAGAGGGCGAAACAGATATTAGAGCTTGTGCAAAGTGATGTGTTTGGACCTGTGAAGGTTCCATCACTAGGTAAGTCTATGTACTATGTATCATTTATAGATGATTTCTCAAGGAATACATGGATATATTTCCTTAAGAAGAAATCTGAAGTCTTTGACAGGTTTAAAGAATTTAAGGCTCTGGTGGAAAATTAGACAAAGAAGAAGATAAAGGTGCTGAGGACATATAATGGTGGAGAGTTTTGCAGCAAGGAATTTTAAGAATTCTGTAAGAAGTGTGGAATAGCATGGAAGAAGACTACTCCATATACACCTCAGCAAAATGGAGTCGCAGAAAGAATGAACAAGACGTTGATGGAAAGGGAAAGAAGCATGCCCAATGGTGCCAGGTTAGGACAGGAATTTTGGGCAGAGGCGGTGGATACTGCATGTTACTTGGTCAATAGGTCACCTTCATCAGCGTTGGAGGATAAGACTCCACAAGAAGTATGGACTGGTAAGAAACCCTCTCTTTCACATCTGAGGGTATTTGGATGTGATGCATATGTACATGTTCCAAAGGAGAAATGAACCAAGTTGGATAGTAAATCTGAAAAGTGCATCTTTATTGGGTATAAGGATGGTTTAAAGGGTTATAAGATTTGGAACCCAGTCACACGGAAGGTTGTGTACAGCCGAGATGTGGTGTTCAGAGAGGTGAAAGATGTTATTAAACATGAAGTCCAACCAAAGGAACTTGAGAAGATAGAGTTTGAGCTAAAGGAGGAAGAATCAGACTCTACAACAGAGGAGGAATCAGAAGATGAAGAGCCACAGACTCCGGCTCTGAGAAGATCAATTCAAGAAATAAGGCAGCCAGAAAGGTATAGTCCATCTGCTTTCTGTTCAAATTTTTCTTTGTCTGTTACTGATGATGATCCCAGAACTGTGAAGGAAGCAGTGGATTCAGAGGATGGAAAACTCTGGAAAGAGGCCATGGTTAATGAAATGGCATCATTGCACAAAAATGAGGCCTATGATCTGGTGGAGTTGCCGGCTGGACGGAAACCCATTGGCAGCAAATGGGTGTTTAAAAAGAAGACAAATGCAGAAGGGAAGGTGGAGAAATACAAAGCTCGGTTGGTAGCAAAAGGATATTCCCAAGTGCTGGGAATTGATTTTGGTGATATTTTTTCTCCTGTTGCCAAGGTAACTTCTATTAGATTACTTTTATCTGTTGCTGCTGCTTTTGATTTTGAGGTAGAACAGATGGATGTGAAGATAGCATTTCTTCACGGGGATTTGGAAGAGGAAATATGCATGAAGCAACCTGAAGGCTTTGCAGTGAAGGGTAAGAAAGAACTGGTATGCAAGTTAAAGAAGTCTCTGTAAGGGTTAAAACAGTCACCAAGGATGTGGTATCAAAAATTTGATACATTTATATGGGGACTTGGCTTCACTAGAAGAAAAGCAGATCACTGTGTGTATTTTAAATTAATTGGTGACCATGTTATTTATCTGGTCTTGTATGTGGATGATATGTTGCTAGTTGGAAATGACAAAGAAATTATCCAGGATTTGAAGACCCAATTGTCCTCCAAATTCGACATGAAAGATCTTGGTGCTGCAAACTATATTTTGGGCATGGAAATTAAAAGAGATTGGGCAAAGAGGAAGCTCTGGTTAAACCAGAGGAAGTATGTTGAGACAATACTACAGAGGTTTAATATGCAGGATAGTAAACCGGTGAAGGTTCCTATTCCTGTAGGTGTGAGGTTATCTGCTGAACAGTGTCCCAAGACACAAGAAGAGGAAGAGGACATGTCCCGTGTTCCATATGCAAGTGTAGTCGGTAGCTTGATATATGCAATGGTATGTACTAGACCAGACATTGCACATGCAGTGGGAGTATTGAGCAGGTTTATATCAAAACCAGGGAAGGAGCACTGGACAACAATGAAGCGGGTTTTCAGGTATTGGAGTGGCACTAGTGATTACAGTTTGTGCTACCAAAGAAGACCAGGATTGGACAGAGTGTTGGATATTTGTGGCTTTGTGGATGCATACTGGGCTGGAGATCTGGATCAAAGAAGATATACAAGTGGGTATGTGTTTAACCTATTTGGAGGTGCAGTCAGTTGGATGAGTAAGAAACAATTTGTAGTGGCACTATCAACTACAGAGGCAGAATACATGGCAACCACTCATGCAAGCAAGGAAGTAGTTTGGTTGTATAGATTATGTTCAAGTATGGGTTTAGTACAGGGAGCTATAAGAATAGACTGTGACAGCCAAAGTGCAATTTTCTTGGCAAAGAACCCTACTTATCATTCAAAGACAAAGCGCATTGATGTTCAGTATCACTTTGTGAGGGATATGATAGAAGAAAAAAAGGTGTTTCTAGTAAAGGTGGACACTTTGAAGAATACTGCAGATGCATCGACAAAATCTGTGAGCTCTGAGAAGTTCTCTTGGTGTAGAGAAACAATGGGCATTTTCAGGGCTAGAAAAATGACTAAGCTCTCCTGTGGCCCCGTGTGGAAAGAAAACAACAAGTGGGAGATTGTTGGGTTGTGTTATATTCTTTCCATGACTAACCCACGTAGTGAACTGGGGGGTTTGAGCGGGGCGGGTAGCCCCCCTCTACAGGGTCCGGGGCAGCGGCCCGGGAAATTTTTTTGGACCCTATATTAGGTTGGGCGAACCTACCTATGGTTTTGGGTCCATGGTATTGGATGCTTCGACATGTATAAATATGTATTGTAACATTGAAAGGAACATAATGAAAACTCAAGCTAGTAGTCCCGGTTTTGGGATCCAGTGGGAAAATATCTGTGTATATGTGTTTTATGCGTTATGCTCTCGCATTGTTTATTTTCTATGTTTTAGAATTCGTATGCGGGTAATTACTGTACGGGGTTAAAACCTACAAACCTCTCCTACACCTTCCTTGACTCACTGCATCAATCACATCCTTGCTGCTGGCAGAGTTATTCTACTTGCCTCTGTGCGACACTATGGTCAAGACATTACCTTATGACCCACTACTGGGACTCCTACACCAAACAGTCTGAGGTCTAACTGGTACTTCTTACTAGAGAGATCCCCTTAACATGTTTGTGGGTCTAGCACTGTCAAAATTTCTGGTGCTAGAAGGAGGCTCTGATGACAAGCTATGTCCTCTCATCTAGTTTTGAACCTTTGCATATCTTTCATGGAGTCTTGCACTCTTCTTTCCTTGAGGTGTTTTTCGAATTGTGAAGATGTCTCCATCTTGGGGAGATTGTTCGATATCTTTTCCACTCACACGTATGATGGTGAAGGTGAAGTGGCCTGGCTTGAGCACTTATATAACTTTCTTTTCATGATTTATGAATAATATGAGTTTTCTGACGAATAGGCCGGTTTGTTGCTTGCATACACACTTCGTGAATCTCCATTTCGTTGGGTGCTCAGCCTACCAGCTGATATTGTGCACTCATTTTAGCACTTCTGTGATCTCATTGAAGACATGTTATATCATTTTGATCCAAACCATATTGACCAGAAACTATTACAACAACGGAGGGCTCTGCATGAATCCATTATTTATTTTTGGCAGCACTTCCGTGACTTTTAGTTTCAAGCTCTGAAGAGCCAGATGAAATTTTCTTATCTTTGGGACCAGTTCGAGTATTTCCTTAATGAATCTATCTGTCCCAAGAGGAAGATTGATATCAAGCCTCGATCAAGATTCTTCATTGATGGAACTGCGCAATCTCATGTGGAAGTGGGCATTGTTTGAACTAACTTTCTACCTCCCTCTCATTCAGCAACTCCACCACTACCCAATGATGTTGAGGATCATGCTCACACACCTATTCATCCTTCACACTCGCCCAACATCACTCCACTCCATTTTCATGCAAATTTGGTTGTGAGTCCTTCGAGTTCTCATATGCATTCTTTTCTTCTATCTCCATCTTCGCACTCAGGTGTTCCTCGAGATGATGCTCTCTTGTGTTCGTCCATTTCGGACTCTTCACTTGTTGTGAATGAGGAACAACCCACTAACATAACTGGTGTTGCACAACCAACATGTGCTATCATTCATGAAGAGTATGAGTGGGAGCTTGAGCATCAACACTCGGCGAAGGATGACTCCTTTCCATCCGAGCCCCCTCCGTTCTTTCCTAACATCATTGGTGAACTTTCCATCCATGATTCTATGTGTGTGTATTCATCCACGAATGCACCCATTGTTGATCTTTCACAGGACACATCGTATGTTAGCCCATCATCCAACGATGGAGAGGATCAATCATTCATTGGAAATCCACTTAATATTTTATCTACTTTTTCCTGAAAGGAAAAGGCTGAACATCCTTCCTTCTCATCTACCCTTCTGTGTGATTCATCAAACCATGAGGATGCTGACCAACATCATAAATTTTTTGATCTTTGTTGTTGTGATCTCTTCACCTCATAATCTGATTACGATGTTGATTCACTCAATGTTAATCCGTCTAAGCCACTGGTCTATGAAGATCCACCTATCAAAAAATTCAAAACCCCACAGAGCGTCTAGGAAATTCAGCCCAAGTTGATGGTTATGTCAAGCCCTCGCTGTCTTGAGGTTGGTTTTGCTTCCGATCAAGAAATTTTTCAAACACTCAAGGATCCTCATCACTCACCTATATGCACTCAAGATCAATCCAACACTCAGATTTTACTTCCTCCACTCGAACTACACAATCCCATTGCCCATGCATTGGAGGAGTCTTACATTGCAAGCACTCGTGCATGACACAAGTTATCTTTGTTTCTTTCATTTTCTTGCATGTCACAATCAAGAGTATGCTTATGCTTCAAAGTTGCACATAGTGTCACAAAACACCATGGTAAGTCTGCGGATTGCCTATCTTGCTTATTGGTTCGCACAATTGGGTTGCTCGCGGACCAAGCCTTCACCAACATGGGTCTACCAATGCACCAGTGGCTGCATTGGAAGTATCACTTCACATGATCAAGCCCATGTATTTTTAGTGTAGGAGTAGAAGTAGTGTTTGATTTCAGTTGTTTTCTTGCATGCTTGTTTGCTTACATGCTTTGTTTGCTTGTTTGTTTTCTTGCTTGTTTATTTACTTGCTTCGCTTTCATTTTTTCTTCTTCTCTTGCTTTGATTTGTTGATTGTTAGTTCATTCGCTTGTTTCGTTCATAGGTTAGTTTTGCATAAAACCATGTATGACTCTTGAAGAAAGCTTGGAAAAGCACAAGAGGGATTGTACATCGATCACTACTTGGTTATCTGTCATCTTGCCTCTGTATGATGATCTTGTTATTTTTAGTCCATGATACATAGAAGGAAAATACATATTGTTCAAAGTGAACCTTGATGTAAACACAATGCTTGCACACTAACTAGTGTCACCTTCTCTAGTCAATTGTTTTTGGGTTAACCCTTGTTAGCTTACTCAAGTAGAGTAATGTGGGGGGAAACCTTAACAGGCACATCAGAGATATAATAAACTACTTCTCTACTGGAAAATCCTCTTATACTCTCAATAAGTCAGGATCCCTCTTCTGCCTCTGAAATGAATAAGTGCTATGCACAATGAAAATGAAAAAAATGAAAAGTAAAAAAAAAAATTCAAAATTCAAAATGAATAAGGCAAAAGTAGAGAAAGGCTTCCTGTGCAGGGAGGTGATGCAAGTAACTCCACCGAGGTATTGACCAAGGTCGTTGGCAGTGGAGCCATGCTTGTGTTCTCTTGTGACTCCACCGGGGTACTATCTAGGCCTGTTGGTAGTGGAGCAACACCAAAGATGAAACTAAGACTCTGAAGACTATACTGCTTGTGCACCTATATACCCCTCAACCCTAATCGAAACAACTATGTTTCCTTGGCTTGGAATGTGTGTCAATCGACCAAGAGTTTGGTAGATGCTACATCTTACAATCAAATTAGTGTGAAGCCAATATGATTTTAGATGTGAACAATACTTCTGGAGGTGTTAGACATGCTTTTCATGAACAAGGTCCATTCAGAGAGCTAGAGTTCTACTAGTGTGTCGCCAAGTGTTGTAGTGGCTACAACCACCCTCCAAAATTTTGCCTTAGCCTATTTTGGAGCCTCCCTACCAACCTTACACAACACTTTGTCTTGCTTCATCAAGTACTCAAGCTTCAAGTTTTTTCCTCACACAAAGGCAACCTGTCAATCCCAGTTGATCTATTCCCCTCACAGGCTACTCACCCGAACTTGGTCCAGTTATAGGCTGAGAAGCTTCCACTTGAAAATTGCACATTTTTGGAGGGAAACCAACCTTCCCTCCAGGAATTGTGCAATCCTCTCTAACAGCCTGCTGGGCTCCAAGATTGTGCAATCCTACCAGCCAACCCTCCCAGCCAGAAATACGCAAATTTTCCCAGCAGCAGGTTGTTCAACGTAGGATTTGCACAAATCTAGGCAACAGTCAGTTGCTCTGCCCAAAAATTGCGCAAATCGCCTGGGCAGCCAGCCCAGCTCCTAGCCAGAAATGCACATTTTTCTCCAGCAGTCGAGTAGTCTCTTGCATGTGCAACTGAGTTGACTGGTTCCCTCTTGGACTAAGAAAAATAGACTTGCATGCAAGGCATCCCTTGTTTCAAGGATTTATGTTTAGCAGTTGGAAGTTACATGCAAGGAGCAATTATGAAACCTCCCACCAGGTGTCACTTCCCCTAGATTCGTGACTTGCATGTCATAACCTCGATGTTATCAAAACTCATCACCCAGACACTTCAAATCTCATTCCTCACATCAAAATTACATCTCTAGCATCCCACATCACATTTAGGAGCAGGCGGCACATTCAACTTAGCTATTTTGGGCTAAGCCCGCATCCCATGCCTTGTGCTGCATTTTTGTTGCTTTTTGTGTTTTCACTTGTAGGGTACTGTTTTCTTGATTTCTTTGAATGCTTGCGGTCGTTTACATATATACTAGGTTTTCCTAGCTCTGTTTCAATTTTCATTGCCATCTCACTGCTGTCGTATGCATGAAACTATTTTGCATGGACGTTCACCCAACTGGTGAACTGCCTCACCCACATGCATGTTTATTTGTTTGTTGAATCTTTCATTCATGTTTTTCATGCACTGGCAATCACTTCTGCTATCACTTAGTGTCGCCATGCATTCACTAACTTACTTTCTTTCAATCGTCTGTCGGTGAGTCGGGCCAACCTTGGCCCAGGCTCTGCCTTCACCAAGGTTGCATTATGCAATCTAGGAAAGTAAGACTCACCTTCCTCTTGAGATTTGCGCATTCCTGCTTGGCACTGGCCTCCAGTACTATTTTGCGTATTTCTGGAGGACAATGGCTGCTTGGTCCAAGAAATTGCACAGATCTGTCCCTAGGCTAGCAATCCTTCCCAGTTGGAATTGCGCATTGTGCAATCCTAGTTGTTAACATCCAGATTGGACTGTGTATTGCGTAGTTCTAGCAGTTATTCAGTCCCTCAATAGCCCAGACTGTGCCTTGAGCAGTCTCGGCAGTCGGTCTCCCGACCTCTCAATTGAAATTGTGCAACCTTCATGATCATTCACCTAGGTATGTTGCAAGCCAGTTCTCATGTTCATTTTGGTTTTCGACTAACAAATTGCTTGCTATGAGTGTTTCCATGTCTCCAGGTATCGTAGGTGTTCATATACCTGTCAGCAGTAGGGGTACAATGGTTTCTAGGAGAGAAGAGATGAGGACACCATTCAGATCATGCTTGGGGATGCAGTTGATCAAGTGTCTATGAGCTTGCCTAATCACAAATACATCAAGTTGTTTGTAGACAAGGGAATCAAGTGGAAGCATCACAGCAAGCAACATCATGAACATCAGCTGAATATAGCATACCAAATGCAATGAATGAAAGAGGAGGGTTGTTGACAACACGGGGGTAGAGCAAGGTTGCAAGCTCAAGCAGGTGCATTGATGATGAAAGAAACTTTGGAGACTCCATCTATGGAGTGATGATGCAACATGAATATCATGCAAAGGCAAAAGAAGTAACAAAGAAGGAGTTTCATGTGCTGAAGCAACAACTCAAGAAGAACATGAAGTTGCATAGATAGACGAACAAGTTGCAGCAGGATCAGGAACAACAGTGGGCACAATGTGCACTCATGGATGAAACTGCACCCAGACAAGTTAAAGATCCATCCTAGCAGCTAACACAGAGCAGACATGGTGAGTAGTGTGGTTGATTGCATGCAAGGGATTGAGAAGCAGATATGTCATTGTGTGCATGCATGCAATACAACCCATTCAACACACTCACCAAGGCAAAGACAAGAAGCAAGTCCAACTGGGGCTGAACATGTACTTCGGCAAGTTGATGCGCATGACCACCAACACACACTTGAAGATCAGCATAGACACTATGCATGAGTGTGTTGCCGGTTCTACCGTACCCAAGAATACCATGCGCATGTTAGCAAATGAGTTGGATGAAGGGGGCCGAACCAATGCACTGGGTGCAACAGATGCAAGAGTTCGCTTCAGCAATATGTCACCATGAGGTGCATGCACACCATCACGGACGACCAAGCCTGGCATCAACTCACAACCTTCACTATCACAAACATGTCAATATCTCATCACAGTGGACCGAGTGTCAGTGATGTCTTGTAAGGCTTGATCAAGCCATGTTGTCTCACATGAGTACATGTGCATTGTAATGTTGAAGTCATGTCAAGTGTAAGTCAAGTGTCAACAATTGGATGTAACAGTCATAGTGTAGGTGAAGAGTCATGAGGGTAGTTGAATTGTCACAAAGGGGAATGTCAAGGGTCACCCCACCCTTTCCTATAAATAGTCCCTCATAACTCATTGTATAAGCTTTTGGTCAGCCAAGCTTCTACTAAGACTATTTTGAAGAAGGATTTGATAGTATTGTAACACTCCTTGGCTTCTCCACTACACAGAGCTAGTACATCTCTTTGGAGGAGCAGGAAAATGTGGTTGTAACGTTCCACTGATGGGGCTAGCAGGTTTACATGGATGTATTGTATGATTGTGACTTACACTTCTTATGTAATAAGAGCCAACACATTTTCATGCGTATGTTGTTATTGTAGTTGGGTTGCTCCAGTTGCTTTAATGATATGTGTTGTTTAAATTACGTACTTGTGTGTGAACTGATTCACATGCAATTATATGAATATTGTTGTTAATGTGTTGCATATGTTGTTAATTCTATCATCGCCCGTGTCGACTGCTCTGCCAGACATCAGATAGACCTTTCACTTCAACCTTTCTATAAAAACCGTCACACTCATCTCAGACTGATCTATGAGTGTTGTTCATGTTATCTTACCTTGTATGATGTGACTGTCCCATTCGAGTGGACTACTCCATCAGAAGTTGTGCATGTCCTTTGTGTTGTGTGTTCCTAGCTGAGTTGGGACTAATCCATTTCAACTTGGAACTCACCTTCACCTCCTTCCCCCTTCGAAGTGTTGGAACCTCTCATACACATTCCTTGACTCACTGCATCAGTCACACCCTTCCCGCTGACAGAGTTATTTTACTTGCCTCTGTGCGACACCGCGGTCAAGGCATTACCTTACAACCCATAGTTGAGACTCCTACACCAAACGGTCTGAGGTCTAATTGGGACTTATTACTAGGGAGATCCCCTTGACATGTTGGCGGGTCTAGCATTGTCAACAATTTACTTATGAAATTTTTGTGTATTCATTATGTTTTCTGCAATTATCTAAAGAAACACTTAATTTATGTGTAAAAGTGGTAGATCCACATGTTTACTTGACGTTATGAATGTTTAAGGAAATCAGTGTAGGGTTATAAGTTATTATCTGTAAGTTATCTTAATTTTTGCATTTCCAGGGTTAAGGTTTGCGAAGGTCAGCATAAAGCCCTAGAAGTAACAAAAACCCATTGCATAGACCTATGGATGTAGGGACTTGGTTCTGTCATCCCCCTATACTGCTTCGGGTGAGACTGCAACCTATGCTACGCGGGTTGTTGTTGAAAGGGCCAACAATGAAGGGTTTTGTTGGTTGGCGTAGCTAACTCTGAACTTGAGTCCAGAGCCCCTCAAGCCAACACCATGGGTCAATAGTGGGGAGGTTGCTTCATTAGTCTCTACAAGAAGATGATAAGTACATGATGTTATCTCTACCAATACAACGATTAACCCCCTTATCTAGAGTGGCATGTCTCTCCCAACAGACATTATCCTAACAAGAACTCTCACTCATAAGATGCTATTCTTCAACATGAAAAGGAACAATCTCTCACATAAAGCGGAATACAATGATCCTCTCACAAGGCAACATATACAGATCTCCAATTCAAATCATGATCTCAACAAAATCAAATGAACACATGGAAAAAATACACCTTATGCCTCCAAGTCTAGGGATGGCCTCAAAATCGACTACTTGGATGAATAAATGGCATGTACAATCGCATTTCTTGCGAAAAATCATGAAGTTTGAGTATAAACACAACCCCTTTCTGTAATGGTCAAAACTGGGCTCTCCAAGAATATTTTAGATTCCTCACAAGATTCTTTCCTGGACATGGGAGAAAATGCTATTGCTCAGATGAAAAATGGTCTGCACCATCAGACTCTAGTTAAAAACTGTTTCAAATGAGTATAAACTCAACATAATTTTGACATTTTCAAAATTCGCCCCTAGGGAATCTCTAAGATTCCTCGTAGATTCTTTATAAGAATATTTTGCAAAATATTTCAGGGAATATTCCCTTGGAATATACCCTCACAAAAACAGTTTCCCCTCTCAGGTGCAATTCCCCTCCTCTACCTAGTTCCACTTTCCTTCTTTGGCTCCATTGATTTGGTTGAATGGAAAAACTGTTTTATATAAAATTCACCGACAGACTTTCCAATCACTAAGTCTTTGGAGTCATGGTTGGCAAGTTATGTTGGAGGAATTTGTTATTGGTTGGTAGTGGTTTTAAAAAATACAGTTTTTTTTACTTTGTTTTTATTTCAAAACAACTATCAACCATTGTGTTTTATAACCCTCCATGTCCATTATTTGACATATATAATATATGCCCTCCAAACCATCTGGTATAACCATAACCAATCCTTTTTGTACAATATTTGTTTATGTGTTTGAAATTTACTTTCAGATTAATCACATTATCAATCTTGGTCCTTAGGATGAACCATATTAGAGATTTCAAAACTTCGACCAACAAATATTGATGATGTGATTAATGTGAAAGTCAATGTCAAACAATCAATATTAATAAAAAAAGTCCAAGATCAAAAATTCATCTATGTATTTTTTAATATGGTTATATTAATAACCATATATATATATATATATATATATTGTATTTTCTGTAGGGGCAAGGAGCAAATGATGGAGTGCCATGCATCATTAGTTGATTGGCTAGTTTTCTATCACATAAGCCTTGTAGGTACTATGTAGTATGTTGTAGGCCCTCTTTGCTTGCTTGTCCTATTAACTTAAAACTGCAATAAGTTGGTTATACCAACTCAGATTTGAGTGTCATCCATGCCACTAGAATAAGTACAACGAGATCTATGACTTCGACTTTGTTTCATTGAAAATTGAATACTTTTATTTTTGAGCCTCTCTAGAACCACCTAGATTATTCCTCCCCTCTAAGGAACTTTTGGTCCTCCAAAAGCATAAACATGATTTGCAATCTCTTGTACTCCCTCATCTGCACAACAAGTTCCCTAACATGCCACACTTCTTTCTCCTTCACCTTTGTACTTCAGAGCCATAAGTGATAAACTGACACCTATATTCTATGCAAACCTGTAGTACAACTCTCAAGATACATGTTTTTCTACCAGGCCAAACGTGATCCAAGTAAACCCCATACTTGCCAAGAATTTATAACATACTCATGCTCCATTTTACATCAAAATAATAACAAAAACCAACCCCAAGCTATCAATTAAAAGGGATAAAAATATCACTATGTTTCTTTCGTAAGTGATGTCAAGCACTTCATCACTTTTACAATAATTTCGTAAGTTGAACATGCTCAACTACTTATGAATTCTCGTTTCTTACTTAACCAGTTTAATGGGTTTTCTTCCCATAGCCGCTTCTTTTGTTGATTAGCTTCATTGACTAGTTCCTTCACAAGATCTTTCTAGTCCTCCATCAGTTGCTGCTCTAGATGGAGCTCCCAATATGTGGCTCTCTGATGTCCACTCTTGTTTCAATGGATGCACAAATTCTTCTTCCTATAGACTGTCTTGACTTTCCTATCCTGATGTGTATAAGGGAATTCATGTCTTTTCCTCTTCCTCATTTCCATTCTTTTCCAACAATTAGTAACAACATGGTTATACAAGGCACAAAAAGTACATGGTTTTTTATGCCACAAGTTTTTCTCAACATTATCAATCTGCTTGTAATCAAAAGGAACATTCAATATCAAGACCTTTTATACCTTGCTTATTTGTAGCAGGAAGATTGTGATGTGATATCAGCATCTTGTTTCCTCGATGGTTTCAGAAATGACTTGGATTCTTTTTCTAAAGAACCCCTTGCTTCTATTGCCTTCGAGCACTCTCCTTCAATGTACCCCATCTTGGTGAGGAGTCTCATGTTGGTTCCCAAAATAGTTATCTCAATGCTTCGAATAGAAATAACATCATGTGAAAATGAAATTGAATAACTATCAACATTGTTTACCTCAACTATTGATTCTGAAGCACATAGTGATGGCTTCTCCAAGCCTTTGTTGCACTTCAACTTTTCCAAGGTCTCTTTTGTGGTTTGTAGTTGAAGTTGTAATCTCCACTTCTCCTCTTCTAATTTTTGTAGAAGTATCCTCAATACAATGTTCTCTGCTTGAAGGCTCTCTTTGATCTCTTCATTTGAATTATACAAAGAAGATGAAGAAGAATATTATTCACTCGATGATAGAGAAGGAGCATCATCCTCTACTCTCTCTTTCTCATTTTCCTCTTTTTCCATTTTCTCCCCATAATCTGCAAACAATATATCTACCATGTTTTTAATTTTGTAGAAGGCCTCGTAGAGATATTGGTTCTTCTCCATTTCCATATTTTTTTCATGTTCAATCTCTCCCATGATGACATTCACAATCCCTTACAAAAAGGTCACGTCACTATGATACCACTTAATCCAAAAATTTCATGAATGCTTTATAAAAAATAACTCTATTATATACGACCTTTCATTGATGCATATTTTCATGTGAAATCATGAGACATGTGAATGCATAAACAACACTTCAGCAAACCATCAACATAAAAAAAGGAGTAATTAAGAAGCAATCATAAACAAAAGATATGATAACGAAGTTTTGGCAGTGTGGAATACGTCTCCAGGCCCTAGGTCAAGAGTGGATAGACCACTTCATTAGTCTCTGCAAGAAAATGATGAGTACATGATGCAATATTTGTCAATACAAGGATCAACCCCCTTATCTAGAGTGGCATGTCTCTCCCAAGAGACGTTCTCCTTACAAGAAATCTCACTCATAGGATGTTTTCCTTCAGCATGAAAAGGAACAATCTCTCACATAAAGTGGCATGCGATGATCCTCTCACAATGTGGCATATATGAATCTCAAATTCAAATCATGATCTCAACAAAATAAAATGAACACATGCAAAAAATATGCCTTATACCTCCAAGTCTAGGGATGGCATTAAAATCGGCTACTCGGATGAAGAAACAACATGTACCATCGCATTCCTTGTGAAAAATTGTGAAGTTTGAGTATAAACACGACCCCTTTTTGTCCCGGTCAAAATTGACCTCCTCAGGAATCTTTTAGATTCCTCACAAGAAACGGTTTGCACCATCATAATCATGGATAAAAACCAGTTCAACTGAGTATAAACTTGGCATAATTCTAACACTGTCAAAATTCGACCCCTAAAGAATCTCTAAAATTCTTAAAAAATTCTTCATAAAGATATTTTATAAAATATTCCAGAAAATATTCTCTTGGAGTATACCCTCTCAAAATTGTTCCCACATGGGTGCAATTACCCCTACTCCTACTTTTTCTTTCGTTCTCAAGTTTCAATGGTTTGGTCAAATTAAAATAAATTAAAATTATATAAAATTCACTAGCGGACTTTCTAATAACTTAGCCATTCGAGTCGTAGTTAGCAAGTTATGTTGTTGGTGTTTGTCATTGGTTGGTCGTGGTTTCAAAACATACGACCTTTTCATATTTGTGTTTTTATTTCAAAACAACCACCGACCATTATGTTTTATAACCATCCACGTCCATTATTTATCATATATAATATATGCCCTCCATATACTATAACCATAACCAACCCTTTTTGTAAAATATTCATTGATGTGTTTTCCAATATGGTTATATTAATAACCATATGGTTATATATATATATATATATATATATATATAATACAGCTTGAGTGGGCCTAACGGTTAAGAGCATGTGTTTCCTCTTAAGAGGTCACAGGTTCAAAACTAGAGGGGGGTAGAGTATGTATGCCTTCGTAGACTTAGCAGTCAAATCGCTGCACGGAGGTGGGTCCCTTGTCCCACAAACAAGGGGGTCTCATACACCAATTTGGTGTCTGGCTTGGCCGTGACCTTAAAAATGGATATTATTATTATTATTATATATATATATATATATATCTTCAGTTTTATATGGTTATTAAATAATCATATTTTATTATTATTTTTAAAATGGTTTTTTTCTTTCTGAGATTTTAATATATATTTTTTTGTCTTTTATGCCAGAGCAAGGAGCCATTGATGGAGTGCCATATGTCATTAGTTGATTTGCTAGTTTTTCGTCACATAAGCCTTGTGGGTCCTATATAGTATGTTGTAGGCCCTCTTTTCCTACTTGTCCTATCAACTTCAAACTACAATAGTTTGGTCATATGGACTCAGATTTGAGTGTCATTTTTGCCACTCGAACCATAGTGATGAGATCTACGACTTGGACTTAGTTTCATTGAGATTTGAATAATTTTATTTTTAGGCCTCTCCAGAGCCACCTATATTAGTAGGCAGTCCAACATTCCAATTTAAACCTGGAAATTTTCCCTCTTCCTTCCAAATCTTGGCGCAACCAATAGAGTGGCCAATGCAAATAAACAACAAGGGAGTTAAATATCACCTTTGTCTGGGGAAAGACCAAGATAGGAAATAAAGTCTTCCACTCTTCTGGGAAACCATAGATGAGTGCACCAAGGTTGGGCCCGACATGATTAACATACAATTCTCCAGATGCTTCATGTATTGGGGTGGTAGGCTATGCCACCCCTTCTTAAATGTGCTTGTAATTCGATGGGGTGGCAAAACCAACCCCCCCCAACCCTCCTCCGACCAATCCCACTTGACACTTATTCAACCACCCCCATCAAGGATTGCTTGTCAACATTTAGGATATTCCAAAGAGACCCTTTCCAGCCTGCTTTATGCTCGTTACTCTTATCAGTTCAAGTCTAATTCAAGAGAAAATTAGTGTCCATTGTCCCCAGATTAGCTAAGAAATCAGCTACCTTATTCCCAACGCATCTAACATGAGAAGCAAACACATACCGCAAGTTACCAGGGAAGGTATGAATGTGGGCCACTATACATTCCATTCTCCAACTTTGATATAACTTTTTTGCCAGGGTTCCTAACAAAATCATTTTAACAATTGAAACCACCAATTATGACTCGCCCTTGTTGTGAAGCTTCAAATACCCTACTTCATTGTTGAAATATGGCAACAAGAATATTCCAATTTAATTTGTCCTTGAATTTTTTTTTTTTCCACTGGAAAAATCGTAATTTTATTCAATATGAGTAAAATTACATGTTGTAGATGCTAAAATAGCATATGCGTTATCAAAACTTGTTCTGCTAAGAACATGATCTAAAAATAAGTTGTCTATGCCTTCCTACCTTTCTTTTTCTCCACTTTCCGCCAACCTTCATTGTTGGGTGTGGCAGTTACAATAGTCATTTGAAGTTCGTTTGTATCAGCCATGATTTCTTTTTCAGAATCTGAGCTTGATGAAGAGTGTGCTCTCTTGCTGCCCCCGATTTCCTGTCATGTGTTCTCATATTGCTGTTGTGTCTTGCTTTCATTTGGATCTGTAGCATATCCAATGAGATTTTCATTATTCTGTGGGTGGTGTGTGCTGGTTTCATTTTTGGTTTCTGGATTATTTCCTTCCTCTACAACTTCTTGAGGTACGCTGATATCTTCCTCCTTCTGTTCCTCTTCTATATTCTCTATCCATGTGGGTGAAAACTGCCAGCCTTTTGGTTTTGTGGGCTGTCTTATTTTCCTTTCTATTTTATTTTGTGGGCATGCACTCTGAAGATGACCAGTTTGTCTACATATACGGCAGCGAAAGGCAGTGTTTTCGTAATCAAGTGGTTGTGTCCATTGCTTTCCATTGTGGAATAAGAGAATGTGTTCTGGTAGGCCTTGAATGAGATCGACCTCCACACAGATCCTGGCGAAAGTGTAGATGTCCTTTGATAGGCGTTCGCTGTCCACTTTTAGAAATGTCCCCAAAGCGTTGCCAATTCCTTCTAGTACTTTGTAGTGCCAAAAGTGTATAGGTAAGTTAAACAATTTTACCCATACAGGCATTTTGGAGACTACCATGTTGTTGGGGTCGAAATTTGGGAACCAAGGTTTTACAAACAGGCCTGCATTGCCCCAGAACCATGGCCCTTCATTTAATGCATATTCCTTGTCCTTTATGGTGTCAAACTTGAAAATGAAGAATCCCTTGGAACATAAATGGATGTCACAGTTTTCTGTCCATATGGAATAGATCCATTGGCGGAGAGCTTCTGGTTTAGGCCAGAATCCATTGAACCTGCATATCACTACTTTTGTTAGATAATCAGTGTCTATTTCATTTACCTCTGGTATGATAATTGTTAAGGCTAGGTTGTGTGATGTCTGCTCAACAATGTAAGTCCTCGGTACAGTAGTTTGTTGCTCAGATTTCATTTGTGGTTCCAACTTCCCTTTTACTGCTTCTTTAAAGGACGCAGGCCCTTTTGAGCTTGTGCCAGAACAGCTTCCGCGTATCCTTGTGCTGAGGCAGATTGTTGAATTGTTTCCAATACCATAATCCATTAGATTACGGTCCTCCTGCAATACTTTTCCTGTGTAGAGAAGAAGTTGCTTGCATGGAGGGATTCCAATTCTTTCTTGTATCCTCTATTTGAGGGTGTTTATCGCCTCCCATTTTCCTAATCTGATGCATATTATATTTCCTTCCATGGATCTGATAAAGAGATTATTTTTTGTCTCTTCCCGCGCATTCACTGTAGGTGCTACTTGATTCTTTAGCTCTTCCCTCGTACTCGGCTCATCTCTCTGTTCCCTGATTCGATCTATGGTCTGATTCTGAGATCCAGATCTATGAGGGATTTTCTTGTTATCGCGGATCCAGATGTGCTGATTATTGATCCACTCTTTTCTAGTATCCCATACTGTAGATCTCAGGGAATCCACACCCAATCTCTCGCCCCATGTTTGGTCTTTGAAAGATCTGATTGGGAGCTTCCAGAATGTAACAGATCGGGCCCGTAGCTTTCCGAGGGGGGTTAGTGGATCAGTCTGCCGGTTCAAATTCCTGTAGACGCAGGTGCAGCTTCCTATCCAGGGCGTAATCCAAAATGGGGGTCTTTTAACAGTTCACGGTTCTAGATTTTGGATCTCGTGGCTCGATCTCAGCTCCATGCCATAGATCAAGTAAAATAATGCCCGATCTGGGCTCAATGGCGCTTGCTCGAGTAGGTTTTCAACGAGATCTGCAGCCTGTAGAAACAGATCCGGGTTCTGATGTGAAAAATTTTTGAGATTTCTTTTTCTTACCTCCAGGGTTTTGTCGCCGTGGGCTTCTAGTCCTTGGATCTGTATCAGCATACCACTGCATATCAAAACGCAGTGATTGAAGGCCCTCCGCTCTGTTTCCGGACGCGCTTCGCAGACATTTACGTTGCTAAATCTGCTGGGTGCCAGATCTGTTCGATGCTCAGGTCTCGAACTGCGCCGGAAACCCTCTTTCACCTGTGGAGCGATAGGCAGGTACCAGGTTCTGAACTTAGCCGTCGCCAATCTCGCCGATCTCGCAGCCTCAGGATCAAAACTCGCTGTTTTTACGCCTGCTTTCGCCATCGCCCCGGCTTCAGATCCAATGTTATGAAGTTTCAATTTGTCCTTGAATTAAATTGTGAATTAAAATTGAATTTAGTCTGAACAGCTACTTGGAATTAATTAATTAATTATTTCAGAATTAATTAGTTGGAGAAATTCAAGTTAGAAGTCTTTCTGAAGTCATGCAAGAGTGATCCGTTGAATTAAGGAGATAAGATTGAGTTATATTTGAGTTGTAATTAGTTAACTCAGTTTACTGACTTAAGTCCAGTTAAATTAGTTCCAAACTATTTGAGGAACTAATTGTGAGTTATCAGTCCGTTGATGCATGCATGCACTCAACTACTGTACTCTAGTTAACTGAAGATTCTCTCATCAGAAACTCGTGCATGTCTATTCTGAGAAAGACCCAGTTGAGATTAAATTCAAGGAAATTGTACTATCAGTTTCATGTTTTCTCTCATAAAGGAAACTCATGCATGAAGTCAAGGAATCATTCCTTGAGGATTGTGCAATTCTGGCAGTGTGTGAGATAGTGTTCCACTTGGTTGAAGGTGAATCATCCCATAGGAACAACGCAAGGAAATATGAGCTTGGAGGGAAGAGAGGAAGGCTTGTGAGAAGCTAAGTTTGCTTGTGAGCATCTGTGAGGATTGTACTGAGAACTCGCTAGCTGTGAGAGCTAAGGCTTTGTATAATTCCTATGTATTTCCACCTTGTATGATAATACAAATAGTGGGGTTTTTAGCTGAGGCTTTCCCCAAAGTATTTTCATGTGTATTGTGCATTGATTCTTCTTCTTCTGGTTATATGTGTTCAGCTCGATCTTTAAGCTTTTGCAAACTTTGATATTAGAAGTAGGTTATAGTATTTTGCTTTGACTTATATTGCATTATCGAGTTAAACTACAACAGATTTTCTACATGGTAGCAGAGAGCTAGATTTGTAGGAAAATTTCTACATGGTATTAGAGCTGTGAATAGTATACTGAGAAGAGAATTCGAAGTTTGAAGTTTGGGGTTGCAGGTGCAAATCGAATTCATATCATACTTCAAGGTTGGCCAATGGTGTTCTATGGCTTGAGACTCGAGTATGCCTTGGAAGGTAGCTCGAATTGCATAACATGGAAAGATAGAATGGAGGCTATATTACAAGACAATGGCTTGAAGGATTTCATTGATCAAGAAATCCCAAAGCCAGCTTCAACTAATGCACAAGAGTTGGTTTAGTGCAAGAAGTGTGTGGCGAAGGTGAGACAGATCATCCTTGAGGGAGTTCAATACCATATTGTCTTGAGTCTCCATGGGAAGGATACTCCATTTTCAATTTGGAAGACATTGAAGGAGCTCTACCAGAATAGTAGCGACCAGAATAAATTGGCGCTCAAGGATAAGCTTCGAAGAATCAAGATGGAGAAGGGCGATACTATATCCACATATCTAAACAAGCTCACCACTTGCAGAGATGAGCTTGTTAGTGTGGGAATAACTACTACCGATGATGATATGGTGAGCCTCCCTCTCCTTGGCCTTCCAAAGAGTTGGAATAGCTACCAAGGCTCTGTGAATGTAAGGGAGAAACTGCCAGATTGGGAACGATTGTGGTCAGATCTTACGCAAGAGGAGATCAGGAGGAGCACACGAGATGGTTCTTCATTCAAGAATGATGATGAAGAAAATATGGCCTTAGCAAGTAAGGCAAGGAAAGGGAAGGGGAAGGCTTCCCATTCCAAATCGAATTCTTCTCATGGAGGGAAGAAGGGTGACATTTCTAAAGTGAGATGCTTTAATTTTCACAAGATGGAACATTATGCAACTAATTTCCCATTGAAGAAGTCCAAGAAGGGATCCTCAAAATGATCGGAAGGTGAAGCATTAGCCTCTCAGCTCGAAATGGACTTTACCCTCATCACATGCATGGCATCATCGATGATGGGTTGTGTCTGGTATCTTGACAGTGGAGCCTCATTCCACATGGCTGATGATAAACGTTTATTTAGTGCCTTGGAGGAGAAAGACCTCAAGATGCGCATAGAGATGGGTGACAATGGAAATTATAGTGTTTCAGGAGTGGGAATGGTTGCTTTTTAGAGGGAGCATGGAGCTCCTATCGCCTTGACAGATGTGAAGTATGTGCCTGGACTAAATAAGAACTTGTTATCGGTCATGATGTTGGCGGACAAAGGCTACGATGTTTTCTTCAGTAAAGGAAAGGCATTCCTAAGACACATAGCCACGGGTCAGACCAAGAGGATAGGGATTCGAGTGAAGAATCTTTATAAACTAATGGTAGATGATTGTGTAGCATTGAATATGAAAGCAGAATTGGTGCAAAGCCAAGACATTGGAAAATTGTGGCATAGGCAGTTGGGCCATTTGCATCATGGGGCTTTGAAGATAATGTAATAGATATCTACAGGACTTCCCAAAGGTAAACTTGAGCAAGTTGACACATGCAAAGGTTGTACCTTGGGAAAGTACACCAAGTCTTCCTTTCATGATCGAGACAGTCGAGCAGAGGCTATCTTAGAGTGAGTTAGTACTGATGTGTGTGGACCATTCTCGACGGCATCCATAGCTAAGCAAAGGTATTACTTGATTTTCATTGATGATATTCTCGTAAATGCTAGATTTATTTCATGCAGAAGAAGGACCAAACTTTCACAAAGTTTTTTTAGTTCAAAGATTTGGTCGAGAAAGAGTCATGGAAGAAGATCAAAGCCTTGAGAAACAACAACGGTGGAGAAAAGGCCTCTCAAGAGTTTAAGGACTTCTATGCAGTGGAGGGAATTAAAAGAGAGTTGAAGACACCTCATAACCCACAATAGAATGGGGTGTCCGAGAGGAAGAATAGAACTATTGTAGGGGCAGCACGGGAAATGTTGCATGACCAAGGCCTACCACTTCATTTGTGGGCTGAGGCATGCAACACAGCAGTCTATTTTAATAATAGAAGCCTGCATTGCATACTTGGGATGAAGACACGAGAGGAAGCTTTCTCCAGTAAGAGACCAAATGTGGGTCACTTCAGGATCTTTGGCTCATCGGAATATTTCCATGTGACAAAGGATGCATGGAAGAAGCTTGTGCTGATAGTAGAGTTAGGGATACTTGTGGGGTACACTGATACACCTCACAACTATCGGGTGCACCTACCTACCAGTCGTAGGACAGTGGTTCGCAAAGATCTCAAGTTTGTTGAGAAAAAGGCCATGTGAGTTTCCCTTGAGAGGGAGATCCAACTACAAGCTGTGGAGGAACTGTTGGTTCCTTAGCATGAGGAGCCTCAGACTGATATGGAGCAGCCGCATGCAAAGGTTCCAAGAGTGGAGACATCCACTCAAGTAGAGTCTTCCAGAGATGGACGGAAGCGCACAAGAGAAGCTGACATATTGTTACAGGATGCGAGAGAAAATGTGGGAGTGCCATTTTCTCAGCGCAGACAAAGGAGGTCACCTGAGAGGTACACTGGATAGATGGCCCTTGCTGGGGAATGTGTTGAGATTGAGCCATCTTCCTTTGAGGAAGAAGTGCAGTAGCTGATTTGGGTTGATGCTATGGTGGAGAAGTATGACTCCATAGTTCGTAATAGTGTTTGGGATGTGGTTCTGAGATCAGAGAACAAGACAGTTGTGACTTCCCGTTGGCTTTACAAGGTAAAGAAAGCTGCTGATGGTAGTGTGGAGAAGAATAAGGCAAGATTTGTTGCCCGTGGCTTTTCACATGTCGAGAATGATCATGTTGCTGCAGTATATATTTCGACAGAGGAGCAATATGTTGACATTTTGACAAAGGCATTGTCAAAGTGTAAATTTGAGTTCCATAGAGACAGGATCAGGGTGGTAGATAATCCCTTTCTTGTTGAGAGGGAGTGTTGAAATATGGCAAAAATAATATTCCAATTTAATTTGTCCTTGAATTAAATTGTGAATTAAAATTGAATTTAGTCATAACAACTACTTGGAAATAATTAATTAATTATTTCAAAATTAATTAGTTGGAGAAATTCAAGTTAGAAGTATTTCTGAAGTCATGCAAGAGATAAGATTGAGTTATATTTGAGTTGTAATTAGTTAACTCAGTTTACTAAGTTAAGTCCAGTTAAATTAGTTCCAAACTGTTTGAGGAACTATTTGTGAGTTATCAATTCGTTGATGCATGCATGCACTCAACTAGTGTACTCCAATTAACTGAATATTCTCTCATCAAAAACTCATGCATTTCTATTTTGAGAAAGACCCAATTGAGATTAAAGTCAAGGACAGTGTACTATTAGTTTCATGTTTTCTCTCATAAAGGAAACTCATGCATGAAGTCAAGGAATCATTCCTTGAGGATTACATAGTTCTGACAGTGTGTGAAATAGTGTTCCACTTGGTTGAATGTGAATCATCCTATAGGAACAGCACAGGGAAATAGGAGCTTGGAGGGAAGAGAGGAAGGCTTGTGAGAAGCTAAGTTTGCCTGTGAGCATCTGTGAGGATTGTACTGAGAGATAGCTAGCTGTGAGAGCTGAGACTTTGTATAATTCCTATGTATTTCCACCTTGTATGATAATATAGATAGTAGGGTTTTTAACTGAGGCTTTACCAAAAGTATTTCATGTGTATTGTGCATTGATTCTTCTTCTTTTGGTTATATGTGTTCATCTCAATCTTTAAGCTTCTTCAAACTTTGATAGTAGAAGTAGGTTATAGTATTCTACTTTTATTTATATTGCATTATCGGGTTAACCTACAACAGATTTTCTACATGGTAGCAGAGAGCTAGATTTGTAGGAAAATTTCTACATTCATTTGCTACAATCAATCCCATTGATCCGAATTTAAATGGGAACGCAATAGATTACAGAGATAACCATAAATACAGAGATGCAATAACCATAAACACATAGATGCAGCGGAAATAATGCTTCATTTCATTAATGGAAAATACCGAAATCTGCTTACAACCAGAAATGGAAAGAAACTAGTTAGGGCAATGGTAGCTTATCTCTGAGAAGAGATGTGCGGCTACATGCCTCTGAACCGTTCTAAAAAAACTGTATTACAATGAGGCTCGAAGGCCTATTTATTGTTGAGAAACAATGGAAAACCCTTCACATCCCGAAACCTAACCCTAGAAGATGAAACACCAAATTGTGGGCCCCGTTTGGGTAAATTGGTACATCAATTTCCCGGGGTCGTAACTTTGGCATACGATCTCCGTTTGACGCGTATGATAGCTCGTTAGAAAGATCTATCCGAGGACTACCACTTTGGGAAGGGCAACATTGGTCCATGGACACATGTTGCCCCCAGATTTCCCAAAAAACGTCGTTTAGGGCCTCAAAACGGCTCCCGAAGTTCAGGACCTGAAAAAACTGCTAAAAATAGTAAACTGTGCTACAATTTAGGAAACTGAAAAGACTGAAAGAGACAGTTGTGGGGGTCCAAATGGGTTGGTGGGTGGCCACCAACATCCACCTGGATCATTCCTCCCCCCTTAGGAAGCAATGGTCCCCATTGCGTTGAGTTCCTCCATCTGCTGAACTTGTCCTGCAATCTCTGATGTGTCCAGTGATGGTCGGAAGCACGGTCGCCGATGGTCCACATTGAACATTTGGTGCAGGCGAAGGAATGGAGGAATGATGTGCTCCAAAGCATTGTTCCCCATAGCCTTGGTACCGCTGTAAGGACCATGTCGGAGTGATCTGAGCTTCTGATGGGTTCTGGTAAGGCGTTCTTTCTGTCGATGCAACCAGACTTTGTTGCCCCCCTGAAACTTGTGTGGTACCCATGTGGGTGAGGAGAAGTTGTTCCTGTGTTCTGCCATGATCATATCCCTTTGCTGCGTGGAGGAACCCTTTGCAGGGGTCATGGATGTAGCAACGATCTTCCCCTTACTTTGGGAGTGAACCAGACAAATAAATTTCCTGGTCTGTGAGATGAGATTGCTGCCTTTCTTAGCAGTGATCAAAGATGTGACAGTAGGTGGGGCTACCTCTGGTATCCTGTATAATGAATCACCCAAAGAAATAATGACAGCACGAGGCTTGGACTCATACACAGCATGTCGCCTCCACAAGTATGGTTGGCCTAGTAATACATCACAAACATCTAGAGGTGTAACATCACACAATACCTCGTCTGTGAAGGGTTTGATGCTGTAGGGAAGGCGGCACTGCTAGCGAACTTTCAGATCTCGTCCTTCGTGAAGCCACCCGATACTGTATGGCTGCGGGTGCGGTGTAGTTGGTAGGCCCAACCGCTTCACGACCTCTGCTGAAATAAGGTTCTTTTGGCTGCCACTGTCGACAATGAATTGTAGCGGCGAACCCTTCACCCACATCTGTGAGTGGAAAAGACGCTCCCCTTCCTCTGGATTTTCGGGCTCATCTTTCTGGATCTTGGCGGTGGCAACAGTGGCACTGGGATCCGCATCAATGATCTGCTTCCCTTTGCTATTCCCCTTGTCGGGTTCTGGCTCAGGGTCGGAACATGCATCTGATTCAGAAGCCTTCAACTCGGCCACCAACGACTGCTTGGTCCGACACTCACTTGTGTTATGAGTGGGACTCTTGTGGAACTCACACCACTTTCCTGTGTCCTTCTTCGGCTTCGTGGTGTTGTTCTTTTCTTGTGGCTTCGACGGGTTATCTTGGGTCACCCCGCCTTGGCTTTGTCCTTTGGGCTTCGGATTTGCAGATCCAAAGTCTCGCTTCTTTTGTTTGAAATTTTGCTCGATTTTGACAGCGTATCGGTATGCTGTGCCGAGTGAGGGGATGTTCAAGAACCCCATCTCTTCCTGGATGTATCTGTGTAGGCAGCCGCGGTATTTGAGTACCAGATGTAGCTCAAAATCTTTGATACCCAACTGTGTGCGAAGGGTATGAAAAATGTTTGTGAACTCCGGCACATCTTGGTCTCGTCCCTGCCGCAGTGTGGTCCATTTGATGTATTTGTCCTCATAGCTTCCGACAGGGTAGTACTGCTCCTTGATGGCATCCCGAAAATCATTCCAAGTGGGTGCGGCTGAAAATAGTGAGCCTGTACTTTCATCCTTCTGCTCGCAGTAGGTTTCCCACCAGTCTTTGACATGGGGGGCTGCTTTGAGAAGAGCAAAAACAATCTTTTCCCGACTTGAAAATTCGTGAACAGAAAAATACCCATCTAGCAGATTTAACCATTTATCTACAGCATCTGCGTCTATTTGACCCTCGAAGATGGGGATTTCAAAATTGACTTGTACCTTGAAGGGCGTGGCGTTTCCAGAGTTGCTGTTGGAAGTCGATGCGTCGCCTCTGGGTAGTCGCTGAAGGATCTGCGCAAAGCTATCCATCATCGCGTTCCTTTGCCGCTCGAGCGCTTCTTCGAGCAAGAATTTGATAGCATCTCCTGCCCCCTCGTCTTTCTTCTCATCCGCCATGGGAGGCCGTCGGGATTTGTGAGGCTGGTCTTGCAAAGGTTCGACCAGTTCAAGCCCTAACTCCTTATATCCCGACCTCCTTGGGGACATGCAAAGAAAAACAGAGAAAAAGCAGACCGCTCTGATACCACTGATCCGGATTTAAATGGGAACGCAATAGTTTACAGAGATAACCATAAATACAGAGATGCAATAACCATAAACACATAGATGCAGCGGAAATAATGCTTCATTTCATTAATGGAAAATACCGAAATCTACTTACAACCATAAATGGAAAGAAACTAGTTAGGGCAATGGTAGCTTATCTCTGAGAAGAGATGTGCGGCTACATGCCTCTGAACCGTTCTAAAAAAACTGTATTACAATGAGGCTCGAAGGCCTATTTATTGCTGAGAAACAATGGAAAACCCTTCACATCCCGAAACCTAACCCTAGAAGATGAAACGCCAAATTGTGGGCCCCGTTTGGGTAAATTGGTACATCAATTTCCCGGGGTCGTAACTTTGGCATACGATCTCTGTTTGACGCGTACGATAGCTCGTTAGAAAGATCTATTCGAGGACTACCACTTTGGGAAGGGCAACATCGGTCCGTGGACCCATGTTGCCCCCAGATTTCCCAAAAAACGTCGTTTAGGGCCTCAAAACGGCTCCCGAAGTTCAGGACCCGAAAAACTGCTAAAAATAGTAAACTGTGCTACAATTTAGGAAACTGAAAAGACTGAAAGAGACAGTTGTGGGGGTCCAAATGGGTTGGTGGGTGGCCACCAACATCCACCTGGATCACCCATTTCAAGAGAAATAAACTCAATAATATTATTCTTAGTATGACCACAGTTCACAATGAAGATACTCAGAATTCTATCTTCCCTTTCTCTGAATATACCCCCGAGACCTACCTGGCCTGAATTTCCTTTCGATGCACCATCAAAATTTAGTTTGATAAATCCCTCCAATCGAGGGTAAAATTAGGATGGCAACAAATCCCCTTGAGATAGGGTTCAAGAAGGTGAAAACACAACCATCGGGGGTGAGAGATTAAGAAGAGATAAAATTCCAGCCTCAAGGGGAATAGCCTTCTAGTTTTCCTAGGTCCATGATTCACTAAGCACAGTCTCATGAGTATGTGATCCAAACTTCAACAGGAACGCAAAAAATTACAGATATAATGATAAATACCAAAATGTAGTAGAAATAACACTTCATTTCATTAATGTCAGAATACTAAAATATGCTTACAAATAGAATGGATACATGCCTCTAAACTATGTTACAATGAGGTTCCAAGGCCTATTTATTATTGAAAAACAATGGAAAACCCTAAACATGCAAAAGCCTAACCCTAGGAGATGAAGTGCCAAAATTGTGGGCCCTGTTTGGGTACATCAATTTCTCGGGATTGTAACTTTGGCATACAATCTCTATTTGGCTATCATAATACCCCGTTTCAAATATCTCAAAGAGAAGGCCAAAAACAAACAAGTAAACCAATTTGGGATCTTTTTGGTATCTATGTTTTACCTAAAAACGTTATTTGGGGTCTTAAAACGACTCGGGAAGTTCAAGACCTAAAACACTACCAAAAATAGTAAATTGTGCTACAACTAAGGAAACTGAAAAACTAAAAGAGACAATGTTGGGGATCTAAGTGGAATAGGTGGGTGGCCACCAATATCTACCAGGATCAGGCCTCCCCCCTTAGGAAGCAATGCTCCCCATTGCATTGAGTCCCTCCATGAGATAGGGAAACTTCTGTTGAACTTGGTCCCTGTTCAGCCACTTGCCTTAGTGTAGGAGTTGGCTAACTTTGACAACCCGATATAGTTGGATCTTCTATTGGCAAGTTTTCTTGACCTATGTGTCCATGATCCGATTAGTTGTGGCATGTTCCATGCAGTTTAGTTTTATCTCCATTGTGTTAGTGGTGGAAAGTATGGCCGAAGGTGGTTTATATTGAACATTGGGTGCAGACCAAGGAATGGTGGAATGTTGAGCTTGAAGGTTGATCCGAACTTAAACAAGAATGCAAAAACTTACATATATAATCATAAACACAGGGAGGCAACAGAAAAACACTTCCTTTTATTAATAGAAAAATATTGAACTATGCTTACAAACATAATTGAAATAAGATAGCTCGGGCGATGGTAGCTTATCTCTAAGAAGATATGCGGCACCTACATGCCTCTGAATTGTGTTACAATGAGGTTCAAAGGCCTATTTTCTATTGGAAAACATGATAAAACCCTAAACAACCAAAACCCTAACACCAGGAGATGTAACACCAAGAGTTTTTGGGCCTCATTGGGGTTAGTTGGGCAACCTCTCCATTTGGTGCATATGGTACCTTGTTGGAAAGTTCTCTCCGAGTACTACAAGTTTCATTGCAAGGCCCTACTTATGACTATGAGCTTGCTACGGACCCCATAAAAATGCCGTTTAGGGGGTTAAAACTGCTCCGAAACTTCAGGACTCGAAAAACTGCTAAAAATAGTAATTGCTGAAATGAACAAGGAAACAGATGAAACTGACTAGGGCTTCTAGGTGGAATAGGCGGGTGGCCACCAATATCCACTTGGATCATTCCCACCCCCCTTAGGAAGCAATGGTCCCCTTTGCGTGCAGAGCCTCCATGAGGTGAGGAAATAAATTTCTGTTGAACCCGGTCCCTGGTGAACCACTTGCCCTAGTGAAGGAGTTGGCTTGCTTTGACAACTTGATATAGTTGTATCCTCTATTGGAAAGTGTTCTTGATTCATATGTCCATGATCTGATCAGTTGTGGCATGTTCCATGCAGTCTGGGTTGAGCTCTGTTGCTGTGGGATGTTCTACAATGTTAGACATGTCCATAATGGTGGAAAGTATGGTCGAAGGTGATGTACATTGAACACTAGCTACAGACCAAGGAACAATGGGATGCTGAACTCGAAGGCATTGTCACCGATGACCTTGGTGATGGTGTATGACCCATATTAGAGTGGGCGAAGCTTGTGGTGGGGTCCAACAAGGCACTCCTTCTACAAATGTAGTCAAAATTTGTCGCCCACCTAGAACTTGTGCAACACTCAATGCTGATCATGGACATGTTGGGGGATGTTCTGAATGTGCTCAATGAAGCTATTAGCCCTTTCAACTTTGGACTGAATGCGATACAAATCTACTTGAGTGGCTACAAATGGTATGGCCACATCAATGGGGCATAATGGTTGGAATCCCAGCCCTACCTGAAAGGGGTTGTGGCCTGTTGAGCTATGGAGATATTTTTTGTAGCTTTGTTGGACATAGGAGAGACTTTCGTCCCACATGCATGGATGCTTCGAGTTGTACATGTGTAGAATGTGTACGGTCATCCTATTGACAACCTCTATTTGGCCATCAGTTTGGGAATGGAAAGCCATGGACTTAGTAAGTTTTGTATCTAGCATCGACCAGAGACTTGACCAAAATGCACTCAGGAATCTATTGTCTCGTTCTGAGATGACGGATCATGGGATCCCAAAGTGTACCCATACTTGCTAAAATAAGAGCTTAGCAGTGGCCTCTACTATGATGCTCTTCTTGCAGGCCGCCATGATGGCCATTTTAGAGAATCTGTTGACGACCATGAAAATGAAATCATTTATGTGCTTAGCAGAAGGAAGGCCCGACATGTAATCCATGGAGACAAATTCCCAAGGGCAGCTAAGAGTAGTTAGAGGAGTATACAGGCCTTGCTTCTTGATGATTGGTTTGGAAATGGCATAGGCGGTGCATGATCTAATGTACTTCCCAACATCCTGACGAAGTTTCAACCAATAAAAATACTTCTGCAATACTGCCACTATTTTCTCTACTCTCTAATGTCCAACAACCCAACTGTAGTGTGCCTCCAAAATCATCTTGGCACGCTCACTTGAAGGAACACAGATGTGTCCCAAGTGGCATAACAGTTCATCTTGAAGGTGAAAATTTGGAACTTTCTTCCCTTCCAGGAGTTTCTGTTATATGTTGTTGAACTCTGGATTGCTCTTGTAAAGATGCGGCCACCCCAATGTCTCATGCCCACAAGAGTCGAGCACAATGATCAATGCCATGACCGGTGGTCAATTGAGGCAATCAGCAACATTATTGGTGTTGCCCTTATTATACTTAATGTTCAAATTGAATTGTTGAAAATAGGTGGACCATTTCTGATGGCGATCGTTCTGTAACTTCCCTTAAGTCCGTATGAGCTATAGAGGTTGGTGGTCTGTGTGGATGAATGTTTCCTTCCCTAGAATGTAATGCTTCCATTGACGACAAGCCTTCACAATGGAATACATTTCTTTGTCATAAGTGGCATAATTTTGGACTATGTCTGAAAGTGTCTCATTGTGGTAAGCGACTGGAGGCCCATGCTAAGTAAGAACCGCACCAATAGCATAGTCAGAGGCATCTGTCTCAATATCAAATGGTTGTTGCAAGTCTGGTAACGTGAGCACTAGTGTAGAACAGAGGTGATTCTTAAACTTGGAGAATTCTTATTGTTGGGTTTCCAACCAAAAAAACTTTTCTTTTTCTCCATCCTTGGTGACTTGACTTAAAGGCCAAGTGATATGAGAGAACCCCAACATGAACCTACCGTAGAAATTGGCAAGACCTAAAAAGCTATGGAGCTCTGTTAGAGTGGTTGGGGTTTGCCAATCCCAAATGACTTGTATCTTGCATCGGTCCACATGTACACCCTACTCATCAATGATGTACCTGAAATATTGAACCTGGGTCAGGCCAAAGGTGAATTTCTCCAAGTTAGCACATAGCTTGTGTTGGCACGGGGTTTGAAGAACCTGCCGAATATGGTGGAGGTGCTCTTCCCAACTCTGGTTGAATATCAATATGTCATCTAAATACACCACCATGAATTAATTGATGAAGGGTTGCAAGATGTCATCCATCGGTCTCATGAAGGTTGCAGGGGCGTTTGTCAATTTGAACGGCCAACCATTCGAAAAGGCCCTCCTTAGATTTGAAGGTAGTCTTCCACACATTCAAGGATTCGATAAGCACATGGTGATAACCTGAATTCAAGTCAATCTTGCTTAAATAATTGGCCTCGTTGAGCTGGTCCAAAAGGTTATCAATCTACGAGATTGGGTACCTATTCTAGACAGTGATCTTATTCAGCGCCTGATAGTCAATACAGAGCCTCCAAGTCCCATCGTTCTCTATACCAATACAATTGGGGTCCCACAAGATGATGAGATTGGCCTGATGTGCCCTTTCTGCAATAGTTCCTGAATATGCCTCTTAATCTCATCGTTCTCCTGAAAGGAGTCGATAGATCAGTCCATTGGGCAGTGGCACACCTGGGGTGAGATCGATGAAGTGTTTGACCTGACAGTGCAAAGGTATCCCTATGGGTGAGGAAACATTATCCATGTACTCCTCCATGACCTTGTCTATCTGTTGTTGCTGTGCAGGGGAGCCCTTCCTGGAAGTCATGGCCACAACCTTCTTCTTGCCCTGCAGGTGAACCATAAGGAAAACTAATTTCCTGGTCTGGGAAATGATCTTATTGCATTGAGTTGTAGTGATCAAAGAGATGGCGGTAGGCAGGTCTACCTCTGGTATCCTGTACAACTTATTAGCCAAAGTAATAATCACAGAGTGAGGTATAGACTCATATACAACATGTCGCGTCGATGAGTATGGTTGTCTTGACAATGAACCACACTTGTTGGTTTGAAACACATTGACAATAAATTTTGATGTGATTAGCACCAAAAACATTTCTAAAAAATTTGATATGGATCACAGAAGCCTTAATTCAATAAGTATGGTTGTCCTAACAATACATCACAAACTTCAAGAGGAGCAATGTCACACATTACCTCATTTGTGAAGGGCTTGATGATGTAGGGAAGGCAACACTGCTAGTGTTGTCTGGGTAAATCCTCTCTATGGATAGAGATGATCCCTTTAGCCCAGTGAGTGGGTCTAGTAACTGAAGTGACAATCTACAAGACACTTTCCTAAGTTACAACTGAAAAGAGAAACAGAGAAGACAACCTACCTCGTTCTGATGCTATTTCGATCTCCTTTATTGAATACCTTGAATCACTTGCATTATGAGCTCATTCTTGCTGCTCTCAGCATTTATGCACTTGCACAAGAGATCAAGACACAAAAGGGCATGAAAATACAAATAACATACTCAAAAGAAGCTTACTTAACTGATCAAGGAATGTTAAGCTAAATGATACATGAGCATACACATTTAGGGAAAATGAACCAGTAGTTGTATATTGAAAGAAAATAAATGTAAGCATACAACCAAGCCTTGATGTTGATATTCTCCTTGAAAGAATATCCAAGTCCAAGCTAAGCTCTCCAAGCACTCCTCCAAGCCAAATGAGTAACATATAGGCACAATCTTAGCATAAAGGTGCAAATAGACAGACCAACCATTTGGGAATGGGAAAAGATGAATATATAGGCAGGGAAAGGGAGTTAGGATCTCTCCAAAGATAGGAGTAGGCCCTCATCTCAAAGAGGTAGTTCATAGGGATAAGACCAAGAGGCCAAGTTGGGAGAACTCGACCTCATCTATGCCAAACAACCTCCATCTTGCCGCTCTAGAAGGTTTTAGATCACAAAGCTTCTCATCCTCTTTGGGAAAATTTCCTTTTTGGGATTATCGTGGGTATATAAGTAAACAAAGCGATGTCATCGTGGGCCAAGTATAATATAACAGGCAACCATCGCATTTTTTAGTCTCATAAGAGCAATGATTCTCAAATTAAGGTTTTAGAGCTATTTCCTTCAGGGGAAGCTCAAGACATTTTCCAATCAATGTCTTAGGGAGGATCTGAGCTGCATATATGAATTCATACATTGCATAATTGTCATGTTTCAGGCACTTCGGGGTATGTCACAGGGAATTATAGGAGGTGTGACAAAATATTTTGTAAAAAATGCCCCCTAAAGCATGAAGGCAAAACGGGGAGTGATGGCTGAGATGCTTTACGATCTTTTCCAAGGACGAGAACAAAACACTGTCAAGAGACTTGCAAATCAAGGATGCATATACATATACATATCTGATATCAAAACATGAATCCATGGTATGGATGTAGCCATCCAAATAATAAGGACTATATGAAAGGATCCATGACATGGGCGCAACCATCCAAACGAGAAAGATCATCTATAAATCTAAGATCTAAGGTATGGACGCATCCATCCAATATAGGAGGATCATCATAAATGTAAAGTCCCACGGTATGGTCACAACCATCCATATAGCAGAAACATGTGTACAATAATGAATAACACATAACTCCACACAGCCTGAGTCATATCAGATAGGAATCAGGGTCTTGCACTCCATCCCAACCCGATCAAAGTATGATTTCTAACATGTGAATGAACTTGTCGAAGTCGAACATGCTAGAAAACCACATGATTATCGGCCAATGATGTGGACCATTAACATGCACGAGAGAAACCACCAATAATGACAATGGCTCTTGAGGTACAACAGTACAATCTATGAATATGAAAAAAGAAGTTGAAGTCGAACACTCATGGAATCATCTAATTGAAGGCCAATGGCGAAACCTGTCATCGGATGTGAAGAACTTGCCATTAAGGCATGCAAGCTCTAAGGTACTGAAAGGGAGTTTCTAAGTCATCTTCCTATATAATGAGCTGAAGTCAATGAGAAGTGACCCGTCAAAGGAGGGTCATAATGAATCCCTCATCATCAACACGAAACGAGGAATAAAGTGGAATGAAATGAGTAGGATCCAAAACTGTGACAATGGGTTAGACGATGTATAGGTAAATAGCTACAGATAGGAGTTCTATTGACCATGTTGGCGACACGACTCCAGAATGTGGCAACATTTGACTCAACATAGGACCAAGGGTCATAATGACGAAGTGGAATAGACAGATGAGAGGAAAAATGGATCACCCAAACCCGGAAAGACAAGTGACTGAGCTAGGATATCCCAAACCCAACACGAGATACATAAGAGTGTCATGTTCAAGAGCTACATGCTTCCTATACAAGAGATGTTTCATTTTCATTTTTCCTCGCTATTTCTAGCGAGTACCTCTTTATTTTTTCACAATCTTTAAAAGGATACCATATGCTTGTCATATAAATTCACCCTTCAGATGAATCCATCCTAGTAAGTTTTAGGAGTCCTAGGAAGGTGAAACTCGAGCTCATCATGGTGACAAGTATTTCTTCGTTTAATTTTTATGAGTGCAACATAAGATTAACTCAATGTCTTTTTCATATTTAGAGAGTTTGAAAAAGAGACGAAAAATAAAACTCTATCATGTCCCTTTTTGTAATTTGTCTCTCGAACTCGAAAAGGTAGAAAACAATATTCAAGAGAACCTCTTGACCATGTTGACCAAGGTGTACCTTTTTCGTAAATATTCAATCTCAGCTCGAAAAAGGGGTAAACATATATTGAGATGATGTTAATTCATTTACTTTTACAACTTCGAAATGAAAAGTACTTGGAAATATTTCAATTTTAAAGAGTTAGAAAAGAGCTGAAAGAGGACTCTGCTTGGAAGAACGAGTGGTCTACAAGGATAGCAACTGGTTCTGGTAATGATGGAACTACTTAAAACATGTAATGGTCAAGAGGCTGACTAATAAGACCACTCATCGTAGATATTCCTCAAGCAAGGGTAAAACAACTAAGTGAAAGTGAAATCAGCCATAGAGATGGTGGAGATGGAATGGAAAAACCAAGGCTCATCTAGCAAAAATAGGCTGATAAAAATAGAAATCATGAGATGTAAAGTGGGAATAGTTTCATTTCTACACAAGCTTGAAACATGAGAAAAAAACATGCTTGGATTTGGTTTCATTTTTACACAAGCTTGAAACGAAAACAAACTATCCTTGGACTTGTTTGCATGCCCCCGACATAATGACTCAATTCAAGGTACATTCCCCCCCAAGCTTCATTTCATTCACCTAAGTAGACTACTGGTTACTAATAGGTGGATGGAATCCAGGTTTACTTACGAGATCAAGTGAAAGACTCGACTAGGATTTTCTGAGATCTAATCAAAGACTCGAATTGGAAGGGGATGTGTTTCATTTTTTAAGGAGCATGACGCAAGACAAGGAACTCTGCTGCAGATCCCTTCTTTCATTTTTTAAGGAGCTCAATGACACAAGACAAGGAACTCTTCTCCATATCCCTTGTTTCATTTTTTAAGGAGCTTAACACAAGACAAGGAACTCTGATCCATTCCTTGTTTCCTTTTTTAAGGAGCTTGCCACAAGACAAGGAACTCTGCTCCATTCCTTGTTTCGTTTTTTAAGGATCTTGACACAAGACAAGGAACTCTGCTCCATTCCTTGTTTCATTTTTTAAGGAGATTGACACAAGACAAGGAACTTTTCTCCATGGTCCTTATTTCATTTTTTTAAGGAGCTTGACAGAAGACAAGGAACGCTTCTCCATGTCCCTGATCACAGACCAAAAGAGGTCATGGCTTCCAAGAGGTTCTCATCAGATGGGAGAACACTCGAGAAGGGATACATGTCCAAGGATCCAAATGAAAATTTTGGCTCCAATGCCCCCCGTACATGATGTACTACATCACCTACTATATCATCAGTAGATGTTGGCATGGAACAAGTGGCCACATAATTAACCTGTGGTGAGGGTGACACTGCTTACACATAAGAACCATTTAGGGATGATGGTTGATGGGGAGTTGATTTAGGACCAATGAATGTAAGCTAATCAATGATAACAATGATTCCTTCATGTGGGAAACACGTCACTTGAAAGAGGGAAGAAACAAGAGCTCCTATGACATAAACATAGTCACGACCAAGGAGTAGATTAAAATGTAAAGGGCCTTAGACAACCATCACATATATATAGACAATTTTTCCTCCAAAAGTAATAGGTAAGATGGGAAGGATCCATAATGGTTGACTGGTTCCTCTGTTAAAATCTAACATATTTTGGGTGATGGGGACAAGCTGAGGAGAACCTAAATCTTGCCAAACAGTTGAGGATAGAATGCTAACAAATGCACCCTCATCTATGATTGTGCTAGGTACAACCATATGGTAAGCCTGTACTATAATATCGAAAGGCACATAAGATGGAAGACGATATCCTGCCAGTCGTCTCCAATCAAAATAAGTGAATAAACTACTCGGAGGGGGTGTCGTAGGAGTGTGAGAGCTGCCATCTTGCTCTATGGGAACATGATAACTACTCTCTTGTACCTCGGGAATAGGATGATTTCCCTCCAGTTCATTTGAAACTGAAGAAACCATAAGAACATGAGCGGTATGGGATTCACTCTCTACCTGAAAGGTACAGTTAACTGAAGGTGGAGTCAATTCTACCGGTTTCTCAACCAATGATTGGTCGAGAATGGACTCATGAGACTCATTTTCAAAGAGAGTGGGGTTGAACAAAGATGACTTTTGATCAATCACTGGATCAACTAGTCAAGGATTAGGGGAAAGATTTTGATAACCAGCCGAAAGATGAGGTTGGGAAGCAGTAAGGTTTTCCAACTCTTTGGAAGCTTCATCGATTAAAGGAAAAAGGTGAATGGGATGATTACCTTCACACAACTTACAAGGAAATTTGACTTTTCCCTTTTTCCCATGGGATTTAATAGTTGAAGGTTTACCACCAACATGATTTCCAAAGGCTGATGATAAAGGTCGATGTGAACCTATGGACCACACTTCTAAGACCTTGGGAATATGAGGACAATTCCAAAGAAGGTGGTCACCCTTACATAACGTGGAAGGGAATTTTACCCTTCGGTGCTTGTTGGAAGATTTTTCTTCATTATCTACATTAGTAACAATAGTTGTTTGGTTTCCCCCTTGTTTATTTTGCTTCTTTTTCTTCTTCCTCTTCTTCTTCTTCTTAGCTTTCTAATTACTAGAATCTAGACTTTCGCCAGGAGAAGAGGAAGAACGGGGTGAAGAAATAGGCGAAGAAGGAAAGGTGTCAAATTTAGGATCGACACGAGGTTGATGATGTTCAGGTGGAGGAGAAATTGGTTGAAAAGTAGTTTGGATACTTGGAACCACCGAGGTCAAAAATGACCAAACTGGCAGGCCAATGGTCAATCTAAGAAGGGACAACATCCCCCTATAGGGAGCACCAGCATTTCCAAACGAAGGAAAAGAACTAGGATTCCCATCAGACGGGTTTCCTTGACTGGTAGACTCAAGAAATTTTGCCATTGGTATCAACCTAAGATCTACTAAGGAGTATTTTCATAGGAAGGATGTTCTACGATTAATTAATTTTAGAATTTGAAACAAAAACTTTTCCTTTTCATGTTTTAAGAGTCAAGAAAAGGATGAAAAGGTGACTCTAGTCACTTTTGTTGGTTTAACGAGCTTGAAAGGACAAGTGCTCGATGATCTTTTCAAGTTTAAGGAGTCAAAAAATATCGAAATGACTACTCATGTAACTCTAGGAAAAAGGAGTACCAAGTAACCGTGAACTGCAATATACACGTTAGCAAAGTAATTTACCAAGGACTTAACGTATGTGCAGGAAATCTCCCTGAATGTTGTGTTCGGTGTATCACGCTTATAGGGCGGCAGACTCATCTTCTTATGGATAAAGGTTAGCAACCTATGAGGGTCTCCCTTTATATACTCGACGATACAAGGAGCACAAGTCCGTGCTAGTGTTGTCTAATGCAAGAGTATCGCGAATGAGAGCTGCTAAGTTTTATAGACCCCAAAACACGTCTCTAGCCTATACCACTAAGTATGAATGTTAATGTTTCAAATTCTCCTTAGGTTCATTGAGATAAATTTTAAGTTGATCTTCAATTAAGTTTTAGTTTTAAGGCTCAAAACGATGTCACCTAAACACCTAAGATGCAACTATATGAGAAAAGGAAAACTTTCACTTCAATGAAAGCTAGACAAAGCAAGGGAAGAAATTTAAATCAATAATGCATCATACAAAATACATCATGTAAAATTCCTTCCACTAACTTTCACTTTCATCTTCCAAATGCAATGCCAAAAGTAAAAAAAAAAAGTGACTTCTAACTATCCTAAATGCAACTTTCCGAAAGAAAAATGGTTTTACTTTATAAAGGTGCACTTATAGGAATTATGATTTTCTTTCCATTTTGAATGATTTGATGCATCTAATACAGTTTTTAGCTTTCAATAATTGAAAAATGTGATCTATTTTCAATGATGAATCTCAAAAAATAACTTTTCAATGCAACTAATCTAATGCATTTTCATGAAAATTAAATTTCGAAATACAAGCTAAAATAAATGCAAAACGATGTTTCCAATGGCTTCCACATAAAACAACACTCAATCAATCAGCAAAACAAACATCTCAATGACACCAACAAGCAACAAGTGATGACCAATTGACTAGAAACCCTAGAACTCAATCAGATTTCACTTCAAAGCCAATGAGACAAATTTTGCAAATTAATCAAGACAATCAATCAAAAACACCATAGATACTTTGGAAAATCACTGATAGAGGAAACAAAGACTAAAAAAAAGAAGAAAACCCTATTTTCTCTTATACTCTGGGATCATCGTGCCTATCATAGGCAAAACAACAATCATCACGACTGTAATTAAAACATCCGCAATGTCATCGCAACTGTTAGAGGCAAACCTATGATGGGCAAAAAAAATGAAGAAAAATAAGAAATCTTCAAGACCAGACAAAAATTAATGTTCTCAAGCAACCACCAGCAAGTGAAAATAGTTATAGAAAAGCAAACAAGATAGAAAACAGACCGTTGGTCAAACTCATCACAAAAATAAGGTGAAGGATTGAATGAAAAGGATCATAGGCTCCCCAACGGAGTCACCATTTTGTTGTCAAGGTTAATCCTCTCTGTGGACAAAGACAATCCCTCTAGCCCAATGAGTGGGTCTAGCAACTGAAGTGACAATCTACTAGACACTTTCCTAAGTTACAATTGAAAAGAGAAATGAAGAAGTGGGCCTACCTCGTTCTGATGCTATTTCGATCTCTTTTGTTGAAAACCTTGAATCACTTGCATCATGGGCTCGTTCCTGCCGCTCTCAGCATTTATGCACTTGCACAAGAGATCAAGACACAACAAGGCATGCAAATACAAATAGCATATTTAAAATCAACCTACTTAATTAATCAAGGAATGTTAATCTAAATGATACATGAGCATACACATTTAGGGAAAATGAACCAGCAGTTGTATATTAATAGAAAATAAAGGGAAGCATACAACCAAGCCTTGATGTTGATGGGCTCTCCTTGAATGAATATCCAAGTCCAAGCTAAGCTCTCCAAGCACTACTTCTCCAAGCCAAATGAGTAGGATATAGGCACAATATTAGAATAAGGGTGCAAATAGACATAGACAAACCATTTGGGAATGAGAAAAGATGAATATATAGGTAGTCAAAGGGAGTTAGGATCTCTCCAAATATAGGAGTAGGCCCTCATCTCAAGGAGGTAGCTCATAGGGATAATACCTAGAGGCCAAGTTGGGAGAACTCGACCTCATATACACCAAACAACCTCCGGCTCCCCGCTCTGTATGCTTCTAGATCACGAAGCTTCTCATCCTCTTTGGGAAAATTTCCTTTTTGGGATCATTGTGGGAATACAAATAAACAAAGCGATGTCATCGTGGGTCCAGTATATTACAACATGTGACCATCATGGTTTTTAGTCTCATAAGAGCGATGATTCTCAAATTAGGGTTTTAGATCTATCTCCTTCAGGGGAAGCTTAAGGCATTTTCCAATCAATGTCTTAGGGAGGATCTAAGCTACCTATATGAATGAGTACACTGTATAATGGTCATGTTTCAGGCACTTCGTGGTATTTCACAGGGAAGTGTAGGAGGTGTGACAAAAATTGTGTAAGATTTCGCTGACACGAAGATCTCGTCCTTGGTGAAGCCACCCTATGGTGTATGGTTTTGGATGTGCTATAGTATTTAGGCCCAACACTTCATGACCTCTACTGAAATGAGTTTCTTTTTTCTCCCACTGTTGACAATGAGCTGCAGCGGATAACCCTTCACCCAAATCTATGAGTGGAAGGGGTATTCCCCCTCCTCTGGATTGTCACGATCAATATCTTGGATCTTGGTGGTGGTCACAGTGGAATTTGGCTCTGCATCAATGATCTAATTCCCTTTGCGAGTTCCCTTATTGGGATTTTGATTCAGAATCAGAACCTGCATCAGATTCAAAAGCATTTAGCTTGGCCAGTAGTGATTGCTTGGCCCGACACTCACTTGTATTGTGAGTGCAACTCTTACAGAACTCTCACCATTTTCCCATGTCCTTGTTCATCTTCAGGGTGTTGTTCTTTTCTTGTGGCTTCAGTGGGATGTCCTGGGTAGTGCTGCCTTTGCTTGGTCCTTTGTTCTGTGGTTTGGGGGCACCTTTTCCTTTCTTTGGATTCACAAATCCAAAGTCTCGCTTCTTCTATTTAAAGTTCTTCTCAATCTTGACAATGTACTGATATGTCATGCCGAGCAAGGAAATGTCCAGGAACTCCATCTCATCCTGCATGTACCTGTGTAGGCAGTCATGGTACTTGAGTACCAAATGTTTCTCACAATCCTTGATACCCAACTTCATGCAAAGGGTATTAAAAACATTGGTAAACTTTGGCACATCTTGGTCCCTTTCTTGTCACAATGTTGTCCACTTTATGTATTTATCTTCATAGCTCTTGACAGGGAAAAATTGTTCCTTGATGGCATCTCAAAAAGAATTCCAAGTGCGTGCGACTGAAAATAGTGAGGGTTCACTCTCGTCCTTTTATTCACAGTATGTTTCCAACCAATCATTGACGTGTGGGGCAGCTTTAAGAAGTGAAAAAGTAATCTTTTCCCGATTGGAAAAGTCATGAACTGAAAAATATCCTTCCAATATATTTAACCATTTATCTACGATGTCTGCATCTATTAGGCCTTCGAATATGGGAATATCAAAGTTAACTTGTACCTTAAAAGGTGTGGTGCCTCTAGAGTGGTTATTGGATGAAGATGCACCATATGTGGGTAGTCGTCGAAGGATATTCTGGGCAAAATTATCCATCATCGCGTCGCTCTGTCGCTCAAGGGCTTCCTCGAGCAACATTGTGAAAGGATCTCCTACCCCTTCATCTTTCTTTTCTTCTGCCATGGGAGTTCATCGGGTTTTACAAGGTTGATCTTGCAATTGTTCAACTAGATCAAGACCTAACTCCCTATATCCTGACCTCATTGGGGACATGAAAAGAAAAACAGAGAAAGAGCATACCGCTTTGATACCACTGATCCGAACTTAAATAGGAGCGCAAAAAATTACATATATAATCATAAACACAGAGATGCAACAGAAAAGCACTCAATTTCATTAATAGAAAAAAACTGAACTATGCTCACAAACAGAATGGAAATAAGATATCTTGGACGATGGTAGCTTATCTCTGAGAAGAGATGTGATGGCTACATGCCTCTGAACTGTGCTACAATGGGGCTCAAGGGCCTATTTATTATTGGAAAACATGAGAAAACCCTAAATAACCAAAACCCTAACCCCAGGAGATGTAACACTAGAGTTTGTGGGCCCCGTTGGGTTATTTGGGCAACCAACTTCTCGGGGTCATAACTTGGTCATATTATCTCCATTTGGCGTGTACAATACCTTGCTGGAAATGATTCTTTGAGTACTACAAGTTTTGTTGTAGGTTATGGACCTACTGTGGACCCAAAAAAACGTCGTTTAGGGGGTCAAAACTGCTCCAGAAGTTTAGGACCTGAAAAATTGCTAAAAATAGTAAATTCTAAAATGAACAAGGAAACATATGAAACCACCTAGGGGGTCTAGGTCAAATAGGCGAGTGGCAATCAATATCCACCTGGATCAAAGGCATTGTCCCCTATAGCTTTGGTGATGGTATATAGCCCATATCGGAGAGAGCAAAGCTTGCGATGGGGTCCAGCAATGCACTCTTTTTGCAAATGTAGCCAAACTTTGTCACCCACCTAGAACTTGTGCGACACCTGATGTTGATCATGGCACTGCTTGTACTTAGCATTGGCTCTATCCAATATATCATGTACCTCCTGGCAGACGTGTTGTATGTGCTCAATCAAGTTGTTAGCCCTATTGGCTTCGAATTGGACATGGGTCAAATCAACCATAGTAGCTGAAAATGGTATGGCTACATCAATGGGACATAATGGCTTAAATCCCAACCCTACCTAAAAAGAGATGTGGCATTTTGAGCTATGGAGAGCTCTGTTGAAGTTGTGTTGGACATAGGGAAGGATTGCATACCATGTGTGTGGATTCTTCGAGTTGTACATGCGCAAAATGTGCATGATCATCCTATTGATGACTTCTATTTGGCCATCAATTTGGGGATGGAAAGTTGTGGACTTAGTGAGTTTTCTATCCATCTTTGACTAGAGACTTGACAAAAATGCACTTAGGAATTTGTTGTCTCAATAAAATACAACTGACTGTGGGATCCCAAAGTGTATCCACACTCGCTCAAAGAAGAGCTTAGTAGTGGCCTCTATTATGATACTCTTCTTACAGGCCGCCATAATGGCCATCTTCGAGAATCTGTCGGCAACCACAAAAATGAAGTTTATGGCATGCTTAGTAGAAGGCCCAACATGTCATCCATGGATATGGATTCCCAAGGTTGACTAGGAGTAGGCAGAGGAGTATATATGCCTTGCTTCTTGATGGTTGGTTTAGAAATGATGTAGACAATGTAGGATTTAATGTACCTCCCAACATCATAATGAAGGTTTGGCCAATAAAAATACTTTTGTAGTACTGCCACTACTTTCTCTACTCCAAAATTTCCATCAACCCGACTGTAGTGTGCTTCCCAAATCATCTTGGCATGCTCGCTTGAAGGAACACATATGTGTCCCGGGTGGTATAACAATACATCCTAGAGGTGAAAATTTGGAACTTGCTTACGTTTCAGGAGTTTTTTTTATGTGTTATCGAATTTTGGATCGCTCTCATAAAGATGTGGCCACCCTGAAGTCTCATGCCCACAGGAGTCGAGAACAGTGGTCAGCGCCATGATTGATGGTTGATTGAGGCAGTTTGCAACATTATTGGTGTTTCCCTTCTTTTATTTAATGTTCAAATGTAATTGTTGCAGGTATGTGGACCATTTATGATGACAATTGCTTTGCAAATTCCCTTGTGTCTGTATGAACTGTAGGGATCAGTAGTATGTGTGGATGATTATTTCCTTCCCCATATTGTAATGCTTCCATTGACAACAGGCCTTCACAATGGAATACATTTTTTTGTCATACGTGGGATACTTTCAGACTGTGTCTGAAAGTGTCTAACTTTGGTAAGCCATTGAGTTCCCCTGCTGAGTAAGGACTGCACCAATAGCATAGTCAAAGGTGTCTGTCTCAATCTCAAATAGTTGTTGCAAGTCTGGTAATGTGAGTATTGGTGTAGAGAAGAGGCAATTATTCAACTCAAAAAATGCCTTCTATTGGATTTCTGATCTGATTTAGAATATTAGATTAACGTGCTAATATCCTCCTCAGATAATAAACAAAATGCTTTCGTTGTGCTTAAGGATTCATGAATTTTTGCAAGTGAAATGAAGAGTTTTATGTTAATTTTATGAGAAATTTAACATAAATAAGAAACTGAACAGTAGCATAAACATGTACAGAACATCATCAAAAACACATTACAACAAGCAGGTGATAAAGGAGTTCACCCCTTTTGGGCTACGTCTCTTAAGTCCATCTTCCAATGGCTTGGTACTCTCTACTATGCTCAAAAGTGTAAACATCTATGTTTACAATGCTCAAATGTTTCTGAAACCTACTCCAATCAGTCCAGAATGTCCAAAAATGGGCATCTAGCCTCCTTTTGCATCCAATTTGGTGGAAAATTGAAGAAATTATGACTTCTCCCAGTTCTCCCAATATTCTCTCCACAAATCACACCAATTTTGGCCTGAAGCTACAAATTAGCCCCAAGAACGCGCCAACTGGGCGAAAATTGCGTTGTGCGACGGGCCATAATTTGTTAGCCGATTTTTTATTGCAAATCACAATCGGCGAGGAAAACAATGGGTTTTATAGTCTGTGAATGCGATGGGTGATGTGCAATTGCGATGTGGCAGACTCGACAGAAGTATTAACTGCAACAGATAGACATATCGCATTCAGGATCCTTTCACAAATCGCAATTCAGAAGAGTATTGACGGTCCATATATGCAGGATTTCTATTTTTCTACGAAGTGCAATTACGATCTGTGATCCATCACATCACAACTCCGGGGCCAATCCCTTAATTCCTTCCCGCCTACCTTATCGCATCGTACCTTGGCTGTTCTAGGGCCATTTTTTAATGCCCACCTACCTGTGACATGGGATTTGCGATATGCAGCGGCCAACAGCGGGTCGCCACTTGTAACCCCCCCCATTCACTGAAGTGCCTTGCCACATCATCCAATCCTGTGATGTGTGTAAGTCAAACCTGAACTTTGAGTTGCTCTAACTTATGCATATGAGCTCGGATTTGAGTGTCATTCACATCATTGGAATTAGAATGATGATCTCTTCGATTTGAAGCTAAGTTTATCAAAATTCTGACACTTTGATTTTTTAGCCTAATTTTGAGAAGTTGATCACTCCTCCCCACTGGAAGCCTTTTGGACCCAAAAAGGATCACTTTCAATTGTCCAGCAAGTGAGGGTATAGTTCCCTCACCTTTCCAACCTCTATCCATTTTGCTTTTAAAGGATTTGTACCCTTGAGCCCCACTCAAAGATAATCGATACTTCGCCTTTTTGATGTCCTTGTTCTTCTGTCAAGTATAGTGTCTTGCTAAAGCTCATTAAGGAATTCTGGAGAAAAGTCTTAAATAGAAGGAGTTTGAATATTCTCTCCTTGATCTTCAACCAAAGGAAGCTCATACAACCTTAAATTCTCAATTTTAACAACAACATAAATTTGCATATATGAAGGCAAATCCAACTTGAAGGCATTGTTACCAATCTTTTCCAAACTTTTGAATGGACCATATCTAATTGGTTTTAGCTTTTTACCTTCTCCTTGGAGCCTCTCTTTGTTAATGTGAAGCCAAAATTCATCACCAACTTGGAACTTGTGATCTTGACGATGCTTGTCGTTCTTTACTTTGTACTTTCCTTGGCTTTTGTCAAGCTATTCTTGAACCTTTTGGTGCACTAATTGGATTTGTTCAATGAACTTCATTTCTTTTTCTATGTCGATATGTCCTTCAATAGCAACATCTTTGCCAAAAATAAAATCCAAGGGAGATTTATGCAAGTATCCCATGCATGCCTCAACTGGCGAAGTTTGAGTGGAAAAGTGCTTGGCTCGGTTGTAAGCATGTTGAATATAATGCAAATGTTCATCCCAAAACTTAGATGCTTGCTACAATACCCACGAATAAGATGCATCACTGTTCTGTTCACCACTTCTATTTGACCATCTTTTTGTGGATGAAAGGTTCTACTCTTTTTCAATTTGGTGTCCATGAATCCCCACAGGATTGACCAAAAATTCCCATCAAAGTGAGAATCTCGATCACTAGCAATGGATGTGGGCAATCCAAAATGCACCCAAACATTCTAGAAGAATAACTAAGCAGTTTTTTCAGCAGTAACTTTATTTTTACATGGCATCAAAATACACATTTTGCTTAACCTATCCACAAGTACATACAAATAATCATGACCTCTTTTTGACAATGGAAGACCTCCTACAAATTCCATAGAAACACTCTCCCACAGTCGTGAATGTACTGGAAGTGGTGTGTACAATCCTAACTTCCTATTGCTATGCTTACTGATTGCACATAATGAACATCCTTTAATAAAACGAGACACACTTTCAAGCATACGAGGCCAATAACAATACTTTTGTAAATGTGACACCATCTTACTTACACTGAAATGACCAACAATAAGAGAAGTATGTGCCTCTCTTATGATGTTAACTCTTTCTCCATATGGAATACAAAGCTTGCTAATATGGTACAATGAGTTATCATGCAAATGATAATCCAATTCCTCTACTTGGTTACCTTGACTCAAGCTTGCATAAACATCTTGAAATTTATTATCTGATGCATATTGCTCAATGTAACTTTCATGTAAAACAAAATTATGCTTAAGTAAAGTAGTTGCACTAATAATAGGCCTAGAAAGAATATCAACAACTTTATTGTCGATACCTTTCTTAGACTTGATTACCAAGTTGAATTGTTGAAAAAAACCCATCCATCGGAAGTGCCTTGATTGCTACAACTTTGATTGCAATTGCAGGTATTGCAATGGTTGATAATCAGTGTGAATGACTGTTTCCTTACCCATCAAGTAGTGTTTCCATTTTTTCACACTTTGCACCAATGCATACAATTCCTTGTCATATGTAGGATAGTTAATCACTGCACCATTAAAAGTTTCCGAATGAAAACAGATAGGCTTACCATGTTGCATGAGGACTGCACCCATAGCGTAATCACTAGCATCAGTCTGAATCTCAAACGACTATCTCAAGTCTAGAAGTGTGAGTACAGGAGTTGTACTGATCTTTTCCTTCAACGCATAAAATTCCTTTTGTTGTTTGCCTCCCCACTAAAATTTTTTTTTCAAGCTTGTCAATGCATGCAAAGGAGTTGCTATAAGAGAGAAAATTAGCAATGAATTTCCTCCAATATTGTGATGCTCCCAAAAAAAATCTTAACTTTGTAACTATCTTGGGCCTTGGCCAATTCACAATGACGTTAACCTTAGAGGGATCTATTTTCAACTCACCTTCTCCAACAATATGACCCAAGTAAACTAAATAATTTTTCCCAAACTCACACTTTGACATCTTAAGATACAATTGTTCTTTTTTCAAGACATCAAGGAGTTTTCTTACATTCATGACATGTTCATCTTGAGATTTACTGAAATTAAGATGGCATCTAAGTAGACTATGAAAAACCCATCAAGAAATGCCCTCAATACATCTTTCATCACAAGCATGAATGTAGCAAGAGCATTACATAAACTAAATGGGATAACTAGCCATTCAAACAAACTCTGTATTGTTTTGAATGATGTCTTATAAATGTCTCCTTCAACTATTATAATTTGATGGTAGCCATTTCTTAAGTCCAACTTAGTAAAATACTTTGCATCTTTCAATTGATCAAGTAAATCATCTATTTTGGGTAGTGGGTAACGGTTCTTTACTGTAATTTTGTGTAATGCATAAAAGTCCACACACATGCGCCATGTTCCATCCTTCTTTGGCACCAAGACAATAGGTGAACCACATGGGGAGGAAGATGGTTTTATGATCCCTTTGTTCAACAACTCTTTAATTTTCTTCTTAATTTTTGTGCTTTCCATCACTAACATCTTGTACAAGCCAATGTTAGGAAGAGGATAATCTTGTTGCAAATATATCTCATGTTCGATTCCTCTCTTGGGAGGAAATCCCTTTGGTTCCTAAAACATCTCATCATATTGGTTAACTAAGTCAACCAATTCATATTTCAAATTTGAATCACAACCTTTAAAAGCTTCATTATGAACATCATTCGTGGGTTTGATCATTAGAAGCACAAAATTCTTGCTCAAATTCACTAGTCTTTTCATCTACCCTGCATTAACAAGCAAAAGATTTGTTTTCTTGCTATGAGCTCTCACAATATATTCTACTCCATCTTTGAATAAATGATATTTATTTTCATGTCTATGGAAGATAGATTTTCTGTCATAAAGGTACAGGTTGCCCAAAACTATGCCATAGATATCTAACAACACAACATCAAGCTCCACTTCATCTATGAAATTTGCATTAATGGTGAATTTAAGTTTACACTTATTCTTAACCTACAATTGTGCATTGCCACACACCCATCTAAGTGGATACAGTTTATGATGTGGAACAGTTTCCAAATTTAAACTTTTGACAATGTATTCAGAGATAATATTGGCTTGAGAGCCACTATCGAACATCATATCAATCTTGTTGTGTTTTGATATCACCCTTATGTGAAAAAGTTCTATTCTCCTCTTTTCATTTGGAGTTTCATTTTTTGAGTTTGAAGAAATAGTGCCAGCAATGGATTCTTTTCCTTTTAACCCCATGGCTGTGATTTTAGTCTCATTACCCGAATCAGATCCCAAATCCTGTTGAGTGCTTGTAGTTATCTTTTGTTTTCCCTTGTTGCTATTTCTCTTTGGTCTCATTTTAGGATGAATCTTCCAACAATGAGCTTCATCATGACCCTCTCTAGAACAATGTTTTCATGTAACTTTCTCTTGTTTTTTTTTATAGATGCATTTTTCTTTGCCTTCCCTTTGAAAGAATTTTCCTTTCCTTTACTCTTAAATGGACTTTTACTACCTTCTTCTAGAGTATTTTTCCCTCTTGCCTCAAGATGAGTGGCTTGCACACACACGTCATCTAGATTATTGGGATTAAACATTAAGATAGTATGCTTAAGGTAACTATGTAAACCCCCTATGTACTTGAGCAATGTGTCCTATGATTGCAAATCTACACCTAACATCAAAGACCTTTTTTCTAAATTCTTGGGTGTAATCTTGAACATTTTGACCTTTAAGCTATCTAAAGTTTTACCAATTCATGATGGCTTTCTACATATAAGCTAGAGGGTAGAATTCTCTTTTGATTGCAGTAATGAAGTCATTCCAGGAAATTGAGATATTACTGTGTTTTTTAATCTCCTCTTGAGTCTTTGATTCCCGCCATACCAGTGTTGCACCCTCCATTCTCAAGGAAGTTAATCGAATATTTATGTCATCCTCTTGAAGGTTTTTAATCCTATAATATACCCCTAATTGACGAATCCAATTATCAATATTCTCTTAATTCACTTCACCATTATACATGGGCATCTTAAATTTAACATCAAGTTTTAAAAAAGGTGATTTACCAATTCCTTTTGAAATATGATGATAAGTATGAGTAAGGGTTGTGTTAGTGAAAGAGGGTGAAGATTCTTGTGAAGAAGAAGATTAAGAAGATGGTGGAGAGGGTGGAGGTTTGTCTCCATTTCCATTACCTCCTCCTGAAGAGCCTTCTACTTTGGGAGGTTTGGAACTTTCCCCTTGCAACCTAGTATTCCTCTCTTCATAGAAGACCTTCACCATCTCTATCATGTCAAAGAATGCCTTTCTGAAGGTATTCTCATCTTCTATCATGTTTGTAGGTTATCCTTCATGAGACATGATCTCTGGAGTCTCAACTACAACTCAAGGCTGAACTGGTGTTGGAGATTGTGGCAACCTTGATCTAGTTCAACTTGACCCAATTTCAGGACTTCCAACCAGCTTTCCTTCACCTCTTTTGAGTTTTAACCTTGTAACCATGACATAAATTTGCAAACAATTAAATCCTTCTTTCACGAAGAAAACCTAGTGCTCTGATACCATATTTATCTGATTTAGAATATTAGATTTATTTGCTAAGATCCTCCTTAGATTATAAGCAAAATGATTTCATTGTGCTTAAGGATTCATGAATTTTTGCTAGTGAAATGAAGAGTTTTTATGTTAATTTTATGAGAAATTTAACATAAATAAGAAATTTAAAAATAGCATAAACATGTACAGAACATCATCAAAAACACATTACAACAAGCACATGATAAAGGAGTTCACCCCTCCTGGGCTATGTCTCCTTGGTCAAGCTTCCAATGGCTTGGGCCTCTCTATTATGGTCAAAGTTGTAAAAATATGTGTTGACAATGCTCAAATGCTTCTGAAGCCTGCTCCAATCAGTCCAGAATGTCCAAAAATGGCCATATAGCCTCCTTTTGCATCTAATTTGGTGGAAAACTGTAGAAGTTATGACTTCTCCTTATTATCCAAATATTCACTCCACAAATTGCACCAATTCCGGCATGATCCTACAAATTAGCCCCAAAAATGCGCTAACTCAGCGAAAAGTTCTTCGCATGGCAGGACATAATCTATCGGCATACTTTTTATCACAAATCGCAATCAGCAAGGAAAACAACTGGCTTTATAGTCTGTGAATGCGACGGGGGATGTGCGATTGTGATGTGGCGCACCCGACGGAAGTATTAACCACAACTGGTAGACATATCCCGTCTGGGATCCTTACACGGATTGCAATTTAGCAAAGTATCTACGGTCCATATATGCGAGACTTCTATTTTTCTGCGAAGTGCGATTATGATCTGCAATCCACCGCATCACAACTCCGGGGCCGATCCCTTAATGCCTTTTCACCTTCCTTATCGCATCGCACCTTGGCTATTATGGGGTCGAATTTTAACGCTGACTCGCCTGTGACATGTGATTTGTGATATGCGAGGGCCAATGGCGGCCTGCCACTTGGTGCCTCCCCATTCGCTGAAGGGCCTTGCCACATCATCCAATCCTGCCTTGTGTCCAAGTCAAACCTAAACTTTGACTTGCTCTAACTTCTTCATATGAGCTCGGATTGGAGTGTCATTCACACCGTTGGAATAAAAATGACAATCTCTTTGAGTTGAAGTTATGTTTATCAAGATTCTGACACTTTGATTTTTGAGCCAAATTTTTAACACCTGATTAGTTGAGACCAAAAAAACTTTGCTTTTGGTCAGCCCTTGGTGACTTGACTTAAAGGCCACGTAATATGAGAGAACCCCAACATGAACTTACGATATAAATTTCCAAGACCTAGAAATCCATGGAGCTATGTTGGAGTGGTTGGGGCTGACCAATCCTGAACGAATTATATCTTGGTTAGGTCCACATGCACACCCTACTCATCAATGATGTACCCCAGATATTGAACCTGGGTCATGCCAAAAGTTCATTTCTCCAAATTGGTACACAGATTGTGTTGTCGCGGGGTTTGAAGGACCTATCAAATATGGTGGAAGTGATCTTCCCAATTCTAGATGAAGATCAAGATGTCATCGAAATACACCACCATGAATGCATTGGTGAAGGGTCACAAGATGTCGTCCATTAATCTCATGAAGGTTGCAGGGAAATTAGTCATCCTGAAAGGCATGACCAACCATTCCAAAAGGCCCTCCTTGGATTTGAAGGCAATCTTCCACACATCGGAGGGTTCGATAGGCACCTGGTGATAACCGAACTTCAAGTTAATCTTGCTGAAATATTCCCCCCCTTGAGCTGGTCCCGAAGGTCATCAATTTGTGGGATTAGGTACCTATTCCAGATAGTGATCTTGTTTATCACCTGATAGTGAATACAGAGTCTCTAGGTCCCATCCTTGTTCTGTACCAATAGAATTAGGCTCCCATTGGGTGATGAGCTTGGCCTGATGTGCCCTTTCTACAACAAATCTTGAATATGCCTCTTGATCTCATCATTCTCTAGAACAAAGCATTAATAGATTAGTCCATTGGGTAGCTGTGTGCCTAGGGTCAGATCGATGGAGTGCTTGCTCTGATAGTGCATAGGTACCCCTGTAGGTGAGGCGAAAATGTCCTTATACTCCTCCATGACCTTGTCCATTTGCTACTACTATGCAGAAAAGACCTGTCTAGAAGCTGTGGCCATGACCTTCTTCTTCCCCTAAGGGAAAATCATAAGGAAGAAAAATTCCTGGTCTAGGAAATGATCTTACTGCATTTCTTTGTAGTGATCAAAGAGATGGCAGTAGACGAGGCTACCTTCGATATCATGAACAAATTATTTCCAAAATTAATAATCACAGAGCGAGGTATAGACTCATATACAGTATGTCGTTTCCATAAGTATGGTTTTCCTAATAATACATCACAAACTTCAAGAGGACCAACATCACACAGTACCTCATTTGTGAACGACTTGATGCTATAGGGAAGGTGTCACTGCTAGCTGACGTAGAGATCTCGACCTTGGTAAAGCCACCCAATGGTGTACAACTACGGATGCGTTGTCATCGGTAGGCCCAACCACTTCACGACCTCTACTAAAATGAGGTTATTTTGACTCCCACCATCGACAATGAACTGCAACAAAGAACCTCTCACCCACATCTGTGAGTGGAAGAGGTGTTCCCCCTCCTCTGGATCTTGGGGCTCATTCTTTTGGATTTTGGTGGTGGCCACAGTTGCACTAGGATCCATGTCAATGATCTAATTCCCTTTGTCATTCCACTTCTCAGGTTCTGAATCAGAGTTAGGACATGCGTCTTATTTAGAAGCCTTCAACTTGGCCACTAGTGACTGCTTGACCCGACACTCACTTGTGTTGTGAGTGGAGCTCTTATGGAACTCACACCATTTTCTCGTGTACTTCTTTGTCTTCATGGTGTTTTTCTTTGCTTGCGACTTCAACGGGTTTTCCTGGGCCACCCTGCCTTGGCTTTAGCCTTTTATCTGTGGTTTGGGGGCACCTTTTCCTTGCTTCGGATTCGCATATCTAAAATCTCGATTATTCTATTTAAACTTCTACTCAATCTTGATAGTGTATCGGTATGTCATACCGAGCGAGGAGATGTCTAAGAACTCCATCTCATATTTGATTTACTTGTGTAGACAACCATGGTACTTGAGTACCAAATTCTGCTAAGAATCCTTGATATCGAACTTAGTGCGGAGGGTATGGAAAATATTTGTGAACTCCTACACATCTTGGTCCCTTCCCTACCGTAGTGAGGTCCACTTTATGTATTTATCTTCATAGCTCCTGACATGGTAACACTGTTCCTTGATGGTATCTCAGAAAGAATCCCAAGAGGGTGCGGATGAAAACCGTGAGGATTCCCTCTCGTCCTTTTGTTCAAAATAGGTTTCCCACTAATCCTTGATGTGTGGGGCGGCTTTGAGAAGTGCAAAATTAATCTTTTCCCGATTGGAAAAGTCATGAACTCAAAAATATCCTTCCAACAGATTCAACCATTTATCTACATTGTTTGCATCTATTTGGCCCTTAGATATGGGAATATTTTGTTTAACTTGTACCTTAAAAGGAGTGGCGCCTCCAAAGTGGCTGCTAGATGAAGATGTGTTGCATGTGGGTAGTCTTCGAAGGATCTCGACAAAGTTATCCATAATCTCATTCCTTTGTCACTCGAGGGCTTCCTCAAGCAATATTTTGAAAGGATCTCATGCCCCCTTGTCTTTCTTTTCTTTTGCCATGGGAGGTCGTTGGGGTTTGCAAGGCTGGTCTTGTAAAGGTTCAACCAGATCGAGCCCTAACTCCTTATACCCTGACCTCATTAGGGACATGCAAAGAAAAATAGAGAAAGAGTAGACTGCTCTAATACCATTGATCTGAATTTAAAAGGAATGCAATAAATTATAGATATAACCATAAATATCAAAATGCAACAGAAATAAAACTTCATTTCATTAATGTCATAATACTGAAATATGCTTACAAACGTAAGGGAAATAAACTAGCTCGGGCAAAGGTAGCTTATCTCTGAGAAGAGATGTGGCAGCTACATGCCTCTAAACTATGTTATAATGAGGATCTAAGGCCTATTTATTATTGAGAAACAATGGAAAACCTTAAACATCCAAAAAACTAACCCTACGAGATGAAACGCCAAAATTATGGGCCCAGTTTGGGTACATCAATTTCTTGGGGTCATAACTTTGGAACACAATCTTTGTTTGGCTATCATAATACCTTGTTTCAAAGATCTTGAAGAGGAGGCCGAAAAGAAAGAGGCTAGCTTGTTAGGGACTTTTTCAGTCTCTCTGGTTTCCCTAAAAGTGTCGGTTAGGGCCTTAAAACAACTCCGGAAGCTCAGGACCCGAAAAACTGCCAAAAATAGTAAACTATGCTACAATTAAGGAAATTGAAAAGCTGAAAGAGACAGTGTTAGGGGTCCAAGTGGAATAGGAGGGTGGCCACCAATATCCACCTGGATCAATATGCTTCTTGATTTCCAACCAAGCCACCTTTGCCTCCAAGTAAATCTGCTTAAATACTTTTCTATTCCTTTCCTTCCATATGTCCCACATGAAAAAGCTTGATTCAAAAGTCCATGGTATATTTAAAATATATTATCGAAGATGCTCATTCATCAAGATTTTATAGTATCAACTAGACTCTTCAAATTTCGAATGAGAAGCTAAAAAGTCCTAATAAATTATCCCAAAGGAAGCTTGCAAATTGACATCGATTTAGAAGGTGCTCCATTGTCTCCTCATTATTCTAGAAAAGAGAAAATAAAAAAGGGCCCAAAAAACTTTCCTTCTAATAAGGTCCCATGTGAGGACCCTATGATGGCTTAAAAACCAAAGGAAATGGGCCACTTTGGGCCAAAGCTTTCTATTATGATCCTCATCCAAACTAGCTCTCTATTAATATTCTAATGACATATAAGAATAGAATCGCCTTCCTTAATAGTGAACATCCCCTTAATCTAATGACCCCATCTGAGTTCATCTACATCTCTAGAGACAAATATCTTTTGTTGGTTCAATTCATTAGCTAGATTAGGCCACGAATAAAGAGAAGGATGAGGAGCCCAATCATCTAAATATTCCCATTCCCTCTAACGTAATAACCCATGAGATGACTTCAAAAAATCAGGTATTGTGAGACATTTTTTCCTCTCTTAGCTCCTTCCGATCACCCAATCTAGGCATTTGTTGCCTAACATCTCTCAAGGACAAAGCATTATTATCATCATAGAATTCCAAAAAAGCATGTTGTTGAATCAAAGTCTTATTATCCAAGGCCAAATTACATATGGATGATCCAATGACATAATCCATTGCCTATAGTTTCTCCACTGGGGAGGAACAGTGCTTGTGTCTGATCTCAAATTTGTTTCCATAGCTCCAAGACCCCTTGCAACCACTACCACCAAAGTTTGTCCCCTGGGACATTATTTAAAATTTCTAGATCTCTCAACCTAAGACCCCTTGCTATCTTAGGAAGGCACACTTTATCCAAGCCACAAGATACCACTTCTTCTCCTTTTTTCTCTGTGCCACAAGAAGTCTCTAAATATAGAAGAAATGGAATTGACAACAAATTTAGCTATAGCTAGAGCAGAGAGTTGATAAATTAGTATAGCTTGAAACACCAATTTAAGAAGGACAAGGTGTCTTGGTAATTTAAGCAAACAAAATTCCCAACTAGATAACTTATGGAAAATATTCTAAATGAGATCTTGCCAACTTGTGAAGCACAAGGAGTTTAAAATCAAAGGAGATCCTAAGCATTTAGCCATAATATTTCCAATATTAAAATCCATAAGACAACCTAAGGGGCATTGGATAGGCAAGTTGGTGTTAGAGATAAATATATTATATTTGTCTCCATTAATAAACATTCCAGATGCATCCATGAAGGAATTCAATATAGAATTTAAGGAATTAGCTTCCTGGATTGAAGGCAGGGAAAACAACATAATATCATCCATAAATTGTTCATGGGTGATAGACATATTATTACCAAATAAACAGATCCCATGAAGAGTGGATGATGTCTATCATCTTTGAGGAGTCCCCTCATTCCCTCCATTTCTATAATAAAAAGAAAAGGTAAAATATGATCTCCTTGACGAATCCCCCAATATGGATTAAAAGGGTAAGTTGGGGACACATTCAAAAGGATGTAATAAAAGGGGGAGTAAATTAAAGAATGGATCCAAGAAACCCAAGGGATAGAAAATCCAAATGCATGAAGAACAGATAAAAGATATTTCCAATTTAGCCTATCATAAGCCTTAGAAAGGTCAAGCTTAATCAACATAGTATCTCGCTTCAAATTTTCAAGGAATGAATTGCATTAATCTCGTCAAGAACTTTTCTACCTTCCACAAAACCAGACTACTCTAGAGATATGTTTTTGTTGAGGGGTTTTAGGCAGTTCATGGTCATAAAGGAAATAATTTTGTAAATAAAATTGCAAAGGGCTATAGGTCTAAAACCACCAGGGTCCTTTGATTGCCCCACCTTTGGCACTAATGTAATAAAAGTGACATTGACAGTGGAACAAACCTTATGCATACAATGAGATTCTTCAACCACCTCATGAACTTCTTTTCCAATAAAGGGCCAACAGGCTTGAAATAAACCAATAGTAAAACCATCAAGACTAGGAGCCTTGTTCTTGGGAATTTTCATTACCACTTCCTCCACTTCAACAAATGAAATACTCCTCATTAAGGCTTCATTTTATTCTGGGAGTAATTTGGGATATGATCCATGATTCGACATATAGTTGAAGCTTTGTTGGAGAGGGATATGTGAGAAGTATTTTGTAAAATGAGACAAATTCATGTTCAATTTCCTCATGTTGAACCAACCTTTTCCCATTCCTATAAGAAAGGGAGAAAATCATGTTTTAATGCCTATTCTTAATCATTTCCTTGTGAAACAAATTGGTAAGTATTTCATTTTCCTTCAACCATTGCACGCAATATTTCTGCCTCGATAATATTTTCTCCTTATTTCTACTACGTTCCAATTGATTTATTAGGCTCACTTCATATTGAACCAACTCATTTGTTCATCCATTAAGAATAATTTATTTTTGAATGTGTTTCATTTTTCCTTCCAGTATAAGCTTCTCCTCAATAATGTTCCCAAAGTATTTTCAATTCTAGTACATTTATTTATTTGTATCTCCTCCACCAACTTTTAGCTTTGTCAAAAAAACTAGGATCCTTTAACCAAAAGTTTTCAAATCTAAAGGGTCAATTTCTTGGAGCAAACTTTATATTAAGTTCCAGTTGGATAGGCCAATGTTCTGAGCCTGGAATTAGGAGAATGGAGGTCTCAGAATAAATATCTTTTCCCATAAATTCTTTAAGGGACAAAAAGTGATCCAAACACCATGTAATCTGATGACTCCCTCCCAATCTATTATTCCAAGTGAATACCCCATTATTGGTTGCTAGATCCACTATTTTCAAACCTTGAATCAAATCCATAAATTGTTCTACTTCTGCTTCTACCTGCCTGATACCCCTTTTTTTTCTTCCAATGAAGTCATTAAATTGAAATCTCCTCCCACCACACACATCTCATCATGAGTATCACGAATCATCTAGAGGTTATCCAAAAACATTGATTTGTCTCCTGGTATATGAGTTCCATAAACAACTGTTATACAACCCATCTCTTTCGATCCCAAATAATGGAATCTTGCCAAAATAATACGAGGAAAAGAAATCTAGTCATGAAAGGAGATCTCCTCAATATTCCATAGAATGGACACACCTCTAACAGTGCTTATTGCATCTAAGGCTATTGAATCACACGCCTTCCAGCATCACTATGCAATTATCCTGACCATTTCGCTAGAAATCTTTATTTCATGAAGGATGAATACTAAGGGTATTTCTTTTCTTATCAAATATATAATATACATTTGCCTACCCTTCCTATTTAGGCCATATATATTCCAGGAGACTATCTTCATGGTAAGAAATGTTTATTGGAGGAAAACACCTCCAACAATGTTGTTACCTTACCCAAATTTAACAAATCCTCTCCAATTGTCTAGATTGATACAAGAGTTCATCTTATTCTTCTTTTCTTAAAAAACTATGCATTGTCCCTTTAGCCTTCCCCCCTCTTGTTTGAACCCCCAACCCTCTATTTACAAATCTCATGTCCCTATCACTTGATTCTTTCTAATGTTTCAGGTGAAATTAGGTATTTTGGAAATTAATTACATGTTACTCAGGGATGGTAGAAGGATACTTGCTCCTCCATTATTTCAATAATCCAACCAACATTTCTTCATCCTAGCTCAAAGACTTAGGTTCCTCTTTCACATCTGGTTCAACCATCTCTCATTCTGGATTAACTTCTACAACCATGATATCTAAGGGTCCTTCAAAAGCCTTTCACTTCATAATTTAGAGATTCTAATACGTATTGAACTGTTCGTCCAGGATCAAAATATCACTAGGAAATGTAACATTCTCAACAGAATTCAATAAGAATTCAAAGTGATTTTCACCATGAGTTGGAGGAATCAAATTTGATGTATGTATTGTACCTTGCGCATATCTAGGCTTCCTTATTCTTTTTATTATCAGTTGAAACCATCAAATGAATCCCTCTAGTTGACAACATGTTTCTCTACTTGTAAAAGAGGACAATATCTAAATAAGTGCCCATATTCACAGCATCGTTGATATAAAAATAATACATTCTCATAGTATAAAGGTTGATTCCAAGTTTCATCATGAAAAGACAACTCAATAGATTCAGGGAGCGGTTGGGGTATATTCATACATACACAAATCTTGGCATAAGAAGTGTATTGGCGTCCCCTGGTAACTTCCAATACAAAAGAACATATAGCATTATCAATCCCTTCCAATATCTGTGGTTCCCTGAATTCTTCATGAAGCCCAAATAATCTTACCCAGACCAGGGCTACCAAAAATTGTTCCTTCTTCAAATTGTAGCACTCCTCCTAGTAGTTGATGTAGAGATTCACATTGTTAAAGAAATAAGGTATGTTATCAAGCACCCTGGTTTTATCTTCAAGACTAGAGAAAATGATTGTAAAAGATTCCTTAGCTCCAAACTTCATATTGATCTAACCTTGAATCCACATAACCAAATCCATTTCCATGGGCCAAATCCCAACAAATTTCCAAATGAGAGCATGATCCTTCATGAACTAAATATGACCATCTACTGTATCACATCAAATCTCATGTTTGGGATTAATTATTGCCCACAGAAAACATATGCTCTCCCAAGAACTTCCTTATGGTTGAATACTTTGAGGCCAACTAGCTTTGAGATGATTATCACCAACAATTACTTGTTTGAAGGAGGGACTCGCACCCCTCCCCACGAGAGGGACCATGAAAAATTAGTACCCAATAAACAATAATGATAAATATGATTCAAAAAAGAAACAGAAGATAAATATTATTGTAAAATCATGGTTTGTGGAGACAACTTTAGAGATCAAACCCTAACCCTAGCAAACCTCTCCAATATTTTGTTGGCATTATGTTTCTGGTATGGCTATATGTTACAGATGTTGTACTTGATGGCAACTCCCGTGGCAAGGCTCTCAATATGTTAAAAATTAAGAAGTACGCAGGAAATCAGTTCAGAAGGTGCGTACCCGCAGGTACACCATGCAGGGACCGCGTCCAGATACGCAGGCAAGCCATTCATGAGGTGCGTACCCCCAGTGCACACATTTCAAGGCAGAGGAAAGCACACGTGGGGGTTTCTTATGTTTTACTCTTGGTATTTAGCCGACGGTATTTGTGTTATTACGTTTTTGGCTCGTGGTATTGTTCCATGATTTTAGGAGGAGCTTGCCTATATAAAGCAAAGGAGATCACTTGGCTAAGGCATCTTTTGCAATTGAATATCTTTAGATCTGAAATATTGGGTTATGGTCTTAAAAGCTTGATCTATATGAAAAGGAAGTTGAAGGCGAATCTGTGAAGGGTGATCTCTCGAGCGTATGATCAGATCTGAGCAACTGTGCCACTCTGGTGGACTTCCTATTCAGCCCTAATCAGAAGGTCGCAGGTGTTTAACAGAAGAGCTACGTGGGTACGCAGTGTAGAAACAGGAGATCTGCATGGGTACGCAGTGCAGAAACAGGAGATCTGCATGGGTACGCAAAGCAGATACAGGAGACCTGCGTCGGTACGCAGAGCAGAAGAAGGAGAGCTGCGTGGGTACGCAAAGCGACTAAGGTTCAGGTGCGTCCGCATAGTAAAAGTACGCGGCACGATAATGTCTCTGGGTGCGTACCTGCAGTAATAGTACGCAACGCGGTTCAAGGAACAGTGCGTCGGCACACAGTGCGGCAGAAGGATCTCTGCGGGTATACGCAGGAAAGCAGAAGGTGAACTGCGTAGCGACGCAGGCCACAGAAGGGAAAACTGCATCTCTGTCTTAAAATGTTCTGTTGATTGAATTTCTCTGTTGACAAGGTGTCCTGGGTTAGTTCTGTTCTGATAACTGTAGTAGACTGTAACTTTTATGTACTTGATGATCATTTGATGCTTTATGAAAAGAAGCAGGGGGTTGTAGCTCCCTTCCAGGAGAGACTGGAAAACGAGAGAGAGAGAGTTGTAGCTCTCTGCAGGTTGCAGCCTGCGTACTGGTAAAGGACTGCACCAGTACAAAACCATTGTAAAAGAAGTTTCTAATTTGAAAGAAGATAGAGACATATTGCAGCAGGTGGTTTTCACCCACATTGGGTTTCCACCTTACATCTTGTGTTCTTTGGTGTGACTATCTGTTTTTCTTTGTTCATGCTCATTATTTTATGGTACTGACATGCAAAAATAATTCAAAGAACAAGTAAGGAAGATTTATTAAAAGATTAAGATAATATTGATTCACCCCCCCTCTCAGTATTATTTTCAACAATTGGTATCAGAGCAGGTCCTTCAGAGAAGCTTGATCGCTTGAAGGTAGATCTTCATCATGAGCAACTACGAGAGAGAAGCATCAATCAGGCCACCGGTTTTTGATGGGACAAACTCCAATTATTGGAAGGTAAGAGTTACTGCCTATCTTCAATCTCTTGGTACAGAAGTTTGGGACATCGTAGAGACAGGCTATGCTTTTCCTTCAGCTACTCCTACAGATGCAGCCGAGAAAAAGAAGTATGAAACAAATGCGAAAGCAGTCAGTACTCTATTAGGATGTATATCTCAATCAGAATTCATGAAGGTAATGCACTATAAATCCGCAAAAGAGATATGGGACAAAATTGTCACGAGCTATCAAGGAGACGAACAGGTAAAACATGCTAAACTTCAAACTCTCAGAATTCAGTATGAGACTCTCAAAATGTATAATGATGAAATTGTGGCTAACTATTTTCTTCGGGTAGATGAGGTTGTTAATTGTATGAAGAATTTGGGTGAAGAAATACAAGAAGCTATTGTGGTTGAAAAGGTCCTAAGATCATTGTCCCCCAAGTTTGAATCTAAAGTATCTGCAATAGAAGAAAAGGAAAATCTTCGAATTCTTACTATGTCTCAGCTACATGGAATTCTAACTGCTTATGAAATGAGAAAGGGAGGTCCATCAGACAGAAGAGAAGCTGCTTTCAAAGCATCAGGCAAAGGAGATTATTATAAAGCAAGCCACGTCCCGGAAGAAGAGGAAGAAGAATCAAATTTTGTCAGAAATCTTCAAAGGGGTTCTGGAAGGTTTAGAGGTAAGTTGCCTTTTAAATGCTTTGCTTGTGGAAGAGTGGGTCATTATGCTGCAAAATGTCCTTATAAGGATAAAGGAAAGGAACCTGCTAGATGGAACAAGAAACAGAACGCAAATAAGAAAAGCTACTACACTCATGAAGATAGTGATGGTCTATCAAACAGTGATGAAGATGAACAAGGTAATGAATATAAGTTGTTAATGGCATTTGAAGATGATGATTATATGGATGCTATAGATGTGGATAAATTTTATGATGAAATTACTAGACTCAAGAGATGTATAGAAGAAAAGAACATGATCATTGATACTCTACAATTTCAAATTGATGAAAAGGAAAAACATCTTGAAAAATTAGAAGGTGAAATTGTTGGTCTTAGAAAAGAGATTGAGAAAACAAAAGCTATTAATCTCAAGTTTGTCAAAGGATCTGAAACTTTGGATGAGATTATCAATGTGCAGCGGTCTCCACTAAACAAGACAGGTCTGGGCTATAATGGAGAAACTTCTCAAGCATCCAACTCAAAAAGTTATCTTGATGCAGCAAGAAGAAATGAGCAAAAGAACAATGAAGATCATCAGGTAAAGCAGGGACGAATTACAAATAGAAACTATCAGGGGCAATCCATCTTAAGGGTGAAAAGAAGCTACAACCAACCACAGGTAAAATCTTCTCAATTTGGTTCAAGAATAGATGAAAATAGAAATTACAATCAGTTGGCTGGTAGATTCGATAACCGCAGAAGTTTCTTCAATGGACAATGCTTTTCTTGCCATAACTTTGGTCACAAAGCAGCTCAATGTGTTGCATATAAAACGATCATGACTAGGGAAGCTCAAAAACAAAGAAGTATGACAGGGATTACAAAAAGGACCTATAACAACTTTTCGGTTCTTGAAAATGAAGTTGAATGTTCTATTTGCAATAACTTTGGTCATGAAGACTCTGAATGCAGGAGCAGGTTTCAGCAGAAAAAGGAACAAGCCTCAAGCACCAAAACATGGAGAATAAAGGAACCTCAAACAGAAAGATGTGGGATAGCATTTTATGCAGAGGGACATGAAAATCTATGGTACATTGACAGTGGATGTTCAAAGCATATGACAGGTGATAAAGAAAAACTTGAGTCTTATTCTGCTCTAGAAAAGGGAAAGAAAGTCTCTTTTGGAAATGATACTCCTGCAACTATAAAAGGAAAGGGCATTGCTCAGTTAAAAGAAAAGGTCAAGGTTGGAAATGTTTTGTATGTTGATGGATTGAAGCATAATCTTCTAAGTGTCAGCCAGATGTGTGATCAAAGAACCGAGGTTATATTCAGATCAAATGGATGTCTTGTTCGTGATCTTGATACAGGTAAAACAGTGATCAAAGGCAAAAGAACTCCAAATAATCTGTACATATTTGAAGAAGGACAACAACAATGCTATCTGAGCAAGGATGATGAGCACTGGTTATGGCATCGGAGGTTGGGGCATCTAAGCTTTTCACAAATAAGGAAAGCATGCAAATATCAGGCAGTTCGCGATCTTCCAGATATCAAAATTCCTGACAACACCATATGCAAATTATGTCAGTTTGGAAAACAAACCAGAAGTAACTTTCCAGAGAAGGAAGGATCAGCTAGCATGCCTCTTGAGCTAGTACATACAGATACATGCGGTCCATTCAGGAAAAGAACACCTAGAGGAGAAGAATACTTGATATTATTCATTGATGATTTCTCCAGGTTTGTCTGGCTAGGACTTATGAAGCACAAAGATGAAGCATTCGAAAAATTCAAATCCTTCAAAGCCTTGGTTGAAAATGAATCAGGTCACAAAATTAAGTGCCTCAGATCCGACAGAGGTGGGGAGTTTACCTCAAATGAATTTTTCGATTTCTGTGAAGAACATGGGTTAAGAAGAGAATTATCTACAGCTAGAACTCCTCAGCAAAATGGAGTTGTGGAAAGAATGAACAGAACAGTCCAACAAATGGCTCGTGCTATGCTTGATGAATCAGGAACTCCCGCAACTTTCTGGGGTGAAGCTGCACATGCTGCAGTTGTTATTCTCAACAAAACAAATGTCCGGGTGAACAGCACTCAAACTCCTCATGAGCTCTGGAGTGGTAAGACTCCTTCGGTAAAGCACTTCAAAATCTTTGGGAGCAAATGCTATATCAAGAATACTGATGAGCAGCTTGGAAAACTTGAACCTAGAGCTGATGAAGCCATTCTTCTTGGTTACTCTCCACATAGCAAAGCATACAAATGCTACAATAAAAGACTTGGCAGAATTGTTGACAGCATTGATGTAGTGGTTGATGAGAAGGGATACATTCCTAGGCAAGTACATCATGAAGACATCGAAGAAGATGAAGGCTACCCTCAAAGACAGAATGATGAAGAAGAAGAACCTCAAGAAGAACCAGAGGAGCAAACAAGAATAGAAGAGAAGACCCCATCCAGATATGTTCATAAGAATCATCCAAAATCTCAGATTGTGGGGCAGAAAGAAGCAGGTGTACAAACAAGAAGAACAGTTGCAGAAGCCTCAAGCTATTTGGCATTACTCTCCTCCATTGAACCACAAAATGTGAAAGAGGCATGCAAAGATGAATGTTGGGTGAAAGCAATGGATGAAGAACTTGAGCAAATCGAAAAGAACAACACTTGGGAGCTGGTTCCTAGACCAAAGGATAAGAATGTTATCGGAACAAAATGGGTCTTCAAAAACAAATTGAATGAAAATGGAGAAGTAATTAGAAACAAGGCCAGACTTGTTTGTAAAGGGTATGCGCAGCAAGAAGGAATAGACTTTGAAGAAACCTTTGCTCCTGTTGCAAGACTTGAGGCCATCCGAATGTTCCTTGCTCTCTCAAGTTTTCAAAACTTCAAAGTATTTCAAATGGACGTGAAATCAGCTTTTCTAAATGGAGACTTGGAAGAAGAAGTATACATTGAGCAGCCAGATGGGTTCATTCTTGGAAATGATCCAAATCTTGTATGCAGATTGAAAAAGGCTCTCTATGGTCTCAAACAAGCTCCAAGGGCTTGGTACTATCGTTTGGACAAATATCTTCATCAACAAGGTTTTTCAAAAGGATCAGCAGATAGCAATCTTTATATAAAAGTTGAAAATGACAAATTGCTAATACTTGTTGTGTATGTAGATGACATTATTTTTGGCAGCAATGAAGAAGCTATGAGTCAAAGCTTTGCCTTGGTTATGCAAAAAGAATTTGAAATGTCCTTGCTGGGAGAACTAACATATTTCCTTGGTTTGCAAATCCAACAAAAGGAAGGAGGAATCTTTTTATCTCAAACCAAGTATCTCAAACAGATTTTGAAGAAATATGGCATGGAAGATGCAAAACCAGTATGTACACCCATGGTCACAAGATGTAACCTAAGTGCAAATGATGAATCTGCAGCAGTACATCAACCAACGTACAGATCTATGATTGGAAGTTTACTTTATTTGACAGGTACCCGACCAGACATCATGCATGCAGTTGGAATAGTTGGAAGATTTCAGGCAAACCCGAAGGAGACTCATCTTCAGGCAGTGAAGAGAATTTTCAAATACCTTCAAGGGACTCAAAATTATGGCTTATGGTATCCCAGAGATACAGATCTCACACTTCATGCTTATACAGATGCAGATTGGGCCGGAAGCGTGGATGATAGGAAGAGCACAAGTGGCAGTGCGTTCTTTATGGTTCCAGACTGGTATCTTGGTTCAGCAAGAAACAAAGTTCGATTTCCTTGTCTACAGCTGAAGCGGAATATGTTGCTGCTGCATCTTCTTGCACCCAACTCCTTTGGATGATGCAAACTTTGCAGGATTTTCAAATCATTTGTACACCACCAATCCCCATCTTATGTGATAACACAAGTGCAATCAGCATCTCAAAGAATCCTGTTATGCATTCAAAAACCAAGCACATACCAATCAAGTATCATTTTCTTCGGGAACAAGTGCTTGAACAGAAGGTCAAGTTGGAGTATGTTCCTTCTAAGGAACAAGTTGCTGATATTCTCACCAAACCATTGCCCAGGGACACTTTTGAATACCTCAGGAAAAAGCTGGGGGTTGTCGATGCATCATCTTATTGTTGAACCTCTTCTGATTGACGGTACAGGTTCAGGGGGAGCATATAATGCATTGTTGGCATTATGGAGGATGTGCAGAAGGAGATCTTGGAAGTAGCTGCAATATGTCTCTATCTCTTTCATGGTGGATTATGGTTCTTTGTTGCAGATCTGGTTCATATTCAGGGGGAGCATGATCTTAGGGGGAGCATACCCCTTTGCCCTTGATGTCAAAGGGGGAGAATGAAGCTGAAGTTTGTGAGGTTGCCATCAAGTCCAAAGGGGGAGATTGTTGGCATTATGTTTCTGGTATGGCTACATGTTACAGATGTTGTACTTGATGGCAACTCCTGTGGCAAGGCTCTCAATATGTTGAAAATTAAGAAGTACGCAGGAAATCAGTTCAGAAGGTGCGTACCCGCAGGTACACCATGCAGGGACCGCGTCCAGATACGCAGGCAAGCCGTTCATGAGGTGCGTACCCCCAGTGCACACATTTCAAGGCAGAGAAAAGCACACGTGGGGGTTTCTTATGTTTTACTCTTGGTATTTAGCCGATGGTATTTGTGTTATTACGGTTTTGGCTCGTGGTATTGTTCCATGATTTTAGGAGGAGCTTGCCTATATAAAGCAAAGGAGATCACTTGGCTAAGGCATCTTTTGCAATTGAATATCTTTAGATCTGAAATATTGGGTTATGGTCTTAAAATCTTGATCTATATGAAAAGGAAGTTGAAGGCGAATCTGTGAAGGGTGATCTCTCGAGCGCATGATCAAATCTGAGCAACTGTGCCACTCTGGTGGACTGCCTATTCAGCCCTAATCAGAAGGTCGCAGGTGTTTAACAGAAGAGCTATGTGGGTACGCAGTGCAGAAACAGGAGATCTGCGTGGGTACGCAGTGCAGAAACAGGAGATCTGCGTGGGTACGTAGAGCAGAAACAGGAGACCTGCGTCGGTACGCAGAGCAGAAGAAGGAGAGCTGCGTGGGTACGCAGAGCGACTAAGGTTCAGGTGCATCCGCATAGTAAAAGTACGCGGCGCGATAATGTCTCTGGGTGCGTACCTGCAGTAATAGTATGCAGCGCGGTTCAAGGAACAGTGTGTCGGCACGCAGTGTAGCAGAAGGATCTCTGCGGGTATACGCAGGAAAGCAGAAGGTGAACTGTGTAGCGATGCAGGCCACAGAAGGGAAAACTGCGTCTCTGTCTTAAAATGTTCTGTTGATTGAATTTCTCTATTGACAAGGTGTCCTGGGTTAGTTATGTTCTGATAACTGTAGTAGACTGTAACTTTTATGTACTTGATGATCATTTGATGCTTTATGAAAAGAAGCAGGGGGTTGTAGCTCCCTTCCAAGAGAGACTGGAAAACGAGAGAGAGAGAGTTGTAGCTCTCTGCAGGTTGCAGCCTGCGTACTGGTAAAGGACTGCACCAGTACAAAACCATTGTAAAAGAAGTTTCTAATTTGAAAGAAGATAGAGACATATTGCAGCAGGTGGTTTTCACCCACATTGGGTTTCCACCTTACATCTTGTGTTCTTTGGTGTGACTATCTGTTTTTCTTTGTTCTTGCTCATTATTTTATGGTACTGACATGCAAAAATAATTCAAAGAACAAGTAAGGAAGATTTATTAAAAGATTAAGATAATACTGATTCACCCCCCCTCTCAGTATTATTTTCAACATATTTTGTATTTTTATTATAATTTAAGTTTCAAGGATTTATATTATTGACATTTGAATTTAAATTTTTTATCTCAATAATAATAATTTTTATTTTAGTTTTAAAATTTTATATTATTAATATTTAAATTTAAATATTTATATCTCTATTATAATTTAAGTTTTAAGTTAATATTCGTTAATGTTTGAATTTTAAAACTTTATATGAATTCCCCAATGGGGGTTGTTCAAATGTGTAACTAGGTTTAGTATTCATAATGTCTAGTATAATCATGATTTTATGTATCTGACCTAAAGAGAAAAAGAATTATCATTATTAATTTTGTAACATGGTTTTCATGCTCAAGGTTATTTTATTTTATTTATAGGTCAAGCACCCATTGAGTGCTTCTAAGTTTTTTCATTAAGTCAAAGTAAGACCCCATTAGGAATATTGTATTATGTAAGAGAAATTTATTTGAGTCATAAAAGACCCTCCAAGACAAGTCAACCTTGCTACCACAAGTCGGCCCCATCAAGGTCCATTTGACCACCTTATGAAACCTATAAATAAGAAGAACTTGACCTCACTTTAGAAATATATAATCAAGTTTGAATTACCAAGAGAAGAAGACCTAGAACCAATGAAGCAAGGAAAATTTTAAGGATGGAAAATTTTCTTGAAGTTTAAAACATTGGCGAATCTCGCTAATCCCTAATATGCAAATTATAAATGTTTATTGATATATTTGTAAAATTATTAAAATTTATAGTTATTTTTTATATAGTCTCTATATAATGTTGGCGAATTTTAAGGTAAAATAATTTTATATTCTAAAATTTGGGCGAATCGTCTTTTATAAAATTGGAAATTGGCGAATCTTTTTTTTGGAAAAATCATGGAAAATTAGCCCACTGGGCGAACATTAGCCCCTAAAATTTTCCATGCAATGAAGAAAGGGAAGAAACTAAGAAGGAAGAGTGCAGAATTTTAGAGACTATTTTTGGGCCATCTCCATCTCACATGTGCGAGAAAATTAGGGCAAATGTTGCAGCAGCAAGACCAAAAATTATAGTCATCTTGGAGACCAAAATCAAGCATAAAAAGAGTCAATATTGTAGGTTGGGTGATCAAGGAAGGAAGATAGGACCAAGCAAAGTAAAAAGGAGGTTAGATTCACTGTTGTTTCTTGTCTTTTTGATCTTCATTGTTTGGTAGATGTTTGATGATAAGAACATAATAATAATAAAGTGAAAGAAGAATCTAATAACAATTACTTCAAGTTAAGTAAAAGACCATCACAAGAAGTTATGAAAGTAAGATAAATCACTTAATCTAGATACGCCTAGATTTCTCAACAGGGGTGGTATTAGGCTTACAATGGAGGCATCGGAGGGAGTGCCTAATGAACACTTTGTAACATCATCTACCCAAACTTACCCAAGTTAACCAGTCCGCTAGGGTAAACATGTGACAAGAGGCTACTACAATCTAATTCAACTCCCCATGTACAGTTAAGGAAGTGGAACCAACATAACACAACCATTTTGACCTTTTGCACATGTCACAAAACCTACAAAAGTCAATTAACCCTTCCAAGTGATCAATCCCTGAGACAAGTTGAAACTTCACTGCCCTAAAGCTTTAGTCAGTCCTATGACATGGGCATGCATTTGACTGGGCCCCTCTAGTTTCTCTCATAGCATCGACATGCAAGAGACTGGGGTCATTTTTAGCTAGTTCTAAGCCTGCGACCCCAAATTTTGTGCCACCTTTTCAGGGTCAGGACTCTAGCCACTTCCCAGAACTCCATGAAACCATCAGGAATGAAAATAAATATCGAGACAACGAAGCAAATGAAAATACTTGAAAAAATACTTAACTAGACCCCTACTAGCCATGACATGCATTTTGTCAATCATGTCACAAATATGCAATCTATAGGTCATAACAACATATCTGAGGATAGGGGTTTGATAGTTATCTGAGAATCACTAAGAAGTATTGATGCCTTATCACATTAGTTGCGTTATCATCTATTTTTTTTTTCTCGGTAAAAGCTAGCTAGTCTATTGTATTATATTTACAAGTAAATTTTACATGCAGTGAGACAGGCCATCCAGGCCCAGCAATGGCACCTTGGATGGCTTAGCTTGATGCAAAAAGCTCCCTCGCAGGGGCAGCATCTACAGGACTTTCCCCAATTCCTCCAAAGCTTGCTGAGGCAAAAGACCAAAAAGACCAAAATGACATGACTATACCAGAACATAGAACAGCGCTGAGCTAAACATGAATGAGACGGCCCGCACAGGGGCTTCCATCAAAAACTGACTGTGAACCTTTTCCATCAAAGAACTTACAGTGGATCTTGTCCAAACGCGAGACCGATAGAAACAAGACAATATTAAGAACTGAAAATAAACAAACACAGTGACGAGCAGTACCCAAGTACCCGCAGAGACCGTTAGCTTAGAACAGAGCCGAGAGAGAAAGGCGTGTGCTGGAACGTGCATCTGAGGATCATTCTTCGGTCTCTTCTTCCACGATGTAGCTCCAACCTTGGCCCTCAGGGATCCCTTCCCCCATGGCCCATGGATCCTTTGCGGTGGCCTGAGGTTCCAGCTCCGGGGGATGAGAAGGGGCTTGCTGGATCGCTTTCCATGAGGAGCCCGCCTCAATTGGTGGCTGCAATACAGGACTCTCCTCCCCATTGCCCTCTGGAGGTGGCTCAGCCATAGTTGGCAGCATTCCACCCTCATTTCCCTCAGGAGCTTTAGTAAAGAGGACTGAAATATGAGTACTGATACCTGCATTATCCTTTGAGCTGCCCAAGGTGAACACGAATGAGCCGAAAGTGGGAAGCACTGGTTCCCCTTCACTTGAGCTACCAACCTCCATAAATTACCTGGCTTGGAGTGGTGTGGCTCTTGCCCTCCTGTGGCAATAGCAGCAACAGCAGTGATGGTGCTCATCCGCTGCAGGGTGGCGAGAGGATGCACCTCGCCCAGGACCCCTTCTGCTTGGTTGCCGCTCTCGCAGTTTTGCCATGGACGTCCCAAAGCCTTCTTCTTGCTCTTGAAGTGTATAGTAATAATAAGTACAGTGTGGACCTTGCTCCAAACCGCACGCAGGCGTAACGACCACCAAACAGATTTTGCCTGAGGGAAAAATTTCACTCCACGCCTCCAATTTACCTCGATTGCCCTTAAATTTCCGCTCCCACCTGAGGCAATTGCTTGAGTTACAGCGACGGAATGCAGTGACTGCGTATTGAGGTGGCAGAGCGCCCACCCGTTCAGAGATCCTCTGTGCCTGCACCGCCCCGTCTTCTCCATACAAATGAACTTGCATCGATCCATCTTCCCCTTGAAAACTCGCATCATTCCCTCGATGTGAGCACACATTAACTGCGACCTGCATCCCCATCGTTTCACTCTGCTTGGCATTGAATGCCTAGAGCGCGGGCGACTGAACAATATACTTTGGCGGCGAAACACCATTACATTCTGTTGCTAGCACGGGGCGGCACATGCTGGGCATGTGGCTCGTCCCCATCTGACGTGCCATCACCCGCATCCGGGGATTCAGCGTCGCTTTGGAGGAGACTCTCACAGTCCTGAGTCTGTTGATTGCTTGGGATGATGTCCAAATTTCCGGATAGGAAGGTTTGGTTACTTTCTACCCCAATATTGGCTAGGAGATCAGCAATCTTATTGCCTTCTCTTCTTGTGTGGTGAAAGGAGAGGGCTCTGTGATTGCGCAGCTCATGAGCAATGTTGTTCAGCCTTGCTTCTAGTCTCCAGCTGTCAGCAACTTTTCGAGCTTGTGAGCCATTTTGAATGCGCGTGGCCATGTTGATGAGGATCTGGGAATCGCCTTCCACTATCAACGGTTGAAGATTGAGTTGCCTGGCTACTAGGAGACCTTGCCAGAGTCCCTCCAATTCTGCGGAGTTATTGGTGTCCCATCCGATATTGCCGAAGTAGATCTGCAGGGGGGTGCCTTTGTGATTTCGAATAATACCGCCAAATCCTGCTGGTCCAGGGTTGCCTTTAGAGGCTCCATCAAAGTTGAGTTTGTAAGAGTTGATGGGTGGGGCAATCCAGCTTTTGACATCCTTGATGTTGCAATTCTTTGTCTGCTGCATGGTATATTCTTGAGGCAGCTGCAGCTTCCAATTGTCGAGGATGTTTTTCTCATTGTCTGTGGTAGGGAGGTCCTCTTTTGTCCATGATTTAAGAAGCATAGTTTCTCTGAGATTGCCATGCAGTCTGCTCCAGATTTCTTCAATGGGCGAGCTCTGGTTTTTAAATATGCGCCTGTTCCTTTCCTTCCAAATGTTCCATAATACCGTGCCCGGGATGATGTTCCAAAGATAGTTGAGTATCTCACAATCATAGGGGCTTTTTGGCCACTGTCAGATGGTATCAATGATGTCGCCATTTCCTTTGCATCTTTTTTGACATCTGAAGCCAACCTTCTCCCATAGCTGATTGGCGATTGTGCATGTATCCAGAAGATGCTGCATGGTTTCCTCATTTTGAAAGCAATTGTGGCATATCGAAGGACCCTGGAAATTGCGTCTCCTCAGCTTGTCCCAGGTGAGAATCTTTTTGTGTCCTACCATCCAGAGGAAATGGGAGATTTTGGGCCATGCTTTGAAGCCCCAAATTCTCCCCCAAAGAGGATCCGGCCTGGTGGGGAAGTCGCCTATAAGATTGTAGGCTTCAGAAGTGGAGTAGGATCCTTTAGGTAGATAGCCCCATCTGAGTATGTCATCGCTGTTTTCATACCTGATGCTTCTCTTCTTTAGCTCGTTCTCAAGTGCTGCTACTTCCTGAGTGTTTGTGATACTGGTTATCTGATTACTCGGTCGCCATTTCCTGAATCCATTTTCCGTTTCCTGTTCCCAGAATTGATGGACAGTTGTCTGCTGCTGCTCCCATCTGTTCGGAATGATCATTGGAGGAAGAACGCTCGAGAGTTTGGGCAATTGATTCCAAGCGTCGCTCCAGAATCTAGCACTGTGACCATTCCTGGTTTCCCAAAAGCTATGCTTCTGAATGAGCTGATGATGCTGCTTGGCGGCATTCCAAATAAGTGACCCTTTGTTTGTGGGCGTGAATCTAATGAGCTCTGCTTGGGGCATGTTGTTGGTGTATTTGGCGGTCCATATTTTAGCCCATAGCTTATCTGGATTAGTCATCCATTGCCACCATATTTTGGCGTTCATGATGGTGTTGTTGTACTCTGGATCTCTGAGTCCTATGCCGCCTTTGATTTTGGGCCTGCAGACAGTATCCCATTTCACAAGTGCCCATTTGCGGTTAGTGGCTGAGCTTCCCCACAAAAAGTCACGTTGCAGGTTTCTCAATCTTTTTAAAACCCACTTTGGAGCAGCAAGGATAGAAAAAAGATAGAGAGGCATGGCTTGGAGGATGGACTTAATAAGCACAACCCGACTAGCTAAGTTGAGGGAGCGGTGAGTCCATAGATTGAGCTTTGAATCAAGCTTCTCAAGAAGAGAGCGCCAGGCAGGCTGCTTTAAGGCCGAGGCTGTGAGGGGAGCTCCAAGGTACGTGGATGGGAGAGAGGCGGTGTGGAAGCCTAGGATTCGGGAAACGGCAGATTTAACCGACGGAGGGGGTTGAGTTATCATCTATTAGGTCATATATTCATTGTTCATTCATTTACAAATCAAAACATGATGAGATCCATACATCATTATTATCATAAAGCATACTCATAAAAAGCATATAAACAACAAAAATAATAAGGATAAATCATCCATAAATGCCAAATATGAACCAGTAATTTTTCTCATAAAATACCAAGGAAAGTGTTATCACTCAGGTTGTCCTTAAAGCTCTGGAAAAGGATACGGCCGAGGTAACCACAGACCAACTTTGGACTGCAGGTTCTAGCCAACCTGCAATCAGAGAGGGCTCTCTCTTTAAAGATTTAGCTTTGTTGAAAAGGATTTTAGGCTAGGTCTCGAGTTCAGAGGGTTTTTGTTTTGTTTTTTGGTGGGAAAATTGATGTTTTCAGACAGAGAGGCAAGGCATAGTCTGGAAGTTTCAAACCATTGGGCGTGGAGTCAAGGAGTGTGACTGCTGGTGCTTTCACTTGGTCACAACAGAGGGAAAATGGAGCAAGACAGCTGTGCAGGAAACAATGTTTTAGGTCTAAGTGATGGGAAGAAATGCTAAGCGATGAGGGGCAGTTAAGAATCTCTCAATCAACTTAGAAGTGGGAAGTAACAGAGCGCTACCTAGGGGCAGTTAAGAATCCCTAGATAATTGGCAAACACAGGTGAATCGGGGTAAACATGAGCCAAAAGGAATTCATATTCATAACCAATTCATTCAGAGGAAAACATAAAGAAACAGCAGAAATTGAGCATAGAGAGTATTTAAACTAATTCTAAGCTATTCTTTCTTTCTGCCATTTAGATAGTGATAACAATAAAACAGAGGTAAGATGCACTTATTGTTTCAGGCTGCAGCACAAGAATTCCATCTTCAGTCTCCAAAACATTCATTTACAACAAACAGTTTTGTCTCCAAGCTTTCTGCAATCTTTGATTATAGAAACAGTCAGGTATACAGTGCGGGTCTCTAGTGAAAATTCTCAATTGACCAACCCTTAAAACAATACTGAGGGTGGTATATATAGGGAAAAACTTATCTACAGAGTTCTTTATTACATCTTGACCTAATTAGGTCATAATTAACAAACCTAACTCTACCAGAAATAAATGCATGCAATAGCTCGGGATGCGCTGGGGGCGGCCGTATCAAAAACTGAATAACTTATGTAGTCCTTGGTGCCTTGGTGCAGTGTCTTTTGAAATAAATGTGCATGGGTTTCTGCTTCTTTGTTGTCCTGTGATTTGAATGCCTTAATGGTGATTTGAGGGTAAGGATGGGCTGGTAATTCCTGATTTGACTTTCTGGGGGCTTCATTAATATACAAGTGCTTCGAGCCCCTAAAAAAAATCTTTGCTGATACTCTTTGGCGTCTTTTCTTCCTTCTGATACTCTTTGACAAAATTTGGACTGTTGTTCTGATGTGCTTTGGGTCTAATCATGCATTGATGGTCGCTGTTCGGCCTCTGTATCCTCTGAAATTGTTTTCTGCTCCTTTCAGTATGCTCTGTGAAGAAAATGGATCATTTTTGGGCCTTTCGGGCTTCCTGGGGACTACGTAACGAAAGATTCCCTGAAGATTCTCCATTTTGGCCTAAAAAATCCTGCGATGAGCGATTTACTGCCTCAGAATCAGATTCCGGGGCTCCGAAGTGCGATTTTCGCGCCTTTGTGCCCAAAAAGTGCTGATGACGTTAGCATGATGTCAGCATGATGTGACATTGTACGGCGGGTGACATCAACAGGACGACGTGGTAGGATGACATCAACATGATGTCATCATGTATGGATGGTAATGTCGCAGGTACGGTGGCGGGGATACGTGGCAGTGACGTGGCAGGAGGCCACGCAGGCAGGTGACTCGACATGGTGACTGGGAAAGGGGGGGTGACATAAGCGGCGACTGTGCAGGGGGTGACATGGGATGTGACGTCACGAGCGGTAAGCGGTTTTGTGGCACACCGCTTATGGACAACGGTGGTTTTAGGGGAGAGGCTCCGCCACAGCCCAACGCTTGACGCGTGGCAGGAGGTACGGTGGTAATACCGCCCATCTCCCAGACGCTAAACGTCGGGCAGGTCGGGGATGGGACGGCCCGCCCACCGTTGATCTGTGGGGCGGGCGATCCAACGGTTGGTGGGGAGTGTGATATGACGGAGGGATAAGGGGCAGCATATGCGCAGGAATATTCCTTTAATTTTTGCGCGGGTGGGTTTAAACTTAAGGAATGGGGTTTTATGTGTTTAAAAGGCGCGGGTTGATATATTTACATTCGGACTTAGGGACAAGGGTGGAATATGGGTTTTTTGACAAGCGGGGTTAATATTTTATGTACAGAACGTAGGGAACAGGTGCAAAAATGGGTTTTTTTGAGGTTTTTAATGGGTTTTTGGGCTAGGGGAGAGGTTACTAGTTGACCAAATGTCAAACTAGCTCCTTAATGACTCGGATGGGCTAAAGACAGCCCCAGATGGACTGTGATTTCCCGAACTCAGTAGAATTATGGCTATAATGTCCGGGAGGGAGTATTTACAGAAGGGAGTTTTATATACATGATTTTAATTGGGGAAGGGAAAAACTAATAGGGAGTTATATAATAAAGTTAGTAGTTAATATGGAGATGAGCAGAGGGCGCTAAGGTATGAGACCTTAGGCTTTGTTGGGAAAAGAAGGCTCACAGAAGATGAGTGAGCAATCCTTGGGTGAAGCAGATCCTTACCAAGGCGAATGTCATGGAAATGATGAAACTGAGAGGCTCAAGCAGATCTTGACCTCTTGGGGGATGTTAGTAAGTGACTTGGGGGAAATGAGAAGAAGGGGAGGTTAGTGAATTCCAGCTTGAGTACCTCCTTTGAAATAAAATTGCCTGATAACTGTGATCTGAAAAGATAAGACATTGCGAGACACAAAATTTATCATTAGTCATCATTCTGCCACCAAACAGCTACCTACCCAGCCTATTGTCCTAACATTTTTTCTTCTTTTCTGATTAGGGTGCACTTAGACTTGTAGACCCAGAATTACAATTTTTCTTTTGAATGTTTCCTGTCTAAATCTGCACTTATTTCTGCTAGGGCCCAGATTAAACAGTTGGGTCCCTTTGGTTCTCTACCTATCTACAAATCCGACCAAGATTAAACTGTTTGGACAGATGCATTCTCTATATTCTACAATAGGAAATTGAAACCTAGGGAGACCAAGATTAGACTGTTTGGAACTCCCTTAAATGAAAGCTCTTTCAAAACTGGAACAACTCATCAAAATGGGACCTCAGCAGTGGCATTTGGACTAGCACACTCTCATGGTATCTTCTGGAAATATGGAACACTGCAGCTTGCCAAGTATGACATATTTGGCATGTAAAAATGTCAATCATGAAAAATGAAACCATGTTTCAATAGGAGGCCAACAGTGGCTCCACTTGGGGATGGCTTTTCCTTGTGAAAAGTCAAGAACAGCAGGTCATACTGCCTTGATCTTCTGTTTGTTGCTGTAGACTGGGAAATTCTTCTTTGTTCTGGCTGTTGAAAAAACGTAAAACTTTGAACTATAGACAACCTCCTCCCCAACTGAGTTACTGTGAATTGTACAGCATCGCCTGCTTTCTTCTGCGTGCTTGATCTCTTATGTATAATGCTGCTGGAACATGCCTTTTAAAACAGTTTAGGGACACGGATCAAACTGCTGTGTTTGCCTTGCTTTTGCTTAGAGCAAGGTGCTGGTATGAACTGAAAATTTTGCTCTGTTTTGATACTCTTGAGACTGGAAAATTTGCATTGGCTGCGTCCTCACCGAATTTACTGTTATTCCTCAAACAATCGGCCGGTTTATACAAAATAAAAACTGAGTGCTGGTATTTACAAATAAAATTTGTACAAAGATATTTACAGAATTTTCATTGTTTCAACAACAAGGATCATGATAATGTTTCAAAATCCTGCCATTCACGGGGCCTTCTTCAACAGTGCTGTCCTCCATAGATATGAGAAAATAAGTGTTGTTTCCCTGAACAACGGAAATTACAAATGGACCTTTCCATAGAAAATCAAACTTGGCATGTTTTCTCTTGTCTTCTCTTCTTGAGTCCCACTTCAGAACTTTGTCACCAATACTGAAATCTTCAGCTTTAGCCCTCTTATCAAACATCCTTTTGAGCTTTTCTTGCAAAATTTGAGCTCTGTCATAAACTTGTTCTCTGGTTTGCTGAAGGTGAATTGTCTGATTAATCCTTCTTTGAATGTCATTTGGTTCAGCCTGAATCTCTTGTAACAACTTGATAGTAGGAATGCCCAGGGATGAAGGAAACCTAGCCTCCATGCCATATACTAGCTCATAAGGGCTCATCCCAATGGATCTTTTGCTTGAAAGTCTGTCTGCCCATAGGGCATTTACCAGCTTTTTGTGCCAGTTCTTCTTGTTTTCTTCTAGCACCTTCTTTATGATGTTAATGAGGCTCTTGTTTGAAGATTCTGCCAATCCATTACCTTGAGGGTAATAAGTTGTGGAGTGGCCCAAGGTAATATGAAATCTGTGGCAAAAATTGATCATCTTTTTGGATTTAAAGGCAGCGACATTGTCAGTGATGATTTTCTCAGGGTAGCCAAATCTGGAAAGGATATTACACTCAAGGAATTGGATAATGATGGTATCATTGGCTTGTCTACAGGGAATGGCTTCAACCCACTTATTGAAATAGTCAGTGGCTGTTAGGATCCATTTGTGCTGGCCTGAGGAAGAGGGATGGATTTCTCCAATGAAGTCAAGACCCCATTGTTGAAAAGGTTTTTCGGTGGAGATTGGTTTAAGGGGCAGGGGAAACAATTTTCTCTTGCCTTCAAAAATTTGGCATTTGTGACATGATATAGAAAACTTTTTTACATCTGCGAAAAGAGTGGGCCAATAGAAACCAGCCCTTAAAATCTTATCAGCAGTGGACTTCCAGTAGAGATGTCCTCCACAATCACCTGCATGGAATTCTTTCATGACATTGTTAGTTTCATTCATGGTTAAACAATTAAGCAATATACCTTCATGATTTTTCCAAAATAAAGCACCATCTATAACACAAAACTTTAAAGCCTTCATTTTCAAAAATATTTTCTTGGTTCTGGACAATCCTGGGGGAGCACACAGGTTTGACAATACAAAGCATATATCAGCGTACCATGGGGATTGTAAAAAGATTTCACTGATCTGTGGAGTCGCCAGCTCCGGTTCATTGTCCAACTGGTTTATGTCTAAGGCCTGAAAGTTTGTTTCGGACATCAGTTTAGCTAAACCTTGTCCCTTTATCAGCTTGGTTGGTTTTATTTCTATGTCATATTCAAGGATGTTTGCAATCCACTTACCTCTTTTGCCTTCTAGTCCATCTTGGGTCAGTATGTCTTTTACAGCAGCATGTGGGACATAGGCAATCACGTGTGAATATAACATGTACACTCTAAAATCCTTGATGGCCTTAACAAGTGCGTAGGCTTGTTTTTCCATGATTGGGTATTTCAATGGGGCGTCTCTTAAAGCTCTGCTGAAAAAAGCGATTGGTTTTTCAGCTCCCTGTTCATCCTTTTGCAAAAGGACAACGGCTATTGTATGCTCTGATGCAAACGAAAATATGATAAAATCTTTGTCAAATTGTGGACTAGTTAGGAGGGGTTTGGGTTAAGGCGGATTTGATACTCTCAAATGCTTGCTTGGCTTCCAGGGACCATCTTACCTTGGCGTCCTTCTTTAACATGTCGCTTAACAGTCTTATTAATTCAACCAGATTTGGAATGAATCTTCTCAAAAAGTTAATTTTCCCAAGGAATGCTTGTAGCTCTTTTATGTTTCTGGGGTATGGAATTTGGAGGATGGCCTGTATTCTCTCAGGATCAATTCTAATCCCATCCTTTGATATAATGTGGCCAAGTAATTTTCTTTCTTCAAGGCCAAACAGAGACTTCTTGGGGTTCAAGGAAATGCCATATTTCCTACATGTCATGAAAATTTGATTGAGATGCTTGAGGTGTTCTTCATCAGATTTGGAAAATGGGGTTAAGTCATCAAGGTAGACAACTAGGAAGTCATGTATTTCTTTGGCGAAAGCAATATCCATTGCATGTTGAAAGGTAGCACCAGCGTTTTTAAGTCCGAATGGCATCTTTACATACTTAAATGTTCCCCAGGGTGTGGTAAAAGTTGTTTTGTCTTGGTCATTTGGGTGAACAAGTATTTGGTTGAAACCTGAAAAACCATCTAGTAAAGAGATTCTAGATGATCCCACTACTCTCTGCAATATGTGGTCCATTTTGGGCAAAGGATAGTGGTCTTTTAAGGAGACTTGGTTTTAAGTTTCTAAGGTCTACACAAAGTCTGATTTCACCTGTCTTTTTTCTTGTAGGGACAAGATTGGATACCCATTCGGAAAATCTGATGAGTTCTATAATGCCTGCTTCAAACATCCTCTTTACTTCTTTTTCAATCGGGGGAAGAAGCATGGGGTTAATTCTTCTAAGTTTCTGCTTGAAGGGTTTCTGGTTTGGTTTTAAAGGAATGGTGTGTTGAATCACTGATGTATCATAGGATTTTAGATCCTCATAGCTCCAAGCAAATACATCTTGGAATTCTTTGAATAAATCAATGTACTTGGGTTTTTGATCAGGTGGTAGATTTTTGGACAGTTTGATCATTTTCGGATTTTCTGGTGTCCCGATGTTGTGTTCTTCTATATCAGTGTTTATGGGCTGCAATTTTGGTTTTCTGGGAACGTCATTAGAATCAAACATGTCTTCTAGCGGGGTTAGACCAGCAGGAAAAAAATTGTCTTTTAGCTCAATGATTTCTGCCTCTATTTTGTCTATTTCTACTACTTGTTTTTGTTTCAGTTGTTCTATGTTTTCATTGTCAAAAATAGTTGGTTTCAAGATCTGTTCGGCTGTTGCAATTGTTACAGCCTGCTGATTTTGATTTGTTTGTTGTTCTGGGTCTGTCATGGCATCCATGTCAATGTCGATACTCGAAAACACATGCTCTAGGGTGAGGAAATTATTAATCTGGGCATCATTTTCGAATACTTGCCAGTCTTTAACGTTATTTGGGACTGCGGGCCTATGTTTTATTTCAGCTGTGAAGTGATGGTTTCGGTCAAAGGGAAGCTTGCATGTACTAGCAAAGGTGGCTAGGCTGTGTGCATGAATGTTGTGATTTCTGGAAATCTTGTCAAGCTTGAATTCAGTGAATGTTTGGAGTACGTTAGTAGCAGTAGTCCTATAGGCTCTCATTCTATTGTCATTGGTAACAAAATTACCTTTCATCTGTTGTATAACTAGGTCAGAGCCTCCTAGAGTTTTTAGCAGTTTAAGGCCTAAAAGCAGAGCCTCATATTCTGCCATGTTGTTTGTGCATTTGAAGTTCAGTCTGTAGGCATGTCCTTCTACATGGTTGTTATATGCGTTGTGAATCCAAACACCTGCCCCTGCTCCTAACTTGTTAACAGAGCCATCAAACTCTAGGTACCATGTGATTTCTTGTTTATGGTCAGTATCAAGAGTTTGAGCTATTTCAGGATTGGGTAGATTTAAAATTTCTGTTTGGAGAACTTCTTTTGGTAGGCTGGTTGCATCAGCTACTGTGACAGTTTCGTGGTATGTGCAACCGACTCTTCGTTGATGTGTGCTTGTTGCTCTAGAGTGAAGGACTCATTACCAATTGAAACATTTGTATCATTATTAAACAAAATAAATGAATCCATATCATAGTGGATTGAGTAAATGGGAAAATTTTCAGGTTTACTTTCACTACTCACTACATACTTCATGAGCATTTCTTTGTACGGTCTCTTTGGTTTCCCAAAGACTGAAATAGTAGCATAGGAAAGGTCTAATTGAAGGGGTCCTTGGAGCTTTGCTCCCCATGATCTTGACAGGAGCATACCGTACTTTGGTGGAATGTCAGCAACCACTACATCCATGAGGATGGTCTTGTTGGGATATTGGACTAAGGAGACACACAAGTCTTTGATGAGGCCTAAGCATTTCACTTGACTTGAGTCAAATGAGTACAGATCTTTGTAAGGTCTTGTAACGTCAAGATTCAGTTTTTCCATAACTGCTTTGGGCATAAGATTATGCGATGCCCCTGAGTCAAACATAGCATTGTGTAAAACTTTATCATGTATGTGCAAGCTGACATAAAAGGGCGGGACGGGTCCATGGGTTGATTTTCCGTTAACTTCTGGGCCAAATAGCAGCTCTGGGGTGTCATCTAAAACATTTACATCATCCTTATTTTCTGGGATTTGAAGTGACCTTTGAATTTGTTGCCTATATACATCGTGTTTTGCAAGTTCAGATAGAGGGATGGCTATCTTGAGTTTTCCTATTTCTGCCTCTAAGCTAAATGGCTTTTCTAGTGGATTTTTGTTGTTTATAATGGCAGTTTTTTCTTTTTCATTTGCATTCTCGGCAATCTGGTCTCGCTTATCAGTGTTATGGGAAATTTCTGCTTGCTGTTTTGCATTTTCAGGAGTGCTTTGTGGGACGTTGTTTGAATTTTCTTTTGAAGAGGGAGGTGGCAGAGGCTGCTCAACAGAAGGTTGAGTGTCTGTTATATCTTCTACAGTCACTTGATGTGGGTTTGGGACAGTCATATCAGTTGGTTCTGTTACAACAGCTTTGTTTTTAGCCTTGTTGGGTTGTTTACCTTCCTTTGTCTTGCTAGGCTCAGAGATGTCAATGGTCCTAGTTCTGAGCTTATACTGTTTGTGTACTTCATACACAGCAGTATCATAACCTTGTTTGAAATCGAAAGACTCACCAGATTTAGTCTGAAATTGATTACGGTCATGTTCGTTTTGGTCTTCTTGTGTCAGGAAAGTTTGATGCTCACCCTTTAGATCCATTAAGTTCATGTGAGAGTCATCTGTAGGTTCACTTGAAGTGGAACCTTCAACATAGTTGTCTTGAAACGGGGGTCTTATATCATGGTCTTGGTTAGGCCTACCAACATTTGTGTTCTGTGTCTTCCTGAAATTTGGGTTTTTTATAGTGTTGGACTGCTGTCCTTCCCATGATGCTTTTCTCTCAACATTTTCTACTCTTTCTCCTAGTCTTTGCAGGCCATTGATAATAGCATCAAGCTTCTGGTCAAAGGCTGAGGGTTCTTCTTTAAAGGTGGTTCTTCTTTCCATTCTCGCTCTGTTTCTCTTGGCAATTAAGTTAGCCTCTACGGTAACAGCAACCTTTTGCGCGTCTTCAAGAGTTGCAGGGGCTCTTTCTTTCAACTGATATGCCATATCAGGGTCAAAACCATCCGGAAATTTATACAAAGCAAGGTCAGGTGGAGGTCTTAAGTTCTGTGGTATTGCGTTATATATGTTATTGAATCTTGCACAATACTCCAAAACAGTCTCTTGAGGGCCTCTTTTGATTGTATCGTATTCGGACAGTACGTGCAAGGGGTCTTTCTTTTTCTCCCATCTATTGGTAAAGGATTGATAGAGCTCATCTGGGTTGGTTATGGAATTTGCGACAAGTGATCGGAACCAAGTTCTAACATCATCTGTCAGACTCTGAACAAAAATTCTCATTCTTACACTATCATCATCTATTTCATAGTTTTCGAAATAATCTTGCATCTTTTTGGTATGCTGAATGGCTGTGAAAGGACCGGTGCTGTCAAAATATGTGATTTTAGATTGGTACTCTTGAGGTAAAGCCCCAGCATTGGCAGGTAATTGCAGGGGTGCATATCTATTAGCCATATTAGCAGGTATAAGTGGAACAACGGGGATAAGTGGAACAACTGGAGTAACCGGGATAACAGGAGTAGCTGGGGCGCTAGAAACGACAGTAGTGTTAGCATGTGCAGTGGATGAAGGTGTGGAAGGGGTACTATGGGATGTAGATGATGAACTGATGGAAATAGGGGATGAACGGAACAAGACCTTGACAGGAGTTAGAAAACAGCTAGGGTATGTTGTTTCAGGGCTCAAATCAGCAGAATTTTCTTGTTTTTCTTGCTTCCTAATGATTTTGGGGATTATGTTAGGGTTTTCAAAAACAGCTGGAGGGTTGGGATCTGGATTTGACCTTGTATATCGTGGATTTTTCTTGGGAGCTAGCTTCCGAATTGTTTTTTGGGTATTTTTCCTGGGAGTGTTTTTTGTAATCGACAAGGGACTAATTAAAATATGGGACAACTTGTTTGTAACTTAAAACTAGCATGCAGATTGACTGAAGCAACATTTATTTACTCCTATTAATGCAAAGCAAGAAACAGTCTCAAAGGCGCCCTGGCTGACATTCAAGCTTCATCTGTAGTTTTAAGAGATAAACAGTAGTTGGAAGGTTTGATTTATGGTCTTGGTAGAGCTTTCTTACCTTCTTTGTGAAACTATCTGAGGAAGATCCTGAGTGGAGTCGCCATTATGTTATCACTCTGGTTTTCCTTAAAGCTCTGGAAAAGGATACGGCCGAGGTAACCACAGACCAACTTTGGACTGCAGGTTCTAGCCAACCTGCAATCAGAGAGGGCTCTCTCTTTAAAGATTTAGCTATGTTGAAAAGGATTTTAGGCTAGGTCTCGAGTTCAGAGGGGTTTTGTTTTGTTTTTTGGTGGGAAAATTTATTTTTTCAGACAGAGAGGCAAGGCATAGTCTGGAAGTTTCAAACCATTGGGCGTGGAGTCAAGGAGTGTGACTGCTGGTGATTTCACTTGGTCACAATAGAGGGAAAATGGAGCAAGACAGCTGCGCAGGAAACAATGTTTCAGGTCTAAGTGATGGGAAGAAATGCTAAGCGATGAGGGGCAGTTAAGAATCTCTCAATCAACTTAGCAGTGGGAAGTAACAGAGCGCTACCAAGGGGCAGTTAAGAATCCCTAGATAATTGGCAAACACAGGTGAATCGGGATAAACATGAGCCAGAAGGAATTCATATTCATAACCAATTCATTCAGAGGAAAACATAAAGAAACAGCTGAAATTGAGCATAGAAAGTATTTAAACTAATTCTAAGCTATTCTTTCTTTCTGCCATTTAGATATTGATAACAGTAAAACAGAGGTAAGATGCACTTATTGTTTCAGGCTGTAGCACAAGAATTCCATCTTCAGTCTCCAAAACATTCATTTACAACAAACAGTTTTGTCTCCAAGCTTTCTGCAATCTTTGATTATAGAAACAGTCAGGTATACAGTGCGGGTCTCTAGTGAAAATTCTCAATTGACCAACCCTTAAAACAATGCTGAGGGTGGTATATATAGGGAAAAACTTATCTACAGAGTTCTTTATTACATCTTGACCTAATCAGGTCATAATTAACAGACCTAACTCTACCAGAAATAAATGCATGCAATAACTCGGGCTGCGCTGGGGGCGGCCGTATCAAAAACTGAATAACTTATGTAGTCCTTGGTGCCTTGGTGCAGTGTCTTTTGAAATAAATGTGCATGGGTTTCTACTTCTTTGTTGTCCTGTGCTTTGAATGCCTTAATGGTGATTTCAGGGTAATGATGGGTTGATAATGCCTGATTTGACTTCCTGGGGGCTTCATTAATATACAAATGCTTCGAGCCCCTAAACAAAATCTTTGTTGATATTCTTTGGCGTCTTTTCTTCCTTCTGATACTCTTTGACAAAATTTGGACTGTTGTTCTGATGTGTTGGGGGTCTAATCACGCATTGATGGTCATTGTTTGGCCTCTGTATCCTCTGAAATTGTTTTCTGCTCCTTTCGGTATGCTCTGTGAAGAAAATGGATCATTTTTGGGCCTTTCGAGCTTCCTGGGGACTACGTAACGAAAGATTCCCTGAAGATTCTCCATTTCGGCCTAAAAAATCCTGCGAGCGCAAATCGCTCATCAAAAAATGCCTCAGAATCATATTCCTGGGCTCCGAAGTGCGATTTTCGCACCTTTGCGCCCAAAAAGTGCTGATGACGTCAGCATGATGTCAGCATGATGTGACATTGTACGACGGGTGACGTCAGCAGGATGACGTGGCGGGATGACGTCAGCATGATGTCATCATGTATGGATGGTGACGTGGCAGGTACGGTGGCGAGGATACGTGGTAGTGACGTGGCAAGAGGCCATGCAGGCAGGTGACTCGACATGGTGACTGGGCAGGGGGGGTGACGTAAGCGGCGACTGTGCAGGGGGTGACATGGGATGTGACGTCACGGGCGGTAAGCGGTTTTGTGGTGCACCGCTTATGGACAACGGTGGTTTCAGGGGAGAGGGCTCTGCCACAGCCCAACGCTTGACGCGTGGCGGGAGGTACGGCGGTATTACCGCCCATCTCCCGGACGCTAAACGTCGGGCAGGTCGGGGATGGGACGACCCACCCATCGTTGATCTGTGGGGCGGGCGATCCAACAGCTAGCGGGGAGTGTGATATGACGGAGGGATAAGGGGAAACATATGTGCAGGAATATTCCTTTAATTTTTGCGCGGGTGGGTTTAAACTTAAGGAATGGGGTTTTATGTGTTTAAAAGGCGCGGGTTGATATATTTACATTTGGACTTAGGGACAAGGGTGGAATATGGGTTTTTTGACAAGCGGGGTTAATATTTTATGTACAGAACGTAGGGAACAGGTGCAAAAATGGGTTTTTTGAGGTTTTTAATGGGTTTTTGTGCTAGGGGAGAGGTTACTAGCTGACCAAATGTCAAACTAGATCCTTAATGACTCGGATGGGCTAAAGACAACCCCAGATGGACTGTGATTTCCCGAACTCAGTAGAATTATGGCTATAATGCCCGAGAGGGAGTATTTACATAAGGGAGTTTTATATACATGATTTTAATAGGGGAAGGGAAAAACTGATAGGGAGTTATATAATAAAGTTAGTAGTTAATATGGAGATGAACAGAGGGCGCTAAGGTATTAGACCTTAGGCTTTGTTGGGAAAAGAAGGCTCACAGAAGATGAGTGAGCTATCCTTGGGTGAGGCAGATCCTTACCAAGGCGAATGTCATGGAAATGATGAAACTGAGAGGCTCAAGCAGATCTTGACCTCTTGGGGGATGTTAGTAAGTGACTTGGGGGGAAATGAGAAGAAGGGGAGGTTAGTGAATTCCAGCTTGAGTACCTCCTTTGAAATAAAACTGCCTGATAACTGTGATCTGAAAAGATAAGACATTGCGAGACACAAAATTTATCATTAGTCATCATTCTGCCACCAAACAGCTACCTACCCAGCCTATTGTCCTAACATTTTTTCTTCTTTTCTGATTAGGGTGCACTTAGACTTGCAGACCCAGAATTACAATTTTTCTTTTGAATGTTTCCTGTCTAAATCTGCACTTATTTCTGCCAGGGCCCAGATTAAACAGTTGGGTCCCTTTGGTTCTCTACCTATCTACAAATCCGACCAAGATTAAACTGTTTGGACAGATGCATTCTCTATATTCTACAACAGGAAAGATTAGACTGTTTGGAACTCCCTTAAATGAAAGCTCTTTCAAAACTGGAACAACTCATCAACATGGGACCTCAGCAGTGGCATTTGGACTAGCACACTCTCATGGTATCTTCTGGAAATATGGAACACTGCAGCTTGCCAAGTATGACATATTTGGCATGTAAAAATGTCAATCATGAAAAATGAAACCATGTTGCAACAGGAGGCCAACAGAAAGGAACTCTTATTAATGATGCAAAAGCCAATCTGGTATAGAACTTCCATGAACCACCCAACCATAAATTGACTAAACCAAATCTTTCTTTCAACCAATCAACCCCGTGACATGTTCCAAGCATGAATGTGGGACTCATAACCAAAACTCAACCAGGGCTTCCTGAGGCTACACCTCCTCACCCTCATCAATATAACTAGGCTTCACCATAATCCTCACCAAATCACTAGGCCAAAACAAGCATGGATGCCACTGGATTTCTCCACCTATAACATGAGGAATTTTCCTATCTCCTAGTGTCTAGGATTTACCATATATCTCACCATTCACTGGTTGAGGATTACTAGGCCTAATCTTGACTCTAGTCTTTGGGCTTTATCATATATCCCATCCCAGGATTCCTAGGCCCAATCGAGATTCCACCCTCCCATATTTACCATATATCCCATCCCAAAATTCTTAGGCCTGATCGAGACTCCTGTCTCTAGGTTTTACTGTATATCCCATCTCAAGATTCCTAGGCCCAATTGGGACTCCACCCTCTAGGCTTTACCATATATCCTATCCCGGGATTCCTAGCCCTAATGGAGAGCACCCACCTCTAGGATTTACCGTATATCCCACCATTCACCAATCAAGGATTCCTAGGCCCACCGATGCAACAAAAAATTCAAACTTATCGCAACCAAAAGTCCAGTTTAGGGGTCACTAGACCATGGCTTTACGCAATCCATAGTTCAGTTCAAGGATCACTATGCCATGTGTTCTTCCTTTCAGAGATCCACCTCACTTAGCTTTGAATCCATTTGGCAATCCACCGCAACCAAAAGCATGAGAACCCATCACACCAAAGCTATCTAGAAATAGCAAGGCAAGGCTGAAGAACATTGTCACACTTAGAAAAATCCATGCCCATGACAGCAAGAGAGCCAAGAACACATGCAAATCGATACCTGTAAATAATCATGTTGTAGCTACTTGATCCTGCTCTTCCTTGCTTGATCTTTGTTTCCCTTTGCCTTATTTTCTCTTCTTAATCTAGTGCTAGAGTGCTCCAAGAAAAATATAAGTTTCCAAGAGTGTGTGAGAGAGAGAATAGAGATAAAGCTCCAAAACTAAGCTCACCAAAGGTACCAACTGATCCTCAAAATCCTTTTTATTAATGAGGCTTTTATTTTCTTCAATTTCCATTATTTTCCTTCATTTTCCTCCTCACATATAACCTGTGACCTTTCACCTTCCTTTTCTCCTAATTTCCTTCATTTTCATAAATAAAGTGCCAATTAACACCTCGTGCCTTTCCAAAGCCTTTGTCATTGCCTTTGTCAATTTCCTTAGCCATCATAAACCAAATGAACACCCACACTAGGATGTCTTTCCAAAAATTCAGCTTGGAATAGGCGTCTCATAACCGTGGTTATTATTTTTCCTTTTTTAACTTTTATTAGATGTAATTTTTAGCAGGGTTCTTACAAAACCCTCCCCCTTGGGGAACACTGTCCTTGGTGTTCAACGACACCTACAACCAACAAAATTGTTGAAAGCAAAACATACTTCCATGGATATTTATAACTTGGCTTGATGTAGTATTTACAATGGTCAACCTGCTGAAAAGAAAACAAGCATGACACCCATACCTCTTATTGGAGCTTTATAACACAATTCATGGTGGTATTTACATCCATATACAAATATATATCTATATATATATATATATATATATATATATATATATATATATATCAAAACATAATACCAAAGCATATACCAAAAACATTCACTCAACCAGTTAATAGAGAAGGATACATAGCCCACATTTGTTCCACCATCTCCCATGTAGCTTCATCGGACCCAAAGTGCTTCCACTGCACTTTGACATGTTCGATTGCTTAGTTCTGGAGCATGAGATTTTTTCTCTACAATATACACTAAGGTTTCCAGCTAGAATTCTCCATTTGGATCCACCTGAAATACATACTAGTCAATCACATGATCAACATATTTAACATATTTCTTAAGCAATGACACATGGAAAACATTATGGACTTTCACTGTTGTAGGCAGTGCAAGTCAATATGCTACTTGTCCAATCCTTTCAAGAATCTTGAAAGGTCCACAAAACCAAGGTGCTAGCTTGGCACATTATCCAATTTGCAAGGAGCTCTTCTTCGACTTGGTGCGCAAGTACACTTGTTCCCCAAACTGAAAATATTTAAACAACTTGTTTTGGTATGCATAAGATTTCTTTTTGTCATGTGTTTCCTTCACATTATTCTTCATTACCTACATTTCTTGTTCAATTTTTGCCAACATGTCTGGTCCAATCAACACCCTATCAACTGGATCACTCCAACTGATGGGAGTATTACAACTCCACCCATAGAATGCATCAAACAGACTCATCCTCGGAGATTCTTGATACCCATTCTTGTAAGCAAACTCAACCAATATACTCTTCCCACTTTCATTTTTTATGCATCACATACATCCTCAACATGTCCTCCAATATCTTATTGACCCTCTCTATCTGTCCATCTTTCTGTGGATGATAAGTTGTACTGAAGGCCAACTTTGTCCCTAAACCTACAAATAATTCCTTCCAATACTTGCAAGTGAACTTAGCATCCCTGTCTGACACAATATTCTTTGTAACACCATGCAATCTCACCACATCTATGAGAAAGACCTATGCTACATCACTATCTGAATAAGAAGACTTCACCGAAATGAAGTGTGCTACCTTTATCAACCTTTCCACCAAAACCATGATGGAATCATGTTGTCTAGCTATCCTCAACACACCTATGATAGAATCCATGGAAATTACCTCCCATTTCCACTCTGAAATCGCAGTCGGTTGTAGTAGTCATCTAGATTCTTACATTCTTCCTTTACCTGTTAACAGTCCTAGCATCTAGCCAGACACTCTACCACGTCCTTCTTCAAATTCAACCAATAATAAAACTTCTTCACTATTTTCAATGTCTTTTGATATCCCGGGTGACCTGGATATGGCTTAGCATGAAATTCCCTCAAGATGAGCTTCTTGATTTTACTATTGTCTGGCACATAGATTCGTCCCTAAATCTCACCAAGCCATCTACTGTGAGATGATAGTCCACATCCTAATAACATGTACCCGCACTTGTACCTATACATGTACTTTGTTGTAACATGTGCATAAGCTCTATGTACCTGTCATCCTCTTGACCTGCTTGTAAGATCTAATCCCGTAAGTCCGTCCCATAGGAACTCATAGATGTTATATGATTCACCTATATCCACCTACTAAGAGTGTCTAAAACCCTGTTCTCCTTACCCTTGATGTACCTAATCTCAAAATCAATTTCACAAATCATGGCCAACCATCAAACTTGCATGGAATTCAAGTTCAAATGATCAAACAAGTATCTCAACCCACTATGATCACTCATCACTAGAAACCTCCTGCCAAGAAGATAATGCCTCAACATTTTCAACACATGAATGATCATTGTCAGCTCAAGATCATGTGTCATATAATTCTTCCCGTGCTCATTCAGTTTCCGTGATTCGTAGCACACCACTGTTCTTCCTACATAAGAACTCCACCACGTCCTATCTTGAATGAATTTGTACATACCACAAACTCCTTGTCTAGATTTGCAATCTTTAACACTTGATCATTTTTCAACAACTGCTTTAACTGCTCAAAACTTGCTGCACATTCCTCTTTCCATTCAAATTTATTACCTTACCTCTACAATGACGTAATAGGATATGCAATCTGAGAGAAGTTCCTAATGAACCTCCTATAGTAACTTGTTAGCCCAATAAATGATCTTACCTCTTCCACATTTATAGGAAATTACCACACCATGATAGCCCTTATCTTCTCTAGATCCATTGTTATACCTTCCTTGGATACCACATGCCCCAAGTAATGTACCTCTATCTGAAATCAATTGCATTTGCTAAGATTAGCATACAACTAATGATCTCTTAGAAATCTCAACACTCCTGCTAAATGCTCAAGATGTTCTTCCTCATTCCTAGAATATATCAAGATGTCATCAATGAACACAACAACAAAATTTTCAAAGTATGGAATCAACACACTATTCATCAAGCACATAAAGATAGTTGGAGCATTATTCAAACAAAATGGAACTACAAAAAACTCATAATTCTTGTACCTGGTCCAGAAAGTTGTCTTGTATACACCATCTTCCTTAATGCGTACCTGATGATATCTAAATCTCAAATCAATCTTTGAGAACATTGTTGCTCCCTTCAAATGATCAAACAAGCCATCAATCCTCGGCAACGGATATCTATTCTTGATGGTTTCCTTGTTCAATTTACTGTAATCAATGCATAGCCTAAGAGTACCATCCTTCTTCTTAACAAATAATATTGGTGCACCCCAAGGTGATACACTTGGTCTAATGTATCCCTTGTTAAGAATTTCCTTCAATTGCAACTTTAAATCTACTAACTCTGGAGTTCTCATCCTATACAATGCCTTTGATGTTGGTTTTCCCCCTGGTACCAACTCAATAGAGAAATTATACTTCCCTGTCAGGCAGTAACTTTAAAATCTCTGTTGGAAACACATGTTGAAACTGTTGCAAGATCGGGTACCTTCTCAATAACTTCCTATCTGTTATCACTCAGAAGTTTTCCCTAGAAGTTATCAAAAGAAGGAAGCATCTGAGGTAACCACAAACCAATCTTTTAGGCTTAGGCTCTAGCCAACCTAAGTCCAAAGAGGGCTCTCTCTTTATAATTTAGCTTTGTTTTTATGGGATTTTAGGCTAGTTCTTAGTGTTCATGGGGTTTTGATTTTGGATTGAAGGTAGGGTGGTGGAATTATTGGAGCAAATGGATAGAGCTAGGTCTTCAAGCCATTGGGCTATGGAGTCAATAAATGGATAGCATAACTGGACCAGATCATTAAAGGGAATGTTCACAGGGCAGGCTAGCAAAGAAAAAGGAAAATATTTAGGTCTAATGGGTGAAGTGATTCTAACCAAGGTGAAAGGGCACTTAAGAATCCTTGGACCGGGATCAGAATGAAGAATAGAGGGTGATCATGAACAAAGGGCAATTAAGAATCCTTTGCTATAGACCAGAGGAGAAACTACGGAAGCTAAGGAGAAGTTAAGAATTCCCTAGCTAAGATAGTTTAGGAGAAAACATTCAGAATGTAAAATAGTCAAGATAGAGTGCATTCAAGCAATTTCTGAAATATCATTCCTTGTTATACATTTCGATTTTTAGAGAAACAAGTAAGATTATGAAAAAAATAACAAAAAACAAAAGTGAACATGAGAGAATACTTATTTGTATTTCGCTTTACACAAGAATCCTGTAAAATATCTTATCTTTATTCCTTGATCCAGCAAGCCAATCCAGTCATTGATACAATAGAACTCTGATTTGAGAGAAAAATTCTATAGAAATGTCTTGGAATACACCCTACATACTTTGAAATGTGAAGCATTTACACAAAAAATAATTACAAGATATCTCATAACAATTTGAGATTTAATCTAGGGAATAAAATATCTTCATGCATGAAGATAGAGACAGATGTAGAACTGCTTCTTGTTGTCCCTTTTATTGTGGTGTTACTGGTTGTTTCTATTGAGTTTTGAGCTCTTTAAGATGGCTAATAGTTGTGGTATTTCTACGCTGGAATATTCTTTACTTTGATCTTTCACTGATACTCTTTAACTCTGTTACTCTTTGACACTATTGATCTGTCCTTTACCTATTTCACCCAGTTGCCTTCAGATTTATTGTAGTTAAGTTCTGATGTAAAACTTTTTCCTAGTAAATTTCTCATTTTCTCCACCATTCTGCCTCAGGCAACTTTATTTTTACCATTCTTCTGTAGATTTCATTTGTCCCTATGTATTTTGCAAAATTGGGCTTGGTGAGAAACAAATGTTTCGCCTCGTGTTCTAGGAAAAACAGGTTCTCCAATGTATCACATAATACTTTTTCTGTAGGCAAAGCTTTAATAGCTGAAGAGTTGGCTTGTTCCTTGGCCAATTTCCTAAGTCTATCACTATAGTTCAATTGGGTCATGAGTTTGTCATTGATGACCATGGGACTGGGAAGACCTTTGTCCCTTAAAATTTGAAACTTAGCCATGAACCTATCAATGGCTACTTGCATGTTGTGGCACTTCTCTTCTAAGTTGTGCATGAGGTTTCTTTTGGAAAGAACCTTTCTAATCTCTAGAATGGCTTCAGTCCTATCTTCTATGTTAAGCTCTTGGAGTTCATATCTGTTCTTGTTGTTTAGGAAGTGGATGAGTCGATTTGCATCCTCATGTTTGTCTCCTAATTCTTCTCTTACTTTCTGGATAGCTTCAGTGGCTATCTTCACTAATTTTGTCTGCTCAAATGTAACTTGGATTGATGGCAAAATATTATTGACAGAGTCAATGATATTGGCCCAAAGCATCTCTTTAGTCTGTCCTAGTGGCTTCTGTTGTGTCAAATCTTTCTCTAGGACTTTGATTTTCTAACTCATCCTTTGGGCCTTCTGTGTCTCTTCTCTTTGCTAAATTTGGGCAAGTTTACGATTAGTTTCCAAACTTGCCAGTTCTCCTTTAACATTTTGAGATCTGTAGCTTGGATGGACATCTCCTCCATGGCTTTTACTAGTTCTATTGCTTTCTCAGTTGATGTACCTACTGTTGTAGTGGACTCAGTTGTAATTGGCAGTGTTGTGGCAGGTGGAGCTATAGGTGCCATTGATGCTACCAATGTGAAAGGAACAGATACTATGGGTATGACAGTTCTGGAAGTTGTGGCCAAGTCACTTTGCTTCGACTGAATTAAAGTGTCCAACTCCTTCTCTGTCTCCTTGAGTTGATCATTTAGCTTCAGGACCAAGTCCATGAGCTCTTCATGTCCTTGTTGTGCTTCTAGGACTTCCTCTGTCTGTGGGTGATGTAGCTGGGGTATCTTTAGCTGCTTACTGAGTGGAGCTATGTCATCATTTTTTTTTTTGATCAGCTGCTCTGCAAATTTTATATCTTTGGGATCGTGTCCCAATTCAATCACTAGGTTCTCTAAGGACTTGATTCTATTATATTTAGCCTATGAGGAGGCTTTCTCCAACTGGAACTATGTTGATATATTGTTAAGAGAGTTTTGCAGTTGGTGGGTAGCAATAGCCTTCCCTGTTAATGTGGAGTATATCATCTCCCATGTTTGCTTGTGCAGTTCAATCCGGTCAATGGGATGAATATCCCTTGCTAGTACTTCAAAATCTACTTTCTTAAATCTATTGTTGTACTTGGTTACTGAGTGGTTGGCTTGATTAAGGTCATCTGCATTTTCCCCTCTCTGACATCAAAGGTTTACATAAGCCTTGTTTTATTGGCAGGGGTCATTTTCAAATACTATGCATAGATTTGGGCTTTCAGCCTCTCATTTCTAGCCTTTATTTCTTTGTATCTCTCCTTAATATCTTGGTCTTTATCTGCTGGCATTCTGAAGGAAGAAACTTCAATACTTTGTTTCCTTTCTAACATCTAAGTGTGTGATGTTGAAGGTTCTAGGATGCCTCCAGATGGAGTGGCAAGCCTGCTCATATCTCTTTCTGTGCTTGTAACTTCACTTGTATCCTCTGTATATTCCTGTTCAGAGACAAGATTCACTCTCTATCTCTTAGCCTAGCTTGTCTCTGCATAGGCTTGTGATGTTGCTCATTTTGAAGTAGTGGCCGCTTCCCTATTTCTCTTGAGGCTTTTCATCTCATTTAGAGGATTTTGTAGAACTAGAGGGGTGCTCATAGTTGTCTCTGGTCTATCTAGTATGTCTGATTGCTCTGGTATGTTTGATTTTTTTGGTACCTCTGATGATTCTGTCCTGGTTGACTAGGCTAGCCTATCTAATTGTTTTGACCTATATGACTGTTCTAGCACCTGCAGGAAAGAATCCTCATCAAGTTGTTTTTCTATATCAATTTATGTGTTTTCCAACAACTTCTGCATTATCCATGTCCTCTAAAGTGTTTTCTGCGCATTGCAATTGGTTGGCTTACTTTTCTATCTCAAGGATGTTGTGATGGATATAGGGGGCCATCTTATTCTTCTGCCTTCTTTTGCAGATGAAGTATAAGGGATCATATCTCCATATGAAGCTTTGTTTCAGTTTTAATCTTTGAAGGATTAGGTCTTACTCCTTTCCAGCTTCTCTGCTATTACAAATAAAGGGACCCAATTGGTCTTTGATTTTGAGCTGGGCTTTCTTTTTGGCTTTAACAAAGTTTACCTCATATGAATTTATTATTTTCCTGTAGTACTCCGGGGAAAATAACCTCATTCGGAGGTATTTAGGTAGTTTGTGTGGGGCTAGCTCACAGCCATAAATCCTTATTTCAGTGTGGTTTTGGTACAGGTACCAATCTCCCACCTGATGATTGATGTTTAGATGAAGGACTCTCCTGATTTTAGGACTGATTCTTGGTGGAGGGGTTCCAGTGAGCATGGTCATCACAGGGTGGACAAAGGAATCAATAAATTCATTGTATGAATAGGGGAGGGATGTTTATGAATCAATGGGGTCCAGAAGATAACTGATCTTGGTTGGCCCTTGGTGTCCAATTTTTGCAAGGCAAGTGGGAATTTGTTTGACTGGAAATATAGGAAAAGATGATACAAGACCGAGTAGTATTTGAAGACTCTCTCATTACTCATTCTAAGGAACTGTTCATGCATCCTATTAGCTATGAACTGAGCATAGTCATATATGACAGCAGGAGGTTGTCCTGGAGTGTATATGGACATGAAGGCTAAAATAATCTCATCAATATATTCACTGGTGGTATAACCCAGGACTCTAGATATCATATCCACAATACTTCTGCCCCATGGAGAAAATAAAGCTGCTACATATGGAGGGGGGTCTTTGGGGGTATACTTATCATTGAAAGCTGCTGCATTATCAATGATGATTTTGGTTGGGCACCCGAATCTTGATAGGATGTTGTCCTCAAGGAAGGTTATTATAACAGTGTCAGTGGCTTGCCTTGATGGTATGGCTTCTATCCATTTAGTTAAATAGTCTGTAGCAGTGAGGATCCATCTGTGTTGGGGAAAGGAAGGTGGGTGGATTTCACCAATGAAGTCAATACCCCATTGTTGAAAAGGTGCTTCAGCAGAGATTGGTTTTAGGGGCAGGGGTAGAAGCTTGTTCTTTCCTTCAAAAATCTGACATTTATGACATGAGGTTATAAATTTCTTTACATCAGAAAACAAAGTAGGCCAATAGAAACCGGCTCTAATAATCTTGTCAGTAGTGGTTTTCCAATAAAGATGTCATCCACAGTCACCTGCATGAAACTCTTGTAACACCTTGTCAGATTCTTCTTTCAATAAACAGTTAAGAAGGATACCTTCATGATTCCTCCAAAACAAAGCATTGTCAATTATGCAAAATTTTAAGGATTTCATTTTTAAAAATCTTCTTTTGGTCCTAGATAATTTAGGAGGAGCTTGTAGATTTTGTAAAACATATATGATGTTAACATACCATGGTGATTCAATAAAGGCCTGGTTGATTGGTGGAGTCGCCATCTCCTCTTCATTATCCATTTCTGCAATAAAATTAATATCTAAGGCCTGACAATTCGATTCAGCCATGAGCTTGGCTAAACCTTGGCCTTTGATCAACTTCATTGGTTTGATTTCTAGGTCATATTCTAATATAGTAGCGATCCATTTCCCTCTCTTTCCATCTGGACCATCCTGAGTTAGGATATCCTTGACTACTGAATTAGGGACATAGGCTATTATATGAGAATATAAAATGTAAACTTTGAAATCTTTGATAGCTTTGACCAAAGAAAAGGCTTGCTTTTCCATTATGTTGTATTTTAAGGGGGAATCTCTCAGGGCTTTGCTAAAAAAGGCAATAGGTTGTTCATAACCCTGATCATTCTTCTGCAATAGGACTGCAGCAATTGTATGTTTTGAGGCAAAGGAAAATATAATGAAATCTCTATCAAACTTTGGACTGATCAAAACTAGTGTTTTTGTTAAGGCTAGCTTAATATCTTCAAAGGATTTCTTAGCCTCAATGGTCCATTTTATGGTCGAATATTTTTTCAACATATTGTTTAATGATCTAATTAATTCTGCTAAGTTAGAAATAAATCTCCTAAGAAAGTTGATTTTTCCTAAAAAGGCTTGTAATTCCCTAATGCTCCTAGGATGTTGTATCTGTAAGATGGCTTCTATTCTTGTAGGATCTATTTGGATACCATATTTTGAGATTATATGGCCTAATAACTTTCCCTCTTCTAACCCAAATAAAGATTTTTTGGGATTCAAAGAAATTCCATACTTCCTGCATTTGATGAAACCCTACCTTAGATGATCTAAGTGTTGTTTATAAGATTTTGAGAATACAATGATGTCATCTAAATATATTACTAGGAAGTCATGAATTTCCTTAGCAAAATCTATGTCCATGGCCCTTTGGAAAGTGGCCCCTGCATTCTTTAATCCAAAATGCATCTCCACACACATGAATTTGCCCCAAGAAGTAGTATACACAGTTTTAGCCTAGTCGTCTGGGTGAACTAAAATCTTATTGTAACCAGAAAACCCATCCAATAATGAGATTCTAGTTGACCCTAATACCCTTTGTAAGATATGATCTATTTTCGGGAGAGGGTAATTGTCTTTGAGTGAAACTTTATTAAGATTTATGAGATCAACACAAAGTCTGATCTCACCATTTTTTTTTCTTGTGGGCACCAAATTTTAAACCCAATTAGAGAATCTAATTGGTGCTATTATCTTGGCTTCATACATCCTTCTGAATTCCTTTTCAATAGAAGGAAATAGGATGGGATTGATCCTCCTAAGCTTATGCCTGAAAGGTTTCTAGTTTTCTTTTATGGGGATAGTGTGTTGTATGATGTTGGTGTCATAGGACTCGAGGTCCTCATAACTCCAAGAAAAGACATCTTGGAATTCCTTTAATAATTCAAGGTATTTCACTTTTTCGGTAGGAGGTAAGGACTTTGAAAGTTTGATCAATTTTGGATTTTCCTTAGTGCCTATATTACACTCCTCAATATCAGATTTTAAGGGTTCCATCTTTGGTTTTCTAGGGACATCATTTGAATCAAACAAGTCTTCCAAAGGGGTTAATCCTTTGGGCAAAAAGTTGTCTTTGAGATTAATGATTTCAGAGTCTTCGTTAATTATTTCATCAATTTCAACTTGCTTTAGGTTTTCTACATCTAATTTTGCAAATTTAGTGGGATGGAATCTATCTATCTTTTCATCTTCTATTTCATTAATTTCTATTTCATCTTTAAAATCAGGATCTAATGTTATGTCAGTATCTATATTACTATTTACAAATTCTTCCTCTAAGGTTAAAAAATTGTTTATCTGTTTGTCATTAGCAAATACTTGCCAATTTTTATAGCTATCTGGGATAGCAGGTCTGTGCCTAACCTCAACAGTGTACTGATGGTTAGGTTGAAATGGTAACTTAGAAGTGCTGACAAACATTGCTAAACTATGAGCCTGCATATTATTCTTTTCTAGGAATTACAGCAACCTTGGTTTCTAGGAAAGTGTTTAGTATTTCTATAATGTTTCCTCTGTAACAACTTAATCTAGGATCTTTGGTCATATATACAACATTAATCTATTTTATCACTAATTCAGAGTCTTCCATGACAGAAACTCTTATAGCTCCTAGCTTCCTAACTAATTTAAGACCTAAAAGAAGTGCTTCATGCTCAACCATGTTGTTAGTGCATTTGAAATTCAGTCTGTAAGCATGGCCCTTTGAGTGATCATTCTCTAGATTATATATCCACACTCTTGCTCCTACTCCTAACTTATTCACTGATCCATCAAATTCAAGGTGCCATAATATCTCATGTTCATAATTTTCACTGTCAGGGGGAAGAAAATTTTTGTTGCCTGCTGCATTTTGATTATATTTTTTATTGGAAATATCTTGAGTTTGGACAGTTTCTTTTTTAGCTGTAACTGCAATTTCTTTTGGTTCTAAAATAATATTGTTTGAAGTGGTTTGTTGTGTTTGCTTAGCATTATACAAAATAAAAGAATCAACGTCTGAATGTAGGGAGTAGGTAGGAAAGTTTTGAGGCCTATCCCAGCTACTCACCACAAATTTCATTAGGGTCTCTCTGTACAACTTTTTAGGTTGTCCAAAGGCTGAGATTGTGGTGTATGACATGTCAAGTTGTAAAGATCCTTGGAGTTTAGCCCCCCATGATCTAGACAATAGCATGCCATATTTAGGTGGGATGTCAACGACTACTATATCCATGAGAATGCTCTTAGCAAGATATTGTACTAAGGAAACACACAGGGCTTTGATTAACCCTAGACACTTTACTTGACTTGAGTCAAATGAAAATAAGTCCTTGTAAGGTCTAGTAATTTCCAAGTTTAATTTTTCCATAACCGATTTAGGCATTAAATTGTGTGAAGCCCCAGAATCTAACATTGCATTGTGTAAGATTTTATCATGAATGCTAAGGCTAATATAAAAGGGTGGTACCCCTCCTTCTAGTGGTTTTCCATTAACATCAAGACCAAATATAAGTTCTGGCTAATCATCAAACAAGTTGACAAAGTCTTCATTCTCAACAAAGTTTAAGGTTTTGTTTATTTGAGACTTATAGGTTTCACTTTTAATCAGCTCTGTTAAGGGCACTAAAATTTTTAGTTTAGCTATCTATGCTCCCAAACTGAAAGGCAAAGAGGCTTTTTCTGTTTGAGGACTTGGAATTTTTATAGCAGGAATTGGAGTAGGTTTCTCTTCTTTTTCTACATTTGAGGTCTTTTTCTGTGGATTTTCTAATATGGTGTTTGGAGATTTCTCCACTGTCTCCTTGGAGGGGATTGAAGTGGATGGTTGATCATTAGGGGTTGGTCATGGGTTATATCTACAATGGTAGGGCCAAGAGGGTTCTGATTTGGTCTAGGGAGAATTTGGAGAGTTTTAGTAACTGGAGCTGCTTTGATTTTCTTGGGTTGATTTGGCACTGTTTTCTTGGTCTAGTCAGGAGTGTCAAAATTCTTTTTACTCCTTAAGTTGTATTGTTTGTGTACTTCAAAAATGACAGAATCATATCCTCACTGATAATCAAATGATTCTCTGGATTGGGTCTACAATTGTTGCAGCATATGCAGTTCTTGCTCATCTTGGGTCAAGAAGACAGTTTCCTCATCATCTAATCCCATCAATTTAATATGTGTGTCTTGTTCAGGGTCATCTGAATGGGATTTTTTAGCATAGTTTTCCTGAAAGGGAGGCCTAATATTCTGGTCAAGTCCATTCTTTCCAGTATTTTGATTCTGATTCTTTCTAAAGTTTGGATTTCTCACCGGAGGTGCCTGTCGATTATCCCATTGAGGCTTCCTCTCCATATTATCTATCCTATCCATAAGCTTTTCCATACTTCTGGCTAGGGAATATATTTTAACGTTAGAGGGTGAGGCTTCATCTTTCGCAGATCCTCTCCTTTAATTCCTAACCCTAGCTCTTTTTGCTAGCAAGTTGGTTTCTACACTAACTACTACACTCTGCATCTCTTATAAAGTTGGAGGATTTCTCTCTCTGAGTTGGAAGGCCATATCAGTATCAAACCCATCAAGAAACTTTATCTGTGCTAAGTTAGGTGGGGGTCTAAGATTGACTAGTATTGCATTGTATATATTGTTAAATCTGGTACAGTAATCCTGGACTGTTTCATTTGGTCCTCTTTTAATATTTTTGGATTCTGAAAGGATCTGTAGAGGGTTCTTTTTCTTTTCCCATCTATTTAAAAATTATTGATAAAATATATCTAAACTATCTATGCTATTAGCAGGTAATGATCTAAACCATTTCCTTACATCACCAACTAGAGTCTGAGCAAAAAGTCTCATTTGAACATCTCCAATATCAATTTCATGCAATTCAAAGTAGTCTATCATTTTGTTTACATGATGTTGTGTTGTATAAGGTCTTATGCCATCAAATTGGACAATTTTGTTTTGGTAGTCTTATGGCATGGCACCCAGTGGGGCAAGTAACACAAGAGGAGCATATCTATTTTCCATGGCTCTAAGTTGGGCAGGGCTAAGAAGTGGGGTTGGGGTACCAGGAGATGATACAGTAGTTGTTGGAGAACTGGGAGTAATAGGTGATTGATGGGTAATGATAGGTTGGTAGGGAAGTGAAGGTATAAATGGAGGTGAGGAATGAACTTCAGAGGTGGAAGGGAATAATGGTGAACTAAGGGTAGTTGACACTGGTTCAGAAAGCTCAGGGATCTTAGCAGTGGTAAGGGATGACTAAGGGGAATTTAGAATATACTCATCAATTGACTAGTTTTCCTTCTGGACTTCGAGATCTGTAATAAACTCTGGATCTAGAACTATGTCATCAAGTGCACTTTTAGAATTGGTTCTAAATAGGGAAAGGTCAAATGACTCATCAAAGGGGAGGTCTTCTAGAAACAACCACTCATTAGGGCATGAATCTGCTTGGATTGAAGGTGTTGGACTTACTGAACTTTCTTGTCTTTTGGATCTTCTTGAAATCAAGTTGGGATTATCCACTAATGGGGCAGGGTTTGGATCTGGATTAGCCCTAGTATAGCGAGTTCTCCTCGAAGCCAAAATTTCGAGCTTTTCTAATTACTTTCTTTTTGTGAAATTTTGTAAATAACTTCCAATAAACCCTTCAAGAGGCTCGAAATAAAGATTTGAAATTTTCTCAAAGGCTTATTAAGACTGAGGATTTGAATCCACATTATGCTTGCCACTATGTTATCACTCAGAAGTTTTCCCTAGAAGTTATCAAAATAAGGAAGCATCTGAGGTCACCACAAACCAATCTTTTAGGCTTAGGCTCTAGCCAACCTAAGTCCAGAGAGGGCTCTCTCTTTATAATTTAGCTTTGTTTTTATGGGATTTTAGGCTAGTTCTTAGTGTTCATGGGGTTTTGATTTTGGATTGAAGGTAGGGTGGTGGAATTCTTGGAGCAGATGGATAGAGCTAGGTCTTCAAACCATTGGGCTATGGAGTCAATAAATGGATAGCATAATTGGACCAAATCATTAAAGGGAATGTTCACAGGGCAGGCTAGCAAAGCAAAAGGCAAATCTTTAGGCCTAATGGGTGAAGTGATTCTAACCAGGGTGAAAGGGCACTTAAGAATCCTTGGATCGGGATCAGAATGAAGAACAGAGGGTGATCATGAACAAAGGGAAACTAAGAATCATTTGCTATAGACGAGAGGAGAAACTACGGAAGCTAAGGAGCAGTTAAGAATTCCCTAGCTAATATTGTTTAGGAGAAAACATTCAGAATGTAAAACAATCAAGATAGAGTGCATTCAAGCAATTTCTGAAATATCATTCCTTGTTATACATTTCAATTTTTAGAGAAACAAGTAAGATTATGAAAAAACATAACAAAAAACAACAGTGAACATAAGAGAATACTTATTTGTATTTCGCTTTATACAAGAATGTTGTAAAATATCTTATATTTATTCCTTGATCCAGCAAGCCAATCCAGTCATTTGATACAATAGAACTATTATTTGAACGAAAAAGTCTATAGATATGTCTTGCAATCCACCCTACATACTTCGAAATTTGAAGCATTTATACAAAAACTAGTTACAAAATATCTTATAATAATTTGAGATTTAATCTAGGGAATAAAATATCTTCATGCATGAAGATAGAGACAGATGTAGAACTACTTATTTCTATCCCTTTTATTGTGGTGTTGCTGGCTATTTCTGTTGATTTTTGAGCTCTTTAAGTTGGCTGATAGTTGTGGTATTTCTACGCTGGAATCTTCTTTACTTTGATCTTTCACTAATACTCTTTGACTCTGTTACTCTTTGACCCTGCTGATCTATCTTTTACCTATTTCACCTGGTTGCCTTCAGATTTAGTGTAGCAACTTTTTGATGTAAAACTTTTTCATAGTAAATTTGTCATTTTCTCCCACCATTCTTCCTCAGGAAACTTTATTTTTACCATTATTTTGTAGATTTCCTCTGCCTCCATGTATTTTGTAAAATTGGGCTTGGTGAGAAACAAATGTTTCACCTCATGTTCTAGGAAAAACAAGCTCTCCAATGTATCATATAATACTTTTTCTGTAGGCAAAGTTTTAATATCCAAAGAGTTGGCTTGTTCCTTGGCCAATTTCCTGAGTCTATCACTATAGTCCAATTGGATCATGAGTTTTTCATTGATGACCATGGGACTGGGAAGACCTTTGTCCCTTAAAATTTGAAACTTAGCCATGAACCTGTCAATGGCTACTTGCATGTTGTGGCACTTCTCTTCTAAGTTGTGCATGAGGTTTCTTTTGGAAAGAACCTTTCTAATCTCCAGAATGGCTTCAGTCCTATCTTCTATGTTAAGCTCTTGGAGCTCATATCTGTTCTTGCTATTTAGGAAGTGGATGAGTCAATTTGCATCCTCAGGTTTGTCTCCTAATTCTTCTCTTACTTTCTAGATAGCTTCAGTGGCTATCTTCACTAATTCTGTTTGCTCAAATATAACTTGGATTGATGGCAAATATTATTGACAAAGTCAATGATATTGGCCCAGAGCATCTCTTTAGTTTGTCCTAGTGGCTTCTGCAGTGTCAAATCTTTCTCCAAGACTTTCATTTTCTCACTCATCCTTTGGGCCTTCTGTGTCTCTTCTCTTTACTGAATTTGGGCAAGTTTACAGTCAGTTTCCAAACTTGCCACTTTCTCCTTTAACTTTTTGAGCTCTATAGCCTAGATGGACATCTCCTCCATGGATTTTACCAGTTCTGTTGCTTTCTCAGTTGATGTACCTACTACTGTAGTGGACTCAGTTGTAATTGGCAGTGTTGTGGCAGGTGGAGCTGTAGGTGCCAATGATGTTGCCAATGTGGAAGGAACTGCTATTGATACTGTGGGGATGATAATTCTGGAAGTTGTGGCCAAGTCACTTTTCTTCGACTGAATTAAAGTGTCCAACTCCTTCTCTATCTCCTTGAGTTGATTGTTTAGCTTCAAGACCAAGTCCATGAGCTCTTCATGTCCTTGTTGTGCTTCTAGGACTTCCTTTGTATGTGGGTGATGCAGCTGGGGTATCTTTAGCTACTTCTTGAGTGTAGCTATATCATAATTTTTCTTCTTGATCAGCTGCTCTGCATCTTTTACATCTTTGGGATCGTGTCCCAATTCAATCACTAAGTCCTCTAAGGACTTGATTCTATTATCTTTAGCCTGTGAGGAGGCTTTCTCCAACTAGAACTGTGCTGATATATTGTTAAGAGAGTTTTTTAGTTGGTGGGTAGCAATAGCCTTCCCTGTTAATGTGGAGTATATCATCTCCCCTGTTTTCTTTTGCAATTCAATCTGGTCAATGGGATGAATATCCCTTACCAGTACTTCAAAATCTACTTTCTTAAAAACTATTTTCTTTGGTATGTCTGATTTTTCTGGTACCTCTGATGGTTCTGTCCTGGTTTACTGGTCTAGCCTATCTGATTGTTCTGGCCTATCTGACTGTTCTAGCACCTGCAGGAAAAAATCCTCATCAAGTTGTTTTTCCATATCAATTAATGTGTTTTCCACAGCAACTTCTGCATTATCCCTATCCTCTAAAGTGTTTTCCACCCATTGCAATTGGTTGGCATACTTTTCTATCTCAAGGATGTGGTGATGGATATAGGGGGCCATCTTGTTCTTCTGCCTTCTTTTGCAGATGAAGTCCATGGGATCAAATATCCATATGAAGCTCTATTTCAGTTTTAATCTTTGAAGGATTAGGTTTGCCTCCTTTCCAACTTCTCTGCTATTACAAATAAAGGGACCCAATTGGTCTTTGATTTTGAGCTGGGCTTTCTTTTTGGCTTTAACAAAGTTTACCTCATCTAAATTTATTATTTTCCTGTAGTACTCCAGGGAAAATAACCTCATTGGGAGGTATTTAGGTAGTTTGTATGGGGCCAACTCACAGCCATAAATCCTGATTTCAGTGTGGTTTTGGTACAAGTACCAATCTCCCACTTGATGATTGATGTTTAGATGAAGGACTCTCCTGATTTCAGGACTGATTCTTGGTGGAGGGGTTCCAATGAGCATGGTCATCACAAGGTGGACAAAGGAATCAATAAAATCATTCTATGAATAGGGGGAGGGATGTTGATGAATCAATGGGCTCCAAAAGATAACTGATCTTGGTTGGCCCTTGGTGTCCAATTTTTGCAAGGCAAGTGGGAATTTGTATGATTGGAAATATAGGAAAAGGTGATACGAGACCGAGTATTTGAAGACTCTCTCATTACTCATTCTAAGGAACTATTCATGCATCCTATCAGCTATGAACTGAGCATAGTCATATATGATAGTAGGAGGCTGTCCTGGAGTGTATATGGACATGAAGGCTAAAATAATCTCATCAATATATTCACTAGTGGTATAACCCAAGACTCTAGATATCATATCCACAATAATTCTGCCCCATGGAGAAAATAAAGCTGCTACATACAGAGGGGGGTTTTTGGGGGTATACTTCTCTTCTACAATGAAGGTTTGGATTATTTGAGCCAATATTGCAGGGCTGAGTTTAGGATATAAGTCCAACAGGTCTCTAATGGAGAGGGGAGTCAAGTTTTGGCCAGGTTGGAGTTGTAGCATCTCATTTATAGATTCAGTAGTGATGGTGAAAAGAATGGCCTAGTTAGGGGACATGACTACTCTTTTACCGGGGACATAGTTGGCATGGCAATAAGGTACAATTTTTGGGAAAATGTGGACTATGAGGAATTGGTACTTAGGAAAATTGGACTCCCACAGACCAATTTCATCAGCCTAGTTCAAGTATCTACCCCTACTTTGGCAGTATACTTTGAGCGGGGATTCATGGGCAGTGGTGTCCTTTATTTGGAAATCCCTATCAACCAGGGGAAGGTGGTCTAGATCTAAGTGGGGTGTAGAAATGGATCTCACATCCATGGAAATTGGGGCAGCCATTGTCAGTTCTTGTGGATTTGAGAATGGGGGTGGTAATTTGTAGTGTTTTTAGGGCAATGGTGTTTAACACAGAGTAGGTTTGAGTTGCTAGAGATTCTTTAATTCATTTTTTACCTTAATTAAGAAAATTCAGTAACTAGTTCTAAAATTGACAAGGTTTTCTAGTGAATTATGTCTTAAATACCTAGAATTGAGGAGAACTGGCTCTGAACTGGGTGACTGGAAACTGCGAATGGTCGAAAAGGCTCTGAGTAGGCTAGAAAGAAAACTGGGTTCTCTGTGGCATCTTTAGGGTGCAATTGGACATAGGTTGACAGCTTCGACATTCGCAGGTGCATGCATGGAGGTTTACAATTGAAAAAACGATAAAACAAATGATTTGGGGCTTTTTGGATTTACGCACAAAAGTCAATTTTTGTGGGTATAGGTGAACAGTGGTGATTTTGTCATGTAGCGCAGTGAACAGTAACTATTTTTTCACGTAGCGAGGAGGCGGTAAATGGTTTCCATCGCACTGCTTTTGGGCACTCGGTGGTATTGGGGGGAGGCCGCCCAATTCCATACGTTGAACAACAAGTAGCATCGGGGGCCCGCTAAAAACAACTTTATTGAGCAGGTATTGTTCGGACGTCGGGTCTGCCTGATATGGGTAAGGGTCGTTAGATGTGAAGGGAGATGATCGCATGGTGATCAGGCGAGGAAGGTGCACGGAGGCTAACGGGGGGGGGCGATGGGTGATTAAGTGTGGCAGTATTTGAGTTAATGACGGATTAAGGCGGGGTTAAGGCATCGGGGTCATTAGCGGAGGGATTAATTGGGATTTTTCCTAACTTAATCACAGATTGATTAGTTAGTGGATTTTCGGGGTTTGGGTGAAATTATAGTTTACATTTAAACTAAGGGTAGGGTTAATTTATATGTAGGAGTTAAATATATATGAGGAAACAAGTTTTTATCGGGATTTAATAAATAAAATTAGTAATTAATAAAATGAGCAGAAAGGGGAACAATACCCTAAGTAAATGATTTTTCACATTTTAATGCTTTTCCAATATTAACATAAATACTTAGGATAAGGTGTTTTTGTGGGTTTTTGATATGAAAATGATTTATGTGGGGGGATAAATACTTTTCCTAGGTAAAAGTATTTTAACCTTAGGAAAGGATTATTATTAGGGAAAATGAATGAACTGAAGGGAGAATGACTTCTTGTAGGGGAATATGGTACTTGTTATCCCTAAATCATTGATTCGATGGTCCGATCCCTCCAAAAGTCAGAGAAATGCTCTGAGCCTCTTTGACTTAGGGTTTTCAAGTACTTAGAACTTTATAATGGGAAATTAGTAAAGGAAAGGGGTAAAATGAATGGGGGGAGCTAATTAACTGACATTGTAAATCATTTGCATTCTTGATTGTTCATCGATATCTGGAACTTTTATGATGTGAATGGTAAATATTCTTTTGTCTAATCAATCATCATACTTCTACAACCTTTCTTCTACTTACCCATCTACTCATGCTACCATTTTCACTTCTCTTTATTAGGGTGCATTTGAGCTAGTAAACACTTGTCAAACATTTTTCTTTCTCTTTACAATAGTAAACTAACTAAATCTAACCTTATTACATCCAAGGGATCATATTAAACAGTTGATCTCCTTTTATTTACTCTACCTATCTAATGATTTGCCAAGATTCAACAGTTTGGTCAGATTTTATTCTTTAAATATCAACATGAAATTTAAATCATGGCATAATCAAGGTTAAATGGTTTGATTACCATGGATTGTGGCATGAATAACAAGCTGCACACAATCATTATTATGCATAAAAGTAAATAGTAGTGGCATTTTGGCTTGCTCACTTTCATGATCTTTTCTCTTTTTTCGAGGTTAATATTTTTCACTTTTTTGCACCTTTTCTTATTCTTTTTGTCCTTTGATTATTCTTTTAGGACATACCCTCTTTACATTTTTTAATTCTTTAATATGGAAAACATTCGCAGAAAGCAAAGGTATGTACATATTACAAGTTTTAATCTCAGTCATTCAAAAATTATGACACCTGTTGGTATAGGAACCTAATAGTATCCTCAACATCCTTACCTTTGTCACTACAAATATGCACCACAAATAAAACACACCCTTTTCTGCAACTACGCTTTTTCTGCATAGTTGTAACCATTCTAACTGATGTTGCCTTCTTCTTACCTTATAATATTTTTTGTTCTCCATTTTCATCCAAGCACTCAATGGCTTTGTCATAAAAATCCACTTTGGTCCTATGAAGATATAACCATTTCATACCCAGTATCATACTATGTGATCCCAACGGAAATACATTCAAGTGTGATGATGTAGGCATACCATTCAACTCAAATGCACAAGCTCTTACCAGTGATATACTCTTTTCTTTGTACTTGTAGCCAACTTCATTAACAATGATTCTATATGCACTTATTTATTCAAACCACACTTATGCACCAGGTCAGTACTAACAAAGCTATAATTATATCCAGGGTCAATCAAAAAGGAAAAAAATTGATCACAAAAATAACTGTCCATCTCGATAACAGTATCCTGATGCTCTACCTGCTTGTTATCCAGTGTTGCATAGGTACGAGGAATGCTCTTCCAAAAATCCCCAATAGTTTGTGCCTCTTGTGCATTATATATATGAGGCCTACCACCCTAATTTTGTAGACAATCTCTCTGAAGATGTTCCTTACCACACATCCAACAGTCCAGCCATCTTGTACCATCACCTATATTCTGTTATTGTGACCCATGTTCCTCTCTAGCTACATTGAACTTCTTGTATGGTGCAACATTTTCTTTCTCTTCTACATTCTAAGGTCTTGTTCTTTTCAGCTACCATTTACATTTACCTTTATCTTTCCCTTTCCATCCTTGCTGAGATTCATTCTTACGCTTTGAATGATCATAGAAATGATTCAATTTTCCAATAACTTACTCAAGTGATCGAGGCTCATCATATTAAATATGACCTCTAAAATCTAATGGAAATCCCCTAAAAAATCTCTTAAATTTAGCCTTCTCATCCTTAAGAGATGGTACATACCTCAATAGCTCCAAGAACTTAGTTTTATACTCCTCATCTATCATTGATCCCATCTTTAGCTCATAAAATTCTCTGACCTTACAGTTATGCTACCTTTCTGACAAGTAATTCTTCCTGACAATTCTTTTTAATTCATGCCAAATCAACTCTTCTATCATGATGTCTCTGATCCACCTTGCATCTTCCCACCAGATATCCACTTACCATTTGATGCAGAGGATAGCTATTTTGGCCTTCATGTTCTCTGGGTACTCGTGAAACTCAAAGAATTTCTTCATCCCAAGTAATCAAGTCTTTGCATCCTCCATCTTCTTCAAATCTCCATCAAACATAGGTGGCTTAGCTTTCTTAAAATCATTTGGCAAATATCCCATGTCGCTCCTCCTGTAATGATGATAACAATGATGATCATAGTTCCTGTCGGAGCGAGAACTAGAATAATACCTGTATCCATCACCTATCTGATCCAGAGTATCCAAGAACCGGTCATCTCTAATCATCTCATCCCTATCGACTTGTGCCCACCATGAGACCTACTGCTATATGCCCCATTAGTTTTGTCCTCCTGTCCATGGTTGATCTGAATTGGTCCCTATCTCTGCAATTCTGACAAACTTTGAATGATTACTACATTGACATCTACTTGTTTCTCCTGTGCCTACATGATTCTGTCATTATCTTCCTTGCAACTTCTTAATTCTCCCTTCAATCTTTTCAATGTGTTTACTAATTCAAAAGAGTGCCCAACACCACATTTCTCATATGATCCATAGGGAGAGTCTCGTGAACTGTAGTCTACCATCTTTCTAGTCATCTTTGATCTCTTTCTACCAAACATACCATGTTATCTAAACCAAAATATAAACATAATCAACATACCTCAGTCTAGCCGAGGAGGATATCCCATCTGCAAGGTCAACCAAATTAGCACAGTACATGTATAAACATAATCATAACATCATATATATATATATATATATATATATATATATATATATATATATATATAGATATATATATATATATATATATATATATATATATATATCATCCTAACCATATTCCAGTCATAAATGCATGACCCTATCAACCACACATCTTGACCCCATGCATGACAACTACAACCATGTCAATGTATGCATAATCAACATACGTACAACATGCATGCATACACGACACATACAAAAATTGTCATTTACAACTAGTGCATAACCAACCTATACTCATGATAAACAAATCCAACAACACACCATCAACTTCCACATGGCGAGACAACGCAACCATGACCAACACCATGCATACATAACAAGTACATACACCACAAGCATAAGGGACACATATGCAACTGACATGAATGCATGACCAACATACCACCCATACAGTCCAAGGGGTGAACCATGCTATGATACCTCTGTAACACCCTCCTCTCACATTTACTCAAGTTAACTAGTATTTTGGGGTAAACAAGTGATTAGAGGCTACTACAATCTGATTCAAATCCACATGTATATTTAAGGAAGTGTAACCAACACAACATAACCAATATGAACTTCTGCACATGTCATAAAACCTACAAGAGCCAATCAACCCTCCCAAGTGATCAACCCCTGAGACAACTTGACACTTCACTACCTTAAAGCCTTAGTCGCTCCCATGATATGGGCATGCATGCAACTGGGGCCCTCCATTTTCTCTCACAGCATGGACATGCAAGCGACTGAGGTCTTTTTCAGCGTGTTTTGAGCCTATGACCCCGGATTCTGTTGCACTTTTTCAGGGCCAGGACTCAGGCCACTACCTAGAACTGTATGAAACCTTCAGGGATGAAAAGTAACTTTGAGACAATGATGCAAATGCAAATACTTGAATGGACCCCTACTAGCCATGATAGGCATTTCGTCAAACATGCCACAATTATGAAATCTACAAATCATAATACGTCTGACCACAGGGGTCTCATACTTATCTGAGAATCAGTAAGAAGCATTGATGCCTTATTACATTAGCTGCATTATCATCTCTTAGCTCATATTTTCATTGTTCATTCATTTACAAATCAAAACATGATGAGAGCCATACATCATTATTGTCATAAAACATACTCATAATCAGCACATAAACAACAGAAATAATAAGGATACATCAACCATAAATTCCACATATGAACCAGTACATTTGCTCATAAAATACCAAGGAAAGGAACTCTTATTAATGAATGCAAAAGCCAACTGGGTATGGGACTTCCACGAACCACCCGACCATAGATTGGTTGAACCAAATATTTCTTTCAACCAATCACCCCCATGCCATATTCCAAGCATGAATGTGGGACTCATAACCAAAACTCAACTAGGGCTTCTCGAGGCTACACCACCTCACCCTCATCAATAGAACCAAGCTTTACCACAATCCTCACCGAATCACTAGGCCAAAACAAGCATGGATGCCACCAGATTTCTCCACCCACACCATGAGGAATTTTCTTGTCTCCCAATCTCTAGGCTTACAGTATATCTTCATTCACTGGTCTAGGATTCCTAGGCCTAATCGAGACACCAGTCTCTGTACTTTACTGTATATCCCATCTTAGGATTCCTAGGCCTAATCGAGACACCAGTCTCTGTACTTTACTGTATATCCCATCTTAGGATTCCTAGGCTCAATTGAGACTCCATCCTCTAAGCTTTACCATATATCCCATCCCATGATTCCTAGGCCTGACCGAGATTCTAGTTTCTTGGCTTTACTATTATATCCCATCCCGGACCTAGGCCCAATCGAGACTCCACCCTCTAGGCTTTACCATATATCCCATCTCGGGATTACTAGGCTTGATGGATATCACCCACCTTTAGTCTTTACCATATATCCTGCCATTCATCAGTTGAGGATTCCTACGCCCACTAAGGCATCACAAAATCTGGATTTATCGCAACCCATAGTCTAGTTTAGGGGTCACTAGGTTGTTTCTTTACTGCAATCCATAGTCTGGTTCAAGGATCATTAGGCCATGTGTTCTTCCATTCAAAGATCCACCTCACTCAACTTCAAATCCATTTGGAAATCCAACTCAACCAAATACATGAGAACGCATCACACCATGACTATTCGAAAATGGTAAGGCAAGGCTAAAGAACATTGTCACACCTGGAAAAGCCCATTCCCATGACAACAAGAGAACTAAGAACACACATTCATAACTATGCATGCAAAAACTAGCAAGGAAATCATACATGCAAATCGATACTTGGAAATAATCTCATTGTAGCTACTTGATCTTGCTCTTCCTTTCTTGATCTTTGTTTCCCTTTACCTTCTTTTCTTTCTTGATCCAATTCTAAAGTGCTCCAAGAAAACTCTAAATGTCCAAGAGTGTGAGAGAGAGATAATACAGAAACAACTTTGAAATTAAACTGACCAAAGGTACCAACTGATCCTCAGAAGCCTTTTTTATTAATGAGGCCTCTATTTTCTTCAATTTTTCAGTATTTTCCTTCATTTTCTTCCTTACATGAAACCTGTGACCTTTAACCTTCCTTTTCTCTTAATTTCCTTTATTTTCATAAATAAAATTCCAGTTAATGCTCATGCCTTTCCAAAGCTTGTTTCATTGCCTTTGTCAATTTCCTTAGCCATCATAAACCAAATGAACACCCACACTAGTATGTCTTGCCCAATATTCAACTTGGAATAAGTGTCCCATAACCATGGTTATTATTTTGCCTTTATTAACTTTTATTACATATAATTTTCACGAGGGATTTTATAGAACCCTGCCCCTTGGGGCAACACCATCCTCAGTATTCAACAACACCTACAACCAACAAAACTATTGAAAAAAAAACACACTACCCATGGATATTTATAACCTAGCTTGAGGCAGTATTTACAATGATCAACCTGTTGAAAAGAAAACCAACATGACAACATAGCAACATGACAACCATAATGACACACATACCACTTATTGGAGCTTTATAACACAACTCGGGGTGGTATTTACATCTGTATACATATCTACATATATCAAAGCATCATACTAAATAATATACCAAAAATATTTGCTCAACGAACAAATAGAGAAGGATATATAGCCCACATCTAATCTGCCATATCCAATGTAGCTTCATTGGGCCCAAAGTGATTCCAATGCACTTTAACCTTCTTGATTGCTTAGTTCTATAGCATGAGCATTTTTCTTTGCAATATACACTGAGGTCCCGGATAGAATTCTCCATCTGGATCCACATACAATACAGACCAATTAATCACATGATTAACATCTTTAACATATTTCTTAAGTAATGACATATGGAAAGCATCATGGACTTTCATTGTTAGAGGAAGTGCAAGCCAATAGGCTACTGGTCCAATCCTTTCAAGAATATTGAAAGGTCCACAAAACCAAGGTGCCAACTTGGCACATGATCCAATTCGCAAGGATCTCTTCTTCAGATTGATACACAAGTACACTTGTTCCCCAACCTGAAACTCTTTAAACAACTTGATCCAGTCTTCATAAATTTTATGTATGTCTTGTGTTGTATTGAAATTCTTCTTTATTACCTGCATTTCTTGTTCCATTTCTACAAACATGTTCGGTCAATCAACACGATGTTAACTGGATTACTCCAACTAATGGGAGTATTAAAACTTCGCCCATACAATGCCTCAAATAGACTCATCCTCAAAGCTTCCTGATACCCATTGTTGTAAGTGATCTCAACCAGTGGAAGATACTCTTGCCACTTCCACTATTGATGCATCACATACATCCTCAACATGTCCTCCAATATCTTGTTTACCCTCTCTGTTTTTCCATTTTTATGCAGATGATAATACTGAGAGCCAACTCTGAACCTAAACTGCAAACAAATCCTTCCAAAACTTGGAAGTGAACTTAGCATCCATGTCTAATACAATCTTTGTCAGAACACCATCCAATCTAACCAGATCTCTAATGAAGACTTGTGCTACATCACCAACTGAAGTGTGCTACCTTTGTCAACTTGTCCACCACAACCATGGTGGAATCATGCAATCCAGATGTTCTTGGAAAACCTATGATAAAATCCATGGAAATGACCTCTCATTTCAACTTTGGAATTAGCTATAGTAGTCCACCTGGATGCTTACATTCTGACTTTCACTGATGATAGTCTAAGCATCTAGCCAGAAACTCTGCCATGTCCTTCTTCAGATTCGGCCAATAATAAAACTTCTTCACTGTTGTCAATGTCTTTTGATATATCGGGTGACCTGAATATGGCTTAGCATGAAATTACCTCAAGATGAGCTTCTTGAGTTGACTATTTTCTAGAACATATATCCTATCCCTAAATCTAACCAAGCCATTTGTGTAAGATGACAATCCACATATTTATCACTTGTACTCACACCTATACCTGTACCTGTACTTTGTTGTAACCTATGCATAAGCTCCATGTACCTGTCATCCTGTTGACCTGCTTGTAAGATACGATCTTTTAACTCCATCCCATAGGAACTCATAGCTGCTATATGATTCACTTATATCCACCCGCTAAGAGCATCTGCAACCCTGTTCTCCTTACCCTTGATGTACCTGATCTCAAAATCGAATTCACTGATCATGACCAACCATCTAGCTTGCATGGAATTAAATTTCGATTGATCAAACAAGTACGTCAACCCACTGTGATCCTTCATCAATGCAAACCTCCTGCCAAGAATATAATGCCTCCACATTTTCAACGCATGAATGATCGTTTCTAGCTCAAGATCATGGGTCGGATAATTTTTCTCGTGCTAATTTAGTTTACGCGATTCATGGCATACCACCTATCCTTCCTACATAAAAACTCCACCAAGTCCTCTCTTGCAGGGATTTGTACATACCACAAACTCATTGTTCGAATCAACAATCTTTAACACTGGAGCATTTGTCAACAACTTCTTTAACTGCTCAAAACTTGTTGCACATTCCTCTCTCCATTCAAATTTATTTCCTTGCCTCTACAATGACGTAATAGGATATGTAATCCGAGAAAATTTCCTGATGAACCTCCTATAGTAACCTGCTAGCCCCATAAATGATCTTACCTGTTCCACATTTCTAGGAGCTTCCCACTCCATGATAGCCCTTATCTTCTCTGGATTCACAGTTATACCTTCCTTGGGAACCACATGCCCCAAGTAATGTACCTTTGTTTGAAAGAAATTGCATTTGTTAAGCTTAACATACAACTGATGCTCTCTTAGCAATCTCAACATTGTTGCTAAATGCTCGACATGTTCTTCGTCATTCTTAGAATATATCAAGATGTGATCAATGAACACAATATCAAACTTGTTCAGATAAAGACGCAACACACTATTCATCAAGCACATAATGGTAGCTGGAGCATTGGTCTAACCAAATGGAACTACAACAAACTCATAGTGTTTGTACCTAGTTCGGAAAGTTGTCTTGTATATGTCCTCTTCCTTTATCCGTACCTGTTGATATCCGGATCTCAAATCAATCTTTAAGAAAATTATTTCTCCCTTCAACTAATCAAACATGTCATTAATCCTTGGCAACAAATATCTGTTATTAATGGATACCTTATTCAACTGCCTGTAATCAATTCATAGCCTAAGAGTACCATCCTTCTTCTTCTCAAATAATACTAGTGCACTCCAAAGTGATACACTTGGCCTAATGTATCCCTTGTCAAGCATTTTCTTCAACTACAACTTTAACTATACTAACTCTGGAGTGCTCATCTTATACGGTGTCTTTGATCCTGGTGTTGCACCTGGTACCAACTCAATAGAAAATTCTACTTCTTTGTGAGGTGGCAAATTTGAAATCTTTGTTGGAAACACATCCTGAAACTGTTGCAATATCGGGTACGTGCTTAATGCCTCTACATCATTAACATCCTTACCTTTATCACTAAAAATATACACTTCTCTAGGCTAATATATGTATATGTATATATATATATATATATTAGCCAATTGAAATCTATTAAATCAAAAACACAAGTTACATCTGGAAACAAGAGATACCCAAAACATTTACAACATATTTGTTGTCACATCCCATAATTATTCATGGGTTTTTATTTTTTCCCCTTTCTCCTATGAACATCTACCCAACCTACATATTTATCAGTTACAACTGAGGATAAGGCCATATCCTCATTTTTCTGACAGATCTCCATCTATACTGACACAACAGAGCATGAAAAATCTTTATCACTATTTGAATGGTCTAACTCATGGGTGCATTTCTGCTCGCTGGTTGTAGGAACAATTATTGTTGAAATGTTTTCCTTGCCATTTTCCAGAATATTCTCCTCTGTTGAGGAATGATGCAGATCCACAGGGGTTTAAACTAGATCTTGAGAAGTCGAGGTGACGAGGGTCGTCTTCTGTTGTTGAGAGCCTTTCTTCTTTTGGCTGATTGACTTCTTGACACTTTTTGTTGCCTTATGGTCCCTCCAACCACAATTGGGGTTTCTCATCTCCAAGGATCCAACTAGCCCTTTTGAGGAAGGGATGCATCCTGAAGATGTATGAGGTGTTGAAAATTTTTTGACCTAAAAGTAGTGTTTTCATAATATAAAGGCTGAAGGAATTCATTACTAGCCCACTTAAGCATGATTTTATCTAGTAATCCTTCACTTAAATCTAATTTGACACATATGTGGACAAATGAAATGAACCCATTAGCAAATATTTCACTCTCCACTTTGATGAAACATCCAATCAAGTTTCAAATACTCTCGAGGAAATATGGTTTAATCCACTAGAGGGGTAAGTTTGGGAGTCTTACCCATATGGGAGTAGCCAAATATTTCATGAAAAGAGGGTTGAACTCCAGGTACCATGGCTAAATCGAAAGATTTTTGCAATCCCATAACCAAGGCCCTTTGTCAAAAACCCTCTGCTAGTCTTCAAGATCCTTAAATAATACCACAAATATTAAAAAATAAAAAATCTAAAATTTGGGTTTTTTTTTTATGAACCCAAGCTCAAAGAGAAAAATCTTGGGGCCAAAAGCCATTGGACTCACATATGATCATTTGTTTTTTATAATAGGTTGTCTTGATTTTGGTAAAAATCTCATTCAGCACGAGGGTTGGGGTATCAAACGAATGTTCCAACACAAAATTTTGGCCTAAGAGTTTCTTGGGCATCTCGGAGCTAGAAATTGGCTTAAGAACATCTTTGAATGACAAGGGTTTTGATTCCAAAGATGTCCCACCTCCTTTCAAGCATGTGGTGACGAAAATAGGAGCATCTTTCTTGATACCATAGTCTTTGAGTTCCTTTTTCGATTTTATTTTCCTCCGTTTGAAAAGGAGCCTCGTTGCCACATAGGTAATTCAATCAGCTTTTGAATGTTATCTTCAAGCTATGATATTGTATCCCCATCACTAACCTTCAAGCATAGGGAATTTCCAGACATAGCCTTAACAAAATTTGGGAATTTTTTAACTCACAATCCCCGAAACCAATCCTTAAAAGGCTGAAAATTGGGGCTAGAGACACAAAATCCATCTCACTAAAGTTTTTCAAAAGATTCAAAATAGACCTGGGGACCAAGTCTGACTAGAACATTATGACAAACATTTTGCATGGCAACCCATTCCCTCCAAGAGAAACTTGGACTAGCGTTTCGTCAAACATTTTGTAGGTAAACTCCCCACACTCGTCAACAACACTCTCTAAGAAATCTGCCTCTTGACCCGCTATACACCCCTTCTATTGTGCCCAACACTTCCAACCTAAAGACGTTGTGTTGGGTCCCTATAATACTAGTGATTACCCCATTATTATTGTAGTTGTACCCCTTATTAATATTGTTGTGCCCCTATTATCCCCATATTGTTATTACTGTGCCCCATAGAATCCCTCTATTGTTATTTTTGTGGCTTTATATTATTATTGTTAAGTCAGCTGGGTTATATTGTGACTCCTTAGACTCCTATATATAGAAAGGAGGTTTTGTCATTTGAATCATCCAAGAATTGTTCATTTATGTAATGTAAAGGAGGTTGCCCCCTCGAAGAGGCTGAATTCTAAGGCTTTGATCTATCTTTTCTATCTTTTTCTTGAGCTGGTTTCATAACATTTGGTATCAGAGCTTTGGATTCTAGGGTTTCGTTGCTCCAAACAGGTCATCGTGGAATTTTCGCTATAACTTTTTTTCTGCAACGTTTCAGAAGTTGCAAAAAAAACCCATTTGAGAAGAACGCACACTGAACCTCGGGTCTAAATTTCAGAGTTATTCGCACTATATTTGCAGAGATATGATCTGAGGAAGTTGGTCTTTTTGCAGAGTCCTGAATTACATTCCAAACAGGTGACCTGGGGAAAAGAATCATAACTTTCTCTCTGGGGATTGGATTGAAATTTCATAAGAAGGTACAGAAAGAGGACGGACTGCAGTTTATTGTATGCATTTTTCAAATCCAAAGGTCAAAACAGTGACTCGTGGCACGTCGTACAAGTTCGCTCTACTGAACTATTCTATAATCAAGTCACTGTGGGAGATTTCGCATAACTCTTCCTTGGAGAATTCAATTTGGGTCAGACTTGTGGAATTGGAAAGAGGACATAGAGGGCTACTGCAAGTCACAAATTCAGATCTAGATGATTGGAAAGTACAGAGATACATCAGAGGCAATATCGAGTTCCTACAAAGTGAAAAAAGGTGTGTAGATTTTCTTTAATTTTTGCTTAAGCTTGGTTTGAAAATTTATTTTGAAGGAATTCAAAGGGAATAGTAGAGCATTATTATCGATAACTGATGCCCCGAGGAAAGAAAATACAAACACCTAGTAAGGAACCTGAAAGCTCTAGCATGACTCATGAAGAAGAGGAAGAAATGCAATATGATATATCAAAATTACAAGACCAAGTGCAACAACTGTCCCTTGCACAAAAAGGAACAGAATCTAAGATGGATGGTTTAAAGAAAGGCGTAGAAGCTAAGATGGATTGTTTAAAGAAATGTCTAGAAGCTAAGATGAATGACGTGGAAGCTAAGATGGATTATTTGAAGATAGATTTGAAGACAGACATGGAAGAATTGAAGATAAATATGAATAGGTTGCTACAAGAAAGGGTCACTAATGGTGAAAGGGTAGTAAAGGAAACTCATGATGAGAACAAAAGAAATGTTAATCATAATTCCATAGACTCTAATGTTGGATCAAATACCCACCATATTCCAAAAATTGATATGAGGAAGTTTGATGGCAAGGATCCCGCAACATGGATATTACAGATGGAGCAATTTTTTGATCTCAATAATGTGCAAAACACACAAAAGGTACATATTGCAACTTTATATTTGGAACCAAATCAGTTTGTATGATATCAATGGCTTTGCTCTCATAAACAATTTATCACTTGGGCAATTTTTACGGAAGAATTGATAGCACATTATGAGGATACAAAAAGCAACACTTTTTTTAGCCAATCGATAAGTCTCAAACGAAAGGGTTCAATAATGGAGCACATTGAGGAGTTCCAAAAATTGAACATAAGGGTAAAAGATATTCACGAGGAGCATAGGGTTGATGTGTTCATAGGGTCTTTAAAGGATAATATCCAACATGATGTTCACCTTTGGGAACCTAATTCATTAGAGAAGGCATTCAGGTTAGCAAGAAAAATGGAAAGCAAAATTATGGCAACCAGGAAGCATACTACTCACAACTATAAAGACAGAAGTGTTGTTGCCGCTAGTCTTCCACAACCTATAAGGTTGACACCACAACAATTGGAAGAAAAAAGAGCAAAAGGGCTTTGTTACAGTTGTGATAGCAAATACACTAAAGGTCATAAGTGTGCTGAGAAGAAATTATTCTACATAGATTTTGAAGAGGAAGAAGAAAAGGAGCAAGAAAGGTCAAAAGAAGAGGATATACTCCAAGCACAAAGCCTAGATAAAGAAGAAATGAATCCAACCATATCTTGTAATGCACTGGCGGGAATTACCACTCCTCAAACAATCAAGATAGAAGGAAAAATCAAGAAGAAAAAGGCAATAGTGTTGATTGATTCAGGAAGTACCCACAATTTTATTCATTGTAAGGTAGCAAGAGAATTGAATTTCTTCTTATATCCAGCACCAGAGTGTCAAGTGATGGTTGCAAATGGAGGAACAATAAATTGCTCGGGAAAGTGCCATAATATCAAGCTATCCATGGGAGAATATGTATTGACTAGCCCAATGCTTTCCATTCCAATGGGAGGTGTTGATGTTGTACTAGGAGTCCAATGGCTACAATCCTTGGGTACAATAGCTTTTAATTTTCAAGAACTTTTCATGAAATTTTCTGTGGAAGGAAAGGAAGTTGAATTAAAGGGTATTGCAAGGAAACTGGGAAAGATAATCAGCTCTAACGGTATGACAAAGCTTCTAAAAAAGGAAAAAAGAGGTGTAATTGCACAATTATGTTGGGTCCCTATAATACTAGTGATTACCCCATTACTATTGTAGTTGTACCCCTTATTAATATTGTTGTGCCCCTATTATCCCCATATTGTTATTACTGTGCCCCATAGAATCCCTCTATTGTTATTTTTGTGGCTTTATATTATTATTGTTAGGTCGGCTAGGTTATATTGTGACTCCTTAAACTCCTATATATAGAGAGGAGGTTTTGTCATTTGAATCATCCAAGAATTGTTCATTTATGTAATGTAAAGGAGGTTGCCCCCTCGAAGAGGCTGAATTCTAAGGTGTTGATCTATCTTTTCTATCTTTTTCTTGAGCTAGTTTCATAACACGTTGGCTAGTGGCGTGATCTCTTTCGCAATATTTACTATGGAAATTCTTCAAAATCCATCCTTCATGGGTCCAGCCACGACACCTTCGCTCCAGCCAAGACCAAAGACGAAACACAAAAGGGGATCTATAGACACAACCAATGTTCATCCACATAAAATTGTGATAGTCTACCACCGAAGGACCATCACACCTCTAAGAGTTGATCCCAGTTTCACCTTCAACCAATGCCCTAAGGGGAAAATAATTTTTCCTCCACTAAGAGCACCTGTCGTCTACAATTCTCTTGGCCTAAGGCGACACATTCTTAGGGGTTGTAAAAACATAAAACCCTAGCTTCTCTCATGGTCTCCATCTTGTTCTTAGCTTTAGGTTGATATTTAACATATAATATACTTGTAAGAATTTGGTGAATAAAGATTTGTTAAAACATTTTTTTTTTACGTGGTTTAAATTGTAATATTGAATAGATTCAATATTCCAAAATTAATCTAAGATTAGAACTTGTAAGGGTTGAAATATCATTTTTGCCTTTAAAATTGAAAATTTCTATCTGAATTTAATTAGATAATAAAGGAAAAACTACCAAAACATTTGAATTTAATCTTAAATTTAAAATTCATACCAAATTTTAGTTGGATAATTAAAAACATTTGTCAAAATAACAAAACATTAAAATAATATGATGTTCTTGGATCTTGATTTGAAAGAAAGAATGTAGATTTTATGTAACAATTAATTAATTAGTTAAATAACTGCATCTATTTTGGAATAAGGTTTCTCAAATTTTAATTTAATTATCAATAATTATGAGATAAATTTTAGAGATTCAACTTTCACAAAATATTTTAATATTTTTAACAATAATTAAAATAAAATCAAATCAAATCTAACATCTTTGAGCATTTATCAAGCATTTATCAATGTTTTAATTTATAGAGCTTCCCCATACATATGGAGAGTTAGATTTAGATTTTGACATAAACAAAATGCTCTGAATCTATCCATGTCATGCATGTCCAAAATTTTTGTTTTGCTGACCTCAAAAAAATGAGCAGTACATCAATCTCTATCAAAATAAAATTAAAGAATAGTTTTTATTGGGCAAGGATAGACCCTTATTGGATAGAACGTATATGAAAAAACTTCCAAAGTCAAAGGAACCACCAACCTAACGATCATTATCAAAAAGAGATGCATTCAATGGAACCGGCAACGTGACAGAAAAAAGTTCACTCATGACCCGTGACCACCTTAATTCTTTTTGGGATAAGTTCGAGAAAAAAGTAAAGAGCCTTATTGTTGGGAACTTAAATATTATTATCTATCATAGATATATATATATACATAAAATAAAATTCAATTAATTTAATTATATATTATTATTTCAATAAATTTAGTTACATCACATATGTTTATATGAATTTGACATTTCTTTAATCAAAATTTCCTCTGCTGTTTATTGACTTAATGAATTTCATCCCTAGTATTTGACATTTCTTTAATCAAAATTTCCTCTGCTTTTTATTGACTTAATGAATTTCATCCCTAGTATATTGGTGTTGATGTATGTTAGAGGAGTTTTATTAATTATGATTTAATATTGTTAATAAATTATTTTTAAGAGATAATAGTTTACTTGAAGTGAGAAATTGTGATAGAAAATATTTATTAAAGAATAAATAAGTTTGAATGCCACTCATTTCATACTTTTGTTTATAAATTTTTATAGGATTTCAAGCAAATCTTTGTAAATTAGGTGGTGTACTTCATTATAATGTTGTGAAAGTTTTTGTGTGAACAAAAATTAGGGGTTCGAATTTGTTAGGGATTTTTCGCACGCACACTTTTGGTTTCAAAAATAGCTATCATTACAGGGATTAGTGCACCCACTTTCTTCTTGTTGCTTATCACTATTTTTATTTATTTTAATGAGCTTATCAAACTTAGTATTAAGTTTGTGAAAACTATACCTAAAAAATTTGTTAAGAAGTTGGATAGGATTCTGAAAGTGCATGTGAATCCAAGTAAATATCGGGCAATGGCTATTAGTCTAGTTGAAAAAATTTTGGTTGGCCAGTTTATAGGGATTTGGCCTTCTCCAAGATCTATGAGGTTGTGGGTGGAAGGATACTAGAGACCCCTAGCTAAAGGACATATTGAGTGTGCGGAAAATGTTTCTTCACATTTTTATTTGAACTTTAAGAAAATTGGGATCTCATATTCAGGAGCGGCCCTTACTTCATGGGCGCTCATGGTCTTTCCTTGGATCATTGGAGCGGCCCTTACCATACCATGTGCGTTCATATTGGGGGATATATATTGACGAAAAAATGACATAATATATTGAACATATAATAGGGGGTAAATGGTTTTTATATTGGCAAGTATAAAAAATGGAACTCAATGAAAAAATATAAAGGGGCATATAAAACGTTAATGAAAAAATGGATACCTACAATATCTAGTGAAAGTAGGGTTTTTTTTTTTAATTGGGAAAGTATATTGGGTTCATATTGGTAGAGGGTTAAATAATACGATTTTTAGAAGTATTTTCCAATATGTAGTCAAATTAAGGGTATTGTTTAGTATGCCATGAATGCACGTGATAATATAGAGGTTCATTTAGTGAAGCCCCCATGATATCTATGTAGAAGTAGACCTTGAGAAAGGTCTTCCAGAATCAAGTCAACTCACATTAGATAATTGGACTTTCATTAAGCACGTAGATTATGATCATATTCCTTTCAAGTGTAAACAATGTCATGAGTATGGGCACTTTTCCAAGAATTGCCCAAACATGAGGATGCCCTCAAACAACATGGGGATGGGGGTCTATGAAAAATCTAGAAGAGAATAAGAGGACAAATGCCCAAAATCCAAAAGGATTAAGGGTCCCCATAAAAGGGCCCATTCTCCTCCATTAGACCCTCAGAATGCAAGGAAAGATTTGTCTCCAAGAGCTGGGAAGAAGATTTATTAGCATGCGAATCAATGCATTGTCTTGGAAAATGTAGAAGATGAAGGAGAAGATCAACGTATTGAATAACCACAACAGACTGGAGGAGAAAAGGGAGATGGTGAATCCCATGATCAGAATAAATTTTCAGAACCAAAAGATTACCTTATGTGAAATGTCTCAGTGGAAGATGTGGGTCTGGAAAAGGAAGAAGATTTTGAATCTCCACAAGTAAGGAAATCTCACGTTGATTTATTTTCCTCAACTGATAAGAAATCGAAAAATGAAATGGAAAGGGGTTTTGATCCTCCAAAATCTACAAGGAAAGTGCACAAGAAATCTAATCGAGAGCTCTATTCATCTCATGCAAAAAGGCATAAAGACAAACGAACTCAAAGAGTGATTAATTTTCCTTCATTTAGAGTCCCTAAAAATCAAAAGAAATATGGTTCCTCTAGCCCTCATCCTGGTGGAGGCTCTAAAGCTTATTGAAAATAATGAATATCATCCCCTAGAATTGCAGGGGATAGACAATGAGAAAATGGAATATGAAATCAAAATCTTAATTAGATCATAGAATCCCCATGTCCTCCTCCTCCAAGAGACGAAATTAGGGGAGTGTCAAGCTCTAGAAAAATGAAGAACAATTTGGAAAGGGAGTAAAGTGGTCGAAATAAGTTCAAGGGGCAATTTGGGTGGAATTTTCACCTGATGGGTATCCTCCTTCTCCAATATTCTACAAGAATAGAAATCTCAACATTGGATCATCACTAGATGATTCATCTCCCATTTGGGAAATTTTTTAACATAATAAACATTTACATGCCATATGTGTATCATGACAAAGTAGAAAGTTGGTATTCTTTGCTAGGACAAACGGAAACCCTTCTCAACTCCAACTACATTTTAGGAGGGTAATTTAATGTTACAATTCACCATTAGGAGAAGAACGATGACAATATTCTAAGAGATCAGTTTCAAGAAAAGATGGAGGATTTGATTTCCCAGTTGGGTCTAGTCAATATCAAGCCTAAACTCTCCACATTTACTTGGAGCAACAAAAGGGTTGGCCTTGGATACATTGTTGCAACATTAGATCGATTCCTAGCGGGGAGCGATATTTTGGTTCAATAAGTTTTTCCCTCTTCCTTTCATTTCGCTTGGGGTAGTTCTGAGTCAAGATTCTTTTAGAGTTTGGAGATTTAAAGGGTTTCTTCTCATTTTGTTTTTATCCTATGTGAATGAACGATGAGAATTTTAAGCCACTAGTGCATTAGGCATGGTTGAGGTGGGTTATTTGTTCTCCTATATTCATATGGGAGTGGAAAATCAAGGGCTTAAAAGAGGAAAAAAAGGTGGGTGAAGCAAAGGTCCAAATATTAGAAAAGGAAAATAGGGTAGATTAGATCCAATTATGAAGGAATCATTTTTGAAATGGAAGAGGTTTCAATCGCTGAGGATTTTCTTGCTAAAGATAAAAATTCCTTTGAAGAATTGCATAGGAAATTAAAGAAAGAATAAGAGATCTAGATGCTGAAATTAAAAAAAAAATAGTTGAAATCAGGGGATAAAAATACTAGTTTCTTCCACTGACAATAAAAAATAATGGAATGGAAACATATATTCGAGTATATGGAGCTTAATGGATATATTATATCATATTTGGATAGAATAAAGAAAGTTTCTTTAACCACTTTGAGTCCTTATATAAAGAAGATGGAAGCACTCCTACAGATTTAGAGGAATATTTTTTGTGCCATATTCCCCAGCTAGTTTTAGAGTTGAACAATGCCAATTTATTGCTCCCTATATCGAAAGAAGAAATTTATAAGGTGGTTTGGTCCTATGATCTAGATAAAGTTCTTCATCCTGATGGATTCATAGGAAAAATTATCAAAAATTTTGAAACATAATTAAATATGATATGAACAAAATGGTGGACTTCACCAAAAAAATTGGTTGAATGGGGGGCACTCTCAATTCATAATTCCTTGCTCTAGCTCTTAAAGTTGTGAATCCCTCTTCTTTCTCTCACTTCAAACCTATTTCTCTTTGCAATTTATCATATAAAATTATTACAAACATTATTTCTCAGAGACTTGTGCCTCTCCTTCCCATTTGATCTATGAAAGTCAAGGAGGGTTCGTTAGTAAGAGGCATTTAATAGACAAATTTGTTTTAGTATAGGAAGCCATACACCCCAGCAAGTTGAGAAGAGAAAAAGGGATGGTTATAAAGTTAGATATGACCAATGCCTTTGATCGTGCAAGTCATTCTTTTATCTTTGATATATTAAGAAAAATGGGGTACTCTTATGTTTTTATCTCTCGGATCAGTGCTTGTATTTATGGGCCTTGGATTCCCCCTCTTTTTAATGATTTGTGATTGGTTTTCTAAATATTATAGGGGCCTCGGGTAAGGGTGCCCCCTCTCCCCCATTCTTTACATTGTCATGGATGAATCCTTGAGTTGGAATATTGAATTTGAATGAAGATGTCATCACCTCCCTAGAATTTGATTCTCGTAAGGTATAAAGAGCATACATTACACCTATTTTGCTGATGACATGATCCTTCTTGGCAGTGCCTCTTGCATTATAACATGACACTTAAATTTTTTGTTGGATAATTTGTATTAGGTCTCAGGGGGGTTGATAAATGAGGATAAAATTCATTCGTATTCTTGGAATGTTAGCAAACTATTACATTGAAGAATATTAATAATTTTGGGGATAAAGGGAAGGGATGAGCGAACCAATTTTAGATATTTGGCCTTGCCCATATCTCTCAAATTGTTCCCTCGTCCCTCTTGGGGTCATGCTATTGATAATATTAAATCCAAGGTTGAGTAATGGGGGGCTATTTGGCTAAATCCAGCTAGAAGATTAATTATGGTTCAATCTATATTTGGAACCCTTCCTATAATCCAATTCTCAGCTATGCAGTCACCCATCTTAGTCAGGAAACAAATGACTCAATAACTCAAGTGGTTCCTCTGGTAAGAAGGAAATACAAATTCTAAAAAGTTTCTTATGGTGAATTAGAAGGTGGTTAGGCTTCCAAAATCCATTGGGGGGTTAGGAATAAGAGACCCCCTTGTAATGAATATAGTCGTTGCGGTAAATATAGTTTGACAGCTAATCACAACGGATAATGATTGGTGGAAACAGGTTCTTCATAAAAAATATCTTAAAGGGGCAAGAGAATCTTGTATTCATTATATCCTTCACAATAGAGGAAACTCCTAAATACGACCTTTGATGTTGCATTCTATTCCTTTAATTAGGTCTAAGTTGACTTGGATTCTAGAAAATGGGAAATCAATAAATTTTTGGATTGAGGTAATTATGGGAAATCCTCCTCTAGGCTTAAATACCCTATTTCATCCCATGTTGTGTAATAGGTTGGTTTCCCACCATAAAATAGCTATGTGGGATAACTCCTCTTGGTCATCTGATAAGCATTTGTTGAATTGGCCCACGAGTAACATTCTGGGTCACCTTGTTAGTATTTGAAAATCTCTTCAATATGCACTTGTTAGTGTGCTCCTTCCTCCTTGTCATATTGACCTCCCTGATATTAGACCTCCATTTTATTGGTTTTGAGCGTTTATTGGCACTTGGACTACCTCCCAAAAATTAATATTTTTAATTGGACATTAGCTCACAAAAAGATCCTAACAATTGAGAATTTATTGAAAAGGGGAATTGTTGGACCTTCCCAGTGTGCATTGTGCAAGCACACTACTGAAAGGATAGAGAATCTCTTCTACGAATTCCATTTCACGCTTGATTTATGGGGAGTAATCTTATCTCAATTAAAATCAATGGTAATATGTCCTTCTTCACTATAAGACTTGTTGGGAAAATGGGGAAAATGTTACAATGGCTCTTTAGTAGGGAAAAAATTAATGAAAAGAATATGGGAAGTACTACCTGATTATGTATGTTGGAAAATCTGGTTGGCTAGGAATTAAGTTATTTTTCAAGATGAAGGGTAGATGTCATTAGAAGAACATGATCAACAATAGGGCTTCTTGGAAATCTTTCCAGGTTATGAAAATAAATGAAGAGAATCATAAGTTAGATGGGGAGGAATCATAATGGATTAATTTTTTTGATCCAAAGTGAGCATCAAGGAGAAAACATATCTCAAAAAGAGTTGGAAATTAATATTATCTAAGGCAGAACTTGATCAATGGCCCTTTAAGAAAAAACATTTCTTCTTAAGCTTCGATGGAGTAGTAAAAGGAAACCTAGGGGTTGCAAGAGTGAGTTGAAATACATAATGGGTCACACATTGAGCTCTAGCACCTTTTCCACTATCAGATGCAACCCCAAAGATGATCTTCCTTTTTTTAGAATTGAAGGAAACATCAGCCTTCTTGCATTTAGGAGTTGTTCATAAAGTTTCTATAGATTGGAAAAGAAAACAACTTCATAATAAGTTTTTTTCCACATTTATATCAATTAACACACTTACAAAATTATGCTTTCTAATTTAATATAATGAAACTCATCACATATGAATGTGAAATTCATGAGGGTGTTTCCATATTCCATGACCATAACCTCTTAATGGTTTCTTCCTACAATAGTTACAAGAATCAAAGCATGAAACTTAATCAAAATGAAATGATCCCATCATGAATAACTAAAGCAATGATGGAGATTGTTTAGCAAATGAAGCACTCGCTTAGACAAGTTTCTCTAAAGAAACAACTAGTGTGTGTCAACAAGTGCAAACAAATGGATGAAAGAAGGGAGGCTACAATAGGGTGGAGAGATGCAACACAAACAACTGCAACCATATTTGATGCAACACGAGGAGTAATAACAAGGAAAAAGAAAATCGATGCATAGTGGATGAGTGGGGGGCGAAGGGTGGAAAAGCTCCATGGGATATAAGATTATGTGAGGTACTTTTCGGGGGGAGGGGGGATAGAATCCCCAAGTGCTTGGGTAGGATGGCCAATGACCAAACCCACCCTATAATATAAGATGTAGGATGTAGATGGTCGATGGATAAGGATAGGTGGTAGTTATGAATGAGTGAATAATGATAGTGCCTACATATACATTTATAATATTTATTGGTACAAAAACACAAATAAAGCAAAATAATATAATACATTTCACATTAAAACAATATTTATCTTGAGAGATGATACTTGAGAATGGGGTGATCTATTAGCCCTAGGTGGAGATGCTTGCTTAGTCTCTTCAATGGAAAACTTTAGAAACAAAACAACATTATAATTGATTTCTTATAAAAACAAATTGGAAATTTGAAAAAGAATTAATTTATAATGCTTGCTATGTTGACTATGTGCATGATTGGGTTCATGTGGTTTACAAGTGTCTAGAATATCAAGAGCCAAGTCAAGAATTTAATATCCTATTGAATTTGGGGAGGATTTTCTATTTGCACCTCAACTCACTCTTCTCTTTTATTGCATAATCATTAGTATCATGTTGTGACCTACCCTCCATCCTTTGAGAGTTATTAGAATTAAATGATTGATCTATAAAGATACTTAGTAGATTCATGCCATATTGCAAGCAACAACTCCCCAAAATTCAAGAAATTGTTATAAATGGTCCATTTCCATATAGAAGTTATGTACATGCATATTAATTTGAAAGGGAAAACCTACATAGATCAGAGAGTTTTTAAACCAAGAGAAATATCAATGAAGATTCTTCGTACTAAATAAAGTATTATTTTTTCACTTCCACAATGTAAAGGGATTCAAATGAACAAGGTACATGTAATCCTAAATCTATATGATCTAAGGAAGTTTATTTGCTAGGAGAGAGACTCTTTAAGGAATGGAAGTAGGAAGAACTTGGGCACACAATAAATCAACTCATCCTTGAGTGGGGTTGATAAAAGGACAAAAAACTAAAATGTTATTAAGAATTTTAATGTGCCACATTCACAACAAGGAACATTATGAAAAACTAGCTGAGTAAGTCTCCTATTAAATAAAACCTCTTACGACTAATCACTAGGGACATGATTTATTGAGCTCTAACATTGGCTTCCACATATTTCACAACCCTAATAACCAAATTTTCTTTATGCTTGAGAGTTTGTTACTTTCTAAAAAAAATATAAATATGATTTCATCCACCTTAAAAAAGTATTCAAATTAATAATCCCAAAGAATCTTAAGACTACAACTGATCTGAAATTGGAGTAGGTGTTTTCTTCCTCTTTTCCAAAATCAAATAGAAACAAAAATAGGACCGTGTTGACGCTTTGCAAGGTAAAATGGGTCTTGAAACAAACAAGTTTTTTTCCAATGTCTCTTGAAGTCATGAATTAGTATTCACATGTAACTTAACCTGAGAAACATAACAACGCATAACTCATGCTACATAATGAAGAGATAAAAAATATTTGTTGACGAAGTTCACCCCTTTTGGGATACATATCTAAGCCTGCCAACATAGCTAGACCACTCATATATTCAGTAGAAAAATGGAGTACACAAATGTCTGTTGATGGAAACATGTGGCTATTATCCCTGCAAGGTAATTTTCTCTTGCAAAGAACTCTCACAAATAGCAGAAACACAAATAATGTCCTACAAATATCATACTCCAACTGAAATGAGCTAAAATGAGCATGTGAGTACTTCAATTCCACATTGAAGCACATAAAAAAAACTTCCCTCAACATAACAAAATGAGAAAAGTGAACCTGAGCTGAACCTTACAAGTTACAACTGCTACAGTAGAATTCTGAAGGTGAGAATACCCCTACAAGGCCTTCTCAATGCCGAAGCACCTTCCAGAATTGCTTCCAAACCCTGATTGATCCATACACCTTTATTCTAAAACGTACAAAAAGACTACTTAGTGATGAGCCTCGGTATTGCAACAAGAATGTTGCAACTCCCAAGGCTACTGACTTTAATTATCAACCCGGGGTTCGTACAAACTTAAGAGGTATCAACACTATATGTGCAACATACAATGTGTCCTTCCTTTGTTGTCATAATGTAATGGAGTGCATGTACTGAAATCAAATCCTAAATTAATTGCAGAAAATGAACTACTCGAAATGGAAACCCTAACCTATTGCAAGAAATAAAGTATAAGGAAAGAAACATATTCTAATTGCATAAATATCATGAACTAAATGTAAAAGAAACCTAAATTAACCCTATTTATCACATGTGATTATTTAAACTAACTCAACATGGAATCTGATCTAGGGAGTATTAACTGTTGCATGCATGTGCTAATTAAGAAATAAAAAGAACTATTTTTCTTTGTATTTTCATTTTATAAATGCAAATGCTAATCTTTTTGTGTTTTTTGGCAGGGAGACAGGTGTGGAGGAAGAGGGGTACAATGGTTTTGATGGCTTGGAGGTCAAGTAGAGGCCTAATCCCAGATTCAATGATGATTTTTCTCAATTTGGGCTCAAAATAGGACGCTACACGATTTCCTACAAGACATCTATAGGATGTAATAGTTCCTACAGGATCCCCTATTTTATTACAAGAACAGGCCAAAAGCTTAGGAAGTGGTCTAGAAGGTGGAATGGAGATTGGGAAAGGTGGATAATGGAAGAATAAGGCATGGAGGTGGTGGACACTACCCATAACTCAAGCAAATGCTTGAATATGGGTAGATTGGCTCAATGGAAATGACAATTTTTTCTTATTAAACAAGAATTCAGATTGAGATTTTAGTGGATTTTTGGGACATGGGTGGATGATGCTTGGATGAGGCAAACAAGATGAGGTCTCCTTGCAATGTAGAATCTCATGCAACAACACACATTATTGTATGCATCTATCGAAAAATTCATCCATACATGGGAAAGATTTATTAAATAACAGAAAATTACTACTCTAAAATCCAGAAATTCGAGAACTAGCAAGCTAGTAAATCTATCAAATGCCACCCACAGGGCTTTGGATTGACGGTGGATGGGTGCACTGTTAAGGCACTCCTTGCGATAGGTCACTGGTTCAAATCCCCCGTGGGTGCTTACCTACCAAAAAAAAAAACCTATCAAATGCCTAACCTAATCAAGTGCAAATGCAATGGGGTAAATTTTGTTATTAAATAGAATGTTTTTTCGATCTAATTCAAGTGGAACCAACTCGATTGAAGCTTGTTACAATGCTCTAAAAAATAGCATAAATTTATTGTTCTTTGCCACAAAGGAGTTCCAAAAATCTAGATTTGGGAATAAGAAAACTAATCTAAGTAGCTCAATGATTACTATGAACTTCCAAAGCTTTTCCAATGATGAAATGATGTTTTTGATCCTGCAAAAGAACTTACATCAACCATTTAACCCAATCCCACAACAAGAAAATCATTAATAATAAATGCAGAAATAAAAAGAAACAAGAACAAGAGATGCATGTGAATAAGAAGTGAAAAGAATTATAAAAAATGATACAAAAGGGCTTTGAGGCTCCTGGAATGGCCAAGCCCAAGGAAACTCAAAGTCCTATGGAGAGGAACAAGATTTAGAGGCTGAACATGACACCAATCTTCATTCATTTCATCAATACAATTACATCCCTACAAGAAATGACAGTGGAGCTGCAAAATACAAGTTATCTCCATAATAAGGCTAATAAGAATCTATCCCTAGAGGAAAATTTGAATTGGTACTTACACAAAATGATTAGGAATCATTCCCCATGAAAGGAGGAAGCTTTCCCCACCAAAATCCCTTGATTAGTGGATTTGGTTCCGAATTTGCATTAAATGACAGGGAACACATTCTTATATTTTCTCAATCATTGGAGTTCCACAATTTGTGCCATAATTCCATAATATATTGTTAATTTATTATTTAATATTAATCCTCTTGTAGTATGGATCAAGTCCCTAAATTATCTCCTCCTCCAAATCTTCATAATCTGCCCAATATTCTCATAATATTCCACAAAAATAAATAATATTAGGCACAAATATGAAATTATTCATAAACCTTCCTAATGAACATATTAAAGTTAAAAATACATTATCTAATGGAAAAAGAGAGGTTTAATATGCTAAAGGATGGTTAGATGGGCCTTAATTTATGTTTAATTTAGAGAGATGGGTCTTAATTTATGTCTAATTTAGAGGGCCATCATATCCCTTGTTGAAAGTGTTGCTTATCCTCTGAGCAACTTAGTGACCTCATTGTGCCTCATTCATGGCCTTGGTGGCCTCTCTCTTGTGCATCCCTCAGTCCTTTCTCTTAAGAATCTTGGCTATAAGTTCTACAAGGACAAGCCCAAAAATATATTTGTGCATAGAAAAACAATTGTTTCTTGAGACCATTAGTTGATTTTGAATTCTAAAAATTTAGTTATCAGCTTATTTTTGGCTCTATTCTTGGGGAGATGATCTTCTCAAATCTTATATTCCTTTGGTATATCTCTGGACCTTTTGGGGCAGTTGCTAGTTTACGAATGTTTGAAATTACTAATTTACATAATCAAATTTATTCAATCAAATAAATGATACGATATAATTTTATAATTGTAATCTATGAATGTTGGAATTACTTGTTTGGATAAAAAAATATTTTCGATCAAACATTGTCAGAAAATATGATCTAACTTAATTACATTAAAACTGCTCTAGCATCACAAAAATGAGATGTGTGATGAGATATGACTAAGATAAAACTAAATTCGGATAATGTTAACATAATTATCTTTTTGTAGTGTTAAATTGTCATTTAAAATATTTTATTTATTAAAAATGTTGACTTGATAAATATTTTTGCATTGAGAGTCGCTCTATTGTAAGGTTTTATTATGTAAACATCTTCACGGAGTCATATTACTTAAAAGTGAAAATAAAATAAAATAAAATAAATTATTAATTAAAACGTTTTTAGTCAATGAAATTATATAAAAATAAAAACAAAATGAAATTAAAAAAATATATATTAATAATTAAACCTACCTAGGTCAATCTTAACTATGGATCTATCAAGCACAAGGAGGGATCAAATCTCTCAAGGTGCAAACCTTTTTCTCAAGTTTTGCACTCAAAAAAGAGGTTTCCACCAACGTTAAGATAGCTCTAGGCTAATATATTTTTCTTTTTTTTGTAAATTGAAATATTTTAAATCATAAACACAAGTTAAATCCGAAAACCAAAGATACCCAAAACATTTACAACATATTTGTTGTCACACCCCATATTTATTCATGGGGTTTTGTTTTTCCCCTTTTTCCTACAAACATCTATCTAACCTAGAGATTTATTGGTTACAACTGAGGATAAGGCCATATCCTCATTTTTCTGATAGAGCTCCATCTTTATTAACACAAGAAAGCATGGAAAATCTTTATCATTGTTTGAATGGTCTGACTCATGGGTGTGTTTCTACTCGTTATTTACAAGAACAATTATTGTTGAAATGTTTTCCTTGCCCTTTTCTGGAATATTCTCCTCTGTTGAGGAATGGTGCAGATCCGTAGGGGTTTGAACTAGATCTTGAGAAGTCAAGGTGATAGGGGTTGTCTTATCCTACCGAGAGCCTTTGTTCTTTTGGATTATCGAGTTCTTCACACATTTTTTTGTCTTATGGTCCCTCCAACCACGATTGGGATTTCTCGTCCCCTAGGAGCCAACTAGCCCTTTTGAGGAAGGGATTAATTCTGAAGATGTTTGAGCTACTGACAAATTTTGGACCTAAAAGCAGTGTTTTCCTAATCTAAAGGCTGAAGGCATTCATTACTAACCCACTTAAGAATGATTTTATCTAGTAATCCTTCACTTAAATCTAATTCGACACATATTTGGACAAATCAAATGAACCCATTATCCAATCTTTCACTCTCCACTTTGATGAAACATCCAATCAAGTTTCCAATACTCGCGAGGAAATATGGTCTAATCCACTAGAGAGGTAAGTTTGGGAGTCTTACCCATACGGGAGTAGCCAAAGATTTCATGAAAAGAGTGTTGAACTCCAGGAACCATGGCTAAATCGAAAGACTTGTGTGACCCCAGAACCAATGCCCTTGGTCAAAAACCCCCTCCTAGTCTTCGAGATCCTTAAATACTACCACAAAATAACCTTTAGAGAAGAATCAAAAATCTAAAATTTGGGTCTAGTTTTGATGAACCCAAGCTTAGAGAGCAAAAGCTTGGGGACAAAAGCCATTGAACCGACATATGACCACTTTCTTTTCATAATAGGTTGTCTTGATTCTAGTAAAAATCTCATTCACCACAAGGATTGGGGTGTCAGACGAATGTTCCACCACAAACTATTGGCCTAAGAGTTTCTTGGGCATCTCAGAACTAGAAGCTGGATTAAGAACATCTTTGAATGCCAAGGTTTTTGATGCCAAAGATGCCCCACCTCCTTTCAGGCATGCAGTGAGGAAAATAGAAGCATCTTTCTTGATACCATAGTCTATGAGTTTCTTTTCGATTTTAATTTCCTCCCTTTGAAAAGTAGCCTCGTTGCCCCCATAGGTAATTTGGTCAGCTTTTGAATGTTATCTTCAAGTGATGATATTGTATCCCATATCAACGTTCATTCGCAACCAACGTTCATTCGCATAAACTCGTGATAGTCATCCACCGAAGAACCATCACACCTCCAAGAGTTGAGCCCAGTTCCGCCTTCAGCCGACGCCCTAAGGGGAGAATAAATTGTCCTCCAATGAGGGCACCTTTCGTCTACAATTCTCTTGGCATGCGGCAACACATTCCTAGGGGTTGTAAAAACATAAAACCCCGGCTACTCGCATGGTATCCATCATGTTCTCAGCTTTAGGTTGATATTTAACATATAATATACTTGTAAGAATTTGGTGAATAAAAATTTGCTAAAACATTTTTTTTACGTGGTTTAAATTTTAATATTGGATATTGAATAGTTTCAGTGCTCCAAAATTAATCTAATATTTGAACATGTAATTGTTGAAATATCATTTTTGCCTTTAAAATTGAAAATTTCTATCTGAATTTAATTGGATAATAAAGGAAAAACTACCAAAACATTTGAATTTAACCTTAAATTTAAAATTTATATCAAATTTCAGTTGGATAATTAAGAACATTGGTCAAAATAACAAAATATTAAAATAATATGATGTTCTTGGATTTTGATTTGAAAGAAAGAATGTAGATTTTATGTAACAATTAATTAGTTAATTGGATAAGTACATCTATTTTGGAATAAGGCTTCTCAAATTTTAATTCAATTATAAATAATTATGAGATAGATGTTAGGGATTTAACTTTCACGGAATATTTTAATATTTTTAGTAATAATCAAAATAGAGAGATAGGGTTCGCTTGGTGTAGCTCAAGTGGCGATGACTCTGAAATGAAGTCTCATTGAACTAGAGATCTTGGGTTCGAATCTTGTGGTACCCTTCCCGTAGCGGGGTGAATAATAGACATGTAAACTCAAAAATCAGAGAGTCCTACCAAACTTACAAAAAAATTAGAGTTATAAAATTTATCTTAAAAATAATTATACTCTTTTTAATTTTCGATATAATTAAAAAGATATTATATCCACATATTTAATTGAATTCTGGTTGCTTATTATTACTTTATTTTCAGCTATTTTAAAATATTTATATTAATTAATATTTATATTTTGTTTTAAATTTTGAAAATACATAATAACATAAGTGTATTGATGCTAAACATTAGTTAATATCTTTGAGAATTTATCAATGTTTTAATTTATATAGCTTCCCCACACATATGGCGTGTTAGTGTTAGACCCTTATTGGATACAACGTCAGCTTTTTCCTTTAAAACTCCCAAAGAATATGAAAAAAAAGAGATCTATTCAAAGGAACCACCTACCTAACGGTCATTATCAAAAACAGATGCATTCAATGGAACCGGCAACGTGACAGATATCATTGAACCACCCATTACCCGTGACCTTCTTAATTCTTTTCGAGAAAATAGTAAAGAGCCTTATTGTTTGTAACTTAAATATTATTATCTATTATATCTATATGAATGAGAATGATATATATATATAGTTTTAATAAAATTCATCCAATTTAAATATATATTATTATTTCAATAACTAAATTTAGCTATATGACATATATTTATATTAATTTGATATTTCTTTAATCAAAATTTCCTTATGGACTTAATGAATTTCATACCTGGTATATTGATGTTGGTGTATGTCAGAGGATTTTTATTAATTATGATTTAATATTGTTAATAAATTAATTTTTATAAAGAGGTAATAGTTTAGTTTAAGTGAGAAATCGTGATAGAAAATATTTAGTAAAGAATGCATAAGTTTTAATGCGACTTATTTCATGGTCTGTAAATTTTCATAGGATTTTAAGCCAACTTTTGTAGACTAGGTAGTGTACTTCACTATAATTGAATATAATGTTGTGAAATCTTTTGTGTGAACAAAAATCTGAGGGCTCGACTTTGTTATGGATTTTTTTGCACACTCTCTTTGTTTCAAAAATGGTCAACGACCCCACCTCTTCCTCGCTGGCCACCACTATCTCTAGTGATTATTTCTTTCAATGAGGTTGTAAAACTTAGTATCAAGTCTGTGAAAACCAAACCTGAGAAATTTGTTAAGAAGTTGGATAGGATTTTAAAAGTGCATGTGAATCCAAGTAAATCTTGGGCAAGGGTTATTAGTCTAGTTGAAAGAGGTTTGGTTGGTCAATTTATGGGGATTTGGTCTTCTATAAGATCTATGAGGTTGTGGGTTGAAGGATACTAGAGACCCCTAGCTAAAGGACATATTGAGTGTGTGGCAAATGTTTCTTCACTTTTTTATTTGAACTTCAAGAAAATTGGGATCTCATATTCAGGAGCAACCCTTCATGGGTGCTTAGGGTCTTTACTTGGATTGTTGGACACTAGATTTTAATCTCGAGAATGATGTTCTCTTAGCAAATCTAGGATGGGTAAAACTTCCTCACTTACCTCTTCACTATTGGGATGTGGATACTTTTGAGAAACATCATAAATTCCTTGGGAAGATACACAGATAGAGAAAAACTAGGAGATTCAATGTGTGCATGTGCATGTATATATCACAAGGGCTTACATAGGGGAGCAATACCATACCACATGTGTTCATATTGGGGGATATATATTGAGGAAAATATGACATAATATATTGAGCATATAATAGGGGGTAAAGGGTTTTTATATTGGCGGGTATAAAAAATGGAACACAAAGTTAATGAAAAAATATAAAGGGGCATAAAAAATGTTAATGAAAAAATGGATACCTACAATATCTAGTGAAAGTAAGGGTTTTTTAAACGAGTAAGGTGTATTAGGTTCATATTGGTAGGGGGTTAAATAAAACAATTTTTAAAGGTATTTTCCAATATGTAGTCAAATTAAAAGTATTGTTTAATATGCCATGAACTCACGTGATATGTTAGAGGTTCATTTGTTGAAGCCCTTGTGGTATCTATGTAGAACAAGACCTTGAGAAAGGCCTTCCGGAGAAATTCAATTCACATTAGATAATTGGAATTTCATTAAGCAAGTGAATTATGGTCAGATGCCTTTCAACTGTAAACAATGTCATGAGTATGGACACTTTGCTAGGAATTACCCCAAAAATGGGGATGCCTTAGAGCAGCATGGGGATGTGGGTCAATGGAAAATATATAAGAGAAGAAGAGGAAAAATGCCCAAAATCAAAAAAGGATTAAGGGTCCCCCTAAAAGGTCCCATCCTCCTCTATTAGGCCCTTAAAATGCGGGGAAATATTTGTCTCCAAGAGCTGGGAAGAAGATTTATTAGCATGCAAATCAATGTGTTGTATTGGAAAATGTAGAAGGTGAAGGAGAAGATCAGGGGGTTGAAGAACCAGAGCAGACTCAAGGACAAAAGGGAGGTGGTGAATCACATGATGGGAATAAAGTTCCAGAACCAAAAGATGACCTTGTGTGAAATGTCTCAGTAGAAGATGTGGGTTTGGAAAACAAAGAAGATTTTGAATCTACACAAGTAAAGAAATCTTACCTAGATTTATTTTCCTTAGCTGATAAAAAATTGAAAAATGAAATCGAAAGGGGGTTTGATTCCCCAAATCTACAAGAAAAGTGGGCATAAAATATAATCAGGATCTCTACTCAGTTCATGCAAAAATGGATAAAGAAAAACGAACTCAATTGGTGATTAATGTTCCTTCCTTTAGAGTCGCTAAAAAACAATTTTAATATAATAATTATTATTATCATACAATATACTAGGATTAAATAAAAAAATATTAATAATTGTTAAATATTAATTCAATATACTAGGATTGTATTATTAATATTAATTATGATCAATATTAATATTATTAATACTAATTATTATTATTAATTATTATATTAGTAATAATAACTATTATGAATAATAATATTAACAATTAATTAATTAATAATAATAATAATAATAATAATAATAATGATAATAATAATAATTTTTCTTATATTAAATTAAAATATTAAAATTAATTAATAAAAATTAAAAATTAATATTAAAATTAAAAGTAACCAAATATTAAAAATTATAATTAATTAATTAAAAATTAATATTAATTTTAATTATGATAATGATCATCAAAATAATAATTTATAGCAATTAATTAGCTCATCATTAATTAATCAAAATTATTATTCAAAAAAGAAAGAGCCGACATCTCTCTTCTATTATTAATCAAAATAATTTTATTCAAAAAGAGAGCCGACATTCATCTCAATTTACCCTCCTCATTACTATTTAATCTCTCCATTAAGCTCTTCTTCTATCAAGCATTCAAGTTGTCCTGATGATGGATCCCGATTGGGATTTGAAACGTTGGCAGAAAATGGTTCTTACTGTGGATTCTCTGGTAACAAAGTCAAAAGTAATAAACCACAGAGGTCTTAAATCCAAAATAAATATGGTTCCTCTAGCCCTCATCCTAGTGGCAACTCTAAAGCTTCTAGAAAATATTGATGATCATCTCCTGGAATTGAAGGGGATGGAAAATGAGAAAATGGAACATGAAATCAAAATCTTAATTAGATCAAAGAATCCACATGTCTTCCTACTCCAAGAGACGAAATTAGGGGAGTATGAAGCTCTAGCAAAATGCAAAACAATTTGGAAAGGTAGTAAAGTGGTGGCAGTAAGCTCAAGGGGCACATTGAGTGGCATTTTCACTCTAGGGAATCCTTGTTCTCCAATCTTCTACAAGACTAAAAATCTCAACATTGAATCATCACTAGATTGATTAATCTCCAATTTGGAAAAATTGCAACGTAGTAAACATTTACATGCCATATGTGTATCAAGACAAAATAAAATGTTGGAAGTCTCTGCTAAGACAAAGGGAAACCCTTTTCAACTCCAACTACATTTTAGGAGGGGACTTTAATGTTACAATTCACCATTGGGAGAAGAAAGGTCACAATATTGTAAGAGATCAGTTTCAAGAAAAGATGGAGGATTTGATTTCTCGGTTGGGCATAGTCAATATCAAGCCTAAAGTCTCCAAATTTACTTGGAGCACAAAAGGGTTGGCCCTGGATACATTGTTGCAACATTAGATCTATTCCTAGTGCGGAACAATGTTTTGGTTCAATAAATTTCTCCCTCTTCCTTTCATTTTCCCTGGGGTGGTTCTGAGTCAAGATTCTTTTGGAGTTGGGAGATTTAAAGGGTCCCATCTCATTTTGTTTTAATCCTATGTGGATGAATGATGAGAATTTTAAGCCACTAGTGCATTAGGCATGGTCGAGGTGGGTTATTGGTTCTCCTATCTTCATATTGGAGTGGAAAATCAAGGGCTTAAAAGAGGAAATAAAAAGGTGGGTGAAGTGAAGTTAGAAATATTACAAAAGGAATGTGGGGAAGATTAGATCCAATTTGGAAGGAATCCTTTTGGAAATGGAAGAGACTCCAATCAATAAGGATGTTCTTTCTAAAGAGAAAAAATCCTTTGAATAATTGCATAGGAAATTAAAGGAAGAAGAGGAGATATAGCTATTGAAATCAAGAAGTTTGTAGCTGAAATCAGGAGATAAAAATACTAGTTTCTTCCACTGACAATAAAAAATAAGGGAATGGAAACATAAAATCGAGTATGTATTGATTATTTCATATTTGGATAGAATAAAGGAATTTTCTTTAATCACTTTAAGTGCTTATATAAAGAAGATGGAGGCACTCCTGCAGATTTAGAGGAAGATTTTTTAGGCCATATTCCCCGACTAGTTTTAAAGTTGAACAATGCCAATTTTTTCTCACTATATCGTAAGAACAAATTCAAAAGGTGGTTTGGTCCCTCGATCTAGATAAAGTTCTTCATCCTGATGGATTCATGGGAAATTTTATCAGAAATCTTGGAACACAATTAAATATGATCTGATCAAAATAGTGGACTTCATCCAAAAATTTGGTTGAATGGGGAGCACTCTCAATTCATCATTCCTTGCTTTGGCTCTTAAATATGTAAGGTCTTATTCTTTCTCTCGCTTTAGACCTATTTCTCTTTGCAATTTATCATATAAGACTATTACAAATATTATTGCTTAGAGACCTGTTCCTCTTCTTCCCAATTTGATCTCTGAAAGACAAGGAGGGTTCGTTAGTAAGAGGAATTTAATAGAAAATTTTGTTTTAGTATAGGAAACCATACACTCCAGCAAGTCCAGAGGAGACAAAGGGATGGTCATAAAGTTAGATATGGCCAATGCCTTTGATCATGCAAGTCATTCCTTCATCTTTTCTATTTTAAGAAAAATGGCGTTCTCTTATGTTTTTATATTGTAGATCAATGCTTGTATTTATTGCCCTTGGATTTCCCCTCTTGTTAATGGATATGTGATTAGTTTTTAAAAGATTATAGGGGCCTCAAGAAGGGGTTCAACCTCTCCCCCATTATTTACATTCTCATGGCTGAATCCTTAGGTAGGAAGATCGAATTTGAATGAAGATATCACCCCCTCCATGGAATTTGATTCTCATAAGGCATAAAGAGCATAAATGATGCCTAGTTTGTTTATGACATGATCCTTCTTGATGATGCCTTTTGCATTATAGCACAACACTTCAAATTTTTGTTGGATAATTTTGTTAAGCTCTTGGGGCGATTGATAAATTAGGGTAAAATTCATTCATATTCTTGGAATGTTAGAAAACTATTGCATTGAAGGATCTTAATAATTTTGGGGATAGTAGGAAGGGATGAGTTAATCAATTTTAGATATTTGGGCCTACCCATATCTCTCAAATTGTTCCCTCATCCTTCTTGGGGTCATGCTATTAACAATATTAAATCCAAAGTTGAGTAATGGATGGTTCTTTGGCTAAATCTAGCTAGAAGATTAATTTTAGTTCAATCTATCTTTTCAACCCTTCCTATAATCCAATTCTCAGCCATGCCATCCCCCATCTCATTTAGGAAGAAAATTGCTCAAGAACTCAGGTGGTTTCTCTAGAAAGAAGGAAATACAAATTCTAAAATGTTTCTTATGGGGAATTAGAAGGTGGTTAGGCTTCCAAAATCCATTGGGGAGTTAGGAATAAGAGACCCCCTTCTAATGAATATATCCCTTGGGGAAAATCTAGTTTGGCGGCTAATCACAGGGGATAATGATTGGTGGAAATAGGTGCTTCATAAAAAATATCTTAAAGGGGAAAGAGAATCTTGTATTCTTCATATCCTTCACAATAGAGTCAACTCCCAAATATTGAATTTGATGTTGGCTTATATTCCTTTAATTAGGTCTAAGTTGACTTGGATCCTAGGAAATGGGAAATCCTCTTCTATGCTTAAATTCCCTATTTCATCCCAAGTTGTGTAATATATTAGATTCCTAGCATAAATATCTATGTGGGATATCTCCTCTTGGTCATCTGACAAGCATTGGTTGAATTGGCCCCGGGGTAACATTCTAGGTCACCTTGTTAGTATTTGCAAATATCTTGAATATGAACTTGTTAGTGTGCTCCTTCTTCCTTGTTATATTGAGAGGTTGGGAAAGTGATTTGTGTTATGTTAAAATGGGTTATCAATCTTTGCCTTTCCCTGATATCAAAACCTCCCTTTTCTTGGCTTTGGGCCTTTATTTGGTGCTTGGACTGCCTCCCAAAAATCAATATTTTTTGTTGGACATTAGCTCATAGAAAGATCCTAAAAGTTGAGAATTTATTGAAAAGGGTAAATTTTGGACCTTCCTAATGTTCCTTATGCAAACACATTATTGAAAGTATAGATAATATATTCTCTGAATTTCATTTCACACTTGAATTATGGGGAATAATCTTATCTCAATTAAAATCAAGGGTAATCTGGCCTTCTTCATTGCAAGACTTGTTGGGAAAATGGGGAAAATGTTACAATGGCTCTTTTGTTGGGAAAAAAATGATGAAAAGAATATGGGAAGTAGTACCCAATTATGTATGTTGGAAAATTTGGTTGGCTAGGAATCAGGCTATTTTTCAAGATGAAGGGTATATTTTGAATAATTGACCGGAGAATCCACAGTTTTGTCATTTTTGAACCAACGTTTCAAATCCCAAGTGGGATCCATCATCAGGATGAGAGAATATTGTATTCTCTCATCCTGATGATGGATCCCACTTGGGATTTGAAACGTTGGTTCAAAAATGACAAAACTGTGGATTCTCCGGTCAATTATTCAAAAGATTCAAGCCACAGATCTCTGAAATCCATGAAGGGTATATGTCATCAGGACAATAGGGATTATTGGAGAATCTTTCCAGGTTAAGAAAATAAATGTAGAGGATCAGAAGTTGGATGGGGAGGAATCATAATCGATTAATTTTTTCATCCAAAGTGGGCATCAAGGAGAAAACACATCTCAACAAGAGTTGGAAAGTAATATTATATAAGGTGGAATTTGATCAATGGCACTTTGAGTAGAAACATTTCTTCTTAAGCTTCGATGGATCAGTAAAAGGAAACCTACGGGTGGCAGGAGTGAGTTGAGATACGCAATGGATCACTCATTGACTTCTAGCACCTTTGCCACTACTAGGTGCAACCCCAAAGATGATCTTCCTCTTTTTAGAATTGAGGGAAACATCATTCTTCTTGCATTTAGGAGTTGTTCATTAAGTTTCTATAGATTGGAAAAGATAGCAGCTTTCTAATAAGTTTTTTTCCACATTTATATTAATTAAAACACTTACAAAGTTATGCTTTATAATTTAATATAATGAAACTTGCCACATATGAGCGTGCAAGTCATGAGGTTGTTTTCATGTTCCATGACCATAACCTATCAATGGTTTCTCCCTACAACAGTTACAAGAATCAAAGCATGAAATTTAATCAAAATGCTAAAAATCAATGCCATTCATGCTAGATAAAAAATTCACCAATGAATGATCTCACCATGAATAACTCACGCAATGATGGATACTGGTTAGCAAATGAAGAACTTGACTGGACAAGATGCTCCAAGGAAATAACTAATGTAAGTCAACAAGTGCAGACAAATGGATGAAAGAAGGGAGGCTACATTAGGGTGGAGAGGTGCAATGGCAGAAACTGCAACCATAGTTGATGCAACACGAGGGGAAATAACAAGGAAAAAGAAAATCAGTGCATGGTGGAAGAGCGAGGGACGAAGGGTGGAAAAGCTCTATAGGATATAAGATCAAGTGACGTACTTTTTGGGGGAAGGGGGGATAGAATCCCCAAGTGCTTGGGTAGGGTGGTCAACAACCAAACCCACCCTATAATATACGATGTAAGATATAGATGGTCGATGGATAAGGATAGGTGGTAGTTATGAATGGGTGAAGAATGATAGTGCCAACATATACATTTGTAATATTTTATTAGTATAAAAACACAAATAAACCAAAATAATATAACAAATTTCACATTAAAACAAGAGTTAACTTAAGAGATGATACATGAAAATGGGATTATCTATTGGCCCTAGGTGGAGACGGTTGCTTGGTCTCTTCGATGGCAAACTTTAGAAACACAACAACATTATAATTTATTTCTTATAAAAACAACTTGGACACTTGCAAAACAATTAAATTATAAAGCTTGCTATGTTGACTATGTGCATGATTGGGTTCATGTGGTTTAGAATTTTCTAGAATATCAAGAGCCAAGTTAAGAATTTAATATCCTATTGAATTTGGAGAGGATTTTCTATTTGCATCTCAACTCACTCTTCTCTTTTTATTACAAAATCATTAGTATGGTGTTGTGACCTACCCTCCATCCTTTGACAGTTCTTAGAATTAAATGATTGAGCTATGAATATACTTAGTAGATTCATGTCATATTGCAAGGAGAAACTCCCCCAAATTCAAGAAATTGTTATAAGTGGTCCATTTCCATAAATAAGTTACGTACATGCATATTAATTTGAAAGGGAAAACTTGCATATATTAAAGAGTTTTTAAACCAAGATAAATATCAATGAAGATCCTTTGTACTAAATAAAGTATTATTTTTTTCGCTTCCACAATGAAAAGGGATTCAAATGAACAAGGTACCTTTAATCCTAAATATCTATGATCTAAGGAAGTTTATCTGCTATGAGAGAGACTCTTTAAGAAATGGTAGTAGGAATAACTTTAGCATAAAATAAATCAACTCATCTTTGGGTGGGGTTGATAAAAGGAAAAAACAATAAAATGTTATAGAGAATTTTAACATGCCACATTCACAACAAGGATCATTATGAACAACTAGGTGAGTAAGTCTCCTATTAAGTAAAACTTCTTATGACTAATGACTAGGGAAATTATTTATTGAGCTCTAACATTGACTTCCACATATTGCACAACCCTAATAACTAAGTTTTCTTCTTATACTTGAGACTTTGTTACTTGCTATATATATATATATATATATATATATATATATATATATATATATATATATATATATATATTATTTCATCCACTTTAAAAAATTGTTCAAAATAATAAGTCCCAAAGAAGCTTAAGACTACAACCCAAGGGAGTGCATCTCCTAAGAGGGAGACTCTTTAACAAATAGTAGTAGGGATACGCTGAGAAAATTTGAATCAACCTACCCTAAACAATATTAGCAAGAAAATAAAACCATAAAATGGTCTTAATCATTTTAATAATACATACTAATGACAAGTATGATCTTGAATAACTAGGTGAGTGAGTCACCCATTAAGGACTAGCTTTGCCCACATCCATAAATAACCATCAACCTAGTTATTAGGATTGGATAACCTAAGTTTTTCATATATTCCATTGAAAATATAATACTTTTCATATATGTCATTGAAAAAGATAATAATTTTCATATATGGCATTAAAAAACATAACATTGGATAACCTGAATTTTTCCTTTCTCTAAAAATGGAAGTTGTCCCCTATTATTTTCCATATATGCCTTATTATTTTTTATATATGTCATTGAAAAAGATAATTACAAGGATGATTATGAACAACTAAGTGAGTGAGTCACCCATCAATGGCTTGATTTTCTCATATCCATCAATTACCATCAACCTACTTATCAGTATCGAATAACCTAAGTTTTTATTTTCTCTAAAAATGGAATGTATCCCCTATTATTTTTCGTATATGTCATTGAACAAGGAAATATTTTCCATGTAAAACCTAAGGGCCAAGAACTAGGGAATCTTATCGAGGGTCTCACCATTCAATTTCAAAATACAAGTCCTTTAGATACAATGTCTATTAAAGGATAATCCATTTTTCAATGAGAAAACTCATTAAGAAGAGCTTGACCATAGTAGGCCACAAAGAACCTTTGATGTTGACCATAGTAGGCATAATTATAAGATATTTGATCTAGTGTTACAAGGAAGGAAATGAAGTATATGAAAGTAAATGGAACACACGCTAACAAGTATAGAAAATATTACAATAATATGGTGCAAACCCAACTTTTTTTAGTAAATGAAATAGTGGAATATAGTAGAACATAAACAAGCTAGAATGGTGGTAGTTATCTCTAAATAGAGAGAGATGGTGGTTATGCACATTCGCAAAAGCTATTAAAAGTTGCCAAAATAATGGCATTTTAACCTAAAGAAAAAAGCCTAGAGTTCTAAAAACCTAACCCTAGAAGATGAAATGCCAAAAGGTTTGTGGGCCCCAAGGTAGTTAGTTGGTACATAAACTTCCCAGGGGCATAACTTTTGTATACAATATCTATTTATGGTGCATGATAGTTTGTTGGAAAGAAATATCTGAGGAATACAATGTTTGAAAAGGAAAGGGTTGTCAAGGGGGCCAAGATATCCAAGGTAACCCCTAGTGTAACACCCTCCTCCCACACTTACCCAAGCTTACTAGTCCACCAGGATAAATATATGATGAGGAGTTACTATGATATGATTCAAATCCCTAATTGAAGTTAAGGAAGTGGAACTCACAAACCAAAACTTTACATACCTCCCTCAAGTGCTATAGGACCCCCAGGAGCTAACCAACCACCCCAAGTGCCCAATCCCTAAGTTAACTTAGATTTTCACTTAACTAAACCCCCAATCACTCCCATGACAAGGCCTCCATATGACTGAAACCCTCCAGTCACTCCCACAGGCATGCTTCCCAATGACTGCAATCTTTTTCAGCCATTTTCGTGCGAGTGACTGCGAGATCTAAGTCAATTTTTCAAGGCTAGATCTAGATCAATGCTTGAACGTGCTGAAACTCTCATAAGTTATAAATAACAATAATACAAGGCCTCTAATGTAAAACTTCAACAAGGACCTAGCCTAACCCATCCTAACCATGATAGGAATTTCGTCAAACACATCACGAGCATGTAATGCATAGGTCATAAATACACATTTGAACATAGGAGCTTCATACTTATCTGAGAATTGTTAAGAAGGCATGACACCCTCTCACAATATCTGCAATATCATCTCTTATGTCATACATTCATTAACCATTCATTTACTAATCAAAACATGATGACAACCATAACTAAATTTTGTCATAAAACAATGTTATAACCAGCATATAACCAATAGATTAGCAATGATAGAACAACCATTAAAATCACATAATAACAAGCAGATTTTTTCATAAAACGCAAGAGGAAATATTCTTATTATTCATATGTAAAATCCATCCAAGTCAGGGATTTCCACGTACCACCTAGTCATAGATTGGGTTGAACCAAAGCTTTCTTTCAACCAAACACCCCCGTGCCATATTCTAAGCATGAATGTGGGACTCACAACAAAACCAACCATGGCTTCCTCAATATTTACCGTGTATCACACCATATACCATTCAAGGGATTCCCAGGCCCAAAACCCTCGTCTATACAACCATGCTTTACTATGTATCCTGCCATATACCGATTTTCTTTCTTGTCCTTCCTTTGACTTCCTTTACTTGATTTCTTTCTTTCTCCTCTTGATGCTCCTCTCTCGCCGAGAGTAATTCCAAAACCAAACTGACAAAATACTATGAACTAATCCTCATAAGCCTTTTTATTAATGAGGCCTCTATTTTCTTCAATTTCCATTATTTTCCTTCAATTTCCTCCTCACATGCAACCTGTGACATTTCACCTTCCTTTTTTCCTAATTTCCTTTATTTTTCATAAATAAATGCCAAATAATGTCTCTTGCCTTTTCAAATTCCTTTGTAATTTCCTTTGCCAATTTCCCTAGCCATAATAAACCAAATGAACACTCACTAGGATGTTTTTCCCAACATTCAGCTTGGAATACATGTCCCATGACCTTCGTGTTATTTTTGCCTTTATTAACTTTATTACATTGATTTTTAACCTGGGGTTGTTACACCTAGCCCCTCAAATTTCCAAAAAACATCATTCAGGGCCTCAAAATGGTCCTTGAAGTTTGGGAACCAAAAATCATAGGAAAAAACCACTAAGAAGATAAAGAAAATTTGAGATAGTAGAATAGGTGGGTGGCCACTCATATCCACTTGGATCGATCCTCTTCCCTTGGGAGCCAATGGTGTCCATTGCATCAATTTCCATCATCATATGGGGAAACTTCTGTTGAACTTGGCTCCTAGTGAGCCACTTGCCTTAGTGAAGAAGTTTTCTTGCTTTGACAACCCGATAGAGTTGTATGTGTTGTTGGTAGGTATCCTTTGTCTTAGTTTCCATGATATGATCCACTGTAGCATGTTCAATGAAGTTATGATTGAATTTTGTAGGTGCCAATTACTTTGATACTTATGAGGTGTCCAATAGAGGTGGAAAATGTGGTTGAAGCAACAACTCACATTGAATATTGGGTGCAAGCCAAGGAAAGGGGGAATGCTCAATTCAAACACATTTTCACCAAAAACATTTATGGTTGTGTAAGACCCATATCAAAGTGTTATGAAATTCCTATGGGAACATGTTAAGTTATCTTTCTATATATGTAACCACACCTTATCACCAACTTGAAACTTATGTGGAACCATGTGTTGGTCATGTCGTTTCTTGTACTTGGAATTGGCTTTCTACAAGATAGCATGCTCCTGTTGTTAGAGGTGTTTGATCTATTCAACAAATTTGATTTCCCTATCTACCTCGACATGAGTGTAGGAGGACTCTATTGGTGAGGATAAAATAGGTGTAGCTACACTAACTAGGGCCAAGGGTTGGAACCCCAAGCACACTTGAAAATGACTATGGAAAATAGAGTTGTGGAGGGATATATTATAGCTTTGTTGAACATATGGAATAATTTCATCCCATGTACATGGATGCTTAGAGTTGTACATGCAAAAGATACATGCACAATCATCCTATTGACCACTTATGTTTGTCCATATTATTGGGGATGGAAGGTAGTCGATTTCGTCAACTTGGAAACCATGAGAGATCATAGGCTAGACCAAAATATGTTTTCCCTATCTAAAATAATGGTCTGAGGTAGCCTAAAATGAACACAAACACAATCAAAAAGGAGTTTAACAGTGGCTTCATTTGTGATACTATTCTTGCATGGCGCCAAAATGGCCATCTTAAAGATCCGGTCAACAACCAAAAATACACAACCATTACCATTCTTGGTGGATGGAAATCATGACATGTAGATTCATTCCAAGTCTTTTCTAAGGTTGGTAGGGTAGCGTACAACCCCTATTTCTTGATGGCTAGTTTAGAAATGACAAAGGAAGTTCTTGATTTGATATATTTTTTGGCATCATGTCAAAGATTCAACCAATATAAATACTTATGGAGTATTGTTATTGTCTTCTACAAACCAAAGCACCCTACCATCCAACTACAATGTGCCTCCTGTTGGGTTGTGTTATATTCTTTCCACGACTAGCTTTCCTAGTTAACCAGGGGTTCGCCCCCCCTTCATTATGCAGATTGCGTAGAGGGGGGGTCACAGGGGGGCAGCTAGCCCTCCTCTATGGGGTCTGGGGTAGCGCCCTAGGGAAATTTTTTTTGGACCCTAAATTAGGTAGGTGGACCTACCTATGGTTTTGTGCATGGATTTTGCACATGGTTTTGGACACGATTGTTTTCAGTCCATGGTATTGGATGCTTCGGCATGTATATATATGTATTGTAACATTGAAAGGAACATAATGAAAAATCAAGCTGGTAGTCCCGGTTTTGGGATCCAGGGGAAAATCTCTGTGTATATGTGTTTTATGTGTTATGCTCTCACATTGTTTATTTTCTGTGTTTTATAATTCGTATGCAGGTAACTTTTGTACGGGGTTAAAACCTACATTTGGTATCAAAGTTGTTTTGGCTGCAAGGGGACACCTTTTTTGCTGAGGGGTTTCGCTCAAGCTTGTGGTAGATCTTGTTCAATGGGAGATCTGAGAGATCGATTCTAGTGGTGAAAGAAGATGGCGAGTAGTGGAAAGATAGAGATCGAGAAATTTAATGGTCAGAGTTTTGAGTTATGGAAACTCAAGATGGAGGATCTGTTGGTAGATAAAGATTAGTGGATCGTGGTAGATCCAGGTACTAAACCAACGGGAGTGTCTGATGAATAATGGAAGAAGTTGGATCGGAAGGCAAAGAGCACAATACGAATGTGTGTCTCAGATTCAGTGTTGTTGAATGTATCAGGGGAAGCTACGGCTAAGGATTTGTGGGACAAGTTAGGGACTTTGTACCAATATAAGCCTCTAGTGAATAAATTATTCCTACGGAAAAAGTTGTATAACCTGAGGACGAAAGATGGAGACTCGGTGATAGAGCATCTAAACGCATTTAATATTGTGGTAAGTCAGTTATTATCTATTGATATTAAAATTTCAGATGAAGATAAGTGCATCAATTTGTGTTCTCTACCAAATTTGTGGGATGGTTTGGTTATTGCAATAGGTAGCAATGCAATTGCCTTGCAGTTTGATGAAATAGTCTCATCCTTACTGATAGAGGAGATGAGACGAAAAAATATGGAGAACCAGAATGGTGATGCCTTGTCTGTACAAGGAAAATCCCAAAACATAAACAAAAATAAGTCATCGAATGGGAGATCTAAATCTATAGGGAGATCTAAATCTCCAACAAAACTTGTAAAGGTGTGCTGGAAATGCAGAAACGAAGGGCACTACAAAAGGGACTATAAATCTAAAGCTCCTAACAAAGGAAAGGGATCTGATGATGCTCCTTCTGTAGAGGTGAAAACCACCTCAGATGAAGGTGGGGATGTGTACTTGGCTTCTTCAATTACACATGTAGATCATGAGGCATGGTTATTGACTCAGGTGCATCCTTTCACTTCACTCCCCATAGGGAGTGGTTATGTGATTATGAGAAATATGATGGTGGTGATGTCTTCTTGGGGGATGATAGGAAAGCTAAAATCGTTGGTCGTGGAAAATTTAAGTTGAATTTGCAAGGTGGAAGGATTAGAACACTTCTGGGTGTTCTGCATATTCCTGCATTGGCCAGAAATCTGATTTTTGTAAGCAAGTTGGATGATGCAGGTGTAAAAACAGTGCTTGAGAAGGATACCTACAAGATGGTTCAGGGAACATTCGTATTGATGCAGGGAGTTCATATTGGAACTCTGTACAAGTTGCTAGATAACATTGTTGTTGATGGGTGCAACAGTTCTATGATTCTTGAAAGTGGAGTAGAAAATCTAGTGGTCTCTCGAGAAAAGACCGTGCTATGGAATCAAAGGCTTGGACATATTGGAGAGAAGGGCCTTCAAATACTTCATGGTAAAGGTATGGTAGAAGGTATGACTAATAGCTCTCTAGATTTTGATTTCTATGAAAATTGTGTATATGGGAAGAAAAATCAGGTGAGTTTCCCATCTGGTGGTAAGAGGGCAAAACAGATATTAGAGTTTGTGCACAGTGATGTGTTTGGACCTGTGAAGGTTCCATCGCTGGGTAAGTCTATGTACTATGTATCATTTATAGATCAATTCTCAAGGAATAAATGGATATATTTCCTTAAGAAGAAATCTGAAGTCTTTGACAGGTTTAATGAATTTAAGACTCTGGTGGAAAACTAGACAGAGAAGAAGATAAAGGTGTTGAGGATAGTGAATGGTGGAGAGTTTTGAAAGAAGGAATTTGAAGAATTATATAAGAAGTGTGGTATAGCATGGCAGAAGACTACTCCATACACACTTAAGAAAATGGAGTTACAGAAAGAATGAACAAGACGATGATGGAAAGGGAAAGAAGCATGCTGAGTGGTGTCGGGTTAGGATAGGAATTCTAGGCAAAGGATTTTGAGACTGCATGTTACCTGGTCAACAGATCACCTTCATCAACGTTGGAGGATAATATTCCACAAGAGGTATGGACTGATAAGAAACCCTCTCTTTCACATCTGAGGGTATTTGGATGTGATGCATATGTACATGTTCCAAAGGAGAAATGAACAAAGTTGGATAGTAAATCTGAAAAGTGCATCTTTATTGGGTATAAGGATGGTTTAAAGGGTTATAAACTTTGGAACCCAATAACAAGTAAGGTTGTGTACATCCGAGATGTGGTGTTTAGAGAGGTGAAAGATGTTATTAAACATGAAGTCCCTTCAAAGGAACCTGAGAAGATAGAGTTTGAGCTAAAGGAGGAAGAATCAAACTCTACAACAGAAGAGGAATTAGAAGATGAAGAGCCACAAACTCTGGTTGTGAGAAGATCAGTTCAAGAAAGAAGGTAGCCAGAAAGGTATAGTTTGTCTACTTTCTGTTCAAATTTTTCTTTATCTATTACTGATGATGATCCGAGAACTGTGAAGGAAGCATTAGATTCAGAGGATGTGAAACTCTGGAAAGAGGTCATGTTGATGAAATGGCATCTTTGCACAAAAATGAAGCTTGGGATCTAGTGGAGTTTTTGGCTGGAAGGAAACCCATTGGCAACAAATGGGTGTTCAAGAAGAAGACAAATGCAGAAGGAAAGGTGGAGAAATACAAATCTCGGTTAGTAGAAAAAGGTTATTCCCAGGTGTCAGGAATTGATTTTGGTGATATTTTTTCTCCTGTTGCCAAGGTAGCTTCTATTAGATTACTTTTATCTGTTGTTGCTGTTTTTTATTTTAAGGTAGAACAGATGTATGTGAAGACAACGTTTCTTCATAGGATCTGGAAGAGGAGATCTACATGAAGCAACCTGAAGGCTTTGTGGTGAAGGGTAAGAAAGAACTGGTATTCAGGTTAAAAATGTCTCCGTATGGGTTGAAACAGTCACCAAGGATGTGGTATCAGAAATTTGATACATTTATACGGGGACTTGGCTTTACTAGAAGAAAAGCATATCATTGTGTGTATTTTAAATTAATTGGTGACCGTGATATTTATCTAGTCTTGTATGTGAATGATATGTTGTTGGTTGGAAATGACAAAGCAATTATCCAGGATTTGAAGAACCAATTGTCCTCCAAATTCGACATGAAAGATCTTGGTGTTGCAAACTATATTTTGGGCATGGAAATTAAAAGAGATCGGGCAAAGAGGAAGCTCTGGTTAAACCAGAGGAAGTATGTCGAGACAATATTGTAGAGGTTTAATATGCAGGATAGTAAACCGATGAAGGTTCCTATTCCTGTAGGTGTGAAGTTATCTATTGAACAGTGTCCCAAGACACAAGAAGAGGAAGAGGAAATGTCTCGTGTTCCATATGCAAATGCAATCGGTAGCCTGATGTATGTGATGGTCTATATTAGACCAAAAATTTCACATGCAGTGGGAGTATTGAGCAGGTTTATGTCAAAACCAAGGAAGGAGCATTGGACAATAGTGAAGTGGGTTTCCAGGTGTTTATGTGGCACTAGTGATTATGGTTTGTGCTACCAAGGAAGACCAAGATTGGACATAGTTTTAGATATCCGTGGCTTTTTTGATGCAGACTGGGCTGGAGATTTGGATCAGAGAAGATCTACAAGTGAGTATGTGTTTAACCTATTTGGAGGTGCAGTCAGTTGGATGAGTAAGAAACAATTTGTGGTGGCACTATCAACTACAGAGGCAGAATACATGGCAACCACTCATGCAAGCAAGGAAGCAGTTTGGTTGCACAGATTGTGTTCAAGTATGGAGTTAGTACAGGGAGCTATAAGGATAGAATGTTGATGAGCCCCAATTTTGGTACAATTTGGGCTCATTTTGGCCTATTCTACTTGCTCAAACCATTCATTATTTATTGCTTATGCATGCATTTCTTAGTTTATTCATGTTGTTTGTAGGAAGAAGGGTAGGCACTCTCTCTACGTGACTAATGCATTATGATTCCAGGTTTTGGCATTAAAAGGGAGCAAAAGACAACGAAAAAGGAGTTAAGGAGACAACGAGGTGGCACTACGGGTTTTGGGAGAGGATGTCCACGGTTCTAGGGACATCCCTCGTGATTCCCATCAAGAACTCCGAGCTCTAATCCATCTCCCCTCCGAGCTTAAAAAACGGCCAGTTGTTCTACAGGAACAACAGTTATAAACTGCTCTATAGGAACAACAATTATGACCACCCTACAGGATCAGCAGTTAAACTCTAGTTGGACAGCCGAGCTCCTAAAATGTAGGACACTTGTTGGATCATCGTTTTTGTATAAGTATGAAGGCTTTAGCCTTAGATAGGTTGTTGAAACTCTCGTATTGCTATTGTAATTTTGGAGCACAGTTCAGTTTTCGTTCCTTTTTGTAAGCCAATTTGGCATGATATCAGTTATGAATAAACAAGGCAGTTTGTGATCTAGTTCTGAGTTTTTCTTAAGGAGACTATAGCTCTCAGGTTAGGGCCCAACCTGAGAGCCATAGATCCCCTCTGCTGTAGTGTTGTTTCCATTTCATTTCAGCACTTTGAGCTTTCCATTTACACATGCAATTCGAATTACAGGTTGTTGAGTTGGTCTTTTTCATGAGTTAGATAGGAGATTGCTTATAGTGAATTTGTTTCCATTTGCTTAGTGTAGCAGAGGATAGATATAATCGATTGGAGCTCCAACAAAAAGGTTGTTAAGGCTCACTGCCGTCTCATCTGGGATTGGAGTGAAGTCCATGATTGACCACCAAAAATACGCATTTCTTTATTCCATGATTGCTGCAAACACAGTCACGTTAAGTTAGATGCTTCCACATGATTCACACCTGCACCACACTTCCTTACCACAGCTTCATGCACGTTCTCTTTCACGTTTAGATTGCTGCTCATTGAATTTACAAGCACAAGTAGTTTAGGTTGATGCATTTTTGGTTAAGTGACAGTCATAAGCATTTGTTTCACTTACACTGCTCTCTCTCGTTCCATCACTTTGTCCTCCATCTTGATCACGCATGCAGACATCTCTTTGACCCCTGCTCCGCTCTGTTACCTCACAAAGTCTTTCATTCCTCACGTACTCCCATTCTCTAGCCTTTCGTTGACATAGCCCTTCACCTTCCATCCTCCTCCCTACACTCACTTCCCATCCTAATCTTCCACTTCTAAAGCCATCACCAGCCTCATCCCTACCTTACACATCTCCATCTACCATTTCATCATCCCTCCATCACTCCAAACACTCACGGTAGGTCATCCTGTAGCCATTTATAGACATCCTGTAGAAAACAGAGTATCCTGTAGGATTCTCCACAGCCATCCTGTAGGAGGCCACTCTCTCGGTTGCTGAACATCTGAATGCGAGGAACCTCTGTGGATGGGTGCTAAGGATCCCTAGGGACCTCTCCTAGCCTCCCCAACCAATCCCACGCTTTCCTTCCTTCTCCATCCCAACTGCACAACCAAACCCTAGTTAGCACAAGATCACCATCATTCCACACACTTAAAAGAAAAATACAAAAAAATAACTTTCATGATGAAAGTAGTTTAGATCCATGCATTTTCATTTATTAGAGGTAGTGACAGAATTGGTAGAAGTTGCATTTACATTCCATGCATTGTAGAGGTCAGACTAGTTAAATTAGGGTTTCCTAGGTTTACATGCTCTGATTTGCTTTCAGTTCATTTTTGTCAAGTAGAGTAGCTTTCCTTTGAGAGTAGCTTTCGTCCATCAATTAGCAAGCTTCTTCTGAGAGCCTATAGAAGTTGGCTTGAGCCCTAGCGGACTTGTGCCAGCTGACCAAGTGACAGCTGCGACAAGAGCTAGTACTTGTGCATATAGCACCGTCGCTTCCAAGTTTGTACGAACTACCGGGTTGATAAAATGAGAGACATGAAGCCCCAGGAGTTGTAGCATTATTGCTACAATACTGGAGCTCACCATATTTTTGGCGCCGTTGCCGGGGAAGCGTCAGAGTATTAGTAATTGTTTCTTTTCTTCTACTTCCATACTCTTACTTCTGCTCAGTAGTTTACTTCATTTCCATTTTGCAAAATTAGCTTAGCATTTCTTGCTTTCCTAGATTAGCATTTCCTGCTTTCCTAGATTAATATCTCTTGCTTTCCTAGATTAATATTTCTTGCTTTCCTAGATTAATTTTTCTTGCTTTCCTAGATTAGCTTTCCAATTTTGCAATTTCATTTGAGCAATATAGTTAGTTGTAGATCACTTTGTTTCAGTTTTGCAGGTACCAAAGAAAAAGCAAAAGCACTCAAAACAAAAGAAAGAAAAGTCCTTTCCATTTCATGCCTCGTAGGAACCGTGATAGATCAGGCAAATTCCTACCAAACACCCCCACCACATCACTGAGTCACCCTTCTCTCTTCTTTGGTGACAGTGACCCAGAGGAACCTATAGGTGAACATCCGGAGATATACCAAGACCCTATAGAAGAAGAAGAGTTAGAGACCACTCCATCTGGAGCCATGGCTGATAATAGGAGAGAAGATGAGAGAATAGAAGGAGCTTTCCCCATCCGAGAGACCAATGGGGATATGAAAATGAAAAACATTAGCCCCTCTGCCTTGCCTCACTTCCATGGACTGACCACTGAGGATCCTGATACCTTCTTGTTTGAGTTTGATGTCCTTTGTAGAACCTATGACTATACTGAAGATGAGAAAAAGCTGAAGCTTTTCCCTGGGAATAGCATAGCTACGTGGGCTCAGATGCAGCAAGCCTTCAATACCAAGTATAGGGATTATTGTAGGTCCAAGGAAACTAAGGGAGATATCTTTCGAATGACCATGCGAAATGATGAGTCTTTAGAGGATTACGAGGAGAGGTTCCAACTTAGCTATAAACGGGCCAGGTACACACTTGACCCTGAATCTCTCAAGTTGGTTCTACTCCGAGGAGTCCCTGAAGATCTCTTAGACACCCTTCACATGTTAGCTGGGGGGGACATTTACCAACTGCCTTATGAGGACATCAGGACTGTGTTTCGAAATCATTCCAGGGCAGCTAGAAAACGAGGTAGAGGAAATCTCCTCTCCACTGGTGTCCCTTTCTCCAAACATGATTTTACAAACCAATTAGAAGATCTTAAGAGTGAGGTGAGATAGACCATTGCCATGCAGCTGGACACATTCAGGATCCAGCAGAAGAAAGAAGAAGCTGAGAGAGCCTTGGCTGTCTTCTGTCCTAGGTGCACCAGAAGACACCCTAAGAACGAATGTCCATTGCATTCGGTTGAAGTGTGTTTCGTTTGTGAGGAGGACCACCCAACAAATCAGTCTCCAACCTTACCTGGGTTTAAAGCCATGTACCAAGGAACTGAAGCCCCCACTGAACCTCTCTACTTCATCAACCAAAGGAGGCCTCAAGGATCTAGACCTTATCAGCAGGGGATGCAAGGGGCATCTCAAGCCTATTACAACCCCAACCAGTCAACTCCTATGCCTTCCTGGGGTCCCCCTGCTCATCCTTCATGGTCCATGCCTCCTCCATGGTCTTATCCACCTCAGTATCCTACTCAACCTCCCTCTCATCCATATCACTTACATACCCAGTCGCAGCCTCAATGGAGTGCTCCTCAGTCGGGGTGGAGGCCCCAATACAACACTCCTCCTGCCATTTTTCCTCCACCACTAGTTCAACCTCAGCCTTTACCTCCTGCTCCTCCGAGGCAACCTCAGATGCCTGCTCAACCGAACCCGAACCCCAACAATAGACAGGCTCAGCAGGTATATACTGGGGAGACCTCATGCCCTACCTATGCTGTGGAGATCCAGGAGATCAATCTTAGATCTGGATAGACTCTTCCAGATCGCCAACCTCCTCCCCCAGGGGATGAGGAAAACCATCAGGAGAGTGAACCAAAGCCTATTCCACCCTTTCCTGAGAGATTAACAGCCACCACACAACCTAACCCAGAAGAAGATGAGCTTTTGGGTGAGCTCAAGCAGTTGTGTGTAAAAATCCCACTTCTCCAAGCCATCAAGGATGTGCCAATATATAACAAGCTGGTTAAGGAGAAGTGTTTCAAACACCCAGGCAGACGGAAAAAAGATGCCTCAACTATCAATGTCATAGGGCAATTGTCTGACCTTATGCTAGGACAAGTTATCTGCCCAAAGTACCTAGATCCTGGAAGCCCTGTAGTAGATGTTCACATCAATGGCACCATTATCCCCCACACCTTGATTGATCTGGGGGAAACCATCAATGTGATGACCAGAGATACCATGCTTAAACTCAACCTTCAGGGTTCCTTGAGGAAGACCTCGACAGTACTACAATTAGCAGATCGCTCCACCGTGACTCCCGAAGGGATTGTGGAGGATGTCTTGGTCTCTATTGATTCTTGGGAATACCCTGCTGACTTTCTGGTTCTGCAACCAATGGCCAAGCTTACTGGATATCCTCTCATCTTGGGAAGGCCTTGGTTAGCTACTGCAGATGCTTACATAAGTTGTCGGGCAGGAAACATGACCATCAAGAATGGTCCCATGTCCAAGTTGCTAGTCCTATACCCTCCTGCCCAACCTTCTTTAGAGCATGATTTACCACTCTGGTTGGAGGAAGGAGAGGAAGACAAGGTGTACTCTGCACCTCTGTGCACCCTAGATACCAATAGAAGAGACCCTCCTACCGAGGATGATTTGATTGAGACCCTGATCCAGAATCCACCTTCCAGTGCACTATCTTTAGAGAAGTTGGTGGAGGATGCCCAAGCTAGCACCTCAGTGGACCTTTGTACAACCGGCCCGGTCACTCCCAGAGTCAAAAGTGTGGAGTTTGGCCCTGAGAGAGCATTAAAGATCAGCTCCTCCCTATCTCCTTCCCAGGAGAAGGAGTTGTGTAGCCTATTGGCCAGCCACTTAGATGCCTTTGCTTGGAGCTATAAGGAGATGAAAGGAGTCCATCCCTCGGTCTGTACCCATCATATATACATCAAAGAGGATTGTAAACCAGTTAGGCAACCCCAGAGGAGAATGAATCCAGCCCTTAAGGACATCGTCAAGGAAGAGTTGCAAAAACTGTTGGATGCCGGATTCATCTACCCCATCTCAGGTAGTGAATGGGTGTCCCCTCTAGTGTTGGTTCCCAAGAAGAATGGGAAGTGGAGGATCTGTGTAGATTACCGTGAGCTGAACAAAGCTACCAAGAAAGACCATTTCCCCCTACCCTTCATAGATCAAGTGTTGGATGGACTGGCAGGAAAGAAGTTCTTCTCTTTCCTGGATGGGTTTAGTGGGTACAATCAAATCCAAATCAGCCCGGAAGACCAAGATAAGACCACCTTCACTTGTCCTTGGGGTACCTTTTCCTACAGAGTCCGTCCCTTTGGGCTATGCAATGCTCCTGCTACTTTTCAGAGAGCTGTCTTGAGCATCTTCTCGGAGTTGGTCCATGATGCAGTGGAAATATACATGGATGACTTTACCCCTTATGGGGGCAACTTCCAGGAAGCATTGACCAACTTGGGAAAGGTCCTAACCAAGTGCACCGAGATGAACTTGTCCCTTAGTCCTGAAAAATGTGAATTCTTAATGACTGAGGGGATCGTGCTAGGCCATACTATTTCTTCCCAAGGATTGCAGGTGGATCCTAACAAAATTGCTCTCATCAAGAGGGTTCCACCTCCTCAAAAAGTAAGGGATGTCCGGAGTTTCTTGGGATTAGAAGGATACTACCGGAGATTCATTAAGGACTTCAGCAAGTTAGCCTCACCATTGTTTGGTCTGTTGGCAAAATATGTGGAGTTTAAGTGGACTGACGATTGTCAGAAGAGTTTGAATGAGTTAAAGGACAAGTTGGTGTCAGCACCAATCTTGAGAGGTCCAAATTGGGCCCTACCTTTCCACATCCACACTGATGCCTCAAACAAAGCCATAGGTGCAGCCTTAGGACAAGTTGAGCAAAAACTTCCATATGCCATTTACTTCGTTAGCAAAAACTTGTCCAAAGCAGAGCTGAACTACACTGTAACCGAGAAGGAATTCTTAGCCGTGGTCCATGCACTGAACAAGTTCCGACATTATATTACCGGTTACCAGACTTTTGTACATATTGACCATGCTGCTATTAGATATTTGATGAATAAACCAGATGTGAATGCTCGTATTATTAGATGGTTACTTTTATTGCAGCAGTTTGATCTAACCATTGTTGATAAACCAGGGAGAGAAAATGTTGTTGCTGACTTCTTGTCTAGATTGGATTTGTCTGCAGGTGAAGATGGGACGGTGGATGACCAGATGCCTGGTGAGCATCTATTTGCTATATCAGTACTCTCTCCATGGTTTGCTGATATAGTAAACTACCTTGGTTCATCTCAGTTTCCTCCGCACCTCTCTTCAAAAGAGAAGAGCAAAATCATCAGAAAAAGTGCCTCATTTACATGGATTGGGGGCAATCTGTTCAAGCTTGGCCCCGATCAGATATTAAGGCGTTGTGTAAGGGAAGAGGAAGTCTTTGACATCCTCCTCACCTGTCATGATGGGCCTTGTGGAGGACATTTTGCAGCAAAGAGAACTGCCTTCAAGATCCTGCAGGCGGGCTACTATTGGCCCACACTGCATCAAGATGTCAGAATATATGTCAGCCAGTGTGACCAATGCCAAAGAATGGGGAAACTGACCCAAAGGGATGAGATGCCTCTCCAACCTCAAGTGACTCTTGAGCCATTTGAGAAGTGGGGCATGGACTTTGTGGGCCCAATCAATCCCTCTTCGAGGCAAAGATCCTACATCATTGTGTGCACTGACTACCTGACGAAGTGGGCAGAGACCAAAGCCATCAAAGCAGCAACAGAAGAAAAAGTGGTCGAGTTCTTGAGAGAGAACATCTTCTATAAGTTTGGCTATCCAAGAGAGCTGGTCACCGATCAAGGGAGCCAGTTCACCTCCCACTTGGTCGAAGATCTCCTAGCTCATCACAAGATCAAGCATAGAACCTCCACTCCCTATCATCCTCAAGAAAATGGGTAGGTGGAGGTCACCAATAGAGCACTAGAAGGGATCTTGACTAAAGTGGTGAGCAGCAGCAGAAAGGACTAGGCAGATCGCCTGGTTGAAGCCACCTGGGCTTACAACACCACTTGGAAGACCACCACCGGCTTCACACCTTATGAGCTGGTCTATGGGAAGAAAGCTTTGCTGTCGATTGAGTTTGAGTATAACACTTTGAGGATGGCAGCTCAGCTGGACCTAGATCTCAGCCATGCACAACAAGAAAGGTTGTTGCAGCTGAATGGACTGGATGAGCACCGCATGCAGGCCCTCCTTCACTCAGAAGTGGTTCAACTTCAGAGGAAGGTGTGGCATGACCAACATCTCCATGACAAGCAATTTCAGCCAGGAGATTGGGCTTTGTTGTATGATTCCAGATTCAAATATTTCAAGGGGAAGTTGAGAACCAGATGGCTAGGACCATATGTAGTGGAGCAGTGCCATGACAATGGATCTGTCCTCATTCGAACCATTGATGAGGAAGCCATTCCCATGCTTGTCAATGGGCACCGATTGAAGATCTACAGAAGACCTCCCTCAAGACAAGAGTTTATCAGCACTATGGAGAAATCTGTTTTGGCCATAGAGAAGGGTTCTGCCTCCACTTTGGGCATACCCTGAAGAGAAAAAAAATAAAGATCCTTGGGTGAAAACCTCTCTGAGGCACCCAAGGCAGGTAGTAGGGGTAAAAACCTCATTGAGGCGCTCCTATTGTCTTTCAAAAAAAAAAAAAAAAAAAGTTTAAAAAAGATCCTTGAGTGAAAACCTCTTTGAGGCGCTCAGGGCAGGTAGCAAGGGTGAAAACCTCTTTGGGGCGCCCCTGCTATCTTTTCAAAAAAAAAAAAAAAGAGAAAAAAAAAGAAAAAACAATAAGCACAATAAAAGTTTTGCATGCAGATGTTCTATGGAGGAGAAGAAGCCTCTCCACTCCAAGCCAGGGGCCTTCATCATGCTATCAAAGGATGTCATCAACACCTCCTCCAAGAATAACAATGTTTTTCAAGGTATGTGCAATTTTTATCATGATTTGGATCTTCTACAGGAAGATACAGTTTTCTACAGGAACAGAGAGTCTTCCTACAGGAAGACGCGGATCTTCTACAGGAAAGTGCAAAATTTCTACAGGAAGCTCTGTGTTCTACAGGAAACTTCCTGTAGAAGGTTGCGATGGCTGAAATGTGTTTCAAATGAAGATCTAGCGACCGAGGAGTGGATTGAATGCATGCATGCCACTGATGGCACCCCTGAGCATTGCTATTATCTTGCTCCACCATCCTCGTTGCCATGCAGCCAAGATCCCTGCAGCAGCACAACAAAGCAATGAGTTCTCGTAAAAAAACATCTGTCAAAGAAAAACCAAGCACCGAGAGCCATACCACATCAACGTTATGCATCAGAAGCGCTGGGATCGTGATCGAGAAGCTAGAACCACCAGCATGCAGCATGCACCCAAGGAGAAAGGACTGTGACAAGACCCCTCGCGGGGATCCTGTAACAGTTCAACCTGCTCGAGTGAATACCGTCCACAGCACCGCCATCTGCAAGCAAAACGCGGGCGCATGCAACCAGAACGTCCACCACAGCGCCAGCATCCTGTAACCACGAGCCTCCGGGACTGTGTAAGCCACATGCAGCAGGTAGATCCGTCGTCCAAAAACCTGAAAATCATATGCAGACGCGCGCAGGTAAGTGTTCTAATCCTTCTCTCCATCAAATCGCATGGATATTACTTTGATTTGTTTTGCATGGCATAAAGGTGAATGGTTGAGCGGCCGTAAGGCCAGTTGACTGGCCACATCGGCTAGTGAAGGGATAGTAGGATGATGAGGTGGCAGCCACAACAAAGGACACACGCAGCACGCACGTGAAGATTAGTCCCGTCAACCGTGAAACGAGTTTAACCGAAAAGGGCGGCGGCAGATCTGTGGGAATGAATGCGGCAGCAAGCGAATGTGCAGGCGGATGATGGGTGACATCACCCAACGGTCCGGCGGGGACAGCTCACCCCCCGCGCCACGAGCTGCGCCGATTCAAAATCTAATCGGCTCGATTAAGCGTGTATATCCATCAACCTCACTTCAAAACTCGAGTAGCTCCTCTGATTACCTCTGCATGTTGATACGCCAAGCTCTCGGCTACCTGAACGCTGGTAAGGCACCTCTCGACCGCTGTCCAACTATAGCTCCCCCCGAAGTCTGCGCACTGCTCCTACAGGAACAGTTTCTACAGGAACGCAGTCCTACAGGAAGCAATATCCACAGGAAAGCAGTCTCTACAGGAAGGTGAAGTCTTCACGTAAAAAAGGTGGCGGAAAAGAGGTAACCCTGAAACTCCTTCCGCAATTGGTTTTCGAAGGTGGCAAGGTCATTATTCACAGTCTGGTCATAAAAGATATTGGATTGCCGTGCCTATACTATCGCTTCTACAGGATAGCAGTATAATTAGACTGTGGTTTTGTGAATTCATTGCATGCTCTATCTATAAGATCGAATTTCCTTTGTATCTACCGCCTTTGGTCAAAACCACTGTGTGCATCATGCCGGGTGGATTTATCAGGCGAGAACCCACAGATTCCGCCAAATTAAGGAGAAACCCGGCAGTGGTTGAGCTCTTTACCAGAGCACAATGGATGCCTTTTTGTGATAAGCTACAGGGCTACGATGATGAAGTAGCCGAGGAATTCTTGCAGGCCTTGAAGCCTAAATCCCTGACACTGGCCACGGTAATCTTCAGAGGTCTCAGCCTCCAACTCACCCCAGAGCACATAAGTCGAGTCACGGAACTGCCCATGGGTCTGCCGTGGGATAAAGAAGAGCGGAAGCAGAGCCAGCAAGCAAAGAAGGAGTTCTTCCCGCCTGAAGAATCATTCACAGAGGACAAAAATGGGGTGAAAAGGACCAGCCTATTGCCACCGTGGAACGAAGTCAGTTTGCAAATTATGAAATATATCACCTGTGAGGGTCGTTACAGCATCATATATGCGTATCACTTCAGGCTGCTCAATGAACTAAGACACCAGATTGACCTCCCTGCAGCACAGAGGCTGAGCATTCCTTACTTTTTACTACAGTCCTTGATGGAGTGCTCTACAAAGCTCAAGGACGGAATCCCTGATCAGATAGCCCATCATGGGCTAATAAAATTGCTTGTGGAGGATTCTCTTCACTCATATAAAGTCCCCCTCGCATGGGAATCATTTAGGAACTTAACACGGGAAGGGGACATAAAAATGTTGCTTGAAGAAACGGAGTCCTCTAGCGGTGAAGAAGAAGAGCCCGTAGCCAAGAGTAAGAAAGGGAAAAGCAAAAAGGTCCCGACTCCAACACAGAAGAAAGAACGAAAGGAAAAGGAGGAGGGAAAGGATGACAGAGCAAAAGAAGACACCCCCATCCTGTCAGCAAGGGAACAGAGGTTGAAAAGCAGGGCAGTCAAGACTGAGGTGGTCCCTGCCAGCCCAAGCACCTCGTCAGCTCCTGCAGGCAAAGCCAAAAGCAAAATCCATGCAGCCAAGAAAGAAAAGGTGGCGGAAGTTTCATCTACAGGAACGCAAGCATAGGCTTCTACAGGAAGCCCGCAACCACAAAAACAGGCTTCTACAGGAAGCCCGAAAACAAAGACAAAGGCTTCTACAGGAAGCCCGAAGATCAGTAAGGAGGAGGCTTCTACAGGAAGCCCAAGAGCAACAACCAAGGCTTCTACAGGAAGCCCGAAAATCATTGGAGGACAGGCTTCTACAGGAGGCCCAAAAACGGAGAAAGAGGCTTCTACAGGAAGCCCGAAAGTGCAACCACAGGCTTCTACAAGAGGCCCGAAGGTCATTGAGAAACAACCTCCTATAGAGAGTCCGAAGACAAAGAAAGAATCTTCTACAGGAAGCCCGGAAGCGGGCAAAGCAGGGTCTTCCACAAGAAGCCCGAAATCTAAAAAGGAGAGGCCCTCTACAAGGAGCTCCGAGAGAGCAAATCGCAAGAAGGAGAAGGCTGGCATTCCTGAGAAGGAGGCAGCAGTGGCACTGGCTGCCCTCAGCACACCTCCAAAACCGAAAGAGAAAAGGGAGAGGGAGACCCCTCTACCACCTGAAGTCAGGAGAAGCAAGAGGATGACCACGGGCAAACCACAGCCTCCACCCAACAGCCAAACCACTTCAGGGGATGTCCCTACTTCACCCAGTCCAAGGACCCCCTCTAAAACATTAGCCACCCCAGAAAAGGGGAGCCCAAAAATAACCTCCTGGACTCGAAAGATAGGCCAGTCGCCTTCCGAAGCCTGACTCAAGGAAATGGAAAAGGGGAAGGAAGCATCACCTTCATCACCACCAGGGGCAGAGAAGGCAGGGCCATCAAAGGCAGAAAAGAAAGAGCCTGTTCCGGTCCTGAGTCCTCGGCCAAGGACAAGGAGCAGGAGCAAGGTTGCTCAAGGATGAGCAAATGGTTCAGCTGGGGGGTGATGATGAGCCCCAATTTTGGTACAATTTGGGCTCATTTTGGCCTATTCTACTTGCTCAAACCATTCATTCTTTATTGCTTATGCATGCATTTCTTAGTTTATTCATGTTGTTTGTAGGAAGAAGGTAGGCACTCTCTCTACGTGACTAATGCATTATGATTCCAGGTTTTGGCATTAAAAGGGAGCAAAAGACAACGAAAAAGGAGTTAAGGAGACAACGAGGTGGCACTACGGGTTTTGGGAGAGGATGTCCACGGTTCTAGGGACATCCCTCGTGATTCCCATCAAGAAATCCGAGCTCTAATCCATCTCCCCTCCGAGCTTAAAAAACGGCCAGCTGTTCTACAGGAACAACAGTTATAAACTGCTCTACAGGAACAACAATTATGACCACCCTACAGGATCAGCAGTTAAACTCTAGTTGGACAGCCGAGCTCCTAAAATGTAGGACACTTGTTGGATCATCGTTTTTGTATAAGTATGAAGGCTTTAGCCTTAGATAGGTTGTTGAAACTCTCGTATTGCTATTGTAATTTTGGAGCACATTTCAGTTTTCGTTCCTTTTTGTAAGCCAATTTGGCATGATATCAGTTATGAATAAAGAAGGCAATTTGTGATCTAGTTCTGAGTTTTTCTTAAGGAGACTATAGCTCTCAGGTTAGGGCCCAACCTGAGAGCCATAGATCCCCTCTGCTGTAGTGTTGTTTCCATTTCATTTCAGCACTTTGAGCTTTCCATTTACACATGCAATTCGAATTACAGGTTATTGAGTTGTTCTTTTTCATGAGTTAGATAGGAGATTGCTTATAGTGAATTTGTTTCCATTTGCTTAGTGTAGCAGAGAATAGATATAATTGATTGGAGCTCCAACAAAAAGGTTGTTAAGGCTCACTGCCGTCTCATCTGGGATTGGAGTGAAGTCCATGATTGACCACCAAAAATACGCATTTCTTTATTCCATGATTCCTGCAAACACAGTCACGTTAAGTTAGATGCTTCCACATGATTCACACCTGCACCACACTTCCTTACCACAGCGTCATGCACGTTCTCTTTCACGTTTAGATTGCTGCTCATTGAATTTACAAGCACAAGTAGTTTAGGTTGATGCGTTTTTGGTTAAGTGACAGTCATAAGCATTTGTTTCACTTACACTGCTCTCTCTCGTTCCATCACTTTGTCCTCCATCTTGATCACGCATGCAGACATCTCTTTGACCCCTGCTCCGCTCTGTTACCTCACAAAGTATTTCATTCCTCACGTACTCCCATTTTCTAGCCTTTCGTTGACATAGCCCTTCACCTTCCATCCTCCTCCCTACACTCACTTCCCATCCTAATCTTCCACTTCTAAAGCCATCACCAGCCTCATCCCTACCTTACACATCTCCATCTACCATTTCATCATCCCTCCATCACTCCAAACACTCACGGTAGGTCATCCTGTAGCCATTTATAGACATCCTGTAGAAAATAGAGTATCCTGTAGGATTCTCCACAGCCATCCTGTAGGAGGCCACTCTCTCAGTTGCTGAGCATCTGAATGCGAGGAACCTCTGTGGATGGGTGCTAAGGATCCCTAGGGACCTCTCCTAGCCTCCCCAACCTATCCCACGCTTTCCTTCCTTCTCCATCCCAACTGCACAACCAAACCCTAGTTAGCACAAGATCACCATCATTCCACACACTTAAAAGAAAAATACAAAAACATAACTTTCATGATGCAAGTAGTTTAGATCCATGCATTTTCATTTATTAGAGGTAGTGACAGCATTGGTAGAAGTTGCATTTACATTCCATGCATTGTAGAGGTCAGACTAGTTAAATTAGGGTTTCCTAGGTTTACATGCTCCGATTTGCTTTCAGTTCATTTTTGTCAAGTAGAGTAGCTTTCCTTTGAGATTATCTTTCGTCCATCAATTAGCAAGCTTCTTCTGAGAGCCTATAGAAGTTGGCTTGAGCCCTAGCGGACTTGTGCCAGCTGACCAAGTGACAGCTGCGACAAGAGCTAGTACTTGTGCATATAGCACCGTCGCTTCCAAGTTTGTACGAACTACCGGGTTGATAAAATGAGAGACATGAAGCCCCAGGAGTTGTAGCATTATTGCTACAATACTGGAGCTCACCAAATGTGACATCCAAAGTGCAATTTTCTTGGCAAAGAACCCTGCTTACCATTCAAAGACAAAGCACATTGATGTTAAGTATCACTTTGTGAGGGATATGATAGAAGACAAAAAGGTGTTGTTGGTAAAGGTGGACACTTTGAAGAATACTGCAAATGCATTGACAAAATATGTGAGCTCTTAGAAGTTCCATTGGTGTAGAGAAACAATGGGCATTGCAAGGCTGGATAAATGACTAATCTCTCTTGTGGACCCCTGTGGAAAGAAAACAACAAGTGGGAGAATGTTGGTTTGTGTTATATTATTTCCATGAATAGCTTTCCTAGTTAACCAGGGGGTTAGAGGGAGGGCAGAGCCCCCCCTTCATTGTGCCAACTGTGTAGCGGGGGGATCACAGGGGGTTTGAGGGGGGTGGTTAGCCCCCCTCTACAGGGTCCGGGGCAGCGCCTTGGGGAATTTTTTTTTTGGACCCTATATTTAGTGGGCAGACCTACCTATGATTTTGTGCATGGTTTTGGGCATGATGGTTTTCGATCCATGGTATTGGATGCTTTGGCATGTATATATATGTATTGTAAAATTGAAAGGAAAATAATGAAAAATCAAGCTGGTAGTCCAGTTTTGGGATCTAGGGAAAAAACTCTGTGTATATGTGGTTTATGTGTTATGCTCTCACATTGTTTATTTTCTATTTTTTAGAATTTGTATGCAGGTAATTTCTATATGGGGTTAAAACCTACACCACCCAAATTAGCTTGGTACAATTTCTTAAAGGAACACAAATGTGGCCTAGATAGCATAAGAGCACGTCTTAGAGGTGGAAGTATAGAACTTTCTTGTTTGAAATCAAAATATGGTATGTGGTAGTGAATTCAGAGTCGTTGTTGACTATTTATGACCACTAAGAGATATCGTGTCCACAAGAGTGAAGAACTATGGTTAGCACCACAACTGGGGGTTGATTAAGGTAATATGCAACATGATTGGTGTTACTCTTCTTGCATTTGGTGTTCAAATGGAACACTTTTGATGGAAATCATTCTATAAATTTCCTTGTGTCTACATAAATTGCATATGCGTGTGATTAGTGTGGATGATCGTCTCCTTCCAAAAAATTTAATGCTTCCATTATTAGCAGACCTACAAGATGGAGTACATATATTGTCATAAGAGTATTTTGATAGGCCATCAGATATCCTTACTTAGTGAGGACTACACCAATAGCATAGTCATATGCATCTATCTCAATCACAAATGGTTGTTGTAAATTTGGTAGGATGAGCACTAGTGTAGAGCAAAGGTAGTTTTTTAGATCCTCGAAAGTTTTTCTTTGTCACTCAAACCAAGAAAAAAATTATTTTTCTCCACTCTTGATCACTTGACTTAAGGGCCAGGTGACAAAAGATAAGCCCAACATGAACCTTTAGTAAAATTTAACAAGGCCTAAGAAGCTACGAAGCTCTATTAGAGTCATTCGAATTGGCTAATCCCAAATGACTTGGATCTTGGTTGATTTCACATGCACCCCATGTTCCTCCAAAATGTATCCCAAGTATTGAATTATGTGCATACAAAATGAGCATTTTTCCATATTAGCATGCATATTGTGTTGTCGCAAGGTTCTTAAGACATATTGAATGTGTTGCAAATGTTCTGCCTAGGTTATATTCAAGATGAGAATGTCATCCAAATACACAACCACAAAAGAGTTTGTGAATGGCCATAGGATATCATCCATCATCCTCATGAATGTTCTGGAGCATTAATCAAGCCAAACGGCATGAACAACCACTTGAAAAGGCCTTCTTTATATTTGAATTTATCTTCCATACATTAGTTTTTTCAATTGGAAGTTGGTGGTAGCTTGACTTCAAATCAATCTTACTAAAGAACTTGGCACCCTTAAGTTGGTTAAGAAAATCATAAATCATGTGGATCAGGTGTTTATTCTTGACATTGATTTTGTTCAAGCCTTTATAATCAATATAGATTCTACATCTCCCATACTTCTTCTAAATGGACACAATTGGACTCTTGAAAGGTGAAGAGCTTGGTCAAACGTGGCCCTTTTGGATGAGCTCCTGGATCTGGTATTTTATTTCTTCATTCTCCAAGAGAAAGTGTCTATATATTGGGCCATTAAGTAAAGGAGAACCAACTATCAAGTCAATTGAGTGTTTGAACTAGCAGTGAAGACACGCCCCTATAAGTGGAGCAGCGATATCTTTGTTTGTCTCTATACTATTTTCCACTTTCTTCTTTTGGGTAGAGAGACGTCATGCAAAGGTTCTGGTGGTTGCAGTGACCTTCCTTTCACCTTCTAACAAAATAATGAAGAGAACAAACTTTTCAATCTGAGAGATTAACTTTTGGCATGATTTTTTATATCAATGAACTTGCGGTAGTTGAGACCCCTCTGGTATCTTGTAGAGCTAACCTCTGAGAGTAAAAATGAAACTATGAGGATGAGACTCATAAGAAGCATGACATTATCACACATAAGGTTGTCCAAAAACAACATCACAAAATTCAAGTGGGGAAACATCACATGGTACCTCATCTTCAAAGGGCTTGATGTCATAGGATAGGTCGTATTGTTGGTTGACATAGATGTCTCTTTCATGGCTCAACCAACCAATGGTGTATGGTTGGATCTATGGAATTGTCAATAGAATCAATCTCTTGATGACCTCGCCTGGTATCAAGTTCTTCTGGCTCCAACTATTAATGATGAAATGGAGTGTAGTCCCTTTCAATCACATTTGCGAATGGAAGAGGCACTCCCCCACTTCAAGCTCCTCTATCTCTTCTAGTTGGATCTTTGTGGTAATGATGATAGCACTAGGTTTTTCATCAATGATATGCTTTCCTTTATGTTGTTCTCAATTAGAATCATCGATAAATTCCACTTCCTTTTCTTTAAGCTCCACCAATAACGATTGTTTCAAGTGGCATTCATCAGTGTTGTGCCAAGAGCTTTGTGGGACTCACATACTTTCTAGTGTCATTTTTTGACTTCCCATTGCCCTTCTTCACCTACAACTTGGGTTGGCTTCCTTGAGGTTGGACCTCCTTACTTTGTCCCTAGTTATGTGAGTTAGTGCCACCTTCTTTGGGCTTCTGTTACAACATATTTGCAAACCCGAACCCCTACTTATTACATTGCTTAAATTTTTGCTCAATTTTGACAACATATCGATAAGTGGCTCCTAGTGAGGAGATTACCAGGAAATCCATCTCTATTTGGATGTATCTATGTATGCCATTATGGTACTTCAATATCAGTTGCATGTAGCTATATAGATCGTTATAGTACTGGAAGACAAGATGTTGCTCAAAGTATTTGATACCCAAATTTTATTGTAAGGTATGGAAATTATTAGTGTACTTAAACACCATATGGTCTCTCTCTTGTCGTAGAGTTGTCCATCTCATTTACTAATCATCATAGTTCCCTACAAGGTATAATTCCTCCTTAAGGGAATCAACATAAGTGGCCCAAAGTGGTCCTGAATTGAACATTACAAACTCATCTTCGTTGTGTCTCTCCTAGGAACCTTCCCACCAATTCTTGATATGGGGACTGGCTTTCAGAAGTGTGAAGTTGATATCCTCATTATTGGAAAAAATTTGGACAGAGTAATGCCCTCTAATATATTTAACCATTTTCCCAAAGCATCTACATCTCTTTGGCCTTTGAATAAGGATATATTAAAGTTAACTTGTACCTTGAAGGGTATCACAACTCGAAATTTTTCTATTATTGAAGATGTCTCAGTGGTTGTTGGTAATCAGTGAAGGATCTACACAAAATTGTCCATCATCTCATTCCTCTATTGTGTGAGTGCTTTCTCAAGAAAAAAGTTTATATTATCCCTTGCTCTATCATCTCTATTTTCTTTCACCATGGGATACTGCTTGGGTTTGCAAGAGTGATTGTTCCTAAGTGAAGTTACCTTGATACCCAACTATATGTACCCTAACCTCGTCGAGGACATGCACTAAGAAACAACAAGAAGTGAAATTTCTCTTATACCATTGATCTGGGTTGTACAATGAATGAAATGAAATGAAAGAAAAAAATGTAACAAATAGAGAGAAATATACCAGAGATTACAACAATATGGTGAAAACCCAACTTCTATTAATAAATGAAATAACAAAAAATTGTAGAAGACAAACTAGCTATAATGTTGGTAGTTATCTCTAGATGGAGAGAGATGGTGGCTATGGGCATTCTTGAAAGATATTACAAGAGGCCAAAATAATGGCCTTTTATTACAAATAAATAACCTTAGAGGTCCAAAAATATAACCCTAGAAGATGAAATGCCAAAAGGTTTGTCGGGCCTAAGGTGGTTAGTTGATACATCAACTTCCCAAGGGTGCAAATTTTGCATACAATATTTGTTTGGATGCACGAGAACTCATTGGAAAGAACTATATGAGGACTACAACTTTGGACTAGTGCCAGGATATGCCATTAGAACCTTAGGCACCCTGAATTGCCCAAAAACATCATTTAGAGCCTCAAAATGCCCTTGTAAGTTTGGGACCCAAAAATCATTAAAAAAAACTACCAAGAAGATAGAGAACCATTGAGACAATTGAAGAGGTGTGTGGCCACAAATATCCACTTGGATCAATATTAGAGTGTGAGACCTTGCCAAAGTTTTTTTGGCTAATGTCAACTCAAAATCATTAAAACTCCTCAAGATTTCCCTCTAAGCCTGGTCCTTTTCATCCATGGCCCTAATCATTCATTTCACACCTAAGTCTTAGACCTTCGTGTGGACCCTCAAGGTACCCAAGTCCATACAATACTTCAAGGTGCAACATAAGTCCTAGCTTACTATGGAATCCTTTAGTGCGCAAGTTTTTGGTTAACAAAAGATTTCTTAGAGGATTTTCCATGCTTTAAAGTGATTTCAATAGTGAAAAATATGGTACAACTATTCAAATACAAAAAATGGAAAAGCATATTTAATACTTTGTACATGTAGTAATAATTTTTGTTTGTTGTGAACATTGTATATGTTAAATTTATTATGTTTCAAATAACTTTTGTGTGTTGTGTGGGTAAACCAAAACATGATTTAATCCATATATTTTTGTGACTTTTGAATATTTCATTAGTCTCGAGTCAGTGGAAATTTTCCTAAATTTAGAATTCCATTAGTGTGTGTGTGTGTGTGTGTTTCCATTTTTCAGATGGAATGATTAATATTAACCTAAATGATTGTCATGTTAGATTCATAGTTCCACAACAACAAAAGCCCTTTGAATATCCCTTTGACTTATTATAAGGATTGCTAATTATAATATGATGAATACGTTTCCTCAAGAAGTAAATCATTATGAATATATTTTCTTCAAAAATATACGTCCATTCATGAAACCATAAGATGAGCTAATCTTTTCTAGGTGCAATGAAAGATAGAAAATGCATGCCATATGAAGCATATAACTAATTTGAAACAATGTGACAACATTAAGATATAGGTGTGAGAGACCTAATGGAATATGTTGTAGAAACCACTACATCAAGTCCAAGTATAGAAGAGGTTCCCTAGTAGAGGAAGGGAGGAGTGTCATTTATTAGGGGTTGGATGTGCCAAAAATATAAAACACGGCAATCAATACTTTAAAGTTACATTTACTAGATATTTTTCAAATGTAAAATTAAATACATAGGCTATGAAAATGTTAAAAGTATGCCATACTAACCTCATGTAATAAAACATCTTGAAAGGATACTCTATCAAGCCATGATAAGTATGCCCACAATGAGACCATTGATGAAAAAAACCATGTTGGAACCAAAATGGTCATCTTAACCTAGAGACTCTACACCTAGTGGTATAATATCATCAGATGATGGCTCTTGATGGGATGCTACTACAAACACTATATATCAAACTAGGTCATGTGTTAGGGACAATATCATAGTACTAGCAACCCAAATCCTATCTCCAAGAAAGGTGGCTTATGGAGCGTGGGGCAGGGAAAATTTTAAGAACCCCCCCTAAATTTATAAATATAATAAATAGGCGAATCTCCATGGTATATAGGAAAAATGGAAGGCGATTTTATCAATAATATAATATGTATATATAATTTTTTGGCGAATCTCTCACCAAGCATGGCGAATATTTTACTCAATTATAAAATCTTGTAAGATCTTGGCGAGTCTTTCACTAAATAATAAAACTTTGTAAAGTCCTAGTGGATCTTAGCATAGGCTACATGCTGGTTTAATTCCCCCATTTAAATAGGCTACATTCCAGGTGAATACCATGGGTCAATACCATGTGCCATTTTGGTGAATACCATGGGTCAATACCATGTGCCATTTTGGTGAATACCATGGGTCAATACCATGTGCCATTTTTATTTTTATTAATTCTAATATTAGGGTTAATAATGGTTCAATCTAGTCCATGGTATTTGTCCCATAGTATTTTGGCCATAGGTTTCACCTAAATATAACCCATTTTTTGAGTGGTCGTAAATATAAGGTGACTTATGGAGTAAATATAAAAAAATGTTTTATTTGTTTACCATACCTCTCGTTTATTTATATTTTTATTAATTTACCATACCTCTTTTACAAATATGGTATTTGGCCCATAGGATTCACTTAAATAAAACCTATTCCTTGAGCCTTCATAAATAGAACGAGGGTTATGGACTAAATATAAAAAGAGGTTTTATTTATTTACGATACGTCTAGTTTATTTACATTTTTATTTATTTACCATACCTTTTGAGTAATTATAAAAAGACGTTTTATTTATTTACCATACCTCCACTTTACTTATATTTTTATTTGTTTACACCCTTACATGTATATAAGGTGACTTATGGAGTAAATATAAAAAATGTTTTATTTATTTACCATACCTCTCATTTATTTATATTTTTATTAATTTACCATACCTCTTTTATAAATATGGTATTTGGCCCATAGGATTCACTTAAATAAAACCTATTCTTGAAAATGGGCGAATGGATTCACTTAAGTAAAACCTATTCTTGAAAATGGGCGAATGGAAGGTTGTAAGTCCTAATTTCAAGGGCTAAATTTACCTTTTTTACCCTCTCCCTTAAAATAAGGTGGGCTATTTGAGGTGATTTGTAAAAATGTACTATGATACAAAATATTCGCCCACTAAAAATTTAAAACCCCTTAATTTCGCCAAAGGGCGAACATTCGCCCCTAAAATTATCCTTGGCGTGGGGGGTGGGGGATGTGGTGTTGGGTTAGGTAATCATGTAGGAGGATGAAGCCCACTAACCAGTTATGCTTGGTAGTTTTTTTTCATAAGAATAGTCGAGACAAACCTCTTTGAATTCTCCAATGTTAAAATAATTTTCATTGATACTAGAATGAACTCAACCTATAATTTGTGAATAAAAGACAAATGAAGCTTCCTATTATTACAGGGAGATTTATCAAATACTATGATTCATTTCTCTATCCAATTGTGTCTTCATGTCAGGAATGTGCACTAGTCCATACGAAGATGTATTTTTCTCGGATCAACTGGTTGGTGGAATCTAGGATCAATGAACAACTAAAAATACTCTCTTTGCTTGTATTTTTTTTTTGACATTTTCCTTATTAAATTTCGTTGAATAATACTCTCTCATCATGATGTTATAATTGGATATTGTAACACCCTCCTCCCACATTTACCCAAGTTAACCGGCTAATTGGGGTAAACGTGTGATGAAAGGATAATATGATGTGATTCAAATCCCCATGTATAGTTAAGGAAGTGAAACAGACAAAATAAAACCATTATGACTTTCCATACATGCTACAGAACCTTTAGGAGCCAACCAACCTTTATAAGTGACCAACCCTTGATACAACTTGGAATTTCATTGATCTAGACCTTGCTCTCATGAAATTCCATGCATGTGACTAAGGCCTTCTAGTCGCTCCCACAACAAAGCATGCCAGTGACTATGGACGATTTCAGTTAATTTTGACCCAACGACCCCAAATTTTGTGCAACGTTTTTAGGACCAGGACTTAGGCCACTACCCAAAACTTCATGAAAATTTCATAAATGAGAAATAAAAATGGAATAAGGCTACTAATGCAATCATTGGTACTAGTACTTGATTTGACCCCTACTAGCCATGACATGCATTTCATCAAACATGTCACAAATATTCAAACTACAGGTCATAACAACATATTTGAGCATAGGGGTCTCATACTTATCTGAGATTCGTAAAGAAGGATTGTTTCCATATCACAATAGCTTCATTATCATATATTAGGAAATGTATACATTGTACATTCGTTTTATAACCAAAACATGATGAGAGCCATACATCAAGTCTATCATAAAACATACTCATATTAATGAATGCAAAATCCAACCAGGTTTGGGACTTCCACGAACCACCCGACTATATATTCATTAAACCAAATATTTCTTTCATCCAATCACCCTTATGTCATATTCCAAGCATGAATGTGGGACTAAAAACCAAACCAATTCAGGTTTCCTCGGGCTTTACCACAATCCGTGACAAATCACTAGGCCCTAAACAAGCATGGATGCCATCATATATCTCCACCTACAACATGAGGAATTTTACTATCTCGTAGCCTCTAGGATTTACCGTATAACCCATAATACAATGGTGGGTCAAGGATTCCTATGCATGATCGAGACCACACACCTCTAGGATTTACCGTATATCTCACCATTCACCAGTCGAGGATTCCTAGGCCCACCGAGGTGTTAGAGTCGGTCTGGTTAGTCCTCCGTCAGAGATCAAAACTCTTTATGCATTTCATTTTTAGGTGTCCCACTCCATTCACTCAGCTGCATTCCGCTAGGGGCATGCCATAATCTGATGGAAAAGGTCATGCTAGTCATTTCCCCTCATGCCTGGCTCCTGCTGGCTTTGGTCTTTTGTCAATGATCACCAAAGTCCATGACAGTCAAGGTCTAGTCCTTTAATGGACAAAAGTCATTTTTGATCATTAGGTCTAGGGATTAATCAATTTGGTCTTTAAATATGTCCATTAAATCCATGCAGGCGAGAGTGATGCCCTTACAAAGTAATGATTTAGAGAGTTTCATCATCATACTGATAAACTGCGACTGTTCTTCAAAACTCTGTTTTGAGGAAAAGTCAAACAGTGTCATTAGTGATAAAATTTCCACAAAATTCTTCAGTTGATTTCTTCAGGTGCAATCATGGTTTCCGTGGCCAAATGTCCTGTCATGCAATCCCTGCAAAAAGTGCCGAAAATTTCATCATTTGAACTAAAATTTCAAAGGGAAGGTGAAAATCAGTGTTGCTTTAAGTCAGTGAAAAAGTGTCAAAACATAACATTAGAAAAATGGGTCTTTGAAAAGAAAAGATTTAACCCATGACTTTCAAGTCTTTATAAACAAGTTTCCACCAAAATCAAAGTCATTGTGCAAAGCAAGTGCATAGGGAAACATTGCAAAGTGTTTGAGTGTGCATCGTGCGTTTTAGAGCAACATTGGAGGCGATTTCAGGGAACAACGCATATAGACAGGGGCATGGCGCATATAGACAGGGGCGCGGTGCACACAGAGGGTGCGGCACACAGAGCCGGCCCACAGTGTATTTTCTAACTGGCACGGCGCACACCCGGGGCGCGGCACACTAGGTTTTGCGCGTGGCGCACACAGACAAAGCGCTCAGAACCTTGCCAAACTTCCTCAAATCTTTTGTGAAGCCCACCAAATTGCAAGATAGGCTCTATAACATCACTTTTTTTATCAAAGTTCATAAATGATATGGTGGTTTTATGCCTATGATTGAATGCAACAAAAACTCATAAAACCAACCACAAGAAAATACCAAAAAGTCATTGTTGCTAGGGTTGTATGAGTGTGGTGTTGATGCCAAGGTTCCATTTTCCTTCCTTACCATTTTTCCTTATCCCCCTATGCTATTGTTTCCTATTCCCACTACCCTAAGATACTACCAAACTCATATTCCTTATCCCTCCACTATTTGGTCAATACAAACACCAAACCCTACCTCATTAAAACCCAAAAAAACCTACCCTATCAAATACCCAAACCCCCTACATATCCCTAAAAAAATTTCTCCTCATAACCCCTATTACCATCACATTACTCCCCTCCTAATACTCCCTTTGTTTCATTGTTCCCCTTGGTGGCAGATATCACAAAAAAAACACCCAGCTTCACCATCATCAAAGGGTAGCCTAAGTACAGTACATAAAAAGCAGTCATGGCATCTGAGGGTTCATCAGAGTATGAGGTGGAGATTCAAAGTGATACATCCCCGAAAGAACAAGCTCCCAGGAGACATCACAAGAGTGGGAAACATGTTAGGGATGAGCCAAACACCCTCACTGAATTGCAGGCATGCCCTCTTGCTATGTCATGTTTCCAGCACCTAGCATGTTTTGAATTTTGTTAAAGGGTGGCTAATGTTAGATTTCATCATGAGTTGGCCTGTCTTTTTGTGCTTCACCTCCATGGAGGTCAGTGTATCTTGGCTGGGGTCACCTTCACATTGACACCCGAAACTATCTCAGTGGCAACAGGCATACCAAATGTTGGAGAACAGTGGCATAAGAAGAAGAAAGTGGATAGGAAGCATTATGAGCCTTACATTAAGGCCAGTTGCTTGAGGCACCTCACAAGAGTCTTTCCATTCAGATATTTGAGAAATGAGTATGCTCCACTCATGAGGTTGATCATGAAGTACTTCAGCTGTGAGGGGAGGTTCTCTCGTCTATATGCCTATCACATTAGGTTGCTCATGCACTTTACCAGGGTGCGGATGATGAACCTCCCATTTTTCATTTGCAGGAAAATAGAGAGGATGAACACTTTCATGCAGCATAAGACCCCTCAGCAGCAGCTTAACAGTGTTTATCACTTTGCTCTTATCCAGATTTTGGTGGATCATCAGTTGGGATTGTAGGGCATTGCTTGGGAGCACTTCATCTCTCGTGACTTCTTCAGCACTCCACAAGTATTATTAGAGGCAGAGCATGAGATAGGTGGTCCTTCTCACTAGTATGAGCGCCATGAGGTCGCTACTATGCCAGTATTCATCACCTATCAGAGAGGCAGTAGACATTTGTTTGCAGCGGCAAAGCGAGTGTTATCTCCACCCGAGGTGGAAGGGGCCTCGCTTCCGGCATCGACGACACAGGAACCGGATAGAGGTAAGGAGCCAAAGGATGAGGAGGGGCCTTTAGGTGAGCCATAAGGTGAATGAGAGACCGAATTTGTTCTCCTTCATGATGATGAGACATATACAAAACCGAGAAATGCAGAGTTTAGAGAGATCATCCAGGAGCAGCAATCAGAGATTGAAGCCTTGTCCCTTGATTTAGAAAGAGCCAAATGGAACATGAAATATCTGGAGCAGAGGAACAAATAGCTTTAGGATCAGTGAGTGATCATGGAGCTACAGAACATTCGTGAGCATCGCCAAGCTGCACAAAGGAGAAGAGTTGAGCTCACATCATTGGAGCAAGGGATCATGAGGACCGGGAGACCAATCTCGAGAGAGTTAACATGCACTTGGAGAGGCTGCTGGACAAGGCCAACAAGGACCATGCCTTACTGAGACACATGGCTTTCCATTACAGGGAAAGAAATATGAGTGCAAAGGCCCGGATAAAGAGCTTGAAGGCAAAATTGAGCAAAGCAACAAAAGAGGCAAAAGAGCAAGATCGGCTTTGAATCTTGGCTGAAGCTTCCTTGGCACAACATAACACTTCATAGAGAACCTCGAGCCCAAATTTCAAGAAATTTGGGGAAATTTTGGTCACATGACAAAGTTTTGGGAAAAACACAGGTTTTTTCTCCCTGTGGTGTGGCGCTAAAAATTGGGAGCTCCAAATGAATAATGGTTTGAATTTTTGGATTCAGCATGAAACATCACGACTACTGGTGCTTGGACAAGAAATTTGGGCAAGATCTTAGTCTCTAGGAGGTCAAAAACACCCAAAAAATGACCTCTCTGCCCCTATTTTGACACACAGGAAGCAGTCTTGGGAGAATGAAGATTTGGAGGGGAAAATGAGCACCAAATTCAGAAATTCCACTTGGGTTAGAAAGTAGACAGGACAGGCTTTCGAAAAAGCACACTTGGGCACATTTTGGAATCCTGAAAGTGCCTCAAAACAGGCTCCAAAGTGGTGCGGTGCATACAGGAAAAAAGCCCAATTTTACCTCTGTTTCGCGAAATTTCAATTCGCGACTTCTCCAAGTGGGCCTGCTCATCTACATTTCAATTTTTTGGCACCTAGGCAGAATTTAAAGTATTTTCACTCTAGATTGGCTTCTATCCAAGTGGAAAAGGAAGGCAAACGGTCACCCAAGCCATTTGTCATGTTTGTAACACTGCACCTATAGCTAATGGTTGGCTTTCCACTTCCATTTTGTAATGATTCAAGTAACTCCCCAACCCCTGGGCGTTCTATCTCTTCATGGCACATTCTATATATTGTATGCAAACTATTTGCACAAGGTTGGTTGGCTTTTAATTTCTGGGAGACTGTGGGAGAGAAACTCAGTTCTTCATTGTATATTTTGACAGAGAATTAATGAAAGGCAACGGCTCTGTTTCATGAGATTCATGTGGTTGTGAGTGTAGTAAATGTGTCTCTTATGTTTCATATGTATTTTGTTATGTTCATAGTTCAATTCATATTCATTTCCATTGAAATTTTCTGAGTTAGATAAGGTAGAATTCAATTTTATTGCTCTACCTGTGGGAAAATTTCATTTTCAGTGTTCTTCTTTTGTTGAAAAGGATTCATGTACTTATGTCCTTTTCACTCTCCTAAGAAATCTCTCTATTCTGCGTTATTTAGAACTAAATCACTACACTTTCCACCTGTCTTGCCTCACGGAGTAATTTGTGCCTTTGTATTAAATTCTCTGTTCATTGTTGTCCATTAGTCCCATAACATCCCAGAAGCTCAGTCATTCATAAATTTTTTTTCATGTATCCATATTCACTTACTAGCCTAAGGTCAATATTTCACTGTAAGTCATCTCAAACCGTTACATTTATCTATTCACTGAGCGTGACTCAAAGAGAGCCCTCCCCTATTCTGGTAGGGCTAGCTACCAGACTAAGCATAGTTTGTGGTTACCCTGAATTTTGCCTTCCTTCACCTAGGGAAGATTTAGGTGCTAACATAGTGGCGACCATACTGGGGAAGAAAATGGTTTGCTTGAAGATTGTTTTCGCCCAGTACATCTATCAAGCTTAGATCTGATGGTTGATGGTGAACAACGATCAAACATAAGAAGACTGCTAAAATAATTCACCTGGTGACTCCATTCGCTGAAGAATCCAGCAATCAGTGCTTCATGGTGATTCCACTGCAGAGAGGTCAGTAGCTTTGATATTTTCAAGATGGATCGGGTTGGAAGAAGATACGCTCCCATGAGCCGAGATCACATTCCAGGCTTTCCAAATAAGATTTCGAAAGTAGATTGGTCAAGGAATTTGCCTACGTTTAAAGATGATGGTAAGAAGGACGTTGCTTTACATCTAGTTCGATTTCACATGCATATTCGCAAGTTGAAGGTTGATTTTCCTGAAGATTGCTTAATGAAGATATTCATGGCCACTCTAGAAGGTGAAGCCCAATCTTGGTATGAAAGTTTGCCACCTACTTATATTTACTGTTTAAGGGATTTTCATGCCATGTTCATTGAAAGATATAAAGACTCTTATCCATCATTAAATCTAGTTCATGACTGTTGCAAACATGCTTCTACTTTTATTGAAAGCCTTGAAAAATATTATGAGGATGATAATTTTATGGATGATGAGATCATGGAAGCCCTGGATGAAAATCCCTTTCAGCAGCGTAAATACGATCATGAAAATTTGCAGCATGATCAATATTGTAGTACGGTGGAAGAGGAAATAATTTTGCATCTTGACAGTCAACATAAATTACATGAAATGGATCAGCAGTATGAGGAATATTTATATACACTTTCACTTGAAATGAATGAAGACAATCATTGTTTGAGCGAAAGGAAACAAAAGGTCTTATCTCCTTTGTCTGAAGACGAGATAGGTCAACTCTTGCACGGTTATGTTCCAGCTCAAGCTAAAGCGGATTTGCAGTGCACACATGGTCAAGAAAGTATTGGTGAAACTTCTTCCTCTTTTGAAAAGGATGACAGTCCGGTGAACAGCTTTATAGATCATCAGGTTGAAGAATTCCATATGGCTGAAAGTGATGAAAGAAAAAGTGTCATTTCGGATCTATCCATAGAAGAAGACAACATGCAGGGAAGTCCAGTTCTACTTTCAGAATGTGATAATGTTAAGTCAATCCTTTCAGATCCAAATTCAGATTATGGTGACCAAGAAAACCTTGTACTAAGTCCCATGAAAGAGAACTCTGCTGCTGAAATCATCTGGGATGAAGAAGACAGAGTTTTGCCTCCAAATGTTCTCATGTCATCAGAACACAGTCTTCATGAAGAGGTAATCCAGTTAGCTCATGAATAGCAAGATGAGAATTTTGTTCAAGTAAGTGAAAAAGGTTCCTTGGATGAATCGTTGGTAGATGATAGAAATGTCATGCTTGGGTTTCAAGAATCATTCGAAGTTTATTTTCTCATGATTGATGAATGCAAAGACAATCTGGCTATCATATCATATGAAGGTGACCTACAATACATTCCGGCTACCGAAGAGCAGAACATTCAGGATTGTCTTTCAAACTCTTCCTCATATATTTCATGTTTTGAAGTGTTATTTGAAGAGGAAATCCGCTCATCTGCTTGTTCAAAATTTTTTTAGGACCAGGAACATACTTTTTCTGAAGTACATTATGAAGGAAGATCAGAATCAAAAGAAAAAGACATCTTGTTTCCTTAGCAGGAGGTAAATCTTCATGTTTTTCATGATCCAATGGAAAATCTGTTACAGTCAGCAGTGAAGGTCATTATTGCAGTATTCAGTGATGAAGGAGATCATGGTCAATTATGTTTTTGGAGGCCTAGTTACCAGTATCAATTGCTGACCAGAAGATCTGATCGGAAGAATCAGTCAAGAAGCCATCTTATTGATTGGTTACATTGGCAGTTTGATATAGTTTGATGATATATATTCTTGTAAGAAATGCAGGTGGTCATGTACTACCACCAAGCTTTAAGTTTTAAGTTCAATTCTTAGTATTTTGAGTTAGTTTGTTAGAGTCAAGTTTTTTCAGTCATGTCAATTTGCATTGAGTCAGTTTCAGTCAATAAATTGAGTCATGTTGGTTTGTCGGAATAATGGACTCCATAGCCCAATGGACGAAGGCACTGTCTAGCTCTTCCAGAGATCTACTGTTCTTGGCACCTCGAAGGAGCTACCATCCCCCATTGGGGCCAATGTTAGAGTCGGTCTGGTCCGTCCTCCGTCAGAGATCAAAACTCTTTATGCATTTCATTTTTAGGTGTCCCGCTCCATTCACTCAACTGCATTCCACTAGGGGCATGCCATAATATGACGGAAAAGGTCATGCTAGTCATTTCCCCTCATGTCTGGCTCCTGCTGGCTTTGGTCTTTTGTCAATGATCACCAAAGTCCATGACAGTCAAGGTCTGGTCCTTTAATGGACAAAAGTCATTTTTGATCATTAGGTCTTGGGATTAATCAATTTGGTCTTTAAATATGTCCAATAAAGCCATGCAGGTGAGAGTGATGCCCTTACAAAGTAATGATTTAGAGAGTTTCATCGTCATACTGATAAACTGTGACTGTTCTTCAAAACTACGTTTTGAGGAAAAGTCAAACAGTGTCATTGGTGATAAAATTTCCAAAAAAGTCTTCAGTTGATTTCTTCAGGTGCAATCATTGTTTCCGTGGCCAAATGTCATGTCATGTAATCCCTGCAAAAAGTGCCGAAAATTTCATCATTTGAACTAAAATTTCAAAGGGAAAGTGAAAATCAGTGTTGCTTTAAGTCAGTGAAAAAGTGTCAAAACATAACATTAGAAAAATGGGTTTTTGAAAAGCAAAGATTTAACCCATGACTTTCAAGTCTTTATAAACAAGTTTCCACCAAAATCAAAGTCATTGTGCAAAGCAAGTGCATAGGGAAACATTGCAAAGAGTTTGAGTGTGCATCGTGTGTTTTAGAGCAATATTGGAGGCGATTTCAGGGCGCGACGCATATAGACAGGGGCGCGGCGCACACAGAGGGCGCGGCGCACACAGAGGGCGCGGCGCACACAGAGCTAGCCCACAGTGTATTTTTATAACTGGTGCGGTGCACACCCAGGGCACAACGCACACAGACAAAGCGCTCATAACCTTGCCAAACTTCCTCAAATATTTTGTGAAGCCCACCAAATTGCAAGGTAGTCTCTATAACATAAAACCAACCACAAGAAAATACCAAAAAGTCATTGTTGCTAGGGTTGTATAAGTGTGGTGTTGATGCCAAGGTTCCATTTTCCTTCCTTACCATTTTTCCTTATCCCCCTATGCTATTGTTTCCTATTCCCACTACCCTAAAATACTACCAAACTCATATTCCTTATCCCTCCACTATTTGGTCAATACAAACACCAAACCCTACCTCATAACCCAAAAAAACCTACCCTATCTGTTGAGATTGCAACAAGATGATGGAGCTTAGTGAAAAGAGTCGCCTTCACTAAGTGGGCCCGCAGGCTATTTTTGGCGCAAGTCTATTTTTAGACTATGTCTATTTTTAGACATATGGATCATGTCTATGTTTATGGATGATTGATCAAGTTGGGAAAAATAGATGGACTTCTATTTTTGATGAAAGTGTGAGTGATCACAGTGTGAGTGATCAAGTCTATTTTTAGACTGACTGCCAAAAATAGAAAAGTCAAATATTATTATCTCACAATAATATTTGGACTATAAACTTAATCTTACTCTCTTGGAGCACTTCAGTTTGAGCTACGGAAGTGGCACATGCAGCTGTCAGAAGGAAATTCGTTTTTCTTATGAGTCAGTTGAGTTGTTGCATGCATGACTTCAGTTAGAACTCAAGTGAGTTGAGTTTAGTGGACTGGAGATACAGTTGATGGAGTTGTGTTCAGTTTAACTTAGTTAAACTGGTTGTAGTTAGTCTAACTGCAGATAGACTAATGATGAGTTGATAAACTAATTATTAACTCATAATACAACTAAAGAATACATCAGTTAACTCAGTTGCATGTCAGTGCATGTTCAGTTCAACAGGGACAGGTGGTAGAGAATCAGATTGCTATCAGTTGTGACTATAGTTGTGCACCAGATCTTGCACAATCAAGGGATTGAGTATGCCAATGAGTTTGCTCACGTATTTGGCCCGCATTTTAGCCTTTTGCTCACGTCCAACAAAGAGTGAGTGACTATTTTGCAGGTGAAAATCGAGTTTGGGAAGCAATTCTCATCAGTTCTTGAGCAGGTATTGAGCAGTGGAGGCAGGCAAGCAGTGGAAGAGATTTGGAGATCAGATCTGAGCTGTATTGTGTGTAACAGAGGTGGAGATACTTGTGAGAAGTATTATGTTGTGTAATGTTACATGACTCAATCATTAATATACAGATAGTGTGGGGTTTTTAGCGAGATGCTTTCCCCGTGATACATACTGTGTTAATGTGTGAATGCTCTTGATGTTTTATTGTTAGTTGATGCTGCTATATTCTTGATCAACGTAGAGGAGCTTATGTATTGTGTATGTTTTCCGCATTAGTACATGATCAGGATAATCTCCATTGAATATGTGTTAAATTATTCAAAATTTCTACATGGTATCAGAGCTAGATGATTTGTAGAAAAAATTTCTACATGGTATCGGAGCAGCTTGATTTGTAGAAGAGATTTTTACAGGATATCAAGCGAGGGTTGATCGGAAGCAGTTGAGTTGGTTGCTGGTGGAATTCGAATTTGCAGCAGTGTTGTTGAAAATGTCTTTCAACGGATTGCAAGTGTTATTCCAAAGCAAGAGCGACTTGGCGCTCAAGGATAAACTCAGTAACAATAAAGGTGAGAATGGATCTTCATCAAAGGTATCTGATGAAGAGAATTGCGCTTTGGCTGCCAAAGCAAAGAAAGGGAAGAACGAGAAAGCTTCTCATTCCGGTGCGAAAGGCAAGAAGTAGGATATGTCCAAAGTGAAGTGTTTTCACTGTCACCAGCATGGACACTATGCCACAAATTGTCCGCAGAAGAAGAAGAACAAGCAAGCTGCTGGATCTGCAGGGGGAGAGGCCTTAGCTTCTCAGTTTGAGCTTGATTTTTCATTGATCGCATGCTTGGTTTCAAGTGTGATGGGATCAGTGTGGTTCTTGGATAGTGGTGCGTCTTTTCACATGACGGGAGATAGAGATTTGTTCTCTGATCTGGAGGACAAAGATCTTGGAGTGCACATCGAGATGGGCGATGATGGTAGATACAGTGCGACCGGTATCGGTACCATTTCCTTTGAGAGGGAGTCTGGTAAACCCTTTGTATTGAAGGAAGTCATGCATGTTCTAGGATTAAAGAAGAATCTCATCTCAGTGGCGATGTTAGAAGACAAGGGGTATGATGTTGTTTTCAGCGAGGGAAAGGCCTTCCTGCGCAGCAAGACAACTGGTGAGACCCGGAAGATAGGGGTTCGAGTGAGGAACCTTTATCAGTTGCATGTAGATGGATGCGCAGCAATGGCAGGCAAGGCAGAAGGATTGGTGAGCCGGGATGATGGCGAGTTGTGGCACAGGAGATTGGGTCACCTTCACCATGGAGCCTTGAAGATAATGCAGCAGATCACTACAGGGCTTCCTAAAGGCACACTTGCGCAGTCAGATCAGTGCAAGGGGTGTACTTTGGGGAAGTTTGTGAAAGCCACCTTTCACGAGAAGGATAGTCGCGCCACGACGATCCTTGAGAGAATTCACACAGACGTGTGTGGACCTTTCTCAGTTGCTTCGACAGCAAAACACAGGTATTATGTGATTTTTGTTGATGATTTCTCTCGTAAGTCCTGGATCTTCTTCATGCAGAAGAAGAGCGAGACATATTCAAAGTTCTGTGAATTCAAAGCACTGGTCGAGAAGGAGTCGGGGAAGAAGGTGAAGGCTCTTAGGAGCGATAATGGTGGTGAATACATCTCGGACGAGTTCAAGGATTTCTGCAAGGCAGAAGGGATTCGTAGAGAGCTCATAGCTCCCCATAACCCACAGTAGAACGGGGTAGCTGAGCGGAAGAACAGAACGATTGTGGGTGCTGCACGGGCAATGTTGCATGATCAGGCCCTACCCCTTCACTTATGGGCAGAAGCATGCAATACAGCAGTTTATGTGCAGAACCGTTGTCCTCATAGGATACTTGGCATGAGTACACCCGAGGAGGCTTATTCTGGTAAGAAGCCTGATCTTTCTCATTTGAGGATTTTTGGTGCTAACGTTTACATGCATGTGACGAAGGATGCCAGAAAGAAGTTGGAGCCGACTGCAGAGGTTGGGATATTTGTGGGGTACACTGATACGCCCCACAACTATCGTGTGTATTTGCTAGACAGTGGTAAAACTGTTGTGCGACGGGATATAAAATTTCAGGAGGAGAAAGCCATGAAGTGTTCGCTTGAGAGGGAGCTACACTTGCATGCAGATGAGGAGCTATTAGTTCCTAAGGATGAGCTTCAGGACGTGGATCAGCCACAGGACGAGGTTCATGGAGTGGAAGAGACCACTCATGCAGCGCCAACCATCAGAGGGCAAAAGCGCTTGACAGAAGCTGAGCGACTGGCTCAAGATGCAGAGAAAGTTGTAGGACCACCTACAGCGCAACGCAGGCAGAGACAGTCACCGGATCGGTACACTGAATACATGGCTCTTATGAGCAAGTGTGTTGTGACTGAGCCATCCTCTTTCGAGGAAGCTGTGGAGGATCCCGCATGGGTAGACGCCATGGTGGAAGAGTATGATTCTATTGTCAGAAACAGTGCATGGGAGATTGTTCCTAGACCGGAAGGGAAATCAGTGGTGGGTTCAAGATGGATCTACAAAGTTAAGCAGGCAGCTGACGGGAGTGTGGAGAAGTACAAGGCAAGATTTTTTGCCCGAGGCTTTTCACAGATTGAGGGGATTGATTATGAGGAGACCTTTGCACCTGTCGCAAGGTATTCTTCCATACAGACGATTCTTGCTCTCTCAGCGCAGATGGGATGGCACATTCATCAGATGGATGTGAAGACTGTGTTCCTCAACGGAGTCATTGAGGAGGAGGTGTACATTGAGCAACCCGAAGGCTTTGAAGTCTTCAGCAGCGAGTCGCATGTGTGCAGGCTCAAGAGAGCGTTGTATGGGTTGAAGCAAGCACCACGTGCTTGGTACACACGGATAGACAGCTATTTCACAGGACTTGGATTCTCCAAGAGTGAGGCGGATCCGAACCTATACCAGATTGTGGTGGAGGGTAAGTTGCTTATCATTGTACTGTATGTTGATGATTTGATTCTAACGGGTGATGAGCTGTTGATACTGTCATGCAAGAAGGATCTTGCTACAGAGTTTGAGATGAAGGACTTGGGCCTCCTTCACTATTTCCTAGGATTGGAAATATGGCAGCGCAGTGGTGGACTGTTTGTTTCTCAGGGCAAGTATGCTCGGGAGATACTGGAGAAGTTCAACATGCATGGCTGCAAGCCTGTTGATACTCCTCTTCCTGGAGGTTGGAGGAAGGAGGATGCCACTTCGGGAGAAGAAGTGGATGCCACTGTTTATCGACAGTTGGTGGGGTCGCTGATGTATTTGGTCAATACACGACCTGATATATGCTATGCAGTTAACCAGCTTTCACAAGCTATGGTTAAGCCTACCAAGCTCTTCTAGAAGGCGGGCAAGCATGTATTGAGCCACTTGAGAGGCACATCGGGATATGGATCTTGGTACAGGCAGGAGGATGCAGAGTGGGTAGGGAGCCCAACGGACAGAAAGAGCACATCAGGAGGGGTCTTTAGTATCGGATCGACAGTAGTTTCTTGGTACAGTAGGAAGCAGAGATCTGTGTGGATGAGGATGATCTTGGTCGGGTTTTTCGGGTCCAAGCACATCAGGTACCATCATATCAGAGATTGTGTGCAGCGGAGGATCATGTTACTTTCGTACATTCCAACGGAGGATCAGGATGCTGATATTCTGACAAAGGCTCTCATTAGGAGCAAATTCGAGTACCACCGAGGCAGGATAGGGGTTGCTGATAATCCATATCTTGTCGAGAGGGAGTGTTGAGATTGCAACAAGATGATGGAGCTTAGTGAAAAGAGTCGCCTTCACTAAGTGGGCCCGCAGGCTATTTTTGGCGCAAGTCTATTTTTAGACTATGTCTATTTTTAGACATATGGATCATGTCTATGTTTATGGATGATTGATCAAGTTGGGAAAAATAGATGGACTTCTATTTTTGATGAAAGTGTGAGTGATCACAGTGTGAGTGATCAAGTCTATTTTTAGACTGGCTGTCAAAAATAGAAAAGTCAAATATTATTATCTCACAATAATATTTGGACTATAAACTTAATCTTATTCTCTTGGAGCACTTCAGTTTGAGCTACGGAAGTGGCACATGCAGCTGTCAGAAGGAAATTCGTTTTTCTTATGAGTCAGTTGAGTTGTTGCATGCATGACTTCAGTTAGAACTCAAGTGAGTTGAGTTTAGTGGACTGGAGGTACAGTTGATGGAGTTGTGTTCAGTTTAACTTAGTTAAACTGGTTGTAGTTAGTCTAACTGCAGATAGACTAATGATGAGTTGATAAACTAATTATTAACTCATAATACAACTAAAGAATACATCAATTAACTCAGTTGCATGTCAGTGCATGTTCAGTTCAACAGGGACAGGTGGTAGAGAATCAGATTGCTATCAGTTGTGACTATAGTTGTGCACCAGATCTTGCACAATCAAGGGATTGAGTTTGCTCACGTATTTGGCCCGCATTTTAGCCTTTTCTCACGTCCAACAAAGAGTGAGTGACTATTTTGCAGGTGAAAATCGAGTTTGGGAAGCAATTCTTATCAGTTCTTGAGCAGGTATTGAGCAGTGGAGGCAGGCAAGCAGTGGAAGAGATTTGGAGATCAGATCTGAGTTGTATTGTCTGTAACAGAGGTGGAGATACTTGTGAGAAGTATTATGCTGTGTAATGTTACATGACTCAATCATTAATATACAGATAGTGTGGGGTTTTTAGCGAGATGCTTTCCCCGTGATACATACTGTGTTAATGTGTGAATGCTCTTGATGTTTTATTGTTAGTTGATGCTGCTATATTCTTGATCAACGTAGAGGAGCTTATGTATTGTGTATGTTTTCCGCATTAGTACATGATCAGGATAATCTCCATTGAATATGTGTTAAATTATTCAAAATTTCTACACTATCAAATACCCAAATCCCCTACATATCCCTAAACAAATTTCTCCCCATAACCCCTATTCCCATCACATTACTCCCCTCTTAATACTCCCTTTGTTTCATTGTTCCCCTTGGTGGCAGATATCACAAAAATAACACCCAGCTTCACCATCATCAAATGGCAGCCTAAGTACAGTACATAAACGGTAATCATGGCATCCGAGGGTTCATCAAAGTATGAGGTGCAGACTCAAAGTGATACATCCCTGGAAGAACAGGCTCCCAGGAGACATCACAAGAGTGGAAAACATGTTAGGGATGAGCCAAACACCCTCACTGAATTGCAGGCATGCCCTCTTGCTATGTCATGTTTCCAGCACCTAGCATGTTTTGAATTTTGTCAAAGGGTGGCTAATGTTAGATTTCATCATGAGTTGGCTCATGTTTTTTTGCTTCACCTCCATGGAGGTCAGTCTATCTTGGCCGGGGTCACCTTCACATTGACACCCGAAACTATCTTAGTGGCAACAAGCATACCAAATGTTGGAGAACAGTGGCATAAGAAGAAGAAAGTGGATAGGCAGCATTATGAGCCTTACATTAAGGCCAGTTGCTTGAGGCACCTCACAAGAGTCTTTCCATTCAGATATTTGAGAAATGAGTATGCTCCACTCATGAGGTTGATCATGAAGTACTTCAGCTGTGAGGGGAGGTTCTCTCGTCTATATGCCTATCACATCAGGTTGCTCATGCACTTTACCAGGGTGCGGATGATGAACCTCCCATTTTTCATTTGCAGGAACATAGAGAGGATGAACACTTTCATGCAGCATAAGACCCCTCAACAACAGCTTAACAGTGTTTATCACTTTTCTCTTATCCAGATTTTGGTGGATCATCAGTTGGGATTGCAGGGCATTGCTTGGGAGGACTTCATCTCTCGTGACTTCTTCAGCACTCCACAGGTATTATCAGAGGCAGAGCATGAGATAGGTGGTCCTTCTCACCAGTATGAGTTCCATGAGGCCGCTACTATGCCAATATTCATCACCTATCAGAGAGGCAGTAGACATTTGTTTACAGCGGCAAAGCGAGTGTTATCTCCACCCGAGGTGGAAGGGTCCTCGCTTTCGGCATCGACGACACAGGAACAGGACAGAGGTAAGGAGCCAATGCATAATGAGGGGCCTTCAGGTGAGCCATCAGGTGAACGAGAGACCAAATTCGTTCTCCTTCATGATGATGAGACAGATACAGAACTGACAAATGAAGAGCTTAGAGAGATAATCCAGGAGCAGTAATCAGAGATTGAAGCCTTGTACCTTGATTTAGAAAGAGCCAAATGGAACATGAAATATGTGGAGCAGAGGAACAAACAGCTTGAGGATCATCGAGCGATCATGGAGCTACAGAACATTCGTGAGCATCGCCAAACTGCACAAAGGAGAAGAGTTGAGCTCACATCATTGGAGCAAGATATCAATGAGGACCAGGAGGACAATCTCGAGAGAGTTAACATGCACTTGGAGAGGCTACTGGACAAGTCCAACAAGGACCATGCCTTGCTGAGACACATGGCTTTCCATTACAGGGCACGAAATATGAGTGCAAAGGCCCGAATAAAGAGCTTGAAGGCAAAATTGAGCAAAGCAACAAAAGAGGCAAAAGAGGCAAAAGAGCAAGATCGGCTTCGAATCTTGGCTGAAGCTTCCTTGGCATAGCATAGCACTTCATAGAGGACCTCCAGCCCAAATTTCAAGAAATTTGGGGAAATTTTGGTCACATGACAAATTTTTGGGCAAAACACAGGTTTTTTCTCCCTCTGCGCCGCGCCACTGGCACGACACTAAAAATTGGGAACTGCAAATGAAGAATGGTTTGCGTTTTTGGATTCAGAATGAAAAATCATGACTACTGGTGCTTGGAAAAGAAATTCGGGCAAGATCTGAGTCTCAAGGAGGTCAAAAACACCCAAACAATTACCTCTCTGCCCCTATTTTGACACACAGGAAGCAGTGCTGGAAAAATGAAGATTTGGAGGGGCAAATGAGCACCAAATTCAGAAATTCCACTTGGGTTAGAAATTAGACAGGACAGGATTTCCAGCAAGAACACTTGGGCACATTTTGGACTACTACAAGTGCCTCAAAACAGGCTCTAAAGTGGCACGGTGCACACAGAAAATGGCGCGGCGCATAGAGGGAAAAAGCCCAATTTTACCTCTGTTTCGCGAAATTTCAATTCGTGACTTCTCCAAGTGGGCCCGCTCATCTACATTTCAGTTTTTTGGCACCTAGGCGGCATTTAAAGTATTTTTCACTCCAGATTGGCTTCTATCCAAGTGGCAAGGGAAGGCAAATGGTCACCCAAGCCATTTGTCATGTTTGTAACGCTGCACCTGTAGCTAATGGTTGGCTTTCCACTTCCATTTTGTAATGATTCGAGTAACTCCCCAACCCTTGGGCATTCTATCTCTTCATGGCACATTCTATATATTGTATGCAAACGATTTGCAAAAGGTTGGTTGGCTTGTAATTTCTGGGAGACTGTGGGAGAGAAACTCAGTTCTTCATTGTATATTTTGCCAGAGAATTAATGAAAGGCAGCGGCTCTGTTTCATGAGATTCATGTGGTTGTGAGTGTAGTAAATGTGTCTCTTATGTTTCATATGTATTTTTTTATTTTCATAGTTCAATTCATATTCATTTCCAGCGAAATTTTCTGAGTTAGATAAGGTAGAATTCAATTTTATTGCTCTGCCTATGGGAAAATTTCATGTTCAGTGTTCTTCTTTTGTTGAAAAGGATTCATGTACTTATGCCCTTTTCACTCTCCTAAGCAATCTCTCCATTCCGCGTTATTTCGAACTAAATCGCTACACTTTCTGCCTGTCTTGCCTCACGGAGTAATATGTGCCTTTGTATTAAATTCTTTGTTCATTGTTGTCCGTTGGTCCCATAACATCCCAGAAGCTCAGTCATTCATAAAAATTGTTTCATGTATCCATATTCACTTACTATCCTAAGATCAATATTTCACTGTAAGTCATCTCAGACCGTTTTGTTTATCTATTCACTGAGCGTGACTTGGAGAGAGCCCTCTCCTGTTCTGGTAGGGCTAGCTACCAAACTGAGCGTGGTTTGTGGTTACCCTGAATTTTGCCTTCCTTCAGCCTAGGGCAGATTTAGGTGCTAACACTGTTGAGCCCCAATTTTGGTACAATTTGGGCTCATTTTGGCCTATTCTACTTGCTCAAACCATTCATTTTTTATTTCTTATGCATGCATTTCTTAGTTTATTCATGTTGTTTGTAGGAAGAAGGGTAGGCACTCTATCTACGTGACTAATGCATTATGATTCCAGGTTTTGGCATTAAAAGGGAGCAAAAGACAACGAAAAAGGAGACAAGGAGACAATGAGGTGGCACTGCTGGTTTTTAGGAGAGGATGTCCACGGTCTTAGGGAAATTCCTCGTGATTCCCACCAAGAACTCCGAGCTCCAATCCATCTCCCCTCCGAGCTTAGAAGCAGCCAGCTGTTCTACAGGAACAGCAGTTATAAACTGCTCTACAGGAACAGCAGTTATGACCGTCCTACAGGATCTGCAGTTAAACTCTAGTTGGACAGCCGAGCTCCTAAAATCAAGGACACTTGTTGGATCATCGCTTTTGTATAAGTATAGAGGCCTTAGCCTTGGATAGGTTGTTGAAACTCTCGTATTGCTATTGTAATTTCGGAGCAAAGCTCAGTTTTGTTCCTTTTTGTAAGCCAATTTGGCATGATATCAGATTATGAATAAAGAAGGCAGATTCTGATCTAGTTCTGAGTTTTCTTAAGGAGACTATAGCTCTCAGGTTAGGGCCCAACCTGAGAGCCACAGATCCCCTCTGCTGTAGTGTTGTTTCCATTTCATTTCAGCACTTTGAGCTTTTCATTTGCACATGCAATTCGAATTACAGGTTGTTAAGTTGGTCTTTTTCATGAGTTAGATAGGAGTTGCTTATGGTGAATTTGTTTCCACTTGCTTAGTGTAGCAGAGGATAGATATAATCGATTGGAGCTCCAACAAAAAGGTTGTTAAGGCTCACTGCCATCTCATCTGGGATTGGAGTGCAGTCCATGACTAACCACCAAAAATACGCATTTCTTTATTCCATGATTGCTGCAAACACAGTCACGTTATGTTAGATGCTTCCACATGATTCACACCTGCACCACACTCCCTTACCACAGCTTCATGCACATTCTCCTTCACGTTTAGATTGCTGCTCATTGAATTTATAAGCACAGGTAGTCTAAGTTAATGCATTTTCGGTTTGGTGATAGTCACAAGCATTTGTTCCATTTACACTGCTTTCTCTCGTTCCATTACTTCGTCCTCCATCTTGATCACGCATGCAAACACATCTTTGACCTCTGCTCCGCTCTGTTATCTCCCAAAGTCTTTCACTCCTCACGTACTTCCATTCTCTAGCCCTTTCGTTGACCTAGCCCTCTATCTTCCAACCTACTCCCTACATTCACTCCCTATCCTATTCCTCCACTTCTACAGCCATCACCAGCCTCATTCCTACCTTACACATCTCCCCCTACCATTTCATCACCCCTCCATCACACCAAACACTCACGGTAGGTCATCCTGTAGCCGTTGGTAGACATCCTGTAGAAACCAGAGTATCCTGTAGGATCCCCTGCAGACTTCCTGTAGGAGACCACTCACTCGGTTGCCGAGCTTCTGAATGTGAGGAACCTCTGTGGATGGATGCTAAGGATCCCTAGGGACCTCTCCTAGCCTCCCCAACCTGTCCCACGCTTTCCTTCCTTCTCCATCCCATCTCCACAACCAAACCCTAGTTAGCACAAAATCCCAATCATTCCACACACTTAAGGGAAAAACACAAAAACATGTCTTTTATGATGCAAGTAGCTTAGATCCATGCATTTCCACTTATTAGAGGTAACAGCAGCATTGGTAGAGGTTTCATTCACATTCTTTGCATTATAGAGGTTAGACTAGTTAAATTAGGGTTTCCTAGGTTTACATGCTTTGATTTGCTTTCAGTCCATTTTGTCAAGTAGAGTAGTTTTCCTTTGAGAATAGCTTTCGTCCATCAATTAGCAAGCTTCTTTTGAGAGCCTATAGAAGTTGGCTTGAGCCCTAGCGGACTTGTGCCAGCTGACCAAGTGACAGCTGCGACAAGAGCTAGTACTTGTGCATATAGCACCGTCACTTCCAAGTTTGTACGAACTACCGGGTTGATAAAATGAGAGACAGGAAGCCCCAGGAGTTGTAGCATTATTGCTACAATACTGGAGCTCACCATCTTTTTGGCGCCGTTGCCGGGGAAGCGTCAGAGTATTAGTAATTGTTGCTTTTCTTCTACTTTCGTACTCTTACTTCTGCTCAGTAGTTTATTTCAATTCCATTATGCAAAAGTAGCTTAGCATTTCCTGCTTTCCTAGATTAGCATTTCCTGCTTTCCTAGATTATCATTTCCTGCTTTCCTATATTAGCATTTCCTGCTTTCCTAGATTAATATTTCTTGCTTTCCTAGACTAATATTTCTTGCTTTCCTAGATTAGCTTTCCAATTCTGCAATTTCATTTGAGAAATATAGTTAGTTGTAGATCACTTTGTTTCAGTTTTGCAGGCACCAAAGAAAAAGAAAAAGCACTCAAAAAAGAAAAGTCCTTTCCATTTCATGCCTCGTAGGAACCGAGATAGATCAGGCAAATTCCTACCAAACACCCCCACCACATCACTGAGTCACCCTTCTCTCTTCTTTGGTGACAGTGACCCAGAGGAACCTATAGGTGAACATCCTGAGATATACCAAGACCCTATAGAAGAAGAAGAGTTAGAAACCACTCCATCTGAAGCCATGGCTAATAATAGGAGAGAAGATGAGAGAATAGAAGGAGCTTTCCCCATCCGAGAGACCAATGGAGATATGAAAATGAAAAACATTTGCCCCTCCGCCTTGCCTCACTTCCATGGACTGACCACTGAGGATCCTGATACCTTCTTGTTTGAGTTTGCTATCCTTTGTAGAACCTATGACTATACTGAAGACGAGCAAAAGCTGAAGCTTTTCCCTTCCACTCTTAAGGATGCAGCACTACGCTAGTTCATGGGATTACCTAGGAATAGCATCGCTACTTGGGCTCAGATGCAGCAAGCCTTCAATACCAAGTATAGGGATTATTGTAGGTCCAAGGAAACCAAGGGAGAGATCTTTCAAATGACCATGGGGAATGATGAGTCCTTAGAGGATTATGAGGAGAGGTTCCAACTTAGCTATAAACGGGCCAGGTGCACACTTGACCCTGAATCCCTCAAGTTGGTTCTACTCCGAGGAGTCCCTGAAGATCTCTTAGACACCCTTCACATGTTAGCTGGGGGGGACATTTACCAACTGCCTTATGAGGACATCAAGACTGTGTTTCGAAATCATTCCAGGGAAGCTAGGAAACGAGGTAGAGGAAATCTCCTCTCCACTGGTGTCCCTTTCTCCAAACATGAGTTTACAAACCAATTAGAAGATCTTAAGAGTGAGGTGAGACAGACCATTGCCATGCAGCTGGACACATTCAGGATCCAGCAGAAGAAAGAAGAAGCTGAGAGAGCCTTGGCTGTCTTCTGTCCTAGGTGCACCAGAAGACACCCTAAGAACGAATGTCCATTGCATTCGGTTGAAGTGTGTTTCGTTTGTGAGGAGGACCACCCAACAAATCAGTGTCCAACCTTACCTGGGTTTAAAGCCATGTACCAAGGAACCGAAGCCCCCACTGAACCTCTCTACTTCATCAACCAAAGGAGGCCTCAAGGATCTAGACCTTATCAGCAGGGGATGCAAGGGGCATCTCAAGCTTATTACAACCCCAACCAGTCAACTCCTATGCCTTCCTGGGGTCCCCCTGCTCATCCTTCATGGTCCATGCCTCCTCCATGGTCTTATCCACCTCAGTACCCCACTCAACCTACTTCTCATCCATATCACTCACATACCCAGCCACAACCTCAATGGAATGCTCCTCAGCCGGGGTGGAGGCCCCAATACAACACTGCTCCTGCCATTTTGCCTCCACCACCAGTTCAACCTCAGCCTTTACCTCCTGCTCCTCCAAGGCAACCTCAGATGCCTGCTCAACCGAACCCGAACCCCAACAATAGACAGGCTCAGTAGGTATATACTGGGGAGACCTCATGCCCTACCTATGCTGTGGAGATCCAGGAGATCAATCTTAGATCTGGAAAGACTCTTCCAGATCGCCAACCTCCTCCCCCAGAGGATGAGGAAAACCATCAGGAGAGTGAACCAAAGCCTATTCCACCCTTTCCTGAGAGACTAACAGCCACCACACAACCTAACCCAGAGGAAGATGAGTTTTTGGGTGAGCTCAAGCAGTTGTGTGTAAAAATCCCACTTCTCCAAGCCATCAAGGATGTGCCAATATATAACAAGCTGGTTAAGGAGAAGTGTTTGAAACACTCGGGCAGACGGAAGAAAGATGCCTCAACTATCAATGTCATAGGACAGCTGTCTAACCTTATGCTAGGACAAGTCATCTGTCCAAAGTACCTAGATCCTGGAAGTCCTGTAGTAGATGTTCACATCAATGGCACCATTATCCCCCACACCTTGATTGATCTGGGGGCAGCCATCAATGTGATGACCAGGGATACCATGCTTAAACTCAATCTTCAGGGTTCCTTGAGGAAGACCTCGACAGTACTGCAATTAGCAGATCGCTCCACCGTGACTCCCGAAGGGGTTGTGGAGGATGTCTTGGTCTCTATTGATTCTTGGGAATACCCTGCAGACTTCCTGGTTCTGCAACCAAAGGCCAAGCTTACTGGATATCCTCTCATCTTAGGAAGGCCTTGGTTAGCTACTGCAGATGCTTACATAAGTTGTCGGGCAGGAAACATGACCATCAAAAATGGTCCCATGTCCAAGCAGCTAGTCCTATACCCTCCTGCCCAACCTTCTTTAGAACATGATTTACCACTCTGGTTGGAGGAAGGAGAGGAAGACGAGGTGTACTCTGCACCTCTGTGCACCCTAGATACCACTAAAAGAGACCCTCCTACCAAGGATGATTTGATTGAGACCCTGATCCAGAATCCACCTTCCAGTGCGCTATCTTTAGAGAAGTTGGTGGAGGATGCCCAAGCTAGCACCTTAGTGGACCTTTGTACAACCAGCCCTGTCACTCCTAGAGTCAAAAGTGTGGAGTTCGGCCCTGAGAGAGCATTAAAGATCAGCTCCTCCCTATCTCCTTCCCAGGAGAAGGAGTTGTGTAGCCTATTGGCCAGCCACTTAGATGCTTTTGCTTGGAGCTATAAGGAGATGAAAGGAGTCCATCCCTCGGTCTATACCCATCATATATACATCAAACAGGATTGTAAACCAGTTAGGCAACCCCAGAGGAGAATGAATCCAGCCCTTAAGGACATTGTCAAGGAAGAATTGCAGAAACTGTTGGATGCAGGATTCATCTACCCCATCTCAGATAGTGAATGGGTGTCCCCTCTAGTGTTGGTTCCCAAGAAGAATGGGAAGTGGAGGATCTATGTAGATTACCGTGAGCTGAACAAAGCTACCAAGAAAGACCATTTCCCTCTACCTTTCATAGATCAAGTGTTGGATGGACTAGCAGGAAAGAAGTTCTTCTCTTTCCTGGATGGGTTTAGCGAGTACAATCAAATCCAAATCAGCCCGGAAGACCAAGATAAGACCACCTTCACTTGTCCTTGGGGTACCTTTGCCTACCGAGTCCTTCCCTTTGGGCTATGCAATACTCCTGCTACTTTTCAGAGAGCTGTCTTGAGCATCTTCTCGAAGTTGGTCCATGATGCAGTGGAAATATACATGCATGACTTTACTCCTTATGGGGCCAACTTCCAGGAAGCATTTTCCAACCTGGGGAAATTCCTAACCAAATGCACCGAGATGAACTTGTCCCTTAGTCCTGAAAAATGTGAATTCCTAATGACTGAGGGGACCGTGCTAGGCCATACCATTTCTTCCCAAGGATTGCAGGTGGATCCTAACAAAATTGCTCTCATCAAGAGGGTTCCACCTCCTCAAAAAGTAAGGGATGTCCGGAGTTTCTTGGGATTAGCAGGATACTACCGTAGATTCATTAAGGACTTCAGCAAGTTAGCCTCACCATTGTTTGGTCTGTTGGTAAAAGATGTGGAGTTTAAGTGGACTGACGATTGTCAGAGGAGTTTGAATGAGTTAAAAGACAAGTTAGTGTCAGCTCCAATCCTGAGAGGTCCAAACTGGGCCCTACCTTTCCACATCCACACTGATGCCTCGAACAAAGCCATAGGTGGAGCCTTAGGACAAGTTGAGCAAAAACTTCCATATGCCATTTACCTCGTTAGCAAAAACTTGTCCAAAGCAGAGCTGAATTACACTGTAACCGAGAAGGAATTCTTAGCTGTGGTCCATGCACTGAACAAGTTCCGACATTATATTACTGGTTACCAGACTTTTGTACATACTGACCATGCTGCTATTAGATATTTGATGAATAAACCAGATGTGAATGCTCGTATTATTAGATGGTTACTTTTATTGCAGCAGTTTGATCTAACCATTGTTGATAAACCAGGGAGAGAAAATGTTGTTGCTGACTTCTTGTCTAGATTGGATTTGTCTGCAGATGAAGAGGGGACGGTGGATGACCAGATGCCTGATGAGCATCTGTTTGCTATCTCAGTACTCTCTCCATGGTTTGCTGATATAGCAAACTACCTTGTTTCAGCTCAGTTTCCTCCGCACCTCTCTTCAAAAGAGAAGAGCAGAATCATCAGAAAGAGTGCCTCATTTACTTGGATCGGGGGCAACCTGTTCAAGCTTGGCCCCGATCAGATCTTAAGGCATTGTGTAAGGGAAGAGGAAGTCTTTGACATCCTCCTCACCTGTCATGATGGGCCTTGTGGAGGACATTTTGCAGCAAAGAGAACTGCCTTCAAGATCCTGCAGGCAGGCTACTATTGGCCCACACTTCATCAAGATGTCAGAAGATATGTCAGCCAGTGTGACCAATGCCAAAGAATGGGGAAACCGACCCAAAGGGATGAGATGCCTCTCCAACCTCAAGTGACTCTTGAGCCATTTGAGAAGTGGGGCATGGACTTTGTGGGTCCAATCAATCCCTCTTCGAGGCAAAGATCCTACATCATTGTGTGCACTGACTACCTGACGAAGTGGGCAGAGACCAAAGCAATCAAAGCAGCAACAGAAGAAAAAGTGGCCGAGTTCTTAAGAGAGAACATCCTCTATAAGTTTGGCTATCCAAGAGAGCTGGTCACCGATCAAGGGAGCCAGTTCACCTCCCACCTGGTTGAAGATCTCCTAGCTCATCACAAGATCAAACATAGAACTTCCACTCCCTATCATCCTCAAGCAAATGGGCAGGTGGAAGTCACCAATAGAGCATTAGAAGGGATCTTGACTAAAGTGGTGAGCAGCAGCAGAAAGGACTGGGTAGATCGCCTGGTTGAAGCCACATGGGCTTACAACACCACTTGGAAGACCACCACCGGCTTCACACCTTATGAGCTGGTCTATGGGAAGAAAGCTTTGCTGTACATTGAGTTTGAGTATAACACTTTGAGGATGGCTGCTCAGCTGGATCTAGATCTCAGCCATGCACAACAAGAAAGGTTATTGCAGCTGAATGGACTGGATGAGCACCGCATGCAGGCCCTCCTTCACTCAGAAGTGGTTCAACTTCAGAGGAAGGTGTGGCATGACCAACATCTCCATGACAAGCAATTTTAGCCGGGAGATTGGGCTTTGTTGTATGATTCCAGATACAAAGATTTCAAGGGGAAGTTGAGAACCAGATGGCTAGGACCATATTCAGTGGAAAAGTGTCATGACAATGGATCCATCCTCATTCGAACCATTGATGAGGAATCCATTCCCATGCTTGTCAATGGGCATCGATTGAAGATCTACAAGAAGCCTCCCTCAAGACAAGAGTTCATCAAAACAATGGAGAAGGCAGTATTGGTCATAGAGAAGGGTCCTGCCCCTGCTTTGGGCACACCCTGAAGCATCTAAAATAATAATAATAATAATAATAATAATAAATAATAAAGATCCTTGGGTGAAAACCCCTCTGAGGCGCCCAAGGCAGGTGGTAGGGGTGAAAACCTCATTGAGGCACCCCTGCTATCTTTCAAAAAAAGAAAAGAAAAAAGAGATAAAGATCCTTGAGTGAAAACCTCTCTGAGGCGCTTAAGGCAGGTGGTAGGGGTGAAAACCTCATTGAGGCGCCCCTGCTATCTTTCAAAAAAAAAAAGAAAAAAACAAAAAGAAAAAAACAAGATCAATAAGTCATTATGTGAAATTTGCATGCAGATTGCAGGTGTTCTATGGAGGAGAGGAAGCCTCTCAACTCAAAGCCAGAAGTCCTTATCATGCAGCTAGGACACCTCACCAGCACCTCCTCCAAGAATGCCTATGTTCTTCAAGGTATGTGCACTTTTATTATAAACTGAGTCTCCTACAGGAAGACACAGATTTTCTACAGGAAGGTGTGATTTTCTACAGGAAGGTGCAAATTTCTACAGGAAGAGCTGCCTGTCTACAGGAAGCTCTGTACTTCTACAGGAAACTTCCTATAGAAGCTCAGAACGAGCCAGAATGCGTTTCATGAGCGGATCTGATGACTACGGGTTGGTTTGGACGCATGCAAGCCTCTTTTGGGCCCATGCACGACGTTGATACCTTGCTCCACCATCCTCGTCACCATGCAACTAAGATCCCTGCACCAACAAACCAGATCAATGAGTTCTCGTGGAAAAATCAGTTGTCAAAGAAAAATGAACACCGAGAGCTCATACCATGTCCATGTCGAGCATCAGAAGCTTCGGGAGCGTGATTAGCAGGTCATCTCCATTGTCAAGTAGCATGCACCCAAGGAGGTGAGACTGTTACAAGGCACCCTGCAGGAATCCTGTAACAGTCAAACCTGCAGGAGTGGATACCATTCATCGCCCAACCATCTGCAAGCAACACGTGGGCGCATGCAACCAGAGCGTCCACTACAGCGCCAGCATCCTGTAACCACGAGCCTCTGGGACTGTGTAAGCCACATGCAGCAGGTAGATCCGTCGTCCAAAAAACTGAAAATCATGTGCAGATGCGTGCAGGTAAGTGTTCTAATCCTTCCTTCCATCAAATCGCATGAGTATTACTTTGATTTGTTTGCATGGAGTAGAAATGAATGGTTGAGCGGCTGTAAGGCCAGTTGACTGGCTACGCTGGCTAGTGAAGGGATAGTCAGATGATGGGGTGGCAGCCACGACAAAGGGAACACGCAGCATGCACGTGAAGATCAGTCCCGTCAATCGAGAAACGAGTTTAACCGAAAAGGGCGGTGACAGATATGTGGGAATGAATGCGGCAGCAAGTGAATGTGCAGGCGGATGATGGTTGACGTCACCCAACGGTCCGGCGGGGACAGCTCACCCTCCGCGCCACGAGCTGTGCCGATTCAAAATCTAATCGGCTAGATTGTGCGCGTATATCCATCCACCTCCACTTCAAAACTTGAGTAACTCTTCTGAATACCTCTGCATGTTGATACGCCAAGCTTTCGGCCGACTGAACACCAGTGAAGCGCACCTCAACCGCAGTCCAATTGCAGTCCTCCCCGAAGTTTGCACACTGCTCCTACAGGAATAGTTTCTACAGGAACGCAGTCCTACAGGATGCAGTCTTCTACAGGAACGCGGGTGTTCACGAAAAAAGGTGGCCGAGTAACGAGGTAACCCTGGACTTCTCATGCAATTGCTCATTTAAGATGGTAGGATTGTCAGTTACTGTCAGGGTAAATGAGAAAGTAGACCAATTGCTTTCTGTGTGCCCATACTGCAATTCTACAGGATTGTTGCGTGGTTAGACTGTGTTGTAAAATTTTTGTGGGTTATACGCATTGTTCTGCACTCTGTCACCGAAACTAAACTCTCTTCCACCATCACCACCTCCGGTTAAGAAAATTGTGCATCATGTCGGGTGGATTTATCAGGCGAGAACCCACAGATTCCACCAAATTAAGGAGAAATCCAGCAGTGGTAGATCTCTTTACCAGGGCACAATGGATGCCTTTTTGTGATAAGCTACAGGGCTACGATGATGAAGTAGCCGAGGAATTCTTGCAGGCATTGAAGCCTAAATCCCAGACACTGGCCACAGTAAGCTTCAGAGGTCTCAGCCTCCAACTCACCCCAGAGCATATAAGTCGAATCACAGAACTGCCCATGGGTCTGCCGTGGGATAAAGAAGAGCCTAAGCAGAGCCAGCAAGCAAAGAAGGAGTTCTTCCCACCTGAAGAATCATTCACAGAGGACAAAAATGGGGTGAAAAGGACAAGCCTGTTGCCACCATGGAACGAAGTCAGTTTGCAAATTATGAAATATATCACCTGTGAGGGTCGTTACAGCATCGTATATGTGTATCACTTCAGGCTGCTCAATGAACTAAGACACCAGATTGACCTCCCTGCAGCACAGAGGCTGAGCATTCCTTACTTTTTACTGCAGTCCTTGATGGAGTGCTCTACAAAGCTCAAGGACGGAATTCCGGATCAGGTAGCCCACCATGGGTTAGTTAAGCTTCTTGTGGAGGATGCTCTCCACTCATATAAAGTCCCCCTCACATGGGAATCATTTAGGAACTTAACAAGAGAAGGGGACATAAAAATGTTGCTTGAAGAAACGGAATCCTCTAGCGGTGAAGAAGAAGAGCCAGTCGCCGAGAGTAAGAAAGGGAAAAGCCAAAAGGTCCCGACTCCAACACAGAAGAAAGAACGAAAGGAGAAGGAGGAGGGAAAGGATGACAGAGCAAAAGAGGACACCCCCATCCTGTCAGCAAGGGAAAAGAGGTTGAAAAGCAGGGCAGTCAAAACTGAGGTGGTCCCTGCCAGCCCAAGCACCTCATCAGCTCCTGCAGTCAAAGCCAAAAGCAAAATCCATGCAGCCAAGCAAGAAAAGGTGGTGAGAGTTGCATCTGCAGGGACGCAAAAACTGGCTTCTACAGGAAGCCCGAAAACACAAACACAGGCTTCTACAGGAAGCCCGAAAACAAAGACAAAGGCTTCTACAGGAAGCCCGAAGATCAGTAAGGAGCAGGCTTCTACAGGAAGCCCAAGAGCAACGACCAAGGCTTCTACAGGAAGCCCGAAAATCGTTGGAGAACAGGCTTCTACAGGAGGCCCAAAAACGGAGACAAAGGCTTCTACAGGAAGCCCGAAAGTGCAACCACAGGCTTCTACAGGAAGCCCGAAGACAGAGACAGGGGCTTCTACAAGAAGCCCGAGATTGGAAAGAGGGGCTTCTACAAGAGGCCCGAAGGTCATTGAGAAACAGCCTCCTATAGAGAGTCCGAAGACAAAGAAAGAATCTTCTACAGGAGGCCCAGAAGCGGGCAAAGCAGGGTCTTCCACAGGAAGCCCGAAATCTAAAAAGGCGGGGCCCTCTACAAGGAGCTCCAAGAGAGCAAAATGCAAGAAATAGAAGGTTGGCATTCTCGAAAAGGAGGCAGCAGCGGCACTGGCTGCCCTCAGCACACCTCCAAAACCAAAAGAGAAAAGGGAGAGGGAGAGCCCTCTACCACCTGAAGCCAGGAGAAGCAAGAGGATGACCACGGGCAAGCCACAGCCTCCACCCAGCAGCCAAACCACTTCAGGGGATGTCCCTACTTCACCCAGTGCAAGGACCCCCTCTAAAACATCAGCCACCCCCGAAAAGGGGAGCCCAAAAATAACTTCCTGGACACGAAAGATAGGCCAGTCGCCTTCCGAAGCCCGACTCAAGGAAATAGGAAAGGGGAAGGAAGCATCACCCTCGTCACCTCCAGGGGCAGAGAAGGCAGGGCCATCAAAAGAAGAAAAGAAAGAGTCTGTTCCGGTCCTGAGTCCTCGGCCAAGGACAAGGAGCAGGAGCAAGGTTGCTCAAGGATGAGCAAATGGTTCAGCTGGGGGGTGATGATGAGCCCCAATTTTGGTACAATTTGGGCTCATTTTGGCCTATTCTACTTGCTCAAACCATTCATTTTTTATTGCTTATGCATGCATTTCTTAGTTTATTCATGTTGTTTGTAAGAAGAAGGGTAGGCACTCTATCTACGTGACTAATGCATTATGATTCCAGGTTTTGGCATTAAAAGGGAGCAAAAGACAACGAAAAAGGAGACAAGGAGACAATGAGGTGGCACTGCTGGTTTTTAGGAGAGGATGTCCACGGTCTTAGGGACATTCCTCGTGATTCCCACCAAGAACTCCGAGCTCCAATCCATCTCCCCTCCGAGCTTAGAAGCAGCCAGCTGTTCTACAGGAACAACAGTTATAAACTGCTCTACAGGAACAGCAGTTATGACCGTCCTATAGGATCTGCAGTTAAACTCTAGTTGGACAGCCGAGCTCCTAAAATCAAGGACACTTGTTGGATCATCGCTTTTGTATAAGTATAGAGGCCTTAGCCTTGGATAGGTTGTTGAAACTCTCGTATTGCTATTGTAATTTTGGAGCACAGCTCAATTTTTGTTCCTTTTTGTAAGCCAATTTGGCATGATATCAGATTATGAGTAAAGAAGGCAGATTCTGATCTAGTTCTGAGTTTTCTTAAGGAGACTATATCTCTCAGGTTAGGGCCCAACCTGAGAGCCATAGATCCCCTCTGCTGTAGTGTTGTTTCCATTTCATTTCATCACTTTGAGCTTTTCATTTGCACATGCAATTCGAATTACAGGTTGTTAAGTTGGTCTTTTTCATGAGTTAGATAGGAGTTGCTTATGGTGAATTTGTTTCCACTTGCTTAGTGTAGCAGAGGATAGATATAATCGATTGGAGCTCCAACAAAAAGGTTGTTAAGGTTCACTGCCATCTCATCTGCGATTGGAGTGCAGTCCATGACTAACCACCAAAAATATGCATTTCTTTATTCCATGATTGCTGCAAACACAGTCACGTTATGTTAGATGCTTCCACATGATTCACACCTGCACCACACTCCCTTACCACAGCTTCATGCACATTCTCCTTCGCGTTTAGATTGCTGTTCATTGAATTTATAAGCACAGGTAGTCTAAGTTAATGCATTTTCGGTTTGGTGATAGTCACAAGCATTTGTTCCATTTACACTGCTTTCTCTCATTCCATTACTTCGTCCTCCATCTTGATCACGCATGCAAACACATCTTTGACCTCTGCTCCGCTCTGTTATCTCCCAAAGTCTTTCACTCCTCACGTACTTCCATTCTCTAGCCCTTTCGTTGACCTAGCCCTCTATCTTCCAACCTACTCCCTACATTCACTCCCTATCCTATTCCTCCACTTCTACAGCCATCACCAGCCTCATTCCTACCTTACACATCTCCCCCTACCATTTCATCACCCCTCCATCACGCCAAACACTCACGGTAGGTCATCCTGTAGCCGTTGGTAGACATCCTATAGAAACCAGAGTATCCTGTAGGATCCCCTGCAGACTTCCTGTAGGAGACCACTCACTCAGTTGCCGAGCTTCTGAATGTGAGGAACCTCTGTGGATGGATGCTAAGGATCCCTAGGGACCTCTCCTAGCCTCCCCAACCTGTCCCACGCTTTCCTTCCTTCTCCATCCCATCTGCACAACCAAACCCTAGTTAGCACAAAATCATTATCATTCCACACACTTAAGGGAAAAACACAAAAACATGTCTTTTATGATGCAAGTAGATTAGATCCATGCACTTCCACTTATTAGAGGTAACGGCAGCATTGGTAGAGGTTTCATTCACATTCTTTGCATTATAGAGGTTAGACTAGTTAAATTAGGGTTTCCTAGGTTTACATGCTTTGATTTGCTTTCAGTCCATTTTGTCAAGTAGAGTAGTTTTCCTTTGAGAATAGCTTTCGTCCATAAATTAGCAAGCTTCTTCTGAGAGCCTATAGAAGTTGGCTTGAGCCCTAGCGGACTTGTGCCAGCTAACCAAGTGACAGCTGCGACAAGAGCTAGTACTTGTGCATATAGCACCGTCGCTTCCAAGTTTGTACGAACTACCGGGTTGATAAAATGAGATACAGGAAGCCCCAGGAGTTGTAGCATTATTGCTACAATACTGGAGCTCACCAAACATGAGGCACACAAAATCTAACTTTACCGCAATCCGACCTTCTTCGATCCAGGGATTCCTATGCCTTGCATTATTTCTTTCAAAGACCACCTCACTAAGTTTTGAAACCATCTGGAAATCCATCTCAACCAAATACAACAGAACCCATCACACCATGGATATCCATAAATGGCAAGGCAAGGTTGAAGAACATTGTCACACCTAGAAAAATCCACGCCCATGACAGCAAGAGAACCAAATACACACATGCATGCAAAATCTAGCAAGGAAATCACACATGCAAAAAAATACCTGCAAATAATCCCACCGTAGCTACTAGATGTTTCTCTTCCTTGCTTGATTTTTGCTTTCCTTTGCCTTCTTGGTCCTTCATTTTCTTTCCTTGTTCCAATGCTAGAGTGCTCCAAGAATTCTCTAAGTGTACAAGAGTGTGTAAGAGAGAGCTCCAAAACTGAACTGAAAAAAGGTAGCCACTGATCCTCAAAAGCCTTTTTATTAATGAGGCCTCTAATTTCTTCAATTTTCCATTATTTTTCTTCATTTTCCTCCTCACATACGACCTGTGACCTTTCACCTTCCTTTTCTCCTATTTTCAATTATTTTCATAAACACAATTCCAATTAATGCCTCATGCCTTTTCAAAGCCTTTGCATTTGCCTTTGCCAATTTCCTTAGCCATAATAAACCAAATGAACACCCACACTAGAATGTTTTTCCCAACACTTAGCTTGGAATATGTGTCCCATAACCTTGGTTATTATTTTACCTTTATTAGCTTTACTTTCTTGGAATTTTGACCAGGGTTGTTACAGAACCCTCCCCCTTGGGAGAACATTGTCCTCAGTGTTCAATGACACCTACAACCAATAAGACTGTTGAAAGCAAAACATACTTCCAATGGAGCTTTATAAATTAGCTTGACACATTATTTACAATAATCAACCTACTGAGAAGGAAAACAACATGAAAAACATAACAACATCAAAATCTTGACGACATGACACCCATACCTCGTATTGGAGCTTTATAACACATCTCATGGCAGTACTTACTTCCATATACATATGTACATATACCTAAATCATGACACCAAAACATATACCAAAAACATTCACTCAACCAACGAATAGAGAAGGATACATAGCTTGCATCTGATCTGCCATCTCACATGTAACTTCATCAGGCCCAAAGTGCTTCCACTGCACTTTAACCTTCTTGATTACTCGGTTCCAGAGCATGAGCATATTTTTCTACAATATACAATGAGGTTCTAGATGGAATTCTCCATCTGGCTCCACCTGCAATATAGACCATTCAATCACATGATCAACATCTTTAACATACTTCTTAAGAAATGACACATGGAAAACATCATGGACTTTCACTGTCGAAGGCAATGCAAGTTGATAGGATACTAAATCAATCCTTTCAAGAATCTTGAAAGTTCCACAAAACTAAGGAACTATCTTGGCACATGATCCAATCCTCAAGGATCTCTTCTTCAGGTTGATGTGCAAGTACACATGTTCCCCAAGCTGAAACTCCTTAAACAACATGTTTTGATCTAAATAACTTTTTTTTTGTCTTGTTGATAACCTATTTTTCCTGTTCCATCTCTTCCAACATGTTTGGTCCTATCAATACCATGTTCACTGGATCACTCTAATTGATGGGAGTATTACAACTTTGCCCATATAGTGCCTCAAACGGACTCATCCTTAGTGACTCTTAATACCCATTGTTATAAGAAACTTAACCAATGAAATTTAACCCTCCCATCTCCTAAGTTGATGCATCACATACATCCTCAACATGTCCTCCAATATCCTATTGACCCTCTCTACCTGTCCATCTATCTATGGATGATAAGTTGTGTTGAAGGCTAACTCTGTCCCCAAACCTACAAACAGCTCCTTCCAAAACTTGGAAGTGAACTTAACATCCTTGTTTGGCATAATATTCTTTGGAACACCATGTAGCCTCACTACATCTCTGATGAATACTTGTGCCACATCACTAGTTGAATACGTATATTTTAATGGAATGATGTGCGCTGCCTTTGTTAACCTGTCTACCACAACCATGATGGAATCATGTTGTCTAGATGTCTTCATCAAACCTGTCATTAAATCGATGGAAATGACCTCCTACTTCCACTCTGGAATTGGAATTGGCTATACTAATCCACCTGGATGCTTACATTCGAATTTCACCTGTTGACATCGCAAAACTCTAGCCACAAACTCTGCCACTTCCTTCTTCGGATTCAAAAAGTGATAAAACTTCTTCATTGTTGCGAATGTCTTCTAGTATCCTAGGTGACCTAAATATTGTTTTGCATTAAACTCTCACAAGATAGTCTTCTTGAGCTCATTGTCATTCGACACATATATCCTATCCCTAAATCTGACCAAACCATTTGTTGTAAGACAATAGTCCACATCCTGACGACCTATACCCTATTGTAACTTGTGCATAAGCTCCATGTACCTGTCGTATTGTTGTTCTTCTTGTAAGATCAGATCCTATAAATCTATCTCATAAGAACTCATAGCTTCTATGTGATTCACATGCAATCTCCTACTAAGATCATATGCATCCTTGTTTTCCTTACCCTTGATGTACCTTATCTAAAAGTAAAACCCAATAATCATAGCCATTCATCTAGCTTTCCTGGAATTCAAATTTGGTTGGTCAAATAGATACCTCAATCCACTATGATCACTCTTCAATACACACCTCATGCCAAGAAGATATTATCTACACATCTTCAATGCATGGATGATCGCTTCCAACTCAAGATCATGTGTCAGATAATTATGCTCATGCTCATTTAGTTTCTCTTACTCATAACACACTACCTATCCTTTGTGCATAAGGACTCCACCAAGTCCTCTCTTGCAAGAATTTTTACACACCACAAACTCTTTGTCTGGATATGTAAGCTTTAGCACTAGAGCATTTGTCAACAATTGCTTCAGTTTCTCAAAATTGGCTGCGCGTACCTTTGTCTATTCAAATTTCTTACCTTGGCTCCGCAATGACGTAAAAAGATTAGCAATGTGAGAGAAGTTCCTAATGAACCTCCTATAATAACCTGCTATACCCATAAATAATCTTACCTCATCCACATTTCTAGGAGTTGCCCACTCCACGATAGCCCTTATCTTCTTTAGATCCATTGCTATGCCTTCCTTGGAAACAACATGTCCCAAGTAGTGTACCTCTGTCTAAAAGAAACTACATTTACTAAGCTTGGCATACAATTAACATTCTCTCAGTAATCTCAACAATATTAATAAGTGTTCGTCGTGCTCTTCCTCATTTTTAGAATATCAAGATGTCATCAATGAATACAATAAAAAAATTGTCCAAATAAGGATGCAATACACTATTCATCAAACACATAAACATAGCTAGAGCATTAGTCAAACCAAATGGAACTACAACAAACTCATAATGCCCATACCTAGTCCAGAATTTTTTCTTGTAAATGTCCTTTTCCTAGATGTGTACCTGATGATATCTAGATCTCACATCAATCTTTGAGAACATTGTTTCTCCCTTCAACTAATCAAACAAGTTATTAATCCTCAGCAAAATAACTTGTTCTTGTTGGTTACCTTGTTCAACTTCTTATCATCAATGCATAGCCTAAGAGTACCATCCTTCTTCTTCACAAACAAATGGTGCACCCCATAGTGACACACTTGGCCTAATGTATCCTTTGTCAAGCATTTCCTTTATTTGTAACTTCATCTCTACTAACTTTGGTTGCTCATCCTGAACGGTGGCTTCGATGTTGGTGTTGCCCCGGGTACCAACTCAATGGAGACTTCCACTTCCCTGTGAGGTGGTAACTATGAAATATCTGCTGGAAACACATCCTGAAACTGTTGCAAGATTAGATACCTACTCAATATCTTTGCATCCTCAACATCCTTACCATTATCACTAGAAATATGCACTGTAAATAACACACACCCTTTTTGTGACTATGATTTTCATGCATAGTTGTCACTATTCTAACTGATGTTGCCTTGTTCTTACTTTGCAAGACTCTTTGTTCTCCATTGTCATCCAAGCACTCAATAGCCTTGTCATAACAATCCACTTTGGTCCTATGAAGATACAACTAGTCCATACCCAAAATCATACTATATGATCCCAACGACAATACATTCAAATGTGTTGAGGTAGGCATACCATTCAACTCAAATGCAAAAGCTCTTACCTAGTGATACACTCTCTTCTTTGTACCTATAGCCAGTTGCACTGACCAAGATTCTGCATGCACTTATTTATTCAAACCACACTTATACACCAAGTCAAGACTAACATAACTATAATTAAAATTAAAATGGAAACAACTTGATCACAAATCTTACTGTCCATCTCGATAACAGTTGTCTGGTGATCTTCTTGCTTGTTATCCAACGATGGATAAATATGTGGGATGCTCTGCCCAACATCCCCAACTATTTGTGCTTCTTGTGTGCTGTAAATATGAGTCTTACCACCCTTATTCTGCAAACAATCTCTCTTAATATGCTCCTTACCACATGTCTAACACTGCAACTATCCTGTACCATCACCTTTATTTTGTTTCCCTCCATGTTGTGGCCCATTAAACTTCTTGTAAGATGTAAAAATTTCTTTCTCACCTACATCCTGAGGCATTGTTTTTTTTAGCTTCCATTTACCTTTAGCTTTGTCTTTCCCTTTCCAACCTTGTTGAGATTTTGTCTTGCTCTTTGACTGCTCATAACAATTCTTCAATTTCCCAATAGCTTCCTCAATTGACCAAGGCTCATCATACATAATCCAATCTATAAATGCTAATGGAAATCCACTAAAAAATCTCTAAAATTTGTCTTTCTCATCCTTAAGATATGGTGCATACCTTAATAGCTCCAAGAACTTGGTCATGTACTCCTCATCTATCATCAATCCCATCTTTAGCTCATAAAATTCCTTGGCTTTGTTGTCATAGTACCGCTTTGACAAATACTTCTTCCTAAAAAGTATCTTGAATTCATGCCAAATCAACTCCTTTGTCTTGATGTCTCTAAACCACTTCACATCTTCCCACCATATGATTGATTTCCCTTTGAGGTTGAAGATAGCGATTTTGGCCTTTATATTCTCTATCTATTCATGCAAATCAAAGAACTTCTTCATCCCAAGTAGTCATGCCTCTGAATCCTCTGGCTTATTCAAATGTCCATCAAAGGTAGGTTGCTTTGCTTTCTTGAACTCATTTGGAAGATATCCCCTATCACTCCTCCTATAAGGATGATTATGATGATGATCATAGTGCATATCAAAACTAGAACTAGAATAGAACTTATGTCCATCACCTCTCCTATCTGAATTATCCAAGATCCTACCATCTCTGATTGTTTCATCCACATATGACATGTGCCCACCATGAGACCTATTGCCATATGCCCCATTAGTTATGTCCATGTACCCATGGCTGATCCAAATAGGTCCCTATCTCTGCAATTCCGACAAACTTTGAAGGATTACTACATTGAATTTTGCTTGTTTCTATTGTAACTGCATGATCTTGTCATTATTTGCCTTGTGACTTCTTGTTTTTGCCTTCAAGATTATCAATGTGTCTACTATATCAAAAGAGTACCCAACACCACACTGCTCATATGATCCATAGGGAGAGTCTCGTGAACTGTAATCTACCATCTTGCTAGTCATCTTTGATCTCTTTCTTGCAAGTACACCATGTCAGCTAAAACCAAAACATAACATAATCAACATACCTCAATATAGTTCAGGGGAGGATATATCATTTGCGTGATCAACCATATTAGCACGATACATGTATAAACATAATCACATCAACATATAACATCAGTTTAACCTCTATCCAATTATCAATGTCTGGTCATACCAACCACATACCATGACCTCATGCATGACTACTACAACCATATCAATGTATGCATAACAATATATAAGCACTGAGATGCATAACCGACATACAATCATGATGAACACATCCAACAACACACCATCCACTTTCACATGGCAACACCACTGCAACCATGGCCATCACCATGCATACACAACAAGTACATATACCAAAAGCATAGAGAACAAATATATGCAACCGACATGAATGAATGACCACCACACTGCCCATCCATTCCAAGGGGTGAACCATGCTCTGATACCACTTTGTAACACCCTCCTCCCACATTTACCCATGTTAACTGGTTCGCTAAGGTAAACATGTGATGAGAAACTACTATGATGTGATTCAAATCCCCATGTATAGTTAAGGATGTGGAACCAACAAAATAAATCATTCTGACCTTCCACACATGTTATATAACCTTCAGGAGCCAACCATCCTTTCCAGGTGACCAACCCCTTAGACAACTTGGAATTTCACTGATTTGGACCCTCAACTGCTCCCACGGCAAGCCATGCATGAGACTGAGGCCTTCCAATTGCACCACAACAAGGCATGCCAATGGTTGTGCACTTTTTCAACTAGTCTTGAGCCAACGACCCTAGATTTTGTGCCACCTTTTTAGGGCCAGGACTCAGGCCACTGCCCATAACTTCATGAAACTTTCAGAAATGATAAATAAAAATGGAATAAGGCTATTAATTCTATCATTGGTACAATTACTTGATCTTATCCCTACTAGCCATGATACAAATTTCATCAAACATGTCACAAATATGCAATCTAAAAGTCAAAACAACATATCTGAGCATAATGGTCTCATACTTATCTGAGATTCGTAATGAAAAAATGTTTCCTTATCACAATAGTTGCATTATCATCTATTAGGAAATATATACATTGTACCTTAATTTTCTAACCAAAACATGATGAGAGTCATACATCAAGTTTGTCATAAAACATACTCATAACTAGCATATAACCAGCAAAAATAACAAGGATATAACAACCTGTTATAGTGGCTACAACATCCTCCAAAAATTTTCCTTAGCTTTGTTTTGGAGCCTCACTACCAACCATCATTAGTAGCATGTCTTTCACTGCCCATTTACTTATGCCTTTAGTTGAGTTTCATTGGCTTAGCAGCTTGTGTTCGCTAACTTGTTTTCCTTTCACCCACAAGCTGACTTCCCGTGACTTGGTCCTCAACTGATTCTTGTGCTTACTTGGAGAGTTGCACAGAACTGGAGGGCAAGCATCCTTGCTCTCCAGAATTGTGTAGAGTATCCAGGAAACCAGATTATCTCCAAAATTGTGCAGAGCATGCAGGCTGCCTTCCCCTTGAAAATTACGCAGAGCAACCCATCATTGGGCTTGCTCTCAGAATTTGCGCAATTCTGGCTTGCAGCCTTGGCTTCAGTCCAAAAATTGCGCAGAGCTTGAGGGGCATCCAGAGCCACTCATCCCAAAAACTGCACAGAAGTCATCCCAAGGCTTGTTGTTTGTTGCATGTACTCACAAGTTGATTGGTTCCCTCTAGGACTGAGAAATCTTTCCTTGCATGCGTGGGTATATTTTTCCTAAAAAAAAAAAAACATCCCTAGACTTTACGGATCTATATTTAGCAGTTGGGAGTTACATGCAAAAGTCATTTTATAAACCTCCTGCCGAGTGTCACTTTTTCCTTGATTTGTGGCATGTGCATCATAAGCCTAGATCTTTTTGAAACTATTTATTCGATGCTTCAGATCTCATTCTTCACTTCGATCTTGGAGCTCTGGCATTCCCCATCGCATCTAGGAACCTTTGACACACTCAGCTCAATTTTTTTCTAGGTAAGTCTGCTTTTCATATATTTTTCTTCTTTTATGTCACTTTTTGTAATTCAGTTTGTGTGAGTGTTGTTTTCTTGGTTTCATTAAATGCTTGGTATTTTTTTAATGCATGTTAGCTTGTAGAAGAAACGTTTCAAGTTTTTCATTGCATCTCCTTGGCATCGCATGAATGACATTGTTTCTTCACTAATGGTCGTCGTTGCGGTGACTCACTTCACACACTTAATTGTTTTTATGTTTTACTAAATCCTGCACTTACTGATTGCATGCATGTTCATTCAATCATATTTGCACCCTGTTTTGCACATGCATTTAGTCCTTATGGTTTTCAGCCACCTGTTGGCAGGTCTAAGCTGCCTTGGCCTAGACCTTGCCTTGCCTGGCTTGCACTATGCATTTCTGGGATGGAAGGCCTTGCCTTCCTCCCATAAATTTCATAGAGCTTGCCTCACAGTGGCATACTAGAGTGTGCTCTATGCAATTCTGAGAGGCAGTGCCTCAATTGGGCCCTGGAATTGCACAATGCAATTTTCCCGAGTTGCAGTCATGCTGACTAAAACTGTGCATTGCACAGTTCTAGTCCTCAGCAGGCCAAGATAGATTGTGCTCTACACAGTTTTAGCAGTTAGTCAATTCACTGAGAGTCCGGACCATGTTCTGCATAGTTCTTGAAGTCAGTCTTCCAGCCTACCGGTGACAATTGTGCAAATTTCTAGTCAGTCACCCAGGTGTGTTGTATGTTAGTCCTCAAGTTTATTTTGGTTTTCAACTGATAGTTTTCTTGCCATGAGTGTTGCTCTTTCTCTAGGTATCATAGGTGTTCATCAGTCTCTCAACAGTATAGGTACAATGGCTTCCAAGAGAATAGGGTCAGAGAACACCATTGAGAGCGCAGCTAGAGATGTGGTCGAGCAAGTGTCTATGAGCTTGCCTATATATGAAGACACTAAGATGCTCATAGACAAGGAGATCAATATCAAATGATAGGACATCAATGATACCTTTCCAGGCACATTTGAGGAGAATCTAGAGGACCACAGAGTCTATGTCAACATACACAAGTCTGGCTTGTACCGGGTTGCATGCAAGTATCCCGCATTTCCATGCACGAACATGATCCACTGGATTATCTCGCATACTGATCCAGAGACAATGGTGTTGAGAAGTGTCAGTGGAATGGAACTTGCTACCTTCAGGGTAGAGAACTTTCAGAAGATGTATAACTTGGCGCAACCGGTGGTCACAATGGATGCACCCTTCACCAAGCCCAGCAGTAGTGCAAACTCAAGAGACATCTTGAAGAGCTGGGTGAAAGAGCCATCTAAGTTCAGGACAACACCCAACCAAGTATACAAGACAAAGATACTACGGAAGGCTTATCAGTTCTTTATCATCTTCGCATGCCGCTTATATGGCCAAGAGAGTATAGAAACCTTCCCGCAGAATTGGGTGATTGTGTTGGATCTGCTGGTGAACGAAGGAAGACCTTTCAATTGGCCTGACATGCTAGCTCTCCAGTTGAATGGACAAGTAATAGATGCCCGACATCTGACCCAAGGATCAACAAGCAAATCTATTCATGTCTTCTTACATATTTGATGCAATCGGTGCCCGCCAGCAGTTCCCTGGCTTGGGTTGGGCATGGACACCTTCATAAACCTCTATGCACACCTATTGCAAGTTGTTCTCCAAGTGCAGCTTCCATGGAGTTATACTACATCTATCACCCTAGTGTACAGGATGATCTTTGAGCAAGATTCACCTTGCATGTCACACACACCAATGGAGGCATTGGTTAACATAGCAAATTGGCATGCCTCACCCCTTGGCACCTTAATCTAGATCTAAAATGCAGAGAAGGTGTTGTAGTAGCTACAACCACCCTCCAAAATTTTTCCTTAGCCTCATTTTGGAGCCTTCCTTCCAACCTTCATAGCAGCTTGACTTACTTCGTCAAGTTCACAAGCTTTAGTGTCTTTCTTGCACAAAGCCATCGTGTCATTCACAGCTTGATCCATTCCCCTCACAGGTTGTTCACCCGGACTTGGTCCAACTACAGGCTGAGTAGCTTCCACTTGAAAATTACGCATTTCTGGAGGGTAACCAACCTTCCCTTCAGAAATTGTGCAATCCTCTTTGGCAACCTACTGGGCTTTAGGATTATGCAATCCTTCCTGCCAACACTCCTAGCAGGATTTGCGAAAATTTCCCCAGCAAGGCTTCTCAGCCCAGAATTTGCACAAATATGGGTAGTAGTCAGCTGCTCTACCCAGAAATTGTGCAAATCTCCTAGGCAGTTAGCCTAGATCCCAGCTAGAAATGCGAATTTTTCTCTAGCAGTCGAGGAGTCTCTTGCATGTGCAGCTAAGTTGACCGGTTCCCTATCGGACTAAGAAAAATAGATTTGCATGCATGGGCTGCTTCTCCCAAGGCAACATGCAAAGGCATCCCTTGTTTCAGGGATCTATGTTTAGCAATTGGAGGTTACATGCAAAGAGAAATTCCGAAACCTCCCACCAAGTGTCGCTTCCCCTAGATTCATGGCATGTGCGTCGCAACCTCGATGTTATCAAAACTCATCAACCAAACGTTGCAAAGCTCATTCCTCACATCAACCTTGTAGCTCTGACATCCCACATCACATCTAGGAGCAGTTGGCAAATTTAGCTCAATTGTTTTGGGGTAAACCCGCTTCCCATGCCTTGTGTTGCATTTCTGTCGCCTTTTGTGTTTTTTCTTGTAGGAGTATTGTTTGCTTGATTTATTTGAAGGCTTGATGTCATTTACATATATGCTAGCTTATCCTAGCTCTATTTCAGTTTTTGTTTCTATCTCACTGTTGTCGCATGCATGAAACTTTTCTGCATTGATGTTCCCCTAACCGGTGAAATGCCTCACCCACATGCATGTTGATCTATTTTCTGAATCTTTCATTCATGTTTTGCATGCACTATCAATCACTTCTGCTATCACTTAGTGTCACCATGCATTCACTGAATTACTTTCTTTTAGTCGCCTGTCGGAAAGTAGGGCCAACCTTGGCCAGGGCTTTGCCTTCATCAAGACTGCATTACGCAATCTGGGAAAGGAAGGTTCACCTTCCTCTCTAGATTTGTGCATTCCTGCCCGGCACTAGCCTCCAAGACTGTTTTGCGCATTTCTAGAGGACCGTGGCTGCTTGGCCCAAGAAATTACACAGATCTGTCCCTAGGCTAGTAGTCCTTCCCAGCTGGAATTGCGCATTGCGCAATCCCAACAGCTAGTAGCCAGTCTCCCAACAACCCAAACTGTGCCTTAATAAGTCTTGGCAGTTGGTCTCCCGACCTCCTGGCCGAAATTGCACAACCTTCATGATCATTCACCCAGTATGTTGCAAGTCAGTTCTCATGTTTATTTTGGTTTTCGATTGACAGATTTCTTGCTATGAGTGTTTCCATGTCTCCAGGTATCATAGGTGTTCATCTGCCTCTCAACATTATAGGTACAATGGTTTCCAGGAGAGCATAGATGAGGACACTGTTCAAAGCATGCGTGGGGATGAAATCGATCAAGTGTCTATGAGCTTGCCTACTCACGAAGACATAAAGCTATTCGTAGACAATGACATCAAGCGGTAGCATCACAATGAGCAACATCATGAACAACAGCTGAAGACATCATACCAAATGCAAAAAATGCAAGAGGAGGGTGGTTGAAAACACGAAGGGGGAACAAGGTTACAAGCTCAAGCAGGTCCATTAATGATGAAAGCAACTTTGGAGACTCTGGCTATGGAGTGACGGCACAACATGAAGATCGCGCAAAGGTAGAAGATGTAAAAGAGAAGGAGTTTCATGTGCTAAAGCAATAACTCAGGAAGAACATGAAGCTTCACAGGCAGACGAATGAGTTGCAGTAGGATCAGGAACAATAGTGGGCGCAACGTGCGCTCATGGATGAAACTGCACCCAAACAAGTTAAAGATCTATCCCATCGCTAACACGGAGTAGACATGGTGAGAATTTTGGTTGACCACATGCAAGGGATTCAGAAACATGCATGTCATTATGCACATGCATGCAATCCAACCCATTCAACACACTCACCAAGGCAAAGACAAGAAGCAAGTCCAACTGGAGCCAAACAGTTACTTTGGCAAGTTGATGCGCATGACCATCAGCACACACTTGAATATCAGCACGGACACTATGCATCAGTGTGTTGTCGGTTCATTCGTACCCAAGAAGACTATTCGCATGTTAGAAGACAAGTTGGATGAAGGGGGAAAACCAATGCACCGGTTACAACGAAGGCAAGATTTCGCTTCAGCAAGATGTCACCATGAGGTACATGCACACCATCACAGACAACCAAGCTTAGCATCATCTCACTAACTTCACCATCACAAGCATCTCAAAGAGTTGGTATCACCACAAAAGACCGAGTGTCATTGATGTCTTGCAAGGCTTGCTCAAGCCATGTTGTCTCACATGAGTACATGTGCATTGTAATGTTGATTCATGTCAAGTGTGAGTCAAATGTCAATAGTTGGATGTAACAGTCATAGAGTAGGTGAAGAGTCATGAGGGTAGTTGAACTGTCACAAAGGGAAATTTCAAGGGTCACCCCACCCTTTGCTATAAATAGTCCCTCATAACTCATTGTAGAGGCTTTTAGTCAGTCAAGCTTCTACTAAGACTATTTTGAAGAAGGCTTGGACAATATTGTAATGCGCCTTGGCTTCTCCACTACACGGAGCTAGTACATATCTTTGGAGGAGCAGGTGGATGTGGTTGTAACTTTCCTCTATTGGGGCTAGCAAGTTTACATGGATGTATTGTATGATTGTGACTTACACTTCTCTATATAATAAGAACCAACACATTTTCATGCATATGTTGTTATTGTAGTTGGACTACTCCAATTGCTTTAATGATATGCGTTGTTTAACTTACGTACTTGTGTATGAACTGATTCACATGCAATTATATGAATCTTGTTGTTAATGTGTTGCATATGTTGTTAATGATGTCACCATCTGTGTCGACTTCTCTGCCGGACATCAAATAGACCTTTCACTTTAACCTTGCTATAAAAATTGTCACACTCATCTTGGAATGATTCGTGAGTGTTGTAAGTGTTATCTTACCTTGTAAGATGTGACTGCCGCATCCGAGTGGATTGCTCCGCCGGAAGATGTGCATGTCCTTTGTGTTATGTGTTCCTAGCCGATTTGGGACTGATCCCTTTCAACCTGGAACTCACCATCACCTCCTTCCCCTTTCGAAGTGTTGGAACCTCTCATATACCTTCCTTGACTCACTGCATCAGTCACACCCTCGTTGTTGACAGAGTTATTCTACTTGCCTTTGTGTGACACTACAGTCAAGGCATTACCTTACGACCCACTGTTGGGACTCCTACACCAAATAGTCTGAGGTCTAATTGGGACTTCTTACTAGGGAGATCCCCTTGGCATGTTGGCAGGTCCAGCACCATCAACAGAAGGCTTTGCATCTGTTATCAAAGTTTTCCATGGATAAGCTGGTCATGCAAGAGGTTGCATACCACATCTTGATGGGGTTGTCAGTGAGTCTGATGGGGTTGTATGAGATCTAGAATCTTAATCATGTTGAGGAAAAGACGGAGGACTTCAAGAGGTTCACCTTTGACATGAGAATTTTCAATCCATATGACCTTCATCTCTTAGTGGATGACCACTGTATGAGAGTGTATCATCCTTGGATCCATGGGGCATGTCATTGGCTCGAGGAAGACCCATGGAGATATTTTTGTAACTCCTCAAGGCTCAATGAACCAGTCAAAATGTCTGTAAAGTGGTTAGCAGTGCAAAAGGTTGCAACATCTTAGAGAGAAGCAACATCAGCAGTAGCAGAGGATAGCAGACCTTCACTTGAAAAAGGCAAGAGGAAGGTTTTCGATAATGCAGAGGTGGAGCAAAGTTGCAAGTTCAAAGAAGATCCACTTGTATTATGAGTAGCTTTGGAGATTGAGGCAAAGAGGCGACAACACGACAAACAGATTGCAAAAAGACAGAGGGAGAAGCAAAAGATGGAGGAGGTAGAAAAGGAGTTGTAGGAGTTGAAGCAACAACTAAGGAAAGTACAAGAGTTGTGCATAGCGAGAAGGAATCACAACATGAACAGGAACAAGAGGAGGCATAACATGCACACATTAATGAGACTGTGCCAATATAGGTTATTGATTCATCAGAACAGCTGGAAGATAGCAAGGAGGGTGAGCAGTCGCAAGAGCAGGACTTTGCTCAGGAGATTGAATAGATGTTGGAATAGATGGACACAAATGTGGTTCATCAAGAGAAATATCAAGATACGAACCTCATGCCCAAAGACCAAGAGGTCACTCCAACAGCTTCACCAGATCTAGGAGTAGACCAAGTCCTAAGCAATCAAGGAGACACTGAAATCCTTGAGGACAATCCGGAAGAGGATGTGCACAACATATCCTTCGACGAGTCACAACATAGAGTTGTGAATTTGCGCAAAGTTCCAACTCCGGATGTTCATGTATCTCCTCCACATTTTCAAGAACGAGTGATCATGTCTGATGTGCACAAACATCGAGCTGCATTGGCCGATGCTACAAAGGCATATGACGAAGCCACTAGCTCTAGTGTTAGATTCTTGGTAGCTGAGAATGAGCACATAGCTAAGGAGTTACAAGAGGCCAAGCATGGAGAAGAGAAAGCTACACCATCCGCCAGAGTAGAGCTGAAGAAAGAAATACTTAATGAATTATCGTCTCTCAAGACAATCATACGAAAGTTGTACTTTAGGTTCATCACCGTGCATAAGTCAATTGTCCATCTTAACGGTTGGCAACAATGTTGTGCTAGGAGAGCACGCATCTTGTCAGACTTACACACTATTTTCGATCACATGCAGATATGGACAATGAGGTACAAGGGAGCCCCATTGTACTTGTCGAAGATGATGAAGCCAAAGGCAGTTGAGTTGAAGGAACACATCGAGAGTCAAATCTGGAACTATGAGGAATTCCCACAACTCATCACCAACTTACTGGCTTCATATGCATGAGTGTTCAAGAGCATGGATGTCATTGTGTGCACGCATGCGATCCCATCCAGTGGCATGCTCATTGAGACGAAAGAAAAGAACCAAGTCCGACTGGAGTTGGACATGTACTTTGAGTAGTTGATGCACATAGCCACCAATGCAGACTTGCAGATGAGTGCAGACACTATGCACCAGTATGTCGTTGGTCCGACCACACTTAAGACCATGATGATCATGCTATATCATGAGTTGGAAAAAGGTGCCAAATCAGTGTACTCGGATGCAATGGTGGAAAGAGTTCACTTTAGAAGGATGTCACCATGGAGTACGCAAACTTCATAACAACTACTAAAGCTTGGAATCAGTTTGTTACCATCAATCACCAAGAGGATGTCGACGAGCTAGTCTTCCCACAGCTGTTCAAGTCTTAATAATGTCTTGCATGGCTTAATCAAGCCCATTTTTGTCTCACATGGGTACATGTGTAAATTTTATTGTAAACATGTTGTAAAGTGAAAGACCAAGTGTCAATAGTAGAATGTGAATAGTCATGTGTAAGTTGAAGAGTCATGAGGGTAGTTGAAGAGTCACAAAGGGGAATTTCAAGGGTCACCCCACCCTTTGCTATATCTAGAACCTCATAACTCATTGTACATGCTTTTGGGAACCAAGCTTCTGATAGGTATAACTTAGAGAAAGCTTGGAGCATATTGTAAGGAGCCTTGGCTTCTCCATAGTGCAGAGCGAGTACATCCCTTTGGTGGAGAAGGTGGAAGTGATTGTAATGTTCCGCTAGTGGGGCTAGTCGTTTTCATGGTTGTATGTATGATTGGATCTTTCACTCCTTTAATATAATAGAGCTAGCATGTTTCATGCATATATTGTTATTGTAGTTCAGCTATCCTGGTTACTCTAACAATGTATGTAGTTGTAATTTATGCATGTATCTATGGACTATTATGTATGTTTTTGTATGAATCTTATCGAAGCTTGTTGTTGGTATAACTCATCACTTTAGATCATCGAATATCCTACTTTCCATCTCGTGATGTCTTTCAGCTCGTGTGTTACCTTTCAAGCTGCTTGCTATCACAGGCTTTTAAGGGGCACACTCTTCTCCCTTTTCGTGTGTTAGAGCCTTTCATGCACCTTCCCTGACTTGCTACAACATCACACCCTTGCTTCCAACAAGGACATCTTACTTAACTCTGCGTGCAACCACATTCAAGGCGACACTGTACTACCCACTGCTGGGACTCCTACTCCAAATGGTCTGAGGTCTAGTTGGGACTTCTTACCGAGGAGATCCCCTAACATGTTGGTAGGTCCAGTACCATCAACACAACCATAATAATCACATATAAACCAAAATATTTACACATGAAATACCAAGGAGAAAGAGTTCTTATTAATGAATGAAAAATCCAACCAGGTTTGGGACTTCCACGAACCTTGTGACCATAGATTGGTTGAACCAAATATTTCTTTTAGCCAGTCACCCCCGTGCCATATTCCAAGCACGAATGTGGGACTAAAAAAAAAACTAATCTAGGTTTCCTCAAGCTTTACCACCATCCCCACCAGATCACGAGGCCTTACAAAAGCATGGATGCCACTAGATTTCTCCACCTACATCGTGAGGAATTTTCCTTTCTCCTAGTCTCTAGTCTTTACCATATATCCCACCATACAATGGTCGAGGATTCCTAGGCCTAATCAAGACTCAACCCTCTAAGTCTTTATTGTATATCATGCCATTCACTAGTCAAGGGTTCCTAGGCTTGATCGAGGGCACACACCTCTAGCATTTACCGCATATCCTTCCATTTACTGGTCAAGGATTCCTAGGCCCACTGAGGCACACAAAATTTGGCTTTAATGCAATCCCACCTTCTTTGGTCTAGATATTCCTAGACCTTTTGTTCTTTCTTTCAGACACGAGCTCACTCAATTTCAAAACCATCTGTCAATCCAGCTCAACCAAATACAAGAAAACCCATCACACCATGGTTATCCGAAAATGGCAAGGCAAGTCTAAAGAACACTGTCACACCTAGAAAAACCCATGCCAATGACAACAAGAGAACCAAATACACATGCATGTACCATGCATGCCAAATCTAACTAGGAAATCACACATGCAAAATGATACTTGCAAATAATCTTGTTGTAGTTGTTAGATGTTGATCTTCCTTGCTTGATCTTTGCTGTTCTTTACCTGCTTGGTCCTTCCTTTTATTTCCTTGATCCAAAGCTAGAATGATCCAAGAATTCTCTAAGTTTCCAAGAGTGTGTGAGAGAGAGAACAGAGAGAGATAGCTTCAAAACTAAACTGACAAAAGGTTCCCACTGATCCTCAGAAGCATTTTTATTAATGAGGCCTCTAATTTTTTCAATTTTCCATTATTTTCCTTCATTTTCCTCCTCACATGCAACCTGTGACTTTTCACCTTCCTTTTCTCCTAATTTCCATTATTTTCATAAATAAAATGCCAATTAATGCTTCATGCCTTTTCAAAGAATTTGTAATTGCCTTTGTCAATTTCCTTAACCATAATAAACCAAGTGTACACCCACACTAGGATGTTTTTCCCAACGCTCATACTGGAATATGTGTCCCATGATCTTGGTTATTATTTTGCCTTTATTAACTTGACTTACATGAAATTTTGACCAGGATTGTTACAGATATATCAAATAATTAGCTATAGGCATGACCAATGGAAGCAACAATGGTGTCAAGTGAAGTCGCTATGAAATATAGGATGGTTCCCTCATGTTGAATTGATCTAGGTGAAAATCAGTGGTCACCCATCTTTTCCACTAGCTCAACATGGTTCTCTATCATGGTAATTATTTTTTACCTACATTTTTTGAGGTCCTAAAGAGTCTTTGATCATTTGAGGCCTTAAACAATGTTTTTTGGTCATTACAGGGTTTGGGGTAGTTGTAGGTCTACTAAAAAGTATATTTCTCATTTAGATATTTCCAACAATCACCCCAAAGGGAGATCATATGCAAAATTCACGCCCTGAAGATGTTGATGTATCAACTAACCACCTCATAATACACAATACTTTTGGTGCTTCATTCACTAGAGCTAGAGTTTTTTCCTATTAGGATTCTACTTTATGTTAAAAGGCCATTTTTGGCCTCTTGTTATGAGATCTTATAAATGAGCACAACCAACACCTATTTGTTTAGAGACAATCTGCCACCATTCTAGGTAGTTTGTATTGCTTTTCATTTCACAATATTTTCTATGTTTCTTCTATTATTAGAATTTGTGTTTCACTGTATTACTTTGTATGCATGTTTGCATTCATATTTTGCATGTCATTTCGTTGTCTATAAAATCCAGATCCCTAATTATGTGTTTAAGCTCATTTTGACATTCATTAATGCCATTGTACAGGTCTTATGGGATTTTGGAAATTAGATTTTATTAATTTTTTCCCCATAATAATGAAATAACAACTATAATTAAACAATAATAATTTTTTTCCTTAGGTAAAGATTTAAAATCAAATATACTTATAAATTATAAATTAAAACTTCTCTATGCAAAATTGAGGACGTTGAACTTACTTTTCCTAATAGATTTTGGTCTCATGAGTTATTAAGAAAATGATATATATACAAAGCCAACTAAACAAATTCATTCCTATTCCTATTTAAAAAATGTTTTATTTTTAATTAAAATTAATTATATTTTTTTATAATTCATTATGAAATAACTTGCATTGCATTTTTTTGCTAAGGTAAAGATTATTTAAATAAACAAATTTTAAAAAACATATATATATATATATATATTAAATAACAAGTACAAGTTCTTGTTATAATGACAAAGGAAATTTATGTCTGTGCACCCAACCTTACCATACCAATAACATATCAACACACAAACACTTCATTTCAAATCAAATTACTTCATGTTCCATACTAATGTTATAATTACGTTGATAAGAGTTATAATTACACTGAAGGTGTTCTTTTTAGAATGTTCACCTATTGACTATCGTCTACCCTTTGCCTATTGGGTGACATCTATCCCAATGGTACACCGATGACATTTGTCCTTGTGGTACATCGATATTTTTTGGAATCCTTGTTCCATTAGGGCCTCCACAGGGCTGTGAATATCATGGCACATGTTAAACTAAGTTCGCCATGTTATTATTTCAAACAAACCCATGTTACCTAATTTGTGCATCCCCGCTCTTTTCATATAAGTGAAACACATATCATTTTATTATAGAACAACTTAAGAGATTGGATGCAACAAGCAATGATGGATGCCCTCCTTCAAAATTACCAATTGCAAGAGAAGTGCTCGAACAAGCGAAGTGGGAAACAATTCGCCTACAAGACCATCAGAAAATAAAATCTCCTTCACAATTCCATCAACAGAGATTTCCTTCATTATGAAATCAAGATTATGCAGTATGTATTAGGTCAATGCACAGTGCTTTCACTCGATGAGGCTTATGAGGATGATGAGTGTGTCCATATTGTAATGGAGATGTTCTCACACAGAGATATGTTTGAAAGAATCGTTAGTAAGAAGAATACAATACTATTCTCTGATAAAGGTGGTATCCACCATCCTGCAGAAGCTCATGGAGGACATCAACTACTACCACTAAATGGGAGTCACCCAGTGAGATATAAAACCTGACAACATTCTCTTTGCTAGTAACTCACATTCTCTCACTCATATGAAGCTCCAAAACTCTTTGTAGGCCTCATTTTTCTCTCCAAGTAGGTTTATTATGCTTTCCCCCTTCTCTTCTCATACAAATTTATCAAATTTTTGGGAGTGGATCAACGGATCCTATGGTTTAAATTTTGATATTCATGTATGCAGGGAAAGGTTTAATGTAAGGAATTGTGGGCACTCTATAATATGTAGCAATGGAGGCAATGGAAGGGAAGGATTACATTGAGAAATTGGATGTGTGGAGCACAGGGGTGATCTTGTACATAATGGTGAGTAGATTTTTCCCTTTTCTGGGAGACATGTCACACGAGATATTTGAGGAAATCCTCTATGAGCAACTTCGCTTCCCAACTGATCCATGGCTCTCAATTTCTCCCTTTGCCGAGGACTTGAATATACGAAGGATGCTTTGCAGAGACATCACCAAGAGAATCAACACACAACAAATCCTAGGTACCTACATCTCCTCATCCCACTTCTCTTCTTTTACGAAGCTCCATTCCTTAAATTTCTGAAGAAAAAAATAATCCAAACTGTGGAATATAAATGTAAAATTGACCCTTCATGAGGGGAGGAATTTTTAATGTTTGGTGGACAATGGTTTTGTTAGAAATTAATTAACAGAGAAATGAAACACATAAAATATTGTGAAATCACAGACACAGAAAAGCATGAAAAAATAGAGACACGAATATACATGGTTCACCCAATTTGGGCTACATCCATTGAGAAACAGTCAGACCTTCCTTTTATATTATCCAACAAAATGAAGAGATGCAACCTACAACAAATTTGCTGTAATTCCCTCTTTTCTCTCACACAATCTACTCTCTCTTTCTCGCACAGAGTAATAATTCCACAACCGCAATACAATTCCCTCATATAAACTGAGGGTTGCTTTCGAGGGCAAAAAACCTTAAATTAACATAACTTCTACTGTAAAATATTTCGCCTAATGAACAACCAATATTGACTTCAAAATTACAATATTTTACAAGGCAATTTTTATCAAACTTTTTGTCGTTGCCCCTCTAGACCCCCCTAATAACGTTCCTACTGGTGACATCGCTGCCCCGTTAGAAAATGGTGTCCAATCCAACTAAAACAAGACTTCTGAATCAAGATGATAATCGGAATCCAAAACTGAGAACATAGTTGAATCTCCATCATAAATACACCAATCCCTCTTCTGATTAACCAATTTGCATTATTTGTCATCGACAACATCATCTAATACAACAAAAATCATTTTTGTGTGGGCACATGTTTAGATATTTAGTGGAGATGATATAAAATAGCATTTTGACCTAGCAATGACGGTCTTATGAAGGTAAATAGTGGTGGAATTTTGGCAGTTCTTGTTGTAGAGTTGTAAGTGGAGTGTGGAACCATTCAGGGGGTAGGAGATATTTTAAAATCATAAACCATATTTATCTGTAATGTTAAAGCCTTATGAATGACAAAATCCATTCGGTGGCAGAACCATGAATGATTTGATAATTGAATTTTATTATGAAATGTTGAGAGTAAACATTTCATGAATTGTATGTAAGTGATTATGACTCAGATAAATAGACCACTAATATAAATATGGTCTATTGAACTTTAAAGAAAGTACCAGATTAAGGACCAAATCCAACTGACCACTAAATTAAATATGATCTATTGAACATGAGGTTCCTCTTAGCACTAGTGATTTAGTGTCTTGATTATAATGTATTTTGAAGCTAAGTATTGAGGCCAATGGAAATGGTAAGGTAGAGTGTGTTGGATTTATTCATACTCAATTTTATAGATGGGAAAATACATATCACATCAGCTTTTTATAATTTAGCATATCACATGGAAGAATTGAGAATGTTGGTTGTGGGTGTTGTGAAGAGATGGAGAGAGTTTATGAGGGCAAAGGACGATTTCCATAATTATAGGAGTAGTGATTGGTTGGCATTATCTTTCTCAAATTATTGTTATTTTTTATTTTCTTCTAAACTTTTTATTTATATATATTTTTATTAAATTTTATGTATATATAACTGTAATTAGAAAATTTATATAAAATAAAAATATGTGGTTGGAATATAAAATCGAATTAAATTGAAAATGATTTACTTGTCTAGAATTTGGAAATAATTTAATTTTTTAAAAAATCTTCCCAAATCTTTTATTTCTTCTGTGTATAATATATAGTCCAATAGTAACCTAATACACCTATTTCACCCCAGAATCATTCATATTGCACTTTCATGCATACCCCAAAACAAGTGCTAATAAAGGACATTGTAGAAAACTAAAGTTGGCTCCCAACTCTCTCTTGCATGCACAACTCGCTTACCCAAAGCCAATGGTGGGAAAAGCGTGAAGCGAACCGTTTAACGACTTGTCATCCTATTTTCATGTCTACTTACCTAAAGCTGAGCCTCCTGGGATAGAAAGAATATTTACTCAAGACACACAGACCATATTGATTGTATTGCTCTTTCAATTTTTCTGTGGTAAACATGTCTATGGCTCAAACCAGAGAGAAGGACGACGTCAGCATAACAAACTCCAAAGGATTGGTGTGCGTGACAGGAGCGGCTGGTTACTTGGCATCTTGGCTTATCAAGCGTCTCCTCCAGCGTGGTTACCATGTGAGAGGAACTGTGCGGGATCCTGGTAATTCAATTATCCTATCACTTCTCATTTGTCATTGCCTTGCCTTACCTGCAAGTACAAAAGCCTTGAATTTCAATTTTGGTTCTTCAGGCAATGAGAAAAAGATGGCTCATTTATGGAAGTTAGATGGGGCCAAAGAGAGACTGCAACTAATGAAAGCTGATCTCATGGACGAGGGCAGCTTCGATGAAGTCATCAGAGGCTGCCATGGTGTTTTTCACACAGCGTCTCCAGTCGTGGGTGTCAAATCAGATCCCAAGGCAAGCTTTTCCTTTCTCTTCTTCCACAATTCGCCATGTATCCAAATTGGTGAAACTATGAACACACAAGTTACTATTATTATTTCCAGTTTTAACTGGAACATCCTCATGTTCCAGAATATTTCGGAAATCTTTTAAGAATATTTTGGAATTTATAATGAAACTATGAATATATATATTCATAAGTTTTTTTCTTTTGAAATGAAAAATCATAATATGTTTCGGAAATCTTTTAAGAATATTTTGGAATTTATAATGAAATTATGAATATATAAGTTTTTTTCTTTTGAAATGAAAAATCATAATTTTATTCAACCTAACATTCAAGAACACAATTACATTTTACATATGTAGACATTCCTATAAATCAGTGTTTCTATCTATGTCCAATAAAAATAAAAGAAAAAAGAAAAAAAGAAAATTACATAGCTAGCAACTAAAAGCCAAAACCAACCAGAGAAATTGCTTAGTCACCTTTTTCTACCCTTCTTATCTATTTTCCGCCATCCTCCTTGATCATGAGTGGAAGTTACAATGGTTAGTTGGTTGTCTGCTGTTTTTCTCTGATGTTCTTTATTTGAGTCCTGGCTCTTGGAGGAATAAGGATGTTTGGATCCTCCAACTTCCTTCTCTTTCTGGATTTCTTGATCAAGATTTCCTTCTCATCTAGATTGTGCGACCTTGCTGCCAGCATTCCTTCCTGATTGATTCCTTGGTTTGGTGGGGGAGATTGTGGATTTGAGTTCTCCTTAGTTATGGGATCCTCTTCCTCTTCTTCATCAGGTTGTTGGCCAGGGAAATGCCATCCCTTAGGCTTCTTCACTGGTTGCTTTTTCTGCCTAGGATCTTTCTTTGTCAAAGGACATGCGTTTTGTAAATGTCCAGCTTGTAAACAAGAGCGACATCTAAAATACAGCACTAGTTGTTATGTGTCAAAAAAATATGATCCCGAAATCTTTTATTAAGGTCTACTTCTACACAAATTCATACAAAAGTATATATTGTTTCTTCTGGTCTTTGTGTATCCATCTAAAATAAAGTATGAATACATAAAATATAATTATAAACATTTATATTTTTATATTTTTAACTTGGTCACTTTGAAATTCCAAGATATTCAGAAAATCCTCATAACATAAAACCAATTTTTTAAAATATTTTGGAATCTGTAATTAACATAAATTGAAAATAACTCAAATTTCCAATTAACTATTTCAAAATATTTTAAATATTTAATTAGTAAATATATAAGAGCAAAATCTCAACAATTTCATTTTGCTTATACTAATTGGATTTCCAAAATATTTCAAAATCTACACTAATAAAACAGGTTGGAATACAGGTTTGCAAACAGCCTTACCCTCTCCGACTATTAATCATTAAGCATCTCCATTGTGTTTAGGGTTCGTCATTCATTTCCATTTCAATCTTAGTAGCAATTGTGAAATAGGTTTCTGAGTTTAAAACTTTTATGTGATTGGATAAAATTTAATGGGATACTGTTCAGTGTAGGCTGAGATTGTTGACCCAGCCGTTAGAGGAACTCTGAACGTACTTAGATCTTGCAAGAGAAGTCCCTCAGTAAGGCGAGTGGTACTCACTTCTTCATCCTCCGCCGTCAGAGCCAGAGACGATTTCGATCCATCTGTGCCTCTGGACGAATCCAGCTGGAGCTCTGTCCAACTTTGTGAAAAATTACAGGTACCTTCAAACTCTTCATTCAGCCCATGAAATAAATATAAATATAAGAAAATATAAAAGTTAATAATTATTTATTTAATAGAGAATGATAATAATTATTTTTTTAATAGAGAAGGATAATAAGTTAATAATTATTTATTTAATATTGAGTGATTAATAATTTTTTAATATAATGTTTATATTATAGTACACATGTAATGTCATTAGTCTATAAATTGATATAAAGAAAGTTGTATAAATTGTATACATGTTATTTTTACATATTTTTTTCAAATATATATATATATATATATATATATATATATATATTTAATTAAAACATAAAACCCATAAAAATTATCTATTCAATACTTCACACCAATTAGAAAATGGAATTTTTTAATTTAATTACAAAATAATTGTGTTTATGGTACATGGTAATTAATATATAATGTTATTTTCAAATTATTTATATTTATTGTACATAGTAACTAGTGATATAGTACATAGTAATTAATAATAGAATATACAAAAGTCAATTCTTGCGATCATTGGGGAGACATTTCAACCAATCATATTTGAGATAAATAGAAATAAATTTTATTTAAAAATAATAAATTTAATTTCATAATATTAAACTTTGGATAGATTTTAAATTTTTAGTCAAAAAAACACTAATAGCTAATCAATGAAAAAACTGAATCTTTATATCGGCCAACAACAAATATAATAAGTTTTTTTAAGTTAAATTTACTAATATAACTATGAATAAAATTGTGATTTTCCATTATTTACAATATATTTTTAATATATAAATAAATTAATAAATATTAACTAATTTAAATTTATGATTCTAAAATATCTATTAAATTTTAAATAAAATTAACCAAAAAAATATTATATTTAAACTAAAATTAACCAAAAAAATATTATATTTAAACTACATTTTTATTAGTTATATAAAAAAACCACCATAGTATAAAAAAATTCTAACTTTTATACAACTTTAGATTTTTTTTTGAAAATTTTGATAAAGAAATTTAAAAGATGCTATATAGACCGGTGCTAGTTGACTTTCCAGTGATCTTAAACTAATGAACTTCATCATGAAAATTTACTACTTCATCCTAGAGTAACCAAAACATTAACCACAGTAAATTGTACCTTCAGCTCTATCCGTTTTATTTTTTATTTGCTTTTTTATAATAATTTAAAATGGAAATGTCAATTAAACTTATTTTAAGCAGTTAAGTGAAATATAATTCGGTTAAGTAAATATTAAAATATATTATTATAATGATTTTAAATTTTATTATTGAATTATTTTAAATTTTGAAAAATATTTAACCCTTATTTATTTTACAAATTTACATATTAAAAAAAAAAAAAACTTAATTATAACTTAAAAAATTAATATAAAATAAATGTATTTTAATCTATTTCCATTTATCTTGAAGAAATGTTTTGAGTAATTTCCATGACAATAATTTCAGAAGTAAAATTTTCAATTGTTGTTGATGCATAATATATTTCCTATGAGTTAAATATAATGGGCTATAAATTTATATAGAGACTTGTATCTATTCAATCAATTGTCTTAATTATTATTAACTGAAGCTAGGTTTCTTCCATTACTATATAATAAAAGCTTTTTTATGTATTTTTTACAATATTATAAGTAATAAAATATTTTTACACAATATTATTTTTATCATCATTTAGAAATAATATTAAAAATTGTTTTATATTATTTTTATTTGAAACTCACTTCTAATATTAGATATAACAGATATGGTATGCTCTGGCCAAGACTTTAGCAGAAAAAGCAGCATGGGATTTTGCCAAAGAAAACAATCTGGACATGGTTGCAGTTCTTCCCACATTTGTAATTGGGCCAAGTCTTCCTCCTAGCCTGTGCTCAACTGCATCTGATGTCCTTGGTTTGTTAAAAGGTATAATTTTACAATTGATGAGTAAAGATGTATTTTTAGATATGGATTTAGCAGTTAAAAAGCTAAAAGATAAAGATATATTTATTGTAGTTTATTTATATTTTTTATTTAAATAAATGTATTTGAAAAATCCAATTAATTTTAAGGGTGTATAGTGATGTGCATTTTTATGTTGATTGTGGATTAGATATGGGTTGTGATTTTTTAGAATATTCTATGATCAGATAAACATGAACGAGATAAAAAAATATTTTTAAAATATTCTGGGATCAGAAAGACATGAGCAAGATCAAAAATATTTAGCAAAAAAAATTGTTTTAACGTAATTGAATTCTCTTAAAATAAAAATACCAAGATGACCTTTGCACATTTTAATCTTCCATCTCCACTTTATTTTCAATCTATTAGGATAGTTTTTATGTTACTGCTACTAATTTAATTTAATTTTTGTAGGATTAGTTTTTATAATTATCCAATTTTTATAAAGAAAAAAATGATATTTACAATGATAAAAATATAAGAGAAACGTAGAAATCTATATGACTAGCTTACTATTACTATTACACACTTAATATTTCTAAGATTAAGTTTTATAATTATCAAATTTTTATAAACCAGAAAATGATATTTACTATGAGAAAAATACAGGAGAAACGCAGAAATTTACTCTGCACGGACGAATGGGATACGTTCACATTGACGACGTTGCTGGTTGTCACATTCTGGTTTATGAGGAACCCACTGCCAAAGGACGTTACATATGCTCCTCAGCTGTGCTCGAAAACTATGAGCTGGGAGCCATGTTAGCAGACTGTTATCCACATCTCAACGTTCCCACACAGTGAGTATATCCCCAATATCTCTATCTTTCTACAGCTTTATATATATATGATTGTAGATATGTATATATATATGATTGTAGTGAGTATATCCTCTATATATATATATATGATTTTTCAGTTTTTAATTATTGTGGGCATCCAGATTCGAGAACGTTTGGGGAGACAGAGCTTACTACAATTACAACACCTCCAAGTTGAGAGCTCTAGGTTTCGAATTCAAGAGCATACAAGAGATGTTCCAGGATTGTATTGAATCGCTTAAAGAGCAGGGCCACATTTAAAACTATAGAAACCCAGAGAAAGGAAAAAAAAAATTATCATTCACTCATATTATTAGAGGCAACAAACAATTCATAACCTGCCTTATTTATAATAATATTTTCCTGATGAGAACTTTCCTCCATTCATCTGTGTTTTTTCATATGTCTGAGATGATGAATTGATGGGAAGTGTTTACTCAATAATTCTGTGTATACAGTTGGTATGCTGTCCTTCAGCATAATAAAGGTGATTTTGCTTTCTCATTTACTGTTAGTTTTGTTTTGTTCTCAACTTCATTACAATAAATTTTGAGAATAATAAAGTTATAGCATTTAAAAAATAGTCTATAAACTTTGGCTTAGGGAAAATCTGTACTTTCTTTTTTAGAAGAGCAATACTCTAATTACAATGCCAAATCTTTATTTTTAAAAATATTTTTCAAAATATAATTTTTCTTTTTTTCCAAAGTATAAATTAAAGTATTCACTGAAATATGCCAAATTTTTACAAGTTAAAAATAGTTTCCTTAATTAAAATTGTAAGTTAAGATAATTAAAATAACTATATTTTAAAAATAATTTATTAAAATTTCAAATCTTTTATCCATAATATATAAATATTTATAAAAAAAATATAATTAAAATAGATCTATATCACTAGAAAAGATTTTTCAGCAATAAACATAATTTTTAAAAATTAAATTTAATATCTTTATTAAACAAGGTATTTGATGATTTGATTTAATTAAATATTTTCCATATAATAATTACAAAATAGTTTATATATTGATAATTATATATAATTATAAACAAATATAAAAACAAAATAGAAAGATAAAGTGTTTTAAGTCAAATCTTGAAATATAATGGTTGATAAGAATTCGCCATCATTATGTTTATATATTGATAATTATAAACAAATATAAAAACAAAATAGAAAGATAAAGTGTTTTAATTCAAATCTTGAAATATAATGGTTAATAAGAATTCGCCATCATTATGTGATCAACTATACATGTGAAGCAAAAACATAACAATCCAATTGGAAAAGCAAAACGCAATCAGGAAACCTTGGTAATGTAAGTGATTGCCTCGTATGTTTAAAGAACTCACAATAAAACAAAACATAAGTGATTGCCTCATATGTTTAAAGAACTCACAATAAAACAAATCATAAGTGATGGCCTCATATGTTTAAAGAACTCACAATAAAACAAAACATTTCAATTTTTTACTATAATTTTATTTAATTCAATTTTTTTTAAAATAACAATTGTATTTGTTATTGGTAATTTAAATATTTTTTCCTATATGTTTTTTTTGTGTTGGTTCAAATTGTTTAACATTGGGAACGGTAGCAACATTTAATCATCATTTTGCTATAAAAAAAATTATAAATTATTTAAGAGAATAGTTTCAATAATATATATTAGTATGGGCATTAGTCTTAACACTCTACATATTAGTGTGGGGTAGGTGAGTGTGTGGCTGGGTAAGTGGGTGTGTGTTAATGGATAGAGTATATTTATGTTGAATTTCAATCAATATAATTTAATATCAAACCTTACAAACTTAATGACAATTTTGGGCACAAAATGAGACTAATTCATTGAAGCCTCCACTTAATAATTTATTAAACATAATAATTAGCAACATTGTTGGTTTGAACATATACATATATAATCTATGAAACTTTAATGATCGAACATCTCCTGATCTAATACTCAATAGCATAACCTGAAGTAGATACCCTAGTTTCTTTATCTCCATCGAAGTCTGAATCAAAGTATCCAATCAAGCTAAAGTCACCCAACTGTGTATACTTAAGTCAAGTCTTCATTTCCCTTCAAGTACTTTAGAACTCTTTTCGCAATAGACCAATGTCCCTCACAAGGCTTTTGCATAAACCTGGAGAGGATTCCAACATCAAATGAAATGTCTGGTCTGGTAATAGTCAGGTAGTTGAGACTTCCTACAAGTTGTCTATACTTAGTTGTATCCTCAAATTATTTTCCTTCAGGGGATGTGAACTTTAAGTTCTGTTCCATTGGAGTAGCCAAAGGATTGCACTTAGCCATGCCAAACGTGTTTAACAGATCTCCAATGTATTTCTTCTGAGAGAGGAATATAAACTTCAAATGTTGAGTTATTTTCAATACCAAGATAGTAGTGAACATACCCCAAGTTTCTCATTTCAAAACATTTCCTCAATTCCTTCTTTATGGATGCAATATAGCTCTCATTGTTCCCTGTCATCAAAATATCATCTACATACACCACAAGATATAAAATTGTTTTGCCAAATTTTGTTAGGTCCCTATAATACTAGTGTATTCTCTATTATTATTTTCATTGTAGCCCTTATTGTTTTTGTTGTTCCCATGTTGTCCCCATATTGTTTTTATTGTACCCCATAGAAGCCCACTATTGTTATTGTTGTGCCCTTACATTATTATTGTTATGTTGGCTATGATTATATTGTGACCCCTTAGACTCTTATATATAGAAATGAGGTTTTGTCATTTGAATCATCCAAGGATTGTTCATTTGTGTACTGTAAAGGAAGTTTCCCCCTCGAAGAGGCTGATTTTGAAGTTGTTGATCTATCTTTTCTATCTTTTTGTGAGTTGGTTGCATAACATTTGGTATGAGACGTTTGGATTTTAGGGTTTCGTTGCTTCAAACAGGTCCTCGTGGAATTTTTTCTATAACATTTTTTCTATGAAGCTTAAGAAGCTGGAAATAAAAACCAATTTGAGACGCAAACTTGATGAACGTCATGTCCAAATTTCAGATCTTGTCTCGCTATATTTTCAGAGATATGATCCAAGGAAGCTAGGGTTTTTGCAAGCTCTTGGATTCCATTTCAAACATGTGACCTTGGTACAATCATCATAACTTTCTTTTTTTTGTTAATGCAAGAGTCGTGCCTTCTATTTAAAATGTTTGAAGGGTAAAATTACATAAAATACAACCAACCGCAAGCTAAACCTTTTAGCCATAGGTAAAAGCCTCACCAAAATACAAATCCACCAACTAGGTCCTAAAGACCCAAACAACAGACTCGTAGTAACTCAAATCTTAAATAAACAATTCGTGAAAGGTCAAAAGACTCGGACCCACCAACATGCACACTTTTCCCTGACCGTTGATTCTCCTCGCCTGATCCAACAGGGAGGATAATATCGCATGAACTAAAAGCACGGAGAATTACCACGCGATAAACGACCTAGACCCACCAACATGCACGCTTATCCTTGACTGTTGATTCTCCTCACCTGATCCAATGACAGAGGATCATATCGCATGAGCCAAAAGCACAACAAATTACCACGCGATGAGGGCGGTATTCTCTCCCCAAACTTGGCCACGTGTTGCGTGGTGAGTGGAATCACTCCCAACTCCAAAATACCGCTCCCGGCTTGAAGGGAATGCGATAAACCAGAAACCACCCCGAGGGCGGTATTGACACCACAGGAAGTAATGCAGGGGTTTTGAGTCTACTCAAAAAGCTTGGACTCCGGCCCCTCACACCATCCCATCTCCTCGAGCGCATGAACCAAAGGAAGATGAAAATCCATCCGTCCATCCTTCCATCCGAGAAACACCGTCTACTGAGCAACTTCCACCTGATACTTCTGGGTTTGCGCTTGTTGAGGAGGCAGACAGAGACCTGCATCCCAAATGTGACATCACTTCTGAAATAACACTTCATAATGAATCCAAATCAACTAGACCCCGTCTCTGTGGCTCTGTTTCGAAATAACGTTCTGTCCTCATCCACCTGATCGAGACAATGCTCCCTCAATCTATTCTGAGGCATCTCTTGCCAACTCAACTTGACCCTGCTTTTGGTACAGAGCACCCCTTGATTGGCTAGAATGTCCGCCAATTTATTTGTCGTCCTTCGCACATGAGTAAAACTCACGGTTCGTAAGCACAGAAGGTGAAACTAAATCCTTTGAAAGACCTGAAGTAGCCTCCAGTGTCTTGAGACTTTTTCCGGCTCTATGCCACAGCAGATTCTCTTGACCGAGTTAATGATTAACTCAGAATCAGCTTCAATTATTATATTCTGGAGATTATCTTGCTTCAGGAATTCTAAACATTGCTCAAGTGCCATTAATTCCACCATATTGTTTGTAGCTCTTCCCAAATGGCAATGGAAAATAAAAAGGATGCAGCCATTTTCATCCCTTAACACCCCTCCAAAACCAGCAATACCCGAGTTGCCTTTTGAGGCCCCATCAATGTTGCATTTCAAAAAACCCTGAGGGGGAGGATGCCAGTAATCTGGCTTATTGTCCAGTTTCATCACCTTCCTATCCATGCCCTGTGGTATAAGCCCCTGCATACCCAACTGAAGAAGTATCTGCATTTCAGCTTCTGAAGGTGGATTCTTTGGGGAAGTTCACACTAAAGTACCTACCGTCTCCTTAAGTTGTCTTAAGATCTGCTCAATAATGCGTTGGGAGGAATTTTTTCATTTTTGAAGATTCTATTGTTCCTTTCTTTCTAGACATTCCATATTATGAAGCTTGGAGTTAAAGCCCAAGCTGAGCGAAGAAATTCATAATCAGAGAAGTTTCGTCTCCAGTTATTTAGGGTATTGATAATGCTTCCTTTGTCCCTATCTGTCTGTTGGAAAATTGTGGCAAAAGTATCCCACAACCTAGAGGTGAAAATGCAATTATTGAGAAGGTGCTCCATTGTTTCCTCTTGGGCTTCACAGAGATGGCATCTAGAAGGTCCCAGAACACCCCTCTTCTGAATGTTTTCCCAAGTCAGAATTTTCTTATGATGTACCAGCCACATGAAGAGTTTGATTTTCATCCATCCTTGATGCCTCCATAGGTTCTGCCAAACCCTATCCGGTACATTGGAATCTAGCTCTAGGATTATGCGCTTTGCCTCCTTAAGATTGAAGGTACCTTCATTATTGTTGCCCCATCTAAGTTGGTCATGCCCCTCTGAAACTAGAATTTTCCTTTGGTCCAACATTGTCAGAAGTGCATCAACTTTTGCTTTCAAGGGGCTATCATCCTTGTATTCTATATTCTTCTAGGTTCTCCATTTTCCTTCACTATTGGTTTGATCCCAAAAATATTTTACCCTAAGTAACCCTTTGGTATCAGTTTCTTTCTTGAGGTCCAAAAAGTCCTCTCTTAACAGTGTAGGTTCTTGTTGCCATTTATCCTCCCAAAACAAAGCAAGATCTCCCTCTCTGATTTCCCAGAAGCTATTTTTTTGCACTAAGCCTCTATTCTCCCAGGCTTTATTCCATATGTAGGAGCCTTTTATGATGCCAGTCATCCTTATGTGATCATTATCTTGCCAAGTGCTGGCGTATTTTTCTTTCCAAATACTAGCCCACTGAGCCTTTGGATCTTTTACCCAACGCCACCATAATTTTGCCCCTAAGACTTTGCTTAGTACTTCCGGATCATCCAATCCAAGACCTCCATGGTTTTTAGGTTTGCAAATCTTATCCCAGGCTACCAAGGCCCATTTCTTTCTCTCCTCCCCCTTACCCCAAAGAAAGTCTCTTTGAATGGTTCTAAATTGTTGCAAAACTCCTTTTGGAGCTGGAAGGGCTAAAAGCATGAAGACAGGGATTGATTGAAGTACAACTTTTGTAAGCACTAACCAGCCTGCCAAGTTTAAAGATCTAATAGTCCATTTCTGGGTTTTATCTTGCATCTTATTAATCACCAGCTCCCAAATGCTCTTGTGCAAAGGTTTATTAGTTAGAGGAACTCCCAAGTATTTGGAAGGAAGGACATCCCTTTGAAAGCCCAGAATTCTGGAGATATTCCTCTGGATAGCGATATTAGTATTAAAGAAAAAAATCTTAGATTTGGAGAGATTTACCTCCATACCTGTAGCCATGGCAAAGTCACACAGGATTTGTTTATAAGCTAGTGCTTCTTTGACCGTGGGGATACCCTGCAGCATAGTGTCATCAACAAATTGTTGATGGGTCAAAGCCTGTCCAGTCTCAGAGAGTTGGAGACCCTTGATGTTACCCACTTCTTTCGCATGCTTGATAGACCGACCAAGTCCTTCCATCATGAGGATAAAGAGAAAGGGAGAGAGTGGATCTCCCTACCTAAGGCCTCTTGAAGGAGTAAAAGTCTTGGAAGGAGAACCATTAACCAGAATTGAAAAGCTAGAAGAAGTAACCAAGGCCATAACCCATCTCACCCAGTTATGGTCAAATCCAAAGGCTAGAAGGACCTTCCTGATATAGGTCCAATTCAACTTATCATAAGCTTTGGCTAGGTCCAATTGCATAATCATTCCCGCCTTCCTATTGCTTAACAATGAATGCACCACCTCATGCGCTTGAATGATGTTATTGAGAATTTGTCTACCCTCCACATAACCTGATTGCTCCACAGAAACTAGAGTAGGAAGAAGGGGTTTGAGTCTATTGGAAATAACTTTGGATATTATCTTGTACACCACATTGCACAAAGCTATGGGTCTAAATCTGTCTGGAGTCTGAGCATTGTCCTATTTGGGGATCAAGGAGATGAAGGAAGTATTGAGCACCTTCAAAATGGTTCTATTCATCCTGGAGTCCTCCACTACATTCAAAATATCTTGTTTAACAATGTTCCAGCAAGCTTTAAAGAAATCCACATTGAAACCATCAGGGCCTGGCGCTTTACCATTCTACATTTCTTTGATGACCTCACTAACCTTCTCTTCAGTCACTGGCCTATTGAGATTGAAATTATCCTCTCTTGTTACTAGCCTAGGTATATGCCTTGTTAAGTCCCTGATAAAATGAGCTCTATCTGAAATGGTCTCCTTTGCTATACCTCGAAAGTGTTGAACTAACACAGTTTCTATATCTTCATGGGTATTAAGTAGATGACCTCCGGTGTCCTTGATTGAAGAGATCCTATTGTGAGATCTGTTTGCCATGGTGGATCTGTGGAAAAATCTAGTGTTTCGCTCCCCTTCTTTTAGCCATTGAACTCTAGATTTTTGTCTCCAAAATATTTCCTCTTGTTTACATAAGTTCTCCCAGTCTTGATGATGTTTGGTGACTTGATCATTTATGACTCTATCAAAGCCATCTGGGATAAGGGCTTGATTGAGTTCCTGCATTTTATCTTCAACAGCTTTTTTTCGCTTCAAAAATATTGCCAAATTCATTCTTGTTCCAATCTTTGAGTCTGAGCTTGATGTGTTTTAGTCTTTTGTGTAGCAAAAACATTCTTGTACTCTGAATATGCAGATCTTTTGTCCACCATTTTGAAATGTTGCTGATAAAATCTTGGTGGGTGAGCCAGATATTCTCAAATCTAAAAGGTCTGTTCTTGGGGGTGCCAAGGCCCTAACCCTCAAGTTGTACAGGCCAATGGTCTAAGCCTCCAAAGGGGAGAATTCTCACTATCATTTCCATGTCATTGAGCATAAGGTCCTCTGAGATTATGAATCTATCTAAATTTGAGGCTACTTGAGACTCTCCTCCTCTCTTATTGTTCCATGTAAAGAGGCCATTAATCATATCAGTGTTAACTAGCTTCATATTGTCTATAAAAGTTTGAAATGCTATAGAGTCTTTGCTTAAAGTTCTAGTTCCCCCTTTTTTCTCCGAAATTGATTTGATCATGTTGAATTCCCCACCCATGATCCATGGTACTCCTACATGTCTATCTCTTAGTTCCACAAGAGAATCTAGAAACCTGAGTTTATCATCCAGTCTTTGGGGGCCATAAACATTTGTAACCAGATAAGTCTCCCTATCTCCCACAGGTTGAATAACCACTGATAAATAATTCCTAGATGCCTCAGCATCTATTATACCAATCTTTTGGGGGTTCCAAAGAGTGAGTATGCCTCCTGTTGTCTTAGCTGCTTTGACTTATAGAAACTCATATTTATTGAGCCATTTTCTATGTATTTTTTTTTTTTTTTTGAATGGAACATTTAGTTTCCTGGATAAAGATCATATCTAGAGCTTCTTGTTTCATTCTATTGCTAAGTATTCTTTGTTTTCTTTTACTACCTAGACCTCTGATATTCCAAGATGTGAACTTCATTATGAAAGATTTGTAAAGGAGTAGCTGGTTAGGTCTTTCATCTTACCTAAATCTATCATTAGCTTTCCACATTCCATCAATAACTCATTCTACTTTTTTCTGCCTCTTTTCTTTCCTGGATTTCTAGGAGCTAATCCTAGTGTGGTTTTCATAGTTTTCACACCTTCATTACCCTGCCTCTCATTGTTTCTTTTCCTTTCCAGCCCTTTAGCCTGAGTTTTCCATAGGAACAACTGTTGTACTATGTTGAACTCTTCTTGAGGTAGTGAGTCTACCCCTCCCATGGTCCCCTATTTCAAGAACCCTTCCAGATCTAGGTGTTCTCTATCAAGAATATCCTGCAGTTCATGATCCTCCATTTCCATCTCACTCTGGGTCATTTCTTGGTCCATTTCCAGTTCTCCATCGCTCAGCGTAGTCTCTTTCTGTTTATTAATATCCTGTGTTTGCCCACTATTTTCTTCTTTCTCCTTCTCCCTTGGGCTGCCTTCCATTACTTGATCTACCTTTGTTATCTCTTCCTCTTCTTCTAGTACTTGGAACCTATTCAGACTGGCCTGTTGACCTTTTGTTTGATGTTTCTTTGGCCCCCTTTTGCCCCCTTTTCCTCTATATCCCACTTTGTGAAAGTTTTCAGTGTCTTTCACCGTGGTAGCTTTATTTTTTTTCTCTATTTTACTGAGAGGGCAGTCTCTAAATAGGTGCCCATGCTCATGGCACCTGCGACATCTGAAAGGAATATGTTCATAATCTACTGTTTACACCCATTCTTCATCAAAAACTTCCAAGATGACTTCATCCGGTAGAGCGAATCTCACCGACACCGGGTGAAATTGTCGCTCTTCAAGCCTGAAAAAGGCAGATCCGTAGGATGGATAGTAGTCCAATCCATTTTGTAGAGCAGTTAGCAGAAGAAACTTTGGGAGAGCGTAAATTCTTCAATTGTTTGCCAAATTGAGCCCAACAAAAGCCCATCTAGGGTTTTTTTACTATTCTGAATCCATTTAAGATATAATATTTACATTTTGATCATTGTAAATCGATGTAAACACAAATTTGAGCACTTAATGAAAGAGGCCAAACATTGGAAGCTGGACCAAGAGATGTAGCCTAAGGGAGGGGTGAACTCCTTTATCATTTTTGTTTTTATGTGTTTCTGATATGGTATATTGTCTCTATTTATGATGTTAACTAAGTTTAAAATCCATTATTTTATTTGTTTTGCAAAGTGATCCATTTCCTACAATACATAAAATTTTACTTGCAAATTTTGCCATCACCTTCAAGTTTGCATTACAGAACATCAATGGTCCCCATTGCGTGAAGTTCCCTCTTGAGAAGCCTTTGTTGGATATGCAGAGCCACTAAAGAGAATGGTTTTGTTTGGTTGACCCATAATCGTAATGAACAAACACTTGAGGATAGAGATACCCTATAATTCTTGTGACCAAACGTGATACTGACAGTGTGTGAACTAGCAAATCGACTTTGATGAAGCATGGGTTTGTGGATGACCATTAACCATGACAAACGAAGATCCAAGGATAAAGATACCCTGTAATGCTTGTGACCAACTGTGATACTAATAGTGTGTGGCTTGGAAAATGGACTTTGATGACAAGGGTTTTGTATGGTTGACCCATAACCTTGGTTTTGTCGATGACCCATAACCATGATGTTTGTCAGTATGGTGGCTTACAAACTTGCAGTTATGGTAGAGGAAATGCTTGCACAATTGAGAACATAGGAAACACATAATTTTGGCAGCAAAATACAATGTACTTATGTGGCATTATTCTATCATACACACATTCACTCAATAAAAATAGGTGTGTGTTTTGTAACTGAAATAGAATGCCACAGTAGCACACATTCACTCTTCCACGACGACCAAATCCAACAATGGTTTTCCACATTTCAACACCAATTTTCCTTCATTAATCAAAGGAATTCACCCTTTAATGTTATATGGCATCTGAAGAATGCACAAGAGTCAAATAAAATTCTGTTATATCTTCCTGCAAAATAGCCCATTTGTCATTTCAAGTAAGGGCACCCAAGCTATCGTGTATTGTTATTTTTGGGTATGCCTATGACTTCAAGTGGGATATAACTTAAAAGAGTGTAGTGACCTTAAAATTTGATGTGAAAAATATATTCACAAAGCCATTATCTCTCTCCTTAGTCTTGTTTGAAAACCAATCAATATTATTGTTCCAACCAGATAGAAATTCTTGAGAAAACCTTGTATATGAAAGAATGTTTGGTTTGTGCTCTATATAGATGACTATCAACACAACATGTACTCCAAATTTCTACTCCAAATCTTGTAATGAACGTCATGACCTCTAAATAAATCATGTTACTCCATCAAATGGTTGTCTCCACAAACATACACAAGTGTTACATCTGCAAAGAATTTGATTCCTGCTACAAAAATATTGATCCTCCATGGAAGAAGATAAATAATGATCTAGGAATCACTGTAGAAATTTAGCCGAAGAAGGGTTATCAACCCTACCACAAGGAGGAGCCTATGATGGAATACTATTGGTGTTATTGGACTGGTCGCTAATTATTGATGAGATGGTAGCTACAAGGGAGACAACGAACTTGGGATATGTTGTAATTGCACTAACAATGTCCATTAGAGACGATTGTGGTGCTTTGTAATGAGAAATGGGCATCAACATATGAGTTTCTTGTTGTTGCATTGGGTGAGTAGGACATTAGGCTCCCCTTCATCTATATTGGAAGGCTCGAGCGAGTGAACCGGTGACATCCCATCTTCCATAGTTGAATGATTGCTTCCCACATTGGTAGGTAGTAGCGAAAGGTTAAATCCCTTGGAGGAGGAGGGCCTTTTATCTTTTTTCTCAATTTTTCACAAACTGATACACAACCCCTCACCAAGACTAGACACTAAGGGTGCTCCATCACCAAGTGAAGGTCAGAATTCAAAGCCCAAATCTCAACAAGCCTTCTTGGAGAAGAAATTCACCACGCCATTTTTAATATCATTTTCAAGCTCTCTAAGGCTCATCGATTTCTCCTCATTCCTCATCTTTTCAAGCTTGATTGACAGATCGATACCACCAAGTCCATCAACCCTTGGAGCATCTACCATGAAATTGTCGTTTATTCTACACCTTTGCTTCAGAAAAGTATCTAAAAGCTCTATGTAAATTTTTCTTTTGGACTTGCAAAATCGAATGCAAGACTAATCAGAAACCATCTTGTCACGGAATTATGAATTTATATGTTGTTTGGACAGTTTTTTGGTAAAATCTATCTATATACCAAGACATCAGGTGATGTTTTAAGTGACATTTCGCTAAGGTTAGAGAGGGAAACAAATTCTGACAAGAAACAATCCAACTACTTCACTGACACCCTTCTCTAGTTTCCTGAAAGGATATGGAAATGAGAGACCTATTTTTGCTTACAGCTTCAATCAAATCTTCCTACATACCTAACTTTTAATTTTCGGATGGATTTGTCTATTGACAACTTGCCCAAAGCAAAGTAGGTGGTTTGTGTATTTTGACAAGGGACGTGAAATTGATGGGGTTCGAACCTCTTTCCTGAAAACTCTTAAGAAACCCTAATTGCTATGGATTTGAAGCCTGCTCTGATATCATCGATCTAGATCTTGGGGGAGGTTCCCAAGATCTGAAAAATTGAAATGCTAGAAAAATAGGAGAACACGTAGTAAACAAAACCAAAAAGAAACTTATAAATATTTTTTTGATTATTATTATTAAAACAGAGAAATATTGTAGAAGCTATATTGTGGTGGAAAATCTATCCTTCAACAAAATGAGGCTTGTTACTTATAGCCTTTTTTAGTTACAATACCACAGGTAAATTCCATGGGTGGATAAATACCATGGGTGGATACCACTTTCTATTCATATCAATGGATCTGAATAATGCTAAAAAGCTTCTTCAATGAACCCACTGTTGCTTCAAGATGGTTTCCAAGTCACCTGTATTAAGATAATGAAAGAAATACCACTTTGTCACACGGAATCAGTCAATAGTGCGGACACAACCGACCTTCCTAGAAGTCTAAGACATTCTAATGACAAACAAAACAAACTAGAGCTATCCTTCTCTAAACATGCATTATGATATGAGAAATCAAGTGTTTTGTTCTTACCTTTGTCCAAACGCTGTTGTAGAAGTCCAAGCTTTGTTGATCTGGATGAGCTCCTCCTTTTCTCCAAAACCTGCAATCACCAACAGTCAAACCATTAAATAGCACCTGATTATAACATAAAACAAATCATATTCAACATATAGACCAAGGAGTACATGAAATAACTCATAAACAACAAGTTATTGAGAAGAATGGACTAATTTGCATTAAAGGTAACAAAACGAACCATTACAACCTGAGCCTTGGTGTTGTGCAAGCTCCTTCCAGGGTCCACAAGAGTTCTCCTTTACTTTGACAAAGCTCACCCACTTCCAAATAGAACAAGCAAAGATGGCAATCTCTCCTCACAAGCTTCTAAATGGGAGTCCTAATTCCTGCAGCATTTACCCTTAGAAATGTATAGCTTTCAACCTACTCTCCTTCTGGCCCAATGCCTGTACTTATAGTGTTCAAGAGGAAGTTAATCAGGTCCACCATCAATGGGATAATTCCCTCTTTGGATGGGATAGCTCCCCTATTGATGGGATAAGTTCCTCTTTGGTAGGAGTGCATGAACCATCTGGAGGCGCTCAATACACGTCGAACAACCTTCTAGAATGCTCTAGAAATGACCACAAGTGACATTTTAAAGATGAAACTTGCGCATTTTAACCTTTTCAGGGGACGCACCTGCACCTTTACATACAGAGCGTCCAAAGACGCAGCTTTTGTGAACATTGGGTGCATCCCCGCAGGCAAGGTTGAGAGAACCTGCGTCCCCAGAGATAAATACATTTAGAAAGACTTTCTCTCTTTTTGGAGTTTGACATGGAGAGCAGAGGCATAAGACTTGCCTAAGAGGATATCATGACTGTTGATAGAGCCATACTAACTGTAAATAGTCATGGTGACATTTTTTAGTGTAACAGATTGCCCCCTAAAGTGCGAAGCCTGAAGTAGATTAGGGTTTTGTATTATCTAGGAAGGGTGAAGCGCTTTATCATTTCGAGGATTATCTCGTGGAGAGCCTGGTCAGAACCTGCAATTTTCAACACAAAATACATGTATAAGATTATATCATCACTAAGGTAGGCATTCCCATACTCAGATTAAAACTTTAACTAACAGACTAACTACTCTGATACAGGAATGATCTTGCAGTACATCATAATCATAGACTTTTGTAGACACAGTATGGGCACAGCCATCTATTTATGATTAGTCTACTTAGATAATGAATACAAAACTCCTCGCAGCCTGGATGGTGGAAACTAGATCTAGGGTCTTCATTTCTACTTCCTGAATTGGTACGATTCTAGCCATGCGAATAAATGAGTCGATGTCGAACATGGTAGAAACCACTTGATTACCAGTCGATGATGTAAACTGTTAACAAGCGTGAGAGAGACCACCAGTAATGTCAATGGTTCTCAAAGTACCCAGTACAATCCATGAGATGTGAATGAATGAGTTGATGTCGAACATTTCACGGAATCCTTTGATCGAAAATCAATGATATAAACTAACGTCAAAGGCGAGAAACCTGCCATTGATGCATGCAGACTTCAAGGTACTGACGATTTCTAAGTCATCTCTCTAGATAATGTGCTGATGTCGATAGAAAGCGACCTGTTGCAGGCAAGCCTGCAACACGAAATCATTGTTCAAGTTGAAGAAATGTTGTTGTAAGGACTGACTCGGGGATGGTCAAATGTATGACAAGTATTTTGCAGATGAAAGTTTTGCTTGTAGACCTCTTGAACACATAACGACACGACAGATGGCTTGGTGCAGAATAACTCAAAGTTAATCCCCGGAACCCGGCTGAAGACTTTCAAAGTGGTTTGATCAACTGTGAGGTAAAGGATTTCCCAACCCAGGTGAATGAAAAGTGTCGTGTTCAAGAGTGGTAATAAAGTTTCTTCTGAGACAAAAGGTAACAAATAGGCTCATTCTTCTCTCTTTTCCCCCACCATTTCTGGCAAGTACCTCTTTATTTTTAACAAGCTTGAGGAGGATAACATATGCTTGATTATAAGCTCATCCTTCGGATGAGTCCAACCTAGTTTTGATTCGAACCCTAGGAAGGAGTGGTTCGTTCCTGTTTGTAATTGAACAAGTCCTTTACTGTGAAATGTTTAACGAGCCCAGTATAGGAGAAACTCGGCGTTTTTCAATTTTAGAGAGTCTGAAAAACTTAAGAAGACTCCAAGTTGAACTTTTTCGTAGATTTGTGTCCCTCAAGCCCGAAAAAGTATAAAATAATACCTGGGAGAACCGCTTGATCTTGTGACCAAGGAGTACTTTCATAATTAGTGCCACTGACTTGAAAAGTAAAAACCAATCAAGGACACGTCGTTTTATTTCCAGTATCGAGTTTGAAACGACAAAAACCTGGCAACCTTTTCCTGTTTTTACGGTCAGAAAAGGGCTATAAGGGGACCGTCTTTTAATTCCGTTTTAACGAGTGTAAAAGAAACGCTCGGCAATCTTTTCATGTTTTAGGAGTCTGAAAAGGGCTTAAAAAAGAACTCCACGGTTTCACTTTTTCGTAAGTTTTAACGAGTTCAAAAAAGGGATAAAAATGTACTCATGGTTTTCATTTTTTCGTAAGTTTTAATGAGTTCGAAAAAATGATAAAAAATGTACTCATATGGCCGACTTTCAATTTAATTTACGAGCAGGAAAATACGAAAAGAGCTCGGCATTTTCATTTGTTTTACGAGAATGAAAGATAGCAAAATAATCTCGGTATTTTCATGAGTTTAACGAGTCTTGAAAATAACTAAAATTGACTCGAAATAGGTTTCATTTTTACAAAAGCTTGAAACGGAGAAAAACTATGCTTCAAAGTAGTTTCATTTTTTCACAAGCTTGAAACAGAGATAAAACTGTGCTTGATGCCCCCTAAGCATAACTGCTAGAGTGCATGCCCCCCATCTTCGTTTGATTCAACTAAGTACAAGCTGGATGGAATGAAGGTTCATGTACGAGATCATTTGAAAGACTTGACCTAAAACTGTAAGAAAATTATGCAAAAAACTGAAATAACTAACCTAAATACTTAAAATTTATGAGATCTAGTCAATCTCTCGACTCAAGTAGAGGAGGATTTGTTTCATTTTTTAACGAGCTTGACACAGGAAAAGAACTATGCTCGGATTCGGTTTCATGTTTACGCAAGCTTGAAACGAAAAACTATGCTTGTTATAAGTTCACATGCCCCCAGCATAATGACGCAAAACAAGGTACATGCCCCCCAAGCTTCATTGCATGCAATGAGGTGGATGGAATGAAGCTTTACTTTCAAGATCTTGGAAAGACTTGTGGGAGGTGTTTCATTTTTTAGTGAGGTTGACACAATAAAAGAACTATCCTCAAACCCTTGTTTCATTTTTTAAACGAGCTTGACACAAGATAAGGAACTATGCTCTTAACTACTCTACATTCTACCTAACAAAAACTCTACGCTAAAAAACCTTGATTCATTTTTTAAGGAGCTTGACACAAGACAAAGAACTATGCTCTAAAAATCCTTGATTCATTTTTTAATGAGCTTGACACAAGACAAGGAACTATGCTCATGACTACTCTCTACAATCTACCTACTTAACCTACCCTTGTTTCATTTTTTAAAGAGCTTGACACATGACAAGGAACTATGCTCAAGACTCCTTGTTTCATTTTTTAACGAGCTTGACACAAGACAAGGAACTATGCTCCATACCTGATTCATTTTTTAACGAGGTTGACTCAGTAACAGGAACTGTCCTCAAAACCCTACTTTCTACATATCCTAAAATCTAGCTAATTCATTTTTTAATGAGGTTGACTCAGTAAAAGAACTATCCTCGTACCTGATTCATTTTTTAACAAGGTTGACTCAGTAACAGGAACTATCCTCACACTCACTGATTCATTTTTTAACGAGGTCGACACAGTAAAAGGAACTATCCTCGTACCATCCAATTTCATTTTTTAACGAGGTTGAGAGAGGAACAAACTATCCTCGTACTCACTGATTCATTTTTTAACGAGGTTGACACAGTAAAAGGAACTTTCCTCGGCAGCCTGTTTCATTTTTTAACGAGGTTGGTACAGGAAAAAACTATCCTCGCACTCACTGATCATGGCTTCCAACTGGAAGAAATACATGTCAATGGACACACCTTGATCATGGCTTCCAAAAGGTCTTCATCAGAAGGAAGAATAGTTCTCTGGAAGGAACACATGTCAAGGGACTCAAGAGGGATAAGAACATCGTGTTCAAATAATCCCATAGAGTTTTCCATGTCAATTACCGGATCTAAATCAACAGTGAGAGGCTCACTTACATCGGTAACTGAAAACATGGGACCAGTTGCCACATAATTAACCCGTGGCAGGGTAGATACCACTTTAGAATCAGGAACATTTAGGGGTTTCATATTATTGGTAGTTGAGACAAGACTAGGGAATGAAAGCTGGTCTACAGTCACAATATTTCCATTGTGAGGGAAAGACATCACGCGAAAGAGTGTCGATACGACAGCTTTCATTACATAAACATAGTCTTGCCCAAGGAGTAAATTGAAATCCAAGGGACCTCGAACTACCATAAGATCAATACAGACAGTTTTACCTTCCAAGGTAATTGAAAACTTAGGAAGGATCCCTAAAGGTTCACTAATGGTTCGGTTAAAAGCTTTCAGATTCTGCGTAATAGGCGCAAGCTGAGGGGAACCCAAAGCTTTCCAAACAGTTGAGGATAAAATACTAACAGAAGCACCTTCATCTACCTGTGTACGATGTATGTCCCTACCACCAGCCTTGACAATGATTTGGAAAGGGATGGAGGAAGGAAGACGAGGTTCTGTCAGTCTATTCCAATCAAAGGAAAAGACCTCAGTACTTGGAGGGGGTTCTGTAGAAACAGGTGAAATGCCCCCCGGCATAGAAGAATCTGATGTAACAAGAAGAACATGAGCGGTATGAAGTTCACTCTCTAAAGGGAAAGTGGGATCGACCGAATGTGAAATTGAATCGACCACTTGATCAACTAATTGATTATCAACCTGAGTGACATGAGTTTCACTCTTCAATGGAAGAGTGTGATCAACTATCCTTGAATTTAAATCAATCACTCCGTCAGTTGACGGTAGGTTGGGAGAAAGTTTACGGTAACCAGTTGGAAATTCTTGCTGTGGAACAGTAAGGTTTTCCAACAATGTTGAGGCTTCATCCATGTGAGGGAAAATGTGAGTTTGATGACTCCCTTTGCATAACTTACAAGGAAAACTAACTTTACCCTTTTTCCCAGGAACCTGACTATCACTGGTTGATGGATCAACGGAAAGTTGATGAGATTTTTCTGACCATACTTCCAAGACCTTTGGTATACCTGGACAATTGACAAGGAAGTGGTCACCCTTACAAAGCCTGCAAGGGTATTTGGGTTTACGATGCATGTCGGAGTTTTCCTCAACACCACTAACTCTTACAGCCATGGTTGGTTGGTTGACTTCTTTCTTATCTTGCTTCTTCTTCTTCTTCTTCTTCCCTTTCTTCTTCTTCTTAGCCTCCTGGTTACTAGCATCAAGGCTTTTACCAGGCGAAGAGGAAGAAATGGAGGAAGAAAAATTAGGCGAAGAAGGTAAAGGGTCAACACAAGGTTGGTGATGTTGAGATGGTGAACTCTGTTGAGGTGAAGCATCTGGTTGAGGTGGAACAATTGGAGTACTTTGGGCCAACGAAGTTGAAAATAACCATATCGGTAAACCTATTGTAAATCCAGGTAATGACAAAGTAGCCATATAAGGAGGACCAACATTTCCAAAGTAAGGAAAAGTACTAGGATTCTCATTAGGAGGGGTTCCTAGGTTGGTAAATTCCGGAACATTTGCCATTATATTCAACTTCAGTGAATTTTATTAACAATTTTTTAAAGCTAAAATTAACAATTCACAATTCACACCTAACAATTAAAATTCACAATTCACACCTATGGTCTCTAAAAGTAAAAAAAAACAAATTAACACGTGCTATCAAATCTAGGAGTCAAACCATACACAAACAGTAGCCTTCCAGACCGAAAACACTAGTTGGTGATGAAGCCCAACATCGTCGAATTCATTACAGAAGTAGTGGGTGGAACAGTTACCCTGGAAACCTGCTTAATGAATAGACTGGACCAATTTCCTCCACTTTTAACCGTCTCGACTGAAGTGAACCAAGTGAGTCTAGCCGACGTCTGCTCCAGGTACAGTGGGATCTTCCCTCCACCGTCACCTTGGGTAGAACCCTAAAGATAATGGTCACTAAGGTTACCAACAACAACAAATGCACCTGGGGGAACAGTCTACACTCCGACAGCACGCAAGGGCAGAGTATCAAGCTCAATCCCCTTGCCGGCTCCTTGACAATAATCCAAGGTTTACCAACAAGTGACCCCTAGCTCCTCGAAAATGGTTAATCCGAGGTTTACCGTTTGTAATACGTGCGTGTCTGGCGTCGTTCCCAACGAGGGAGGATTGATCCCCTCACTGGTTCGGACACGAGCTCGTGCTTCTCCTTTAAGAGGAGCTTTCCCAGAGTACAAATGAAACAATTGGATTTATCCTACCACAAGATGAGCTACTTGTTTGGTTTTGCTGTCTTGGAGAGTTAATTACTCTCCTACTCCAAGACACTAGCCTAAGCTATGTTGGTGTTTCAGAGCCCTAGAAATGTAAAAATTACTAGATGAATTTTAATTAAGCGTTGTGTTATTAAGGCTGTTATTACTCAAATGGGTAAATGGATATGAAACCAATGGTGTTATGACCCGACTCAACTGAATGCAATCGAATATGATAATGTAATCTTTTCAATTCGATGAATCCTAACTAAAGTAAGGAGAGAGTTTCCATTCACTTCCGACAATGCAAAAAATTGATCACTAAGAGAAAATATAACAAATTCTCTAATGCACTAATTTCATCAAGAAAAACTAATGCAAATCAATTCCAAACCATTTTTTATTTTTATTTTATTTTATGTAAATTCAAATCATAGAAAACTGATCTAAATCTACGATTGATTTTTCAGAATGTAAACTATGCAATGGTAATCTAAGCATAATTCACTTGAAAAGTATGCAAATGTAATCTATGCACATTTTTCATTCATATTCTGAAAATGAGAATTCTAATTATGCAAATGTGATCTATGCAAGAGAATTCTCAAACACAAGACGATTCTAATGTGATCTAAGAACCAATCAAGTGCATGTCGAGAAAACTGGGTGAGAGTTCCAAAGATCAAAACATAAAAACACTCAAAGGCGATTAACACTCATACACAATTTTTTGCAAAAACAGAAACAAAAAGATGCAAAATTGTGAAAAGACTGAGAGAAACCTCCAAGTAATGACCAAAGGAAAACAAATCAAGAATTTCTCAAAAAGAGACTCAAGACACCCAATTGATGAAAGCTTAGAGCAGGAATGCCAATGAAACAAGCTTAGGTGAAGATCTTTGATAGGAGACTAATGGATCTGGGTAGTAAAAACTAAGAAAAAGCAAAATCTAAGAGAAAAAATGCAAAAAATGGAATTTTCTTAATTTTTAGCAGGGGACGCAGGCAACCAGTTAAGACAGCTACGGGCCCACTCTGTGCACACTGAAACAGTGCGTCCTGGGACGCACTGTGCAATACTCAGAGGGTGCGTCCTACTGGAAAATTCAAGAAAAACCAAAATGAATCTAACCCTATGCTAACCCACCCAAAGACAAAGTCACGGAGCCAAAAACCAGAAAAATAAACCAATTTTCTCAGAGCAAAGTTCATATAAAGGAAAAGACTTTCTCATCAATGGAGTCCCCAGCGGAGTCGCCAATTTGTCACACGGAATCAGTCAATAGTGCGGACACAACCGACCTTCCTAGAAGTCTAAGACATTCTAATGACAAACAAAACAAACTAGAGCTATCCTTCTCTAAACATGCATTATGATATGAGAAATCAAGTGTTTTGTTCTTACCTTTGTCCAAACGCTGTTGTAGATGTCCAAGCTTTGTTGATCTGGATGGGCTCCTCCTTTTCTCCAAAACCTGCAATCACCAACAGTCAAACCATTAAATAACACCTGATTATAACATAAAACAAAGCATATTCAACATATGGACCAAGGAGTACATGAAATAACTCATAAACAACAAGTTATTGAGAAGAATGGACTAATTTGTATTAAAGGTAACAAAAGGAACCATTACAACCTGAGCCTTGGTGTTGTGAAAGCTCCTTCCAGGGTCCACAAGAGTTCTCCTTTACTTTGACAAAGCTCACCCACTTCCAAATAGAACAAGCAAAGATGGCAATCTCTCCTCACAAGCTTCTAAATGGGAGTCCTAATTCCTGCAGCATTTACCCTTAGAAATGTATAGCTTTCAACCTCCTCTCCTTCTGGCCCAATGCCTATACTTATAGTGTTCAAGAGGAAGTTAATCAGGTCCACCATCAATGGGATAATTCCCTCTTTGGATGGGATAGCTCCCCTATTGATGGGATAAGTTCCTCTTTGGTAGGAGTGCATGAACCATCTGGAGGCGCTCAATACACGTCGAACAACCTTCTAGAATGCTCTAGAAATGACCACAAGTGACTTTTTAAAGATGAAACTTGCGCATTTTAACCTTTTCAGGGGGACGCACCTGCACCTTTACATACAGAGCGTCCAAAGACGCAGCTTTTGTGAACATTGGATGCGTCCCCGCAGGTAAGGTTGAGAGAACCTGCGTCCCCAGAGATAAATACATTTAGAAAGACTTTCTCTCTTTTTGGAGTTTGACATGGAGAGCAGAGGCATAAGACTTGCCTAAGAGGATAGCATGATTGTTGATAGAGCCATACTAACTGTAAATAGTCATGGTGACATTTTTTAGTGTAACACACTCCTTTAGTAATATGGTCGCGATAGGAACGTATCCAATTAATGGCTTCCATTGTATCTCAAGCCAGCTTCTCATTTTTTGGTCATCCATCACCGGGAAATGCCACCGCCCTACTAAAGCCTTTTGCTGAAGGCTTCCTATGCGATCTGCCAGATAGGCACTATCAATCTTTATTGCAGTAGGAGAGGGAGTGGTTTTTACAGGCTTCTGGCACTTTCTTGAGTGATCTTTTTCATATGTTCTACCTGGGGGCCTAGTCCCGTTGTTTCTGTTTCCTTGCGGCGATCTTATTTTATTAGATCCGCCCAAATCCTTTTGAGATCCTGAGGGATGGATTACCATGGCATCTAGGGTGGGCTGCCAGTCATTTGACCGCTTGGCGCTGTCGTGGAGGGACTCCGCCTGAATGGCTGCTTGTACCATGGCCTCTATGGCAGTGGAATCTGCCAGATAATCCATTCATAAATACTTCTCCTAAATCTTATCTCAAGGGTACGTGTGGAAATCCAAGAAGGATATGTGTCGGACGCTAAAGACAGAGAAGGACAGGTGTGGTCATTTATAAAAACCTGGAGAGAGAGAGTTCAATATACTTCGTGTCTGACCAAAGTACAGGTGCGTGGAAGCCTCGAGAATGAGAGACAACTTCTAAAAGAGGGTAGATTTCAAAAGTGAGGCCAGCTGTCCCCCTATTAATAGACGGATGACGGAATCATGAGCTGAATTATGACAGAGGGGAGAGAATGTTTGAAAATTGACGGCTCTATTTATTTCAGGAATTCAAGTCGCGTCCGACGATAATAAATTTTCCTGAAACAAAGTATATTGGGATCAGAAGGACTCTGTCCTGGAAAATCGAGGGGACTGGAAGAGGACTAGGATTTGAACTGCCAACCGGAAACTGGTGACCCCGGAAAAGATCCGAGCCGGAAAGTCCAGGGAGGATAGTGAGAAGTGAAGCGAGAGCCCAAGACTCTACTGACAATCCTAAGATCTTCCAGACTTGAAACTGAAAGCAGAACCCCGTTTCAGAGTGAATTATGTTTTTTCATAACACAGTTCTTCATGTTGTTTCTTCTGGACAAGCTATGCAACAACACAGAACCACGCAGACACACCACCAGGGCCCTAGCTTAAACCGTATATCAGTGCATGGCTTGGTGATAACACAAAAATTCTGTATCTTTGGTACCGGAAGCCACGACCAGCATGAGAATGATATTCCAGTCATGAGAGGAGGAAAAGGAGAAAAAACATAACTTCTAAAAGCTCTACTTCTGAAACCACTATTCACATTGCTCATATCATAAAAAAAACTAGCGCCTAACTTCCAGTAGTTCAGCTTCTTAATACAGAATTCATCATATTTTGCTCATTCAGAGAAAACTAATGACTTCCTTAAGCTAAAAATATTTAACCAGGAGAACAGTGCAAGAGGAGTAGGAATAAACTGACCTGGAGACGCAGACGCACCGAGGGCGAGATGCAAAACGGTAATAAAGAAAACCATCCAAACCAACGAGGACCAAAACCAAACTGGAGTTCCAATAATGCAGAGAGAGCTCACCACTGTTTGAAACGTTGTGGTAAGGAGATAGGAATTCCACTAATAGCGAAATCAGTCAAAAAGTTGGTCAGGTGAAAAAGGAGGAGGTTTAGCCAACAGCGCGCATGGTTCTGTTGCACAAACTAGGCTTTAGGCATGCTAATCTCGTTATGTCAGATGATAACTGGTAAAAAAATTGATCAGGAGAAGAGGGAGGAGATTTAACCTACAGTGTGCATGGCTCTGTTGCAAAGACTAGGCTTTAGGCATGCTAAGCTCATTGTGTCAGCTGATAACTGGTAGATGTGGAAAAGAAGCATGCAGATAGACTAAATGGCATAAGCATGGGATGTGCATAGGCCATCTGTACTCAATGTATGAACTAACTTACCACTAATCCGAACGTTGGTTGGTTGTCTTTACCTGCACATCACTGCTCGGTCGTCGTGCCTCCTCAATGAGTGTTTTAATATTTATCATGCATATAGCTTTGCTAATATTTTGTTATTATATATATATATATAGTAATTAAAGAAGTATTTATATATTAATTAATAATTAGAACGAATAATAATTAGTTCAAGATTAATATTTACATAGTAATTGATGAGTTTAAAGAATTATTAGAGATAAGATACACTTAATTGTATTTTAGTTAAACTAGTGTAGATTCATGTATAATCCAAATTTATTAAAAAGCTCTAGAAATAAATCCAGAATTAAAATAAATGTAGATAGATACTATTAGATTTTATAATAGAATAATGTAAATAGATACTATTAGATTTTATAATAGATTTCCTCAAATTTTTAAATAAACTTCATTAAATACCAAAAAAATTATAAAATTAATTTTATAATTTTATAATTAATTTAACATTATAATTTTATAATTAAAATTAAAATTATGGGCAAGTCCCATGTTTAAATGGCTAAATGAACCCTTGGTTTAACATAAATCTCACACGTTAGTTCCACTCCTTACGTTTATAAAAAAAGGTGAGGTTTGAAAATTGTATTTTCTGTAACAGAGTTAAAATAATGCGTCTCAACTGATGTATCACTTAAAACATTAAATCTTATGCCGACGTGATTACAATTACTATGTTGGTGAGGTGGATTCAAAATAATGGTCCATGGCGTATGGTTCACCTTTTCACTTTTTCAATGTGGTGGTCAACTATTTCATGCTTTGCTTCTCCTTCTTATCTATGCATCTATCTTAAGGTTAAGTTAAAATATATCAATAATGTTAAATATGGCAATAAAGTTTTTTTGTTTTTTTTTATTTAATAAAATATATAAGTATTATTATTATTATTTATTTTTAACGTCACGGTTAAGCGAGACACTAAATTGCTGTATGAGAATTTTTGTTTCTGGGACAAGGGATCCACTTCAGCACATCGATTATTAAGTGTAGGAAGGTATACATACTCTATCTCTCTATTTTGAACCTGTGACCTTTTAAGAGGAAATACATGGTCTTAATAGTTATACAATAACATTAACATATATATCATGTGTTTATGTCCTTGAGTTTTTTAGTTCTTTGTAAAATAATTTTAATATAATATATTACACAACTTATAATTAATATATGTTTGTTATGATTTACAATTTTTTATTATTGTAATATTACTTATATTGTGTAAAGTATTTAATTTATATAATAATGTTATAATATATGTATCATTTAATTTTTATTTTAAAAGAAATTTTAATTATTTTTTTATATTCTATATTTTATTTTTTATATTATATGTAAGAGATTATCAATTAGATTCTTTTAGGTGATTGCGATGTTCACAAAGAATGAGTTATATTATTGCAATTATATTATGCTTATGTCCACATTGTTGTATTCATCTCCATTCTTTCAAGATATCATTGTAGATCTATTATTTTTTAATGATTTCAACATAGTATTACAGCTAGATATTCTTCTTCACTCCATCATTTTTCAAGTGTATTGCAGCTAGCTACTCTTTTCCAATCCATCATTTTTCAAGTCTTAAGAAAGGTGTCCAATATTGTTTTAAAGTAGTGTTATGTTTGTCCCTTTCTTCTAGGGTAGTTCACTCCCTTATCTATCTTTTAAGCCAGAAAAATATTGTTGTTTTTTCAAGTCAACATCATTATCATGTTGAACTGGTCCTCCACTTCTCCACAATCATGGGTCATCAAGTATGAGGCCAATAGGCATATGACAAATATTCATTGAAACATTTTTTTTTTAAATAAAATGTAAATTTTCAAAATGTTTTTTTTTGCTATGTTGCAAGTGTGCCTTTTTGGTTGGCTGGTCCACGATGCATATAATTCTAAAAAAAATAAAAAATTACTGACAATAATTATTTGAAACCAAAATATTTTCTTTTCCAATTTAGCAACCTTATGAGCGTCTCTTTGCACATTTTGAAGCAATCGCTAATTTATTTTTAACCAAGTCAATATTTCATTAAGGGAGTTTTTGAGGTCTAAAATTGGTCTCCTAAGAAAAATGTATAACAAAAATAAACTTTATAAGAACCAATAGGATTCAAGATAATGATGTCAACCATTCGGGATGATTCACCATTTTTGGAGTAAAAATGTAAAAATAATAAAACTACTTTTTCAACTCGTATTTTAAACTTATCTCTCTAAGTTTTTACTCAAATTTCGAGCTAGAGTACTCATTTGATAAAATTTTGATTTCTCATACAAGGAGTACCCATATTGCATACTTTCGATGGACCCTCCTTGATGCGGGAGCATCCAGCCAAAAAGGAAATTATTGTAAATAGGGGTCATGCATTAGTTAATTAGATATTCTCAAATAAAACTAGAGAGCTTTTAGGCATAAAGGAGTGGATGTGGATCATTAAGTGATAATGATGGCTTTTCTATTTTAGAATAGGAAAAGATGGAAAAAAACAAAAAGATGCTTTTCCATGTGTATGCATTGCATGTAGAGTTAGAGCTTTTAGTTGAGTGATTTTAGATCATGCTAAGTTTAATAAATGAGGGAGCCTCAAGAGATTGAAGGCAGAGAGAGAAGGTGTGAGGGAGTGAGTGTGAGCCTTCGGGCAGTTTGTAAAAGGGCCATAGAGTGTATGTCTGGCCATGAGTAGCAAGTTCTGTATAACCGTTTGTTTCCATGTGAATATAATTATGTTGAATTGAGTCCTGTATGAGCATATTGACGTTTAATCAAATATTGAGATATGGTTCTGGTTGCAGAGACCGATGTTATATGACCTTGAATTTGCATGAATTGATTATGGTTCTTAATGTTATTAATTTTCAATGCGCCATTGTGTATGTGCCGGTCGTCGAAGGCACCTTTCCGTATTGATTACTTTAATTCTTGTTCTATGGTGGCGTGTTTGTATGCGGATATGTTAACTGATAAACACGGTGTTTGTATGCGGATATGTTAACTGTTAAACCGGATATGTTAACTGATTACACTCGGTTGCATTGGAGGGAGTGATATATATATAAAAGACAGAAGCGGTGTTGTGCATGCCTGGTTGTCCGAGTTGGTTATCCATTTGGTGAACCTTTATGAGCGACTGCGATTATATATACGGGGACTGAAATTAATTTAGAAGCAGAGATATAGCATCGGCCGAAACAGTCATGGAAGCTGTTGGGAATGCCATGTAACTTACATAGGAGTAATTGTGGGCGAAGTAAAATTTGGATCATAGATCGGTTATTTTTAGATATTTTGCTCATCAATTGTAAGTTTATGGGCTCAAGATATAAAGCGAAGAATCCATGAGAGGACGTTTATCACTGCGAAGTCAGAAAGGGTGACAACCGGCAAGAGAAGCGGAAAACAAGACAAGTTACACGCGGAGGAAAATTTTATAACTTTGATTTGATAATCTATCAGTATTACCTTCACCTTGGCATCGGTGAATCTACTAAACCTTCTACACTCATCGGTGAAGGAGGTAATGGAAAACTTCGAGTTGCTTTAAAACATTCCGGGCTATTTGTGGTTAACAAGATAGTGGGCAGTCATATGAGGTGTAAGTACCGACGTTTAAAGGTAAGAGGGCAATCTTTAATTGAACCCAGCGATATATTTTAAGATTGTTCAAGATTCGAATGTTTGGGATGGAAGGCTTTTATGTGGATTGAAATGTTGGTAGGCGCATCTTTTGTTGGTTATGAATTGGGGTTGATTGAGATTACAACTGATTTGAAATAATAATCTGCAATTCAAGTGTACACTCTGGCGTGTGCATAGTTTACATGCATGGCGAGAGAAGGATCCTGGTAGGAGTGGCCTGGGAGAGGCCTGGGCTGCATTACTCCTACACGAAAAATGAGAAATACATGAAAAAACGTGATTACAATCACGTTTTTCGTGTATTTTTCATTTTTCATGTAGAAGGGTCCATGGAAAGTATGCAAGATAGGTACTCTTTGGATGAAGAATCAAATTATGCATCCAACGAGTGTTTCCGCTTGAAATTTGAGTAAATACATAAGGAGATAAGTTGAAAAAAAAAATCTTCTTTTTACCCTCTAAAATTTGATGATGTAATCTAATATTATTTTATTATTTCCACTATTATTTTATAATTTCATTAAGAGGCCCATTTTAGACCTCAAAAATCCCCTAACAATTCTTACATTACAACTTAATAATATTTATTTTGAAATTACCATAAAAGCGGACACTGATCGTCACCAGACAACAATTGCATCAAAATCGTCAAGATATCCTTAAAAACGTACCATTTGACAATGAATAGAAGAATGGCAGGAAAATAAGGTTCATAAGGTTCTTTTAGGGCAACAAGCCATAAAGAACCCGAGATAGCTTCCCAAACTAAATACACACCATCCGCCCTTTATTTTGGAGCATTGACATATGTGAATTGTGATAAAGGGATTGGTGAACAAACCACATGGTAAGCTATTTAAAAATTAATGGATGGTAATAAAGGGATAGGTGAAGTGATCATGTGATAAGTTATTTAAAAATTAATTGCATTGGTTGACTCATATATCTTTTTTTCCCAGTTTAACAGGCATTGAACAAAAATCTTCCTTTCAAGAATGTATTTAATATAAATATTAAAATTTATTTTTTTAATAATCTTTTTCTTCGTTTATATAAAAATATAATTAAAATATCACACATCTCATGGGAGAGTACTCTTACGATTAAAAAATTAATATTTATTATTTTAAATTATTGTTATTTTTATTTATTAATTTCATATTTTTTGTTTTTAATTTTGTAATTTATAATATGTTTTGTTTTTCCTTACTATAAAGTATAATTTTTTGAAATTATATATATGATGTTGATTAATAATATCCACAAAGATTAATATGGTCTATCAGATATTAAGAAAGTAAGAGATTAACTGAAGTTCTTTAATAAGTTGTTTCTATGATAAAAAGGAAGTGAGAGAAATATTTTGAGATTATTGTAATTTTCTTGACTTAACGAGTCATGAATGTTGGTAGTGTGAGAAATGTTTTGAAAGGAGAGAGGATGAGAGTAAGGGCCAAACACTCCAAGAGAAAGTATTTTTTATCTTTAAATTTCTTAGTATAGCAAAGGAGGCAAATTCTTTAGCCCCTAGGTGTTTTTGAAATAGACCAACAACCGGTCTCACTCAAAACCTCATTAGAATTAGTTTGTATCTTTGTAATGTTCATTTTCTTCTTAGCATTGGTCAAGACGGAAAGATAATTTTGGTTAGCAAGAGTGGGGTTGATCAACTCATAATATCTTAGTTTCATTTTTTCCTCTAACTCGTTATCACCCCACAATTTATCCTTAAATTTGCAAATGATAGTGTTTTTTATTTCATTCTTATTCTTCAAGATGATCTCCTTCTTTATCCCCCAATGGTTGAGCTAGGACTGGCATCCTTATGCCATCCTTGCTTGAGTCGGAGGTGAGGGTTTTGACTAGAGTTAGAAAAAAAATTGGGAGAATCTTCGCTTCCATGTTGCACAACTTCTTCTTGTATATCAAATACATAAACATAGGCATGTTTTCAATGGGGGAGAGGCTAGCATTCATCAAGAGAATAGGGTATGGAGTATTTCCTTTCATCTTGAGGATGTAGATTATAAATTGCTTTTGAATCATCTCAATCTTTTTCCATGATTATGTAGATGTACTGCAACCCCAAAACTCACACCCATATAAAATAACAAGGGTGATAAGAGTCTTGAAGAGGAAATTTTTTTACTCCAAACCCAAATATCAGTGGACTTACAATTATTTTCAAGCTAATAGTCAACTTTCCCGCCCCTTGTAACCATTTTCTCAATGATATCCTTCCAGTTGAGTTGATCGTGGATGTCAATACCTAAATGTTTGTAGGAGGAAACCTTCTCCAAGTATTTATTCATAGATTAAATTATCGTAGTTGTTCCTTTTGGATTTGATTATCATGACTTTAGTCTTATCAGTATTAATTGTCATACCCATCTTGGAACAGTAATCATGGAGGATTCTAAGATGCTTGTCGAGATCATCAAGGCTCCTGACAAGGAGAATGATATCGACAACATAAAAGAGAAGAGAAATGACTATACCAGTGAATTAGGGTTCATCGCATCCTACAAATTCTAAACATTATGCTAGCTTATCAATGTAAATTCAAAAAAGGGTGGGGTATAGGGGACATCCTTGCTTAACTTTGACATTACAATTAATCTCCTCATACCAATCCTTGGTGGTTTTAAGTTTTGCAATAAGATTCTCATATAACCTAGTTACAACAACTCTCAACTTTAGAGGAACCATTACCTCTTTGAGCCTTTGTCATAACTTCTTCCAAGGGACAGTGTCGAAAGATTTTCTAAAGTCAACAAAAGAACAAAAGAGGTCAATTTTACTATTGCGACATTCCTTGGCAATGGTCCTAAGAGTGAAAAGGTTGTCAATAATTTAATGGTGCCTCCTAAAACCAATTTTCCCTTTAGCTCTTTTACCATGCATTTTAAGTCAAATGCTAATCTTCTATTCCAAAATGAGCCCATAGAATTTGACTAAAATGTGGCTAATCATGATAGTCCTATACTTAGAGGGAATGTTTTTGTCCCCACTTTTAAATTTAAAGATAGGCACAATAAGTGGGGAATATATATATATATATATATATATATATATATATATATATATATATATATATATATAATTTCAAAGATTGGATTTACTTGGTGGAAAGTGAACAGTGCTTCTAGTTTTTGGGTAAGGTTTAATTTCTATGAAGAACTTGGCTAAAATCATGAGGCACCTTAAGGTAGTGGTATAAAATATGGTTTCACCTAAATATATTATATTAAATGGTCTAGTGAATCATACACACATAAGTGGAGAAAGCACATCCCCATATCCTTCAATGTCTTCTTCAGTTGGAAATAGGGTGCATTATTAAGGCACTCCTTGAATGTCATTGGTTCAAATGCCCAACTAGACTTATGTGTCACATGAGGGGCCACATTTGTACACCTTGAGGTTATATTGGTTGTATTCAAAATCAACCCTATGTCACATGAGCATGAGCATATCCTAATTGTTAATTCTGCCAATTCGCAAAAAAATGAAAAAAAAATGCTATTATTAAGTTTTTAGGTTATTTCTTAAAAATGTGAAGTTAAACAAAGTTATAATAATCGAAATTAAGAAATAATATTACTAATAAATTTATATTCATCTTAACTCCACATCAATATTTTTTGAGCGGGGTGGGGGGGGAGGGTGGGGGGTCAAAATTATTTTTCAAGAGTAGTATGAATTTATAATGTTGTCCCAAACCTACAAACTTATCTCTTCTATAAGAATGGAGGAGGTCTTATTGAGGGGTCCATAGCTTGAATAGTAAAGAGGAAAGTTGCATACTCTACCTACTTGCATTCAAATCCCCAATGAGACATTCATCCATTGTGATAAGGCTAGAAGGATAGACATCCCCTTGGATAGAGTTCAACATGGGTATGCACAATTAAAAACCTCAAACCATAGTAGCATACATTGAAACGAATAAACTTAGATAGATCAAAAATCAAGAGACAAAATTATAAAACAGTGAACCTCCCATCTCTAAGCGAGTGACAATTGGAATTGTTGGCTAAGTACACGCATCTCCACTATCTTTCATGGATATTAGATCTCTTCATAAATCTTTAAGTGCATGAATTTGATGGAAAAGAAACTGATAGAACTTCAAATTATATTTTCAACTTTAATTAAAACCCAACTTACCTAATGCTTTTGAGGGTGTATACTTTAAGTCCAACTGGAATACTTCTTTTGACAAAGAAGAAACAAGGGGAGACTATTGCTTAACCTTACCTTCTTTCCAGGAAAGCCCCATATTTCCATCCAAAAGGTCTATAATATTGAATTCAAATCCTTGATTGAAGCTCGAGGAAAGGAGGTTGCATTCTCAATCATTTGCAAGAGCTTGCCAAGCGAGCTATTTATTAATGAATCAACACACGAACTAAATAGAGAAAACTTTGGATTTATATTATGAGTAGTTCCCCCATTCTATGAGTCAAAGATAGGCAAAGGCCCTAAAATCAATAGTGTTAGAGATGTAGTTGTTTTGACCACATGTTGCACTCCATATTTCAAAGGGACAACAAAGAGAGAATTAGGGCCCAGCTCACGACGACTGCCAAAATAATCCTTACCATTGGTAGCATTTATCCATTTAACCCTTCTTAATGATATACTAGATCTCCCTTAGAAAAACTAATGAAGGTAGAGGACTCACAAACTCCAAAGCGAAGTGTGCAAAGGATGCTTCATAATCCTTTAGTGATATGCCACTCCCAACAATTACTCGACACTATTCAACACCATATAATTACATATTTCTTCAAGGGGGCACCATTTATTAGTGGCACTTCTACTTTTAAACTGAAAACTACAACCTTCACCCCTTCAATCTACGAAGTTACCCCATAAAGTGACCTTGAAGGGCTTTCCTCTATAAGCTTCCTCTCACCCATTGAGAGCTTCAAAATGCTTTCAACCCCTCTGGACATGGGTTTATCATTATCATACTTAGATTCTCATAAACCCTTTTTGTGCATGATTTCTTTAAGCAAGCTAGGAACAAATTTATTTGAGCCTAGAAAAAGTAATAATAAAAAGGTACATTATCTTAATCCACCATTTAATACCAAGCATGTTTTCTAGTTTCAAATATTATCTCTTTCAAGAAACTAGTTGATAATGAGGTTTAAATCAAAATCCACCAATAGCTTCATAGGCTAAGATTCCCTTCACTAAACCACTAAAAAAAACCCATATTTTCACTATAAAATATTATCGTGTGCTAAGATTCCCTTCACTAAACCACTTTAAAAAACCCATATTTTCACTATAAATAACAATATTTTAGACCCAAATATTAAAAGGTAAACCAATAATGCAAACCGTATTAAAAAAACCTCCTTCATAACACTATTGAATCAAAGGATATAAACCAAAAAAAACAACAAAAATAACATTAAATAACCGAACTCCAAAGAATTCCATTAAATATTGCCTCCTCCTATGTTGAATTTTCAAAGAGGAAAGAGGAGAATTCTATTTACAATAAAGTAATCTTAACTTTGCATGTTGCTAGACAAGCCCAAGATAAGCCAATCTAATACATAAACTTGGTAATATGTAGTTTTGGTGAAAAAAAAAAATAGCTGATTAATACCCTTCCTTCACATCCTTTACCAACCGACAAAATTTTAAATATTCAAAAAATGAAATGCAATTATTTTTCTTTTTTCAAATTTTATTTTATCACTTCATATCACGACTTCCATCAAAAAAAGAATTCTATACCTTTCAATATAGTTTACATGTGCATATTAATAAAGTAGTATACTATTATAAATGAGATATTCACTCCATATTTATTTTACATTTGCATATTATGCATATTAATAAATTAGTATACTACTATTATAAATGAGATATTCACTCTAAAAAAAATATTAACAAAAATTAAAATATAAATCTCTCGGTATTAAAAAAAAAACAAAAACAAAAGACCAACAACAACCTATTAAATTCAAATTGTTTTTAAAATGTCATAATCCAAAACCGCAATACAACTTTCTACCCTACATCTCAATTATTCGGATCTAACAAGATACCCAAAATATTATTATAAAAAGAAACCATATAACTCTTCTAAAACAAGATGAATATATTTAGATTTTCACAACTTCAAAGACTTTTTTATACATTTTTGGATATATCAAACAATTAATTTAGTAAGTTATTCATTGGAAGAATATGAATAAAGTGCACACGTCTATATAATGCAAGATGAATAGATTTGCAACATGTTCTCTCATTTTTATTTTGAATGATTTCCTCCTATGATGTAAAGTGAATAGATTTGCAACATGTTCTTTCATTTTTGTTCTTGTTTGTAATGATCTTTTAATTTTTTCATGCTACATTGTAACGTAGTGGGCCGAATAATAAATAAATGCATAATTAAAATTAATGGAAACCTGCCAAATTGTGAATTGCATCACTATAACCGCTATAAACATAGGATGGGTATTGAATCTATGTGTTTGACCAGCACCGATAAGAGTAATCAGTATTTGGTATTCATAGTTATTATGTAAAGTTTAAGTGATGGCTCAAGATCAAGCATGGGAATAAACAACATGGGAGAACAAGTGACATCTTTAGCAATAATATTATTGAGGACGGGATCGACAACTTACATTCACAGGCTTGACACACAGTTGTACACATACAGCGAAATGAACATTCATTATTTCACATAAACTCAGAATCAAAATCCTTTGAAGACATTTTAGGAAATATAGTACCATTATCAAGATTAAAGTTACCACGCTCAACTCGCCAAAGAGTGAGGATTGACTAGTGATCAGGAAAAACTCACTAGCTGACTCATAAAACTTCAAATAAAACCACCAAATTTCAAAATAAAAGAGATTTTTCATTCATAGTCAGGCTTGCAATGGTTAATAATGCATGTTTTCAATAATAACTCTTTTCGAAATAGAAATATGATACTATGTACTGCAAAAGGTTCGGGATTTTAGATGGTTGACACGTCTTCTGGTTATCTATTGTCACAGAAGGTTAGAAAAAGAAGCATATGGACAAACCTTAAATATGAAATCAGAAAAAGCACCTCCAAAGCACTCAGCAAAGCAATAATAATGAAATGGGAGTGAAATTAATGGATGAATTAAGCAAACACTATATAGTAAAAGTTTGAGTGATAAAAGATTGAGCGATAAGCCTACGGCGCTTTGGATTGACAGTGAATGGGTGCGTTGTTAAAGCACTCCTTGCGATAGGTCATCAGTTGAAGGGAACAAGGTAAAACACATGTTTAGGGAACAAGGTAAAACACATGTTAAACCATGTTAAACGTTCCTAGAAATAAATTCGGCATTTGTTTATGGTGAATATCACATTATATGGGGAACGCTTCGTTCGGCCTGTCTGGATTATCTCTACAACTATAGCTCTCGATCTCGATATAGGAAGACCACCTATACGGCGAGTGGAAGTATCTCAACTCCTCAACTCAGCCTTATCCCTGAACCGAACCAAGTATCTCAACTCCTCAACTCAGCCTTATCCCTGAACCGAACCTGCTAGATCTGTTGTAGCAAACTTGGAAGTCTATTTGTTGCGACAATTCATGTGTTCCAACGAGCAGTAGCACCCCAATTCCTGCACTAAATTAAGACTGTTAAATTGCATGTGGCTTTGATGGATTTGCGAGGATTCCAGAATCCATACCTTTGTCTTCAAGGCATATTTTCGGTCCCCTTCAAATCGTGTTTCTGGCTTGAAATGTTCTGGTTATAAATGTACAATGTATACACATTCAAAGTTCAGTTTTTTAGCTTTAAATGATAGCGTTGATGTTTCCACCCGCTCTCAACCTCCGCCACATTAACCTTGATGAATTTATTAAGCAGAATAAAATTCGCAATGGAAATTGGGATGACGGGTGTATGTTTTATGACAGATGTCAGAGGTGGTGGCAGCAATTAGCTGAGAGGTGGCAGCAAAGCGGTGACACAGTTGCATGGCAAGGCCCGGAGTGAATTTTGGATAAAATGTGTTTTGATGCCAATTAAATTTATATAAATTAATGCTGGCCAAGACTACCATTAGTCAGTTTATTCTTTGATTCATCTTTTAACTTTATCCTACTTTTTTCTGAAAAAATGAGTTTTCTCCTGCAATAAGACTCCAAAGATTTCAGTGCGTATGATTGGCGAGTTTTAAAACCTATCAATATTTAATAGGTTGGAAAATGTCTTCATAAAATCTGAATAGGAATGGGAAACTTTGGGTTAAAATTATTGTTTTAATTGAAAGTAATGATGGGTAGAGCGACATCAATCGCTATATACCTGCTACTGTCCGCAGGTATAATAATAATAAGACTAAACACCACTTAGAAGACTGAAGTCTCATATTGACCCTATGCAAATAACTCAAGAAAAAGGAAATGCAAATAAATTTATTCTTGGCCTATAAAATCAAATAACACATCAGTATTACTATCTCCTCAATATAGAAATCAAATCACAAAATATGACGATGAATAGTGTGATTATGGAAAAAGAAATATCAAATCACACAACATCAATATTATTATCTTTGTAGTATAAAAATGAAATCACAAATGAATAGTGTAATTATAGAAAAAAGAAGAAATATTATTAGTATATGTCTATTTTAATCATAGATCTACTATGAGCTGAGAGATCAATTTTTTCAGATGCAGATTTATTTTATAGTCTAAATAAACAATATGTATTTTTTCAATGCTTAAATTGTATTTTTGAATGCTATATATTTTTAAGTATACTATTAATATTAATTCATATTAAAATATTTTATTCATAACTTACATATACAACATTAAAATATATATTTTTTAATATTCTTCTCTATATACAATTATATTTGAAGTTGATATTCATTTCAGTTAGTTAACATAGATCTTCAAATAATTTCTTTAAATAACATGTTAAAATATTTTTGAAAAGTATAAGGTTTAAGCATCTTACTCACATATTGTTTTTACTTCTAACTATTTTACATGAAATTATATTAGGTCATATGGACAATTAATCAAAGATGCATAACATTTTTTTTAATTGTAGCCAAACATGTTAAAATATTTTTGAAAAGCATAGACTTAGGTTATATGGACAACTAATTAAAGATGCATAACATGTTTTTTTTTAATTGTAGCCGAACATATTAAAATATTTTTAAAAGCATAAGGTTTAAGCATCTTACTCACATTTTTTTTAACTTCTAATTACTATGAAATTATATTAGGTCATATGGCCAACTAATTAAATATGCATAACATATTGGTTTTTTTGGTAGTGGACATTGTTTTTTTATTTTTATTTCAAGGATACGTGTCAACTCCAAGTTTTTTATTGTAAGATACGGGTCAATTACATACCTGTATTTTGTTTTTATTATTATTTTTATTTTAAGGATACATGTCAACTACATACTTGTTTTATTGTAGTCGACATTGTTTTTATATTTAGAAAATATTTTATTTTTATTTTTATTTTTATTTTAAGAACACATGTCAACTCCAAATTGAGAACATTTATATTTACACATAACCTTCACACTAAGTTGTAAAATAAGCCTCTTAGCTCAAATAAACCTCTCCGTTGAAACAATAATTATAAATTGATTAGTTTTACCAATATATCCCTGGTGCATCCAGAAAATAAAATATTTGTTCTTGAGGTATTTGTAACGTATTATATTACCCCAAATGCCTACTCCAAAAATACCCTGCCATAACGACTTCAACAGTAGTGCCCAACCAAAACACCTGATATTTATTATGCCCCATCCTCCAAGATTTTTTGGTCTGGTAATCTTCTCCAATTTGACAAGTGGTATTTGTAGTTTTTTGCAGCCCCAGACCAAATGTAGTGTGCCATTATACGATTAAGAGAGTTTATGATGAGTTGTGGGAGTCGAAATAAGTGAGCCCAATAGACACCCAGTTGGGTGAGCACTAACTGGGTGAGGGCAATGCGACCTCCCAGAGAGAGGCAACGGAATTCCCAACCCCTGATTCTCTTATGGAATCGATCGGCCAACCACATCTAGTCGATGTTCTTGTATTTACATGGCTTTAAGTGATATCCTAGATATTTCATGCCCACAGCTAGTGGATCAACACCCACCCCAAAATTTCTCTGTATATATGCTATGTCCTCTAAGTTACAAGTACCATATAAGATAGGGGATTTTAGATCATTCATATAGAGACCTGTGGCCCGCCCAAAATCTCTGAAAATTTGAGATAATGTGAGCCATTTGTATTTGTTAATCATTCCCATTATCAGAATATCGTCCACAAAAAAATTGTGGGATATAGAGATTTGGCTACTAATTTGTAATGCATCAAACTGACCTTCCGCCATCACTTTCTTAATATGTAGACTTAGATTGTCCATAGCAAGAATAAATAAGAGGGGGGATAGGGAACAACCCTGTCTGAGACCCCTCCCAGCTCCGAAAAAACAAGATGGATATACATTTATAACCACAGCATACTTGACATTAGTGACGCATGCCATAATCCATTCAGCAGCATTGGGTTGAATCCCAATTTTGTGTAGAACCATTCAGAGATATCCCCAGTCTAAACAGTCGTATGCCTTTTTGAGATCAACCTTCATAACAGCAACATTCATTTTTTTTATGTGAATAGAGTGCAGGCACTCCTGAGCTATGGCTACAACATCATGAATTTGTTTGTTCTGTAGAAAGCCATATTGTTCCGGGGATATATACCTTGATAATATTGACTTCATCCTGGTGGAAATAGCCTTTGAAATAATCTTATAAATAAGATTGCAAAGAGAAATAGGGAAGAAATCTGAAAATGTGGACGTCGTTGCCTTCTTCAGGGATGAGGGCAATATATGTAGAATTAATGTGAGGATGATTATACCCCCGAAGTCTTGTCTCTTCCACCATGTTTAGAAGGTCCTCCTGGAAAATATCATAGAAATGCACAAAACATTCGATCATCCAGCCATCTGGGCCTGGACTTTTGTCTCCCTTCAGCATTTTTATGACCTGTAGTAACTCCTCCCCCGTGACAACCTTGTACAGCTCCAAGTTCACCTCCTCCTCAAACATCCTTGGGTATTCACTTACCCCCCAGACTTGTGCCTCTCCATAGTCTAGTTCCCTGCAACTGTAGGCTTGTTTAAAGTGTGTGACCACAAGATTTGTGATCTCCTATTGTGAGCAGTAGCAATTCCCTTCATCATCTAATATCTCCTAGATGGTATTTACCTTTCTTCTATGGTTTGCATAACGGTGGAAGAACTTAGTGTTCTTATCACCCTCTCGGATCCATAAATTGCGGCTCTTTAGACGCCAAGTGTTTTCCTTTTGCTGAAGGATCTTCTTATTTTTCATTTCAAGTGCTCGTATTTCATTCCGCACCTGAACAGACAGGGAGTGTGAAGCCATATGGTCCTGGAGAGGTGTCAGGCCTTGTCAATATCTAACAACTCTTGTCTATGTAGTGCCTTCTTCTTACGTTCCTAGCTCTTAACCACTACTTTTAAGGCACGTAGTCTATGCAAGATATCCTCCATGGGAGATAGATCAGCAATGTTGTCTCTAATCCAGTGAGCGCAAACTAGTGCCTCAAATTCAGGGTCTTCCAGCCATACCCTATTAAATTTAAAAGGCATGCCAAATCTAGTATCCCCACATCGCCATGTGAGAATAATAGGCCAATGGTCTAATATGTAATTATTGACAATACATGATTGCACATATCTGAGTTTTTCGACCATTTTTTCATGAATAAGGAAACGATCCAATCTCTTTGCAATGTAATCCATGCCATCCCTACCATTGTCCCAGGTAGGTGCAATCTTATTTGGGAAAATGTCAATCAAATTGTGTTCAAAGATAATCTCTTTGAACTTTTCCGCCATATGATCAATACTACAGGATCGGCCCCACACTTCATCTAGCCCAGTAGTGCAGTTTTAAGTCTCCAGCCAGTATCAGAGAAATCAGATGCAATATTCCAGAAGCTTCTATGTTATTCCAAAATAAGTCTTGTTCTCTGTAAGGGGCATATACGTTTAGGATATGAGTCCTTCCCAAAAGGCCCCGAATGTTTCCGGCCAAAAAAATACCCGCTAAACAAGAAAAAGCCTTCATCTTGACCCAGCGGGGATCCCATAAAGCAGCCAAACCCCCCGACCTCCCAGTAGCATCAGTAGCCACCATATACCAAGTAGGGAGCATCCACCGGAAGTAGTCGATCGATTGTTGAGTCAGGTGCATGGTTTCTTGAATGAGGATGATTATAGGACAAGAAGAAAGGAAAATCTCCTTGAGGGCAAGGAATTTTGGCAGGGCCCCCAATCCCCGAATGTTCATAGAAAGGATGGAATTCATGTAGGGCGTGATACGGGCATGCTTTCTCTAAGGGCCCAAGGAGAGATGGGGGAGGAAATAGGAACATCGATAAGAGAAGGAGAATTTTTCAAAGTGGTAGTTTTTTGGCGGGGGCGCCCCCGAAAATGTCGGCTTCCTCTATTTTGTTTCCTTCTTACAGTAATGTTTCCAGCAGAGGAAGGGCTAATAACCGGGGATGAGGACTCAAATGATTTATGGATAGTGAGAGAATGGAGGTCTAGAGTCTTCCTCTGAAGTAAAAATTCTAAATCACTATCAATCGAGTTATTTGTCAAGATACCAGAGATCTCAGAGAAATAGGACGAGTAGGGGTCAAAATAGTGTGGCTAGTAGTGGGAGAGCGCTTGCGAGCCTAGGTATATGTCATGTAAGATGTGGAGGGAGTGTCAAAAGGTGGTCTCTGGGGTGCAGCAGATGCCAGGGGAGGTGGTATTAGGCTAGAGAGAAGTGGGATCTGATCCAGTGGGGATGAGTCAGCAATGGTAGGGGAGCCAGAGTGTTCCGACGTCCAGGGAGATGAGGAACATGTATGGGAGCAAACACGTCATTCGCCAGATGAGGAGGTGGTTCAAAAAAGTCAATCAAAATCATATAATATAGTGACTACAGAATCTACAATTCTATAATTACTCTGCTTTTAGCAAATCTAATGAATAAATAGTATTGATCATCCTTCTCTAGTGTTCACAAACTCTGCAAGAAAGTTTCAAAGTTTCGTTGATTGACTGTTGAAATTACGAATATATGGCACTCCCGGTATACAATCATACCTTAAAAACAATCAAATCTCCATGCAAATCCATTTAATCAAATCAATTGAGATGAATTTGGGGCGAAAATGATGGATCTAATCGTTAAAATCCTAAAAAATGATGGATTTTAGCATCGTCGATTTATTCTTCGTCGTGGGGAATTATCCCACATCGACAGCGGACTGTGTGTGAGGATGGACGGTGGAGTTTGGACTCTGTGAAATTCGCCATAAATTTGTAAATAATTAGACAAATATATGATTATATTAATATGGTGTATACAGTTTGAGTAGGCCTAATGATTAAGAGTATGTGTTTTAAAACTAGAAAAAAATGAGTATATATGCCTTTTTAAATTTAACAGTCAAATTATTACGCAGACATAAATAAGTCCTTTATCCTACAAACAAAAATGTCATACAACAATTTGATGTCTAACTTAGCTATAACTTTAAAATTAAAATGAGATAATAATAATAATATCATCTTTGTATTCATATGTGATCTTCCTCCATGAGTGTAGAATTTTAGAGTTTTCTTATAAACATAAAAACATGGCGCGATTCAAGTTTCCTTAATCCTTTTGTAATGTACATTGGTTGGATTTACATATGTACAAAACCATAAAGCTTATCAAAAATATAAATTTGTCCATAAAGTTATTATATGGGTATTTGTTAAAAGGTTTATTTGTATTTATTTTTAAGATTTTGTAATATATATTTATAAATAATGATTATGTTTATGAATACATTATATTATATATAATATATGTAATATAATGGTTTCATAATAATGTTTTAATTATTATTATCTAAGTATGGGGGATTTACGCAGTGCATTATATTAGATATCATTTTTGGGATTCAACTGCGTTAAGTAAGTCATTCAAACGTATGACCATTTCCATGAGAGGTAGTCGTAACTGACTAATTTCTCATGATTTTTGAATAGTTCACTTAGCACTCATTGCATCGGGTGATGCTCACATGGGTGAAGAAGTGGGATTGAAACTAGTGAAATGTGGAGAACGAATCACATAGCATCAATCATCACTTCCGGGGCTTGCACCCGGTAACCAGGACTTCCCAGGAGGTCACCCATCCCAGAACTCCTCTGGCTCAAGCGCGCTTAACTGTGGAGTTTTTCCACAATCAAGCCCACTTAGCTTGCTACCCCATTTGCAAAACCTTAGCAAGTATTGTACCTCATGAACCATTCAAGTAGAGATCCCTTGACTCTTTTTGAATTTAAGTATGGGGGATTTACGCAGTGCATTATATTAGATATCATTTTTGGGATTCAACTGTGTTAAGTAAGTCATTCAAATGTATGACCATTTCCATGAGAGGTAGTCGTAACTGACTAATTTCTCATGATTTTTGAATAGTTCACTTAGCACTCATTGCATCGGGTGATGCTCACAGGGGTGAAGAAGTGGGATTGAAACTAGTGAAATGTGGAGAACGAATCACATAGCATCAATCATCACTTCTGGGGCTTGCACCCGGTAACCAGGACTTCCCAGGAGGTCACCCATCCCAGAACTCCTCTGGCTCAAGCGCGCTTAACTGTGAAGTTTTTCCACAATCAAACCCACTTAGCTTTCTACCCCATTTGCAAAACCTTAGCAAGTATTGTGCCTCATGAACCATTCAAGTAGAGATCCCTTGACTCTTTTTGAATTTAAGTATGGGGGATTTACGCAGTGCATTATATTAGATATCATTTTTGGGATTCAACTGCGTTAAGTAAGTCATTCAAACGTATGACCATTTCCATGAGAGGTAGTCATAACTGACTAATTTCTCATGATTTTTGAATAGTTCACTTAGCACTCATTGCATCGGGTGATGCTCACAGGGGTGAAGAAGTGGGATTGAAACTAGTGAAATGTGGAGAACGAATCACGTAGCATCAATCATCACTTCCGGGGCTTGCACCCGGTAACCAGGACTTCCCAGGAGGTCACCCATCCCAGAACTCCTCTGGCTCAAGCGCGCTTAACTGTGGAGTTTTTCCACAATCAAGCCCACTTAGCTTGCTACCCCATTTTCAAAACCTTAGCAAGTATTGTGCCTCATGAACCATTCAAGTAGAGATCCCTTGACTCTTTTTGAATTTAAGTATGGGGGATTTACGCAGTGCATTATATTAGATATCATTTTTGGGATTCAACTGCGTTAAGTAAGTCATTCAACTGCGTTAAGGTCACAGCTAAGCCAACACCAAATTAGTGTATGAGATGCCCTTATTTATGGGGCAAGGGACCCACCTATGTATGAGACCCCTTTGTATGTGGGACAAGGGACCCACTTCCGCCAAGCTATTTGACTTCTAAATCTACGAAGGCATACATACTCTACACCTTTGGTTTTGAACCTATGACCTCTTAAGAGGAAACATATGCTCTTAACCATTAGGCACACTCAATTATATATATATATATATATATATATATATACTCTGCCCCTTTGGTTTTGAACCTGTGACTTCTTAAGAGGAAACACATGCTCTTAACCATTAGGTACACTCAATTTTATATATATATATATATATATATATATACATATATATATATATATATATACATATATATATATATATATATACATATATATATATATATATATATACATATATATATATATATATATATACATATATATATATATATACATATATATATATATATATAAAGTAATTATAATTAAATTTACATATAAATTATTATAATAAATATATACATAATACGACACACTTTACACTATATGTATATTTCCACATTTTCAAAGGGATATAGATTATGAAAATGTTGTCTAGAGGTCAAGTTAGTCAAGTGTCATCAAACAATTCCCAAGGAGGAAAGCAAGGTACTAAAATAGCGAAAGTGCTCAAAGCTTGAAATTGTCAGTGGAATGTGCCAAAATCTATTCATTAGGAATCTTGTCATATATCTTTGCAGGAGAAGCCACTCAACACACACCCAGATGAATAAGGTGACTATGTGGAAAGTACTCAAAGTTGAACATTCAAGATACAACTTCCAAGGGTTAAAATACATACCAAGACATGATTAAACCCCAAAGAAGCAAGGAGCATGATAATAAGGATGGAGGAAACCACAATCCAATCAAGTTCGATGAAGGAGAACTTTTCAAAAAAATTCAATGGGGGACCTTATATTTTGGTTCAAAACGTAGGGGGGTTGTTGGCAAGCCAACAGTTTGCAAGATCCATTGCAACGACATATGATGGCCATAAATAGCTTCATGATGCACCTGTGTTGTTCATGTTAAAGTCTCATTGGTAGATGTCGGCAATAAAAATTGCATTCTCAAATGTGTCGCTCATGTAGACTTCCCTCCTTATGTCAGGACCTTCTTCCACCACCTTATAGTCATTTTACAAATGGTTGTGTTGCCTTGGATCTCCCAGGCCACAAGGACAAATTAAACTATAGTCTTTTCGTCTTTAAATAGGGTACATTAGAGATGAATAACATAGGAAAAACCGTGTATTTTCATAAACCTTGAACTCAAAAATTATTGGTAACTTGGCAAAGTCAAGTTTACCAAAACGAGACTAACAATTTACATACATATATAGCCATTAAGAGAGGATTTGCACAATAGCTAATAATTAAAAATAATAATGATTGATTTGAGATTAATATTTGCATAATAATTGATGAGTTTAAGGGATTTTTGGAGATAAGATACACTTAATTATACCTCAGTCAAACTAGTGACTTGAGTCATGTATGGAAACCTAGTTATTATCACCAAGAGGGCACTCCACAAGGGCATTTATGAGTTTTAATAACCTCAACTTGCATGAAACAATTAATTGATGATTGCATAGCCAATCAACTAGGTTAGGTGTTATTTTTCTTCAATAAATGTTCACATCTCTCTGGATTTTCTACTATATTAGTTCAACCATGGACAATATATTCTATGAAATTGTATTCTCTTATAATTTTCTTCTTTATGAGAAAAAAATTCATCGTTTCTTTCTCTCAGTTTTCTCTCTTCTTTCCTACTTGCAAGTTTTGTTTGTTGTTTTAAAGCTAGATCCATTCTATGTGGGTTCAATGACAATTTTCACATGGTATCAGAGCCCATGGGAGCTAGGAAGAAAGAGCATAAACAATATATTTGCAAGTACTGAAGATTGGATCTATCAAAAGGAATGGAATTTCCACCTTCTGCAATTCTCATCCCATATAACTATTTCACATTGAATCCAAAGGTTATACTTCGACTCAGAAGTATAGGATTGTATTAGATAGCCAAAGTAACAAAGATTAAACCAAATTCTACCACTGAAAAATCCAAATATTTCAACCGTATCAATGAGGCCTTCCATCTACTATGCATATCAATTTCTCCATAATTACTATTTCGTGTCGAAGCATGCACTAGTATAAATCAAGTTTGAACAACATTTAAGACACTCTTTGAGAAGTAGGATGAGATGTGGGCTCACATTCTTGAACATGACCTCAACTCATTAGACCCAAGAAGTTTCCAAAACATTCAGGATTTTTTAACAAGGTTCAAAGCCTTGTTGCTCTAGTTGAAAGAATACATAATTGACAAATCCAAACAAGAAATTCAACTAATTCTTTCCATATTGTCAAAATTGGGTCCAAAGTATCTTATATTTGCCTCCACTTTTCACACAATTAGGCTTGCAACAGAAACAACCTGGAAGATGCCCACACTCCATGCTTTTATTGAGTCCCTGATACATGAGCTATATAAGCTCATAAATATGGGCACACTGAAAATTTCCAAAGCCCATGCACTTGTTATCCATGAAAGGGTGAAGGCCAACTCAAAATTCAATCAAAAATCCAAAGGAAAAGGAAAGGAAAAAGAACCATATCCAAGGAAGGAAGGAAATCTCGAATCTCCAGATGAAACTAGCCTGAAGGAAAAGAAGGGGCAACCAAAATGCGGCTATTGCAACCATGGTTACCATCCAAAATCATCATGGATCAAGAATACAAATAATCTCATGGTGTAGACTCTTCAATAGAACAATCTTGTTGATTTTATTCCAAAAAGTTCCAAGGAGAAGTAGGGAGAAAGAGCACCTAAATAAGAGAGAATGCACATGCTTTAATTGCTATTCATTATTCTCCTACTTCATGGATAATAAATCCTACAGCGTCACATCACATGAAAACCATAAAATATGCTCTGTCGTCTTTAAAACCATATGTTGGTACTCTTATTCTCACGAGAGATGATTCTTCGGTAGAGGCAACTAGACAAGGCAAGGTAGATCTTGGAGATGGAATTTTCAAGAATGTCTTGCACATTTCGAAGTTGTTGGTAAATTTTTTGTATTTGTATCATATCACATGTACCAGCATCCAAAAGAGAGTTTAATTCACCCCAGATTCAGGGAGCATGTATGACATGCACGATAACTTCAAAATTGTCATTGGTAAGGTAAACCATCAATGTCATTTGTACATTTTTTATAAATTTTCTCTCAATCAAATTATACTTTACTATTGACGCAAGAAAATGATGAAAGTACAATTTGGCATGAAATATTTGGACACTTACATTTCAAACACATGCAAAATCTTAGTAAACAGGAGATGGTGAAAGGCTTTCTTGCCATATAATTTTTTATGGAATTTGTGAAGGATGTGCTCTTAGAAAGAACCCACAAGAAAATTTTGGGAAGGGGCATGCATGGAAGGGCCCCTCTCCATTCGAGCTTGGTCACAGTGATGTTATGGGGCCATTCCAGATCCTTCCATAAATAAATCCATATATCTACTCACATTCGTAGATGATTGCATGAGATACATATGGGTATACTTTCTCAAAATCATAGTTGAATTGTTTGAGCATCTAAATATTTTCAAAGCACATGTAGAGAATAAGTCTACAAAGATGATCTAGATACCTTGTCCAATAATGGTGGGAGTATCTCAACAAGGATGTCCAACATTTTTGTGATGGCATACAGTTGCAACACATAGTTCTTTAAACTCTGTAGCAGAACGGGATAGTTGAGAGGAAGAACGGATGCTTCAAAGAGATGGCCAATTGCACGTTGCACGCAAGGTCCCTTCCTTCCAAATTGTGGGCTAATCAATAAAATGATCTTCATACATACAAAATATATCTCCACAAAAATCTATTACAATAAAAACACCTTTTAAAGCATGGAGTGGCATGTAACGGAAGTCACGCATTTCTGCATTTTTTTATCTCATGTACGGGCCCACATTCCTGAAAAAATAGGAAGGCTTTAGAGCCTAAAAGAAAATAATTCATCCTTCTTGGATATGTAGATGGTGCAGAGTGATACGAACTAATAGATATTTCAACAAAAAATGTATTCATTGAGAGGAGTGTCTACTTTGAAGAAAGTCCTCCACATGAATCTAACGAACAACATGTTGAAACTTTCATTCTTCCTTCTGTAGTTCATCTAAAATATTATGCATCATGTCATTCAGATCATATTTCATATTTTATTTCTGAATTTGATTCAAAAGATCGTGAGCATGCATGCAAAGATTCAAATTCCCCACCACTTTCAACAAAAAAAATGGCACATCATGACTGATCTCATGGGTGATCCTACTACAAGATTTCAATTTGAAGATGCATCTCATGCACTCAAAACTACAAAACCAGTTATGTCCATGCATTTCTACATGGCTAAATCATCTAATCCTCAAACTTATGCAGAAGCTTGGGACCTTCTTTTGCTTCCTTCATGTTATAAGCTTGTCAAATGCAAGTGGGCCCATGGAACAAAGAAAGTATTAAATTGACTAGTGAGGAGATACAAAACATGGTTGATGCCCAAAGGCTTTCAATAAGTTCATGGCATCAATTATGATGAAACCTTTGCTCTAGTGGCCAAATGGAATGTATTCCATTAACTCCTACCATTGCAACATCAAGAAGGTGGGAGGTTCACCCCATGGATGATCCAGATCTTGGGGAAGGTCCCAAGATCTGAAAAATTGAAATGTCAGAAAAAAAAGGAGAACACATAGTAAACAAAACCACAAATAAACTTGTAAAAAAAAATTATTATCATTATTAAAACCGAGAAAAAATGTAGAAGCTACATCGTGATGGAATATCTGTCCTTTTACAAAATGTGGCTTGTTACTTATAGTCTTTTTTAGTTACAATTCCATAGGTAAATTCCATGGGTGGATAAATACCATGGGTGGATGCCACTTTAAATTTAGATCATTTCTCCCCCCTTAAGAATAAATTGATCCATGGGATCAGTAAAGTGCTCAAAATTCAAAGTGTTCAAAAGTGCTTGAAACCTATACCAGAGCATGGATCTCGACGACCTGAATCCAACGCAACTTGAATCGCATATCACGTTCTTATCATTACCCCAAACAGGCAAAAAAAAATTGCATATTGGATGCAGGACTACTAACTAGGAAGTCCGTACACTAACTGGGCAGGGTGACTACACATGTTGACTAGGTTTCTTGGGCCAATCTCAGGTTGTCACTTAGCTTCACCGCATTGGCTGAAATTTGCTGCATTCTGATTGGTCGAAGTGGAGATTATGTGGTCCAATGAATGGAGGCCACATGGGCCAATAAAGGGCTACCATGTGGCCTCCCAACAATACATTAAAAATTTTGTATCGTCGAATGGGCATCACAAGGATTCGAATGCATGACCTATGGACTAGTAGCACTAATCCTTACAACTCTATTGTCTGAGTCGTTCTTAATAGTATTGGTGGTGCAATTATATTTAAATTGTATGTGTTTTGCATTTGGGGGACAGGGTCAGGGCTAAGCCCTGGCCCCCAGTCACCCCACGCCCATGTGACCACAAGTAGAGGACTAGGGGCTTGAGCTTAGCCCTAGCCCCAGGTCATGACATACCACATATAACCGGAGGCAAGTGCTTTGCAGGGTGTAGCATTTGGGGCTTTGGGAATAGGCCCAAGGTTTCGGAACCATAGTTCATACCCACCGGACTGCAGCCATAACATGGAGCACTAACAGTTGACTTGGGGGCAGTGTCTTGGGGACCATCCCCGGATCATATGGTATGCCATATAACCACAATCTCGGCAGAGTGTTTAACAGATGCAGGGGAGGAAGTATGAGGACTAGCCCACGTCTTGTGCACATACCATATGACCAACATGAGGACCTGACAGGTGGGCGTGAAGAAATAGAGACCAGCTCACCATTTCAACACTATCATGTGACCTAGTGCGCGATAAAGCATAGGGTTCAGTATTCGGGTGCGGAAAACTTGGGATAAGTCTCGAGTTTTATGTTGCGGATGGGACTATTACCAAAGTGCCAAGGGCTATGCCGACGAGGGCGAGCAGTTAGCCAGGACACACGGCCCCATGTGGCCCTGGTTTTCCACCACAAGCCTTATTAGCTATTTAAACGAGGCAACCGAATGCACCATTTTTGGCGCAAATATCGTCAGCGTCGAGCGAAATTTTCACTCGGCAAGCTTAAAAAAGGAGGATTCGTAGGATGGATAGCAATCCAGTCCATTTTGTAGAGAAGTTAACAGAAGAAACTTTGGGAGAGCATAACTTCTTCATTTTTTGGCCAAATTGAGCCCAATAAAAGCCGAGCTAGGGGATTTTGACTATTCTCAATCCATTGGAGACATAATATTTACATTATAAGCACTATAAATCCATGTAAACATAAATTTGAGCATTTAATCAAAGAGGCCCAACATTGGAAAATGGACCAAGAGATGTAGCCCAAGAGAGCAGTGAACTCTTTTATCACTTTTGTTGTTATGTGTTTCTGATATAGTATATTTTCTATGTTTATGTTGTTAACTAAGTTTAAAATCCATTATTTTATGTGTTTTTCAAAGTGATCCATTGCCTACAATACATAAAATTTTACTTGCAATTTTTTCCATCACCTTCAAGTTTGCATCACAAATCATTTTGGTATCAGATCTCAAGATTATTTTGAAGGTTTGATTTTGTTTGCAAGTGTTTTATGATGCTTACAAGGTTGAAGCTTAAAATAGGAGAAGGAGAACTTGTGGAGCCAAGATCTCAAATTGTTTCAAGGAGAACACTCACACCTCAAGCTTCACTAGTTATGGCACATGAAGAAGGTCCTGAAGGGATGTCTGAAGATGAAAGAACTTTTAGAAAATCTTTCTTTGAGATGTCTAAAATGGTAAAGGTTCTTTATGAGGAGAGGAATTCAAGGTTGCAAGGAGAGAGTTCAAAACCTCAAAAATGAGATGGAGGAAAAGGAGACAAGTTTCCAAAAGGGAATGGAGGAAATGGTGACAAACCACCACCTTCACCTCCATCCTCATCCTCACCTTCTTCCACTTCTTCTACCCTTTCACAAACACCTCCAAATTCTCAAAAAGGACATGGAAAAACTCCTTTGTTAAATATTAACATTAATTTTGAATTACATATGTATGATGAAGAGGTAGATGCTGAGAAATTACATAATTGGATTCGTTGGATTGAAGTGTATTGCAGGATACAAAGAATCAAGGATGATGAGAAAAAAATTCAGCTTGCTTCTCTTAGGTTGGAAAGTGCAGCACTTATTTGGTGGGATGCCAAAAATCAAGAGGACATGAAGAACATGGTAAGGATTTATCCTCTTGGAATGATTTTGTTTTTGCAATAAGAAGGCAATTTTATCCATTAACATACATGCAAAAAGCTATAATGGATTGGGAAAACTTTAGGCAAGCTAAGGGTCAAAATGTGCAAAGCTATACTTAAGAATTTAGGAAAAGAGCTTTGATTTTGGGTATAGATTCGTCCTTCCAAGATAATCTATTGAAATACATTAGAGGATTGCATAGTTACTTAAGACACACAATTATCATGTTTAACCCTACAAAACTAGATGAAGTTTGTATACAAGAAACTCATTTAGAAGCAAGAGGGAAGAATGCTTCTGAAGAAACTAGCGAGAAGTCATTTAAGTCTGGAGAAAAAGGAAAATGAAGTTCAAAGGAAATGATAAAATGAATTCTTCAGTCAAGAAAGAGGGAGAAAATCTCACAAGTAAATATTGTTCTAAATAAGGCCATGATAAAGACCACTATTGGAAACTTCATCCTGACATGAGACCCAAAAAGTTTAATAACAAGGAGAAAGAAAAGATTATTGCAACTACACAACAAGATATAGGATCTAATTCCGGAAATGAAACAAAAATCATAGCCATGGGATTGAAAGGTAAGGATTCTATTGCAAGAACTAGCTCTTCTAGTAAACTCATTGAAACTCAAATTGAAAGAGAAATAGTAGAGCTTTTCCACATTAGAGTCATCACAAAACATAACAAAGTAGATACTTTGTTCAATAGTGGATCACAAGCAAACCTCATTTCTGAAGACATTGTCAAGAAACTAAATTTGGAAACCATTCCTCATCCCTTATCCTTTGAGTTGGGTATGTGACAATGCCAAGTTGCAAGTGACAAGAAAATGCATACCTAGATTTACCATCACTGCAAATTTTATTGATGAGGTAGAACTTGATGTAGTACCACTTGACATTTGTGGGATTGTTTTGGGAAGCCCATACTTATATGACATGAAAGTCATCTTTCACCGCCATGAGAACAAGTATCATTTGTTTAAAAATGGGTTTGGGTACATTGTTAGAGCACATCGCAAGAATTTGAATTTGTCTCCTATGAATGTTGGACAAATGAAGAGGTTTGTAAATGTTAGTCAGAATTTTGCATTGTTGATGATTAAACATAAAGATGTTGATGAATCTGAAGCCTTCCAAGAATGTGATGCAACATTAAAATATGATTTAGTTCAATTTGTTAACACATGTGATAATATGTTTCATGAATCTAACGTGTTGCCTCCTAAACGAGGAAAACAACATGAAGTTCATTTGCAGCAGGATGCATCACTTTTGAACATTGGTTTGAACAAGATGCCAGTGTTAGAGAATGCAAGAATCAAGAAGCAGATGCAAGAGCTACTTGACAAAGGGAACATTAGTTCTAATACATCTTCTTGTGGGTCTCCTAGTGTTTTGGCTTTGAGGAAGAATGGTGCATGGCGATGGTGATCACATTTGGTGAAGATTCAATCCAAGAACAAGATAAACATGATAAACATTGTGTTGACAGTAGTTTTTAGGTTGGAGATGAAGTAAGGCTTTGCATCAGCAAAGGAAAACTTCAAGGTGAAAATACCTTGAAATTTGGTAAGCCTCCTTTGATTGAAGACGTATGAGAGAATGTTCATATTTTTTTAACAGAAGTTTTCTCTTCTAAATATCTTGAAGAATTGCAGCAAGATGTTATCCTTGATGGAGAAATGGGAACTTCAAGAAGAAGAAATGGGAAACACCTTCATATGGGGTTCAAAGGTACAAAACTAGGCAAAGCCAAATGGATTGAAAAGGGAAGGGTGAGGGAACTATACCCTCATCTATTTGTTGACTAAAAATAGTCTTTTGGAGGTCCAAAAGCTTCCAATTGGGAAGAGTGATCCAGGGGATCAGTAAAGTGCTCAAATTTCAATGTGTTCAAGAGTGCTTGAAACTTGACCAAATTGTATATATCGATCACCTGAATCCAACATAACTTGAATCGCTCAAAATTGATATTGTATGCTCCCGATATCGCGTTCTGATCGTTTTCCCAAACAAGGCAAAAAAAATTGTAGGTTCAATGCAGGACTACTAACTTGGCAGGGTGACTACACATGTTGACTACGTTTCTTGGGCCGATGACAGGCTTCCACTTGGCCTCACCGCCTTGGTTGAAATCTACTGCATTCTGATTGGTCGAAGTGTAGATTATGTGGTCCAATGAATCGAGGACACGTGGGCTAATGGAGGGCTACCACGTGGCCTCCCAATAGTACATTAAAATTTTTGTATGGTTGAACGGGCATCACAAGGAGTCGAACGCATGACTTATGGACTAGCATCACAGAGCCTTACCACTCCACTATCAGGGTGGTTCTTAATAGTATTGGTGGCACAATTATATTTAAACCGTGTGTGTTTTGTGTTTGGGGGACGGGGTCGGGGCTAAGCCCTAGCCCCCGGTCATCCCGTGCCCATGAGACCACAGGCGGGGGACTAGGGGCTCAGGCTTAGCCCCAACCCTATATCACGAGATACAACATATAACCAGAGGCAAGCACTTGGCGTGGTGCAGATTTTGAGGACTTGAGAATAGGCCCAAGGTTCCAGCACCATAGTTCATACCCACCGGATTGCATCCATAACATGGAGTGCTAACAGTTGAGTTGGGGACCAACCCTGGATCATATGGTATGCCATATAACCATAGTCTCGACGGAGTGTTTAACAGATGCGAGGGTAGAATAATGAGGACTAGCCCACAGTTTCAACGCTATCATGTGACCTAATGAGCGGAAAGCGAAGGGCTCGGTATTCGAGCACGGAAAAATGGGGATAAGCCTCTGGTTTTATGTTGCACATGGGACCATTACCAAAGTTCCAGGGGCTATGCCAACGGGTGTGGGCAGTTAGCCCTAGCCCCTGGGCGCATGGCCCCATGTGGCTCTGGTTTTCCGCCACAGGCCTTATTAAGCATTCAAACAAGGCAACATAATGCAATAATTTTGATGCGAATCTCGCCGATGCTGGGTGAAATTGTCACTCTTCAAGCCTGAAAAAGGCAAATCTGTAGGATGGATAGTAGTCCAATCCATTTTGTAGAGCAGTTATCAGAAGAAACTTTGGGAGAGCGTAAATTCTTCAATTGTTTACCAAATTGAGCCCAACAAAAGCCCAGCTAGGGGTTTTTTACTGTTCTGAATCCATTGAGATATAATGTTTACATTTTGAGCACTGTAAATCCATGTAAACACAAATTTGAGCACTTAATGAAAGAGGCCAAACATTGGAAGCTGGACCAAGAGATGTAGCCTAAGAGAGGGGTGAACTCCTTTATCATTTTTGTTTCTATGTGTTTCTGATATGGTATATTGTCTCTATTTATGATGTTAACTAAGTTTAAAATCGATTATTTTATTTGTTTTTCAAAGTGATCCATTTCCTACAATACGTAAAAGTTTATTTGCAAATTTTGCCATCACCTTCAAGTTTGCATTACAGAACATCAATGGTCCCCATTGCGTGAAGTTACCTCTTGAGAAGCCTTTGTTGGATATGCAAAGCCACTAAAGAGAATAGTTTTGTTTGGTTGACCCATAATCGTGATGAACGAACACTTGAGGATAGAGATACCCTATAATGCTTGTGACCAAACGTGATACTAACAGTGTGTGAACTAGCAAATCGACTTCGATAAAGCATGGGTTTGTGGATGACCATTAACCATGACAAACGAAGATCCAAGGATAAAGATACCTGTAATGCTTGTGACCAACTGTGATACTAATAATGTGTGGCTTGGAAAATGGAATTTGCTTGACCCATAACCTTGGTTTTGTCGATGACCCATAACCATGATTTTTGTCAGTATGGTGGCTTACAAACTTGCAGTTATGGTAGAGGAAATGCTTACACAATTGAGAACATAGGAAACACATAATTTTGGCAGCAAAATACAATGTACTTATGTGGCATTATTCTATCATACACACATTCACTCAATAACAATATATGTGTGTTTTGCAACTGAAATAGAATGCCACAGTAGCACACATTCACTCTTCCACGACGACCAACTCTAACATTGGTTTTCCACATTTCAACACCAATTTTCCTTCATTAATCAAAGGAATTCACCCTTTAATGTTATATGGCATCTGAAGAATGCACAAGAGTCAAATAAAATTCTCTTATATCTTCCTGCAAAATAGCCCATTTGTCATTTCAAGTAAGGGCACCCAACCTATGGTGTATTGTTATTTTTGGGTATGCATGTGACCTCAAATGGGATATAACTTAAAAGAGTGTAGTGACCTTAAAATGTGATGTGAAAAATCTATTCACAAAGCCACTATCTCTCTCCTTAGTCTTGTTTGAAAACCAAACTATATTATTGTTCCAACCAGATAGAAATTCTAGAGAAAACCTTGTATATGAAAGAATGTTTGGTTTGTGCTCTATACGAATGACTATCAACACAACATGTACTCCAAATTTCTACTCCAACTCTTGTAATGAATGTCATGACCTCTAAATAAATCATGTTACTCCATCAAATGGTTGTCTCCACAGACATACACAAGTGTTACATCTGCAAAGAATTTGAGTCCTGCTACAAAAAGATTGATTCTCCATGGAAGAAGATAAATAATGATCTAGGAATCACTACAGAAATTTAGCCGAAGAAGGGTTATCAACCCTACCACAAGGAGGAGCCTATGATGGAATATATTGGTGTTATTAGACTGGTCGCTAATTATTGATGCGATGGTAGCTACAAGGGAGACAACGAACTTGGGATATGTTGTAATTACACTAACAATGTCCATTAGAGACGATTGTGGTGCTTTGTAATGAGAAATGGGCATCAACATATGAGTTTGTTGTTGTTGCATTGGGTGAGTAGGACATTAGGCTCCCCTGCATCTATATTGGAAGGCTTGAGCGAGTGAACCAGTGACATCCCATTTTCCATAGTTGAATGATTTCTTCCCACATTGGTAGGTAGTAGCGAAAGGTTAAATCCCTTGGAGGAGGAGGGTCATTTATCTTTTTTCTCAAATTTTCATGAACTGATACACAACCCGTCACCAAGACTAGACACTAAGGGTGCTCCATCACCAAGTGAGGGTCAGAATTCAAAGCCCAAACCTCAACAAGCCTTCTTGGAGAAGAAATCCACCATGCCATTTTTAATATCATTTTCAAGCTCTCTAAGGCTCATCGATTTCTCCTCATTCCTCATCTCTTCAAGCTTGATTGACAAATCAACACCACCAAGTCCATCAACCCTTGGAGCATCTGCCATGAAATTGTCGTTTATTCTACACCTTTGCTTCATAAAAGTATCTAAAAGCTCTATGTAACTTTTGCTTTAGGACTTGCAAAATCAAATGCGAGACTAATCAGAAACCATCTTGTCATGAAATTATGAATTTATATGTTGTTTGGACAATTTTTTGGTAAAATCTATCTATAGACCAGGACACCAGTTGATGTTTTAAGTGACATTTCGCTAAGGTTAGAGAGGGAAACAAATTCTGACAAGAAACAATCCAACTACTTCACTGACACCCTTCTCTAGTTTCCTGAAAGGATATGGAAATGAGAGACTTCTTTTTTCTTAGAGCTTCAATCAAATCTTCCTACATACCTAACTTTTAATTTTCGGATGGATCTGTCTGTTGACAACTTGCCTAAAGCAAAGTAGGTGGTTTGTGTATTTTGACAAGGGACATGAAATTGATGGGGTTCGGACCTCTTTCTTGAAAACTCTTAAGAAACCCTAGTTGCTATGGATTTGAAACCTACTCTGATATCATCGATCTAGATCTTGGGGGAGGTTCCCAAGATCTGAAAAATTGAAATGCTAGAAAAATAGGAGAACAAGCAGTAAACAAAACCACAAAGAAACTTATAAATATTTTTTTGATTATTATTATTAAAACAGAGAAAAATTGTAGAAGCTATAATGTGGTGGACAATCTATCCTTTAACAAAATGAGGCTTGTTACTTATAGCCTTTTTTAGTTACAATACCATAGGTAAATTCCATGGGTGGATAAATACCATGGGTGGATGAATACCATGGGTGGATACCACTTTCTATTCAGATCAATGGATGTGAAGAATTTATTTCTTCATAGTGATCTCAAAGATGGAAAATTACATAGAGAAAATACAAGGGTATGTAAAGAATTTAGGTTTAATTTTATGACCTGAGAAGTCTCTATATGAAATCAAATAATTACCTAGAAAATAGTATGTGAAAATGGATTCCTATTTACTTTCTCAATATTTCATTCGATGTAAATCTTATCCAATGTTTATATATGCTCAAAACATTTGACTCTCTATTGAAAATTGTGTTCTATGTAGATAATCTACTAATGATGGGTAGTTCAGCCTCATCCATTGATGCAATCAAAGTCACTTTGCATGAAAGGTTTTCCATGATAGATATGGGTCTATTACACTTCTTCCTTGGACTACAAATCAACCATAAAAATTCAAGGATCAAAAATTCTCATTCCAAGTATTTGAGATATCTCCTAGTTCACTTTCACGTGACTGACTACAAGCCAGTAACTACACCTATCTTATCGAGGGTACACCTTGAAGATGGAAAGGATACATCATTGTTTGATTACGCCATGCACAGAAATCTTGTGAGTAGTATCTTGTATCTCACCCACTCTCGTCTAGGTCTCTCATATGCAGTAGGTGAAATTTCCATATACATGTAGGAGCCACATGAGCTACATTGGAAATTTGTCAAGTGCATACTTGGACATTTCCAGAGAACAATCAACTATGGGATTCATTATGCATCAAGATGTTCTTTGAATCTCAATGGCCACATTGATCCAGATTGGGTTGGCAATAACCTTGATTTCAAACCCACTTCAAGATATGTTCTTACTTTGTGCTCCAGCCCCATTTGTTGGTCTAGAAAAAAGTAATCCACGATTGCTTTTTCATCAGTGAAAGTCAAACATAAAGTGTAGTCAATATTTCCACAACCCATTTGGTTGCAGAACTTCCTCATTGATCTTGATACCCTATTTCATCGCATGACTATCGTCTACTATGAAAATCAAAGCACACTAAAGTTTTGCAAAGATCTAATGCAGCGGAAATGAAAGAAACACATTGAGATTCACATGCACTACATCCATGGATTCATACATGATGGGGTATCCCACTTTTGAACAAATTTTTGACATATTCACAAAAAAAATCACTCAGTAGAAGTTTCACTACCTGCGATACCACCTTGGGGTGAAGGACACAACTTCCTAGCAATTGTATTTCTTTGTTCTTTAGGAGGGAGGGTGGGAGGATGGTTCCCATGTGGTTTTCTCTCTTTCCTCTTCAACTATTTTACTCAAATGCATTGTCAATTGGGTGCCTTACATGGATTATTTTTGGAACCCATTCAATGTGTTCCCTCTAGTAGCTCTTTATGATGGGGTATTAGAGATAACATACACTTAATGGTACAGCAGTTAGACTAGTGAGTGGATTCATGCATGGAAATATCGTTATTGTCACCAAGAGGGCACTACACAAGTGCATGCATGAGTTCTACTAATCTCCACTTGCATGAAACAATTAATTGATAATTGCATGGCCAATTGCAATGCATTTTCACATCTCACTAAATTAAATAGTATATTAGTTCATCCATGCAGAGTATATTGTATGAAATTGTATTCTCTCATAATAATAAAAAAATGTGTGAATAGAATTTTATCATTATTTTTCTCATTTTTCTTTCTTCTATCTGAATTGCAAGTTTTGTTTATTGTTTTCTAACTAAATCCATTCTATGTCAGTTCAACTACAATTTCATAAGGATCACTCATTAATTTTCGTTGATGGGTTTCCTAAGAATACTACTCATAAATATAAGAAAATTTAGAAAACTATTTCTCTAAAAAATAAATAAACAAAAACATTATTTTTTAAGCAACCTACATAGAGTTGTTGTTCCCTTGGCCCTTTATACAGCTACAATAAAATTTCTCTACTGGAATTAATTTTTCTTTTGGAGGTAATCGATAGCTCGATCCACAAGCCAAAAAATGGCAAGTTCCACTTTTTGTTTTCAATATTGCATTAGGAAAATTTGTATTTCTTATTTCAAAATTGGAAAGATTCTTATTTTTAAACATTCATATATGTCATATATGGAAATTCACACACTTCGCTTATTGCATTAGCTTGCACAACATTTACTATTTGGGACTGGAAGGAGCTCCATTTATGAGTGTTTTTTCCATATATATATGTGTGTTTAAAGGTTGATTCAACCAAACTATCTACAAAAGAATCGACTAGAAACATATTTAAGTTTGATTCTTCAATTACTATATGTTCATTCATAGTAAAGTGATTTATTTTTTATTCTCTCATAGGAATGAGAGAATAAAATCTAAGTCGTGCCTAACATTATTAATTGAGGTATTATAGAACTTGTTTTATATTACCCATGATGAATTAATAACCAGTATAGATCCATTTTAACCACAAATCTAGCAAGGGACAAGAGAGATCAAATCTATTGAAATACCTCCTTTAGAATACAAAACTTGAAAAAAAATTGCAACTCTAGAAATTTGATCCTTCTGAATACTTATAAATCCATAATTAAGATGGATCTATCATGGTTGGTTATATATATATCTATATATATATATATATATATATATATATATATATTCATTGTTTGAATTGCATTTGTTTTTTGTATAAATGGATACAACCCCTCGAAGATCTCCTTAGGCACTTGGAAGTGTAAACTACATAGTTTAAACTTGTTATTCCAACACATTTTTGTTGGGTTTAATACATAATTGATCAAAAATATATCTCAAAAGGGTCAAAATATAAAATAGTGAGCCCACTTAAAAGAATTTAACCATAAGAATCTAAATTTTTCAATTGTTTTATATAATATATGCATAGATTTTTTTAATTATAAACGATACATATATAGTTACACTGAATTATTTTACTTAACATGAGCATTAAAATATTTTATTTATCGATCACATTATCCACATTAAAATGTTTTTTTATCATTAACATATTTTTAAATACTTACTCTTGCATATTATTCAATATTTTTTTTATAACCCACATTGAATTTTTTATTATTATTAATATTTTTAAATGAGATATATTAATTTTATATTGAAAACTAAGTGAGTTACACATGTCCCTTTTATTACTTTACATGGACATCAAATACTTAATCATGCATATTGAAATATTTTATTTATAACCCACATTGAAGTTTTTATTATTATCAATAATTTTAAAATATTTTTTGGACATCAAAATATTTTATTTACTATTGAGAGTGAGAATAAAATATTTTGAGCATAATGAGAGTGGGAGTATTATGGGCTCTCCCTTAAGGGAGTCAAGCCCAAACAAGCTCTGATAACATGTTAAAAAACTGAGAGATGCACACACAAAGGAACAATTCTATTATGTTTTTTTAAATTACACAGATACAACACATGTTTATGGTGTTTGTGAGATCCAACCAATTCCAAATATAAATATCGAGGTTGAGATATTCTCTCAACATCCACCTACAAATTTGCAACTAATTCTAAATTATACATGGAAGAATTATCTTCCAACGGTTCAATGAAACATGTATATTATTTTTTGTTTTTTCTTCCAAAGAAAAAATCGAACTTTTTATTAAGATAATAAAAAGTTACATAGTATATGCACTTAAGCATTCAGTAAACTGTATGACTTTGTTCAAATCATAGAGTTGTTCTGAAATGGTAAGTTTGAGTGTCTTCTAACTCTACCATCTCATTTTTGCTAAATCAAGATCGCTGAAAATTTTATCCCGGGCCTCCTCAATGAGGAAAACAACCCAAATAGGATATTGATCAGCTTCCAGTAACTGTACTCCAAAAAGAGCAAAAGCAAACACTGATAACTGATAAAAACCAAAGCACCAAAAAATATGTCTTGAGCCATTCCCAGGCCTCCTCATTGAGGAAAATAGCCCAAACAGGAATGAGTTCAGCTAACAGTTTAAACATGTATTTAACCAAGTCGATGTTGTTGTTTTCTAGTAACGGATTTACATGAGAAAAATAATGTTTGTTGCTTTAATCTAGGACACTGAAACAAGAAACAAAATAACTAACAACAGAAAGTATCATATGCCGAAGCCAAGTCTGTGTAACAATATTGTCAAAATGGTGGTTGTTCTGACACACGGATCTCATCCCAGTCTGCTTCATCTATCCTCCAACTATCCATATCTTGTTGTAGACCTACTTTAGAAAGCTGGTTTGTTGTTCTATCACATTCCCTGTACATATGACATAGATAAAAATCATTAAAAATATATTTTAAGTTTTTTTCTTCTTCTAACGACGGAGATAAAATGTAATTCTGGCATATGCTCACGCCATTGAACCATTTAATGATATTCATCGAATCCCCGAAGATCTGAACCAAATGTATGCCCAGGTGGGTAAGCCAACAAAGGAGTAGTTTTAAGGCAAGAAGTTCTATGTAATTATTGGTTATATTCCCCAATCCAACCGAGGCTTTGAGGCTTCTATGGGAAATTAGGGGTATCGCCAATCCTGCCCCACATTTGTTATTTTGATCGGAGGCCCCATCAAAATAATCCCATGGAGTTCCTGCCCCACATTTGTGAGCTAACCAGACACCCCAGGCTATGATTAGGGGTAAATTCCTCAAATTTCCTTCAGGATAATCCTTCCACCATTTATTCCATACTTTTGCTATTGAATCCCCTTCCCAGGTCATCCTGATTTGAATCAGTCTCCCTGATTCCATCTGTTGTAGCTTCCATTGTTATTTAAGTCTTATTTTCAGTTTTATCACAAAATGAAAGAAAAGTAAAAAAAAAAAATGAAAAATCAAACCATTGTCTAAAGGTCATGCAGGTTCAAGAGGCGCGATCAAGCGATAGCTTGATGAGTACGATGAGGTGTGCTGCGGGGAAGCAATGAGCACAAAGATTAATTAAAGCTCAACCCCCACAGTTGACTGTGACGTTAGCATGGTTGACCACAATGTGTGGCCTGAAATTACTGCGGGGGTTCAACCTCAATGAAGCTCTCGTACATTCTTTACCCCCGCAAAGTTTAAAAGAAATAAATTATTTTATTTGATTGACGGCTTTTGAATGTGAGAAATGCGCGAGAAGATCAGGTCATCCGATCAACAGGCCACATAGCCGACGACAATCAGGTGGGTAACTAGAATGAAATTTATTTCGAAAATCGGACGTCATGGCCTATGAAATACAGTTTAATTCACTGAATTCCGAGCCAATCTCAGTCGTCCATCGAAAGAGACGGGATCTAATGGATATCGGGTGGAAAAGTAATCTGGTTTTATCATTAAAATCGAACCCGATAGATCATTAACTGGCAGTTTTTATTTCCTATCGGGTCCATATGGGAGTCAAAGGAGCGTTGAAAAGCGGACTCGATAGGGTTTAGTTCAAACAGTTTAAAGTTGTGTGAGTCCCGAAGGATCGGACCGTTTATTGAATGAGTGATCGGACGGTGATCGCATACAGCTCAGGTGGACTTGACAGGTTTATGAACCAGACTGTTAATCCTTTTCAGTTCCGTGGTAAACTATGTTCCGCGTAAATTAGACAATTCCATTGTTTAAGAAAAATAACCAAAGTTAGAGGGAGATGATCAAAACTTCAAAGGGACGGTGATTGGTCAGGTTTCCTTGTGTTTTGTCCAATCAAAACACTCCTGATACATACGTGGGCCCAAGTCCACGCACAGGGTTTTGTCAAATACAGTTTGTTATGTTAAAATAGTTTAACCATTATCAAAGCATCTACAGAGAAACTTCATCAGCAGCCAAGAAACAAATCTGAAAAGCGAACAATCATCATCATTTTTCTAAATTCTGTTACTTCTTGTTATTTTATTTATGAGGTGTCTTTTATCCTCTATGTAATATTTTGTAATAACTTTCACTTTAGACAGTTAGGAGAATAGTTAAGTAGTTTGACAGTTTTGGTGATTACCAACTATCTCATGATGTATAAAAAGAGGAAAATTTATAGAGAAGAGGTTCGAGCTTTGGAGAACTTGAAGACTAGGCCACTGTATTCCTAATACAATTGTTGATTAATGAAAGAACCAGAAGTTTTCCACACACTATTGGGTATGATTTTGCGACTCCTCTGTTATGTTTCATCATATGTTTTCTTCCTTTAAGTATGGTAATGAAGCTGCAGGTCTTTATTTGCTTATCTAAATGAAGTTAAAATCCTATACTTGAAGTTTGTACCTTTGCAATTCTTCTAAGTTACAGATAGTAGTTTCTGTGTAAGACAACATATTATCTTTAACTTCTCCAAGTGTCACAGATAGTAGTTTCTGTGTAAAACAACATATTGTCTCTGACTTCTTCAAGCTTTCTTCATTCATCATTTATATTCAAAAATCAAATGGCATTCTGATATTTTCATGTCACCAAAGTATTAAGGGTTAAAACCAAGTCTCCCAGGTCCTTCATTTGAGAACACAACATACAATTAAGTGACAAACAAGTGACAATAATTATAATCATTAATGTCTTAAGCACAATTTCTACACAGCCAGGAAATTGGTTTCTTAAGGTACAACACCATCCATACCTCCTTTGTGAATGGGCATTTTATGAAGAGATGGTGAATCGTTTCTACATCATTTTTACATAAAGCACACCTCCCTGGGCCGACTTGTATCTCCTCTATAATATGTCCCAAGTTGGCACTTTATTTCTGAGTATGCACCAGAAGAACATTCAAGCTTTGGCTGGGCATTTGAGCTTCCAAATGAGGCTAACCCACCATTCCTGATTCCCCCATCCCTTTCTTGACATGAGAAATTTATAGCCTTGTTTTGGAGAATAGGAGCCCGTGGGGGCATGTGCCCATACGAGCTGATCTGGTCTATCTCTTAGCCTGACATTAGACCTGGTCAGTTCCTTGGTGAAGTTGTGCCACTCCTCCCTCCATTGTTGATTGAGATTTAGGTCAGTCTTGGACAACCAGGCTTGTCCCCATATCGTGGAGTGACCATTCTTTCTGATCTGGCTTATGTGTTGAATGCCTCTAGAGCCTAATTGGTTTATAAGACCTGGAGATAGTGAAAATCCTTCGTTGCACCCCACCCATGGATCCTTCCCTATCCTGACTTGTTCTCCATTTCCTATTTGCCAGGAAAGGCCTTGTTCTATGATATTGAAGGCGTCTATGGTGGCTTTCCACACCACTAAAGCATTCCCTTTCTTCTTATTTGGCTTCCTGATCCAATCATCCAAAGGAATGGGATCGATGTACTTCCGTTTGACTACTATTGTCCATAGGTTCTCCATCTTTATTAATCTCCATCCCAGCTTAGCTGCTAGAGATGGTCCAAATGCAGATAACTCTTTTATTCCCCATCCTCCCCACTCCTTTGGTCTTGCCACATTATCCCATGCCACCTAGGGCAACACCGATTCCTCCTTCGAACCTGCCGAGAGAAATGGTTGCATACTCATTTGATTCTTTCCATAGTTCCTTTCAAGACTCGTGTTAATGTCGTCCAATATACTGGTATGGCCAATAGGATTGATTTAATGAGTGTCAATATTCCTGCTCTAGACAACCATTTGAAACTCCAATGATTGATCCTAGATTCTATTTTTGCTACTAGCTAGAACCAATCTTGTTTTCTGTATGAGTGTGGCTTTAGGAAGAATCCCAGGTACTTGAAACTATCCTCTAACTTCCAATCTTCGAAGGGCAGGTCTTCTTCTATATTCATTGCTTCCATTCTATTGAATCCTTCCATAAGTAGATGGGATTTCTCCTTATTAACGAGCATGCCTGTCGCCTTGAGGAAGAGTTCCAGTATCCTTTTTAACTCCTTTGTTTCACTCCTTCTTCCATTGCTGAAGAGAAGAATGTCATCCACAAACAGTAAATGAGTTATGTATAAGTTGACTACCACTTCAACTCCTTGAATATCTCCTTTTCTTCTGGCTTCTAATAGCAACTGACTAAGACCTTCTGCTGCCAGGAGGAAAAGGAGAGGAGATAAGGGGCAGCCCTGTCTCAGCCCTCTTTGGCCTTGGAAAAAGGGGGATGTCACTCCATTGATTAGCACGGAAAAGATCACATTGACCAAGCACCCCATGAACCAATTTATTAAGTCCACTTGAAACCCCAAGTGGGTTAGAAGCATACAAAGGTACATCCAATTGATTCTGTCATAAGTTTTAGATAGGTCAATTTTCACTACTGTTCCTTTGCTTTCTTTTACTTTTATGCTATGAATAGTTTCCTAAGCCACTCCTATCGCCTCATGAATGTGTCTCCCATCCAAGAATCCAAATTGTTCTTTTGAAATATACATGGATAGCAGTGGTTTCAATCTGACAACAATCACCTTTGCTATAATTTTGTAGATACAATTGCATAAAGAGATCGGTCTAAAATCCTCGAAAGAGGTTGGGTCTTCCTTCTTGGGAATAAGGGCTATAAAAGTGGCATTAAAAGGGGCATAAATTGCACCTTTTCTTCTGGACTCTTCAACCACTTCAGTCAATTCACTGCCTATAGTCTCAAAGAAGTGTTGAAACAGCTCCACTGTCCAACCATCTGGTCCTGGACTCTTGTCCTTTGGCATTGATTTTATGATTCCTTCGACCTCCCCTCTTGTGACTTCCCCCATGAGCTCAACAGAATCCTCCTCATCCATGTAGCGAGGGAAAGCCTGAGCTGTCCGGATCACTTCAGCTAGCGACACTTCTGAAGGTGTTGTAAAGAGGTTTTTGAAGTGTCTTATTCCCATTAATGATAATTCCTCAAATGATTTTGCCTGCCTTCCCTCCTCTGATTTTAGAGACCAAATGGTGTTTGAATTTTTCCTTCCTTTTGCGTAATTTTGGAAGAATTTAGTGTTTTCATCCCCTACCCTTAACCAAATGGCCCTACTTTTCAAGCACCACTGTTCTTCTCTTGCTAAAAGGATTTGCCTCCTTTGGGTTTCCAGCAGCTTGATCCTATCCCTTTTTTTTGGTGTCTCGTATCCATCAGCTTCCGGGCATTCGAGCTCATCGAGCTCCATCCCTATTTGGATTAGGTTTTCATCTTCTTTCATTTTCTTGACTCTGGCCCATTCCATCGTGGCCTTCTTAAGGCATTTTAGATTCTCCATAAAGTGGTAAGCTTTGTCCCCATTCTCGCTAAACCTCACAGGTCTCCAAGTTTCTTTAAATAGGGTGTTATATGAATCCTCCATTAGCCAAGATGGATTGAATTTGAAGGGAGTTGCCAACTTTTTGGGGGGCCTTTTTAGTTCTAGCAAGACGGGCAGATGATCAGAATCACCTCCCTCCCCTACCCACTGATGGAACACTGGGATCTTTGCCGCTACCTCCTCTCTCATGAGAAAACAATCCAATCTTTTGGCCACCCGATCTTCCCTTGTTTTGTTATTCCTCCACGTAGGTCTTGGTTTTAGCAGATTAATGTCTAACAGCTTATTTTCTCTTATGAGTTTTGATAAAAAGTTTGAGAGCGGGTCTGCTCGAGCAAAGGGGCCCTAGGTTTCATCAGTTCCCAGGGAGAAGTTTAAATCGCCCCCAATCACCAGGTTCGGGTTATCCATAAAAGACTGAGCAAAGATTATTCCAAAATTGGACTCTATCTTGACAAGGCCCATAAATATTGAGAATCAGCAGGTTAGTGCAGAGCTCTAAGGAGTAAACTTCTATTCCAATCGCTTGGTCTAGCCCCCAAGTGTTCAGAACTCTTAATTTTCCTTCTTTTACTCCCAATGTCAGTCCCCCCGAACAACCTTTGGCATCCAATGCCTAGATGTACCATCCAGGCATTAATTTAGACAGAGTTTTTAAAACTTCAGGTCCTGCACCCAACGTTTCTTGTAGTAGAAGAATGTCCGGATTGTAATTGCGAATTACCTCCTTTAGAGCCAGATTTTTAGGATTACTGGCTAAACCCCTACAATTCAGGGATAGAATAATCATTGGATTACCTCATAGGGGTTTTTCGCTACTCTAAGCACCCCGGAGATGGACATTTTCTTCCCATCCGCAATGTCCAGTTTGGCTCTCAACTGAGCCTTAGACAAGTTTGATTTCCTCCCTCTAGCCTTCTGATCCCCTTCTTGGGGATTCTGCATTTCTATTCCACCCACCGCCTCCCAAGGAGGAGGCTTTTTCTCTCAGGGTCTGAGGTTGTAAGAGGGTTTTACAACAAGGGTATCTACAAGGTTCGAGCCTTCCTCACCCTTCCCAGTCTTTCGGTTCAAATCTAGATCAGGGATTGATGTAATAATACTCTCCAGTTGTTCATTTGCTATGTTTGAAATGGGAATTACAATATTCTGAGGCCTGGAGGGACCAGGCACTGATGCTGAAATAATCAAAGAAAGAGCAGGAGTAAAATGAGGAGGGGTAGAAACCGGAACCGTACCCTCTTTTGGATGAGTATGGCTCCCGGCCTCCACTGCTACTGGTTCTGGTTCCGGCCTTGTCTCCTTCTGTTGCTGAATTGGTTGAATTGTTGGATGACCTTCTTCTTGCACTTCCATATTCTCCACTGAATCCTCCTGAGGCTTATCTATGTCCATCTGATCATCCCCTGGGCCCTTATTCGACTTTCCTTCCTTGGTCTCCTCCTCTCCTACGTATTTTTTGTTTATTATTATATTTTACATTGTTTTTTTATTTAGAGAATATTATATTTTATTTTAAAAAGTAGAGCACAAATGGAATTAGACATCTCCCTCATATTGGGATGTAGAATATGCCTTTGGATGCAACCATGTTACTTTTTTCTAACATATGTGTAAAGTTAGAATGTCTTCCAAGTGAAGATTGGTGTTTCTCAAAATATGAAGCAAAATTATTAATTAAATAACATTATATTAGCCCACCAAAATTATATTAATATTTTCGTTCTTAATTTTAAATTAATGAGATTTGAAGAGCGATAAACTTTTAAAATAAAAAATTTGACTAAACATCTTAATTACACAAATCTCTCCTACTAAATTGTAAAATACACCTCTCAACATTAACATTTTTACTTTTTCTACTTTTTCTATGACCTATGTTCCAAGTGAAGGTTGGTCTTTCAACCACTATGCAAAGTTCGATTCTCTTCCAAGTGAAGGTTGGCGTTTCTGAAAATGTAAAGCAAAATTACTAATTAAACAGCATTATTAGCCCACCAAAACTATACAGATATTTTCTGGCGTAGCTTTAAATTTATGAGGTTTGAAGCATGAGCGATCAACGTCGAAGGTAAGGCTTCCGCCGAGACGTTTGGGAGAAGCTTTAATGCACGTTACTTTCTTTGTCACGTCACGGGCAGATGGTTGCAGAGAAAGATAAGTTCAATAAGAATGGCGATATATACACATTGAATATATGTGAGATATTGAATATATATACAAAGAGCAATTTAGAGAAGTATTATTTCCATAAAAAAAGCCCTAATAGAAGAGGTTTGATTTGATCCAATATCCATGTCCATGGTTGATATAAACGACCATGATTTCAAAGGTACATTTATTATACACAGCAACCCCCCTGCAAAGGAAATATCACTGGCAGTTGCACTGTTAATCCTTGGCACCATCGTCATTGCCATTGGCCTCTTCATGTTCTCTCTTCAAATCGGCGGTGACAGAATCCATGGTTTATCTCTGAGTTTTTATCCTGAAAAAAATCTTTTAATTTTTTCTTCTATTTCTTGTATCTTTTTATGAATTTTTGGCCTTTTGAATCAATATTGTTGTGGCATTTCAATTTATTTTTGTGCAGGGATTTTGTTTGCATTGCTGGGATTAATGTTGTTTGTCCCAGGGTTCTATTACTCTAGGATTGCATGGTACGCTTACAAGGGCTATAAGGGCTTCTCTTTCTCAAGCATTCCAGCAGTGTAAAAAGTTGTTATATTGCTTGCACTCTGATTATATGTATGACTTGGGGTTTAGCTGGATATTTATTTGTCGGGTTGGGGTTTTAAGGTTATTCTGTTCAGTCTTTAAAACTATGGCCAAATTCTGAAATTTTGAAAAATTGTTGGTCTCTTTTGTAAATGAAAGATGGTGCAAAAGCTTTGCTGGAGGGTTTTTAGTTTTGTGGGTGGAGAGCTCAGCTATCCATTTAATCACATTTATATAAATGATATAAGTGTTTTTTAATTAAGAGAAGTTTATTTTACAGTTTAATATGATGCGTAATTTTGTTAGTCTGTCATCAAAGTTGAAATTTGCTCATGTTATTTTGTTTTATTATTAAAAAACAAAAAAATATATATATATATATATATATAATTAATTTCATGACGAGGTATTTTGAAATAACCCAGTTTAAACAAATACTGTTATAATTTGAATAAGTTATATCTTGATAAGTTTGATGGAACTTAAAATATGTGTGAACTACTCAGGTTTGGCATAGTTTTATGAATTTTTGGTTGAAATTAATTCGAAAGGTTAGCAGATTATTGTCCAGAGACCCAATTTCTAAGAGAATTTGTCATTTGAAATGAAGTCTGTTTATTTACCTGTTGAAAATAACCATTATATGATCCAATTTGAGAAACCAATGTCAGCATGCAGCCTGCAATTTTGTTTATTAACAGAACTTAAAGCACAGCATGTGTACCAAATGGAAAATACTGATTGTTCACATCGCAATAGGGGTTGGAAAATCAATTAAAGCTTTAGATGGAACATATATCCCCATATGGTACAGAGAACTTTCGCTTGTTTTCGAAATTAACTAGGGGCAAACACTTGCATTTTCACTGTCATGAGAACACAACTTTTAGAACATGATGGAGAAAAAAATCTCATATGGTTTTCACCAGAAATCACAAATTTCCTTCAGCAGAATATATCATTTTCAGTGACATGATAATATAACTAATTATCATTGAATCGATAATCAGTACATCCAATCAAACTCCTCCATTTGCTCTATGCTCTATTTGAAAACCCTGCTTCCTTTCCAACTTCTCTGTTGCTTCTATATGTTGTACTTGGAGGATTACCGTAGCATAGAATCTCGAGATGGAGCCCGTGTCTCTGTTTTGTGTCTAAGAGGTGCAGATGTCACTGCCCGGGCATTGACTTCTTCCAGAGGCTTCCAACCACAGGCCACCAGATTCCAGTATGCAATTTATCTTTCCTAATTTAATTTGCATAGAATTTGATAAAGAATGGTTAGAATCATGACTTCGAATTATAAACTTTCTACACATTTATAATTCAAAAGATTAAAAGATTTATCAAAATGCTAAATTATAGTATATATAATGGGAAAAAACTTATTTTAAACAACAAAAATAAAAATTTGGCTGATAGAATTTAGCCCGATTCCTACTAAAAAGACAAATCTCTCGAATGTAAAATACCCTTTATAATTTGAAGGATTGAAAGAAGATAATGAAGATTTAGCATCAAGTACCACTTAAAAATGTAAAAAAAAAAAAATGGTGTGGCTCACGTTGGTCATGGGGAGGCTGCTATCGTCCACAGAAATATCTGGGCTGATCCCGGCAGCCAATAATTAGGCCTAACCCCAAGGGCTTCGGGGAGAATTGACCCTGTGACCTCCCTATTGGCCACGGGTTGAGCTAACCCTTGGGGCTGAAATGTAAATATTTTAATTAAATAATTTGAAGAACAAAAGATCGTCTCTTTTCAATGCCAAAAAATAAGACGTAAGTTTTAAGTGATTTTTTTGTTGCATTTAAATATAGAGTCTGACATTGTAGAGAAATGTTGAAGTATTTTTGAATGAGAGTAAATATTTACATAATATTTATAAAATAAAACATTATATCAAAATGTAAAATGAAATATTATATCACAAAATAATAAAACATAATATGAACTTAATTCAAATAATAATAAATCTATTCAATTCAATTTGTTATATTGTAATTTTATTTTTATCAGAAAAAAATTCATTATATATATATATATATATATCACATTAAAATAAATTTAAATAATAATAATTTATATTCATAACAATAATATTTAGAAGATATAATTAATAAATATTAAATTGATAAATGTATAATTAAAATTGACTAGCATTGGAAAGGATTATCAAAGATGGAAATCTTAAAGTCTTTAGCCACCACCCTAACTCTAGGGGATTTTGAGCTTTAGAACTCCTTTCGTCTAAAGCCCCCTCATTATAGTGTCATTATTGTCGATCTATTAAACCAGGGAGGATTTCTTTTGTAGTAGGATTCTTCCCTCCTCCAAAGTGATGCAATCTCTCTAAATCTCTCGAGCTTTTCAATCTTCATGAGGTTGGTCGCAAGAGGTACCCTCTGTATGCAGGTGAAACCCACCAACTTTGTCTCTACACTTGCAACTAGAATCCAAGATCGAACAAGAATCCCTTATGTCTAATGCGGCTCCTACATGGGGGCAAACACTGTCAGGAAGAGTATTCACTTAAAGATTACAGTATAACCAAGGACGCCTTAATCCTCCTGGTCTCAAGACTGAACAAAGGAGCCAAAGGTTGGGGTGCACCCTCTTCCTCTTAGTCGCTTTCCTTTAAGAATGATCTAAATCCAAGGCTCTCACAATCAAATCTCAAAGATCTCTCAGGGCTAGCCTCCATCATAGAAAATGAAAAAGATATTCCAAATCTAGAGGTGGTAGACTCCCAAACCGATCTTTCTTGCATGGCCTATGAGAAAAATGTCATTATTTTCTACTTTAATGGGATCTTCCCATTTACATCTATGCTCCAGGAATAGGTGCATCAAACCTAGTCCTCGAATATATATATATATATATATAACGATTTCTTTGTGGTTTATTTTAGAAATCAAGAGGATCTTCAAAAGATTTTTTTATCAACGACCTTGGATTTGGGGTCGCTTTGGGCTCTCCTTTCAGCCATGTCATTTATTGAATTCAACCCTTTATCCATGACAACTCTGGTCACTCTAGTTTGGGTAAGACTCCCTAATATGCCCATTCATTTGTTAACTATGAATATCTTAGCTTATGTAGGAAACTCGCTAAATTGCTTTACTAAGATAGATATATATAGGCTTAGGAGGTATATTGTAACCTTTGCACGCATCTGTGTCGAAATGAATCTCAGCAAATGGTTTCTTAATAGAATACTCATCAATTGAAATGGCCTAACCTTTTTTATAGTTGGTGGACTATACGAAAACACAAATTTTTGTTGTAGGTCTTATCAACAACTAGGTCATCTCCAAAATGCTTGTCCTTCTTCTCAAGGGAATTCTCACCCGCAGATGCTAAGAAAAAGAATCGATGATGACAAGACCCAAAAGATCCAAAAGGATTCAAGAATTCCTTAGCTCACAAGCAAGACAACATGCAACAATAAAAAACTTCTAAATCCAAAATTTGTCCTTCAGCCTTAGCTCAACCCCACGAAGCACCATCTCATCCCTCAAACTCTATAGTCCCTCCCTCTCTTTTGTCATCTCCCCAATCTTATTTGGATCCCTCAAATGGGGAAGAAAAAGACACACCCATAATCTTGGCTTCGTCCACCAACGAGCACAAACGGCTTCATGAATCAAATCACTCGGAGAATGACAAGGAAGTAGCCACTCTTACAGACCCTCAGGAGATAGAATTTCCTCAAGAAAATGCAGTGATTATCTTCACTTCCTCTATGTCCGACTTCATCATGGGATGGATTGATGTTCAAAAGAAAAAAGGAAGAAAATGCCTTCAGAAAACCCCATGAAATTCCTAGCCTCAAAGACCATAATCTTAGTTTATGTATTTGTATTTTCAATGTCAGGTTAGTTTATATCAAGTTTTGGGTTCAGTTGGGTTTCCTTAGAGGCCGACCAATCTCAATTTGTCAACTTTTCACATAATCTCTTGTTGAGAAGGTAATACAATTTTTACTCTAAACAAAAAATGTATAATTAAAAATAAAAATATTTCTATATATATAAATATGCTATAAATTAATATATATTTGACCATATAAATATAAATATGCTATAAATTAATATATATTTGACCATATAAATTAAAATTACATTTTGTAGACAGATAATATGTGTATGCAATCCTAATCTAAAAAATGTTTAATACAAAATAAAAATAAATAAAAAATAGGACATGCAGGCCCACTGAATAACCCCATGAAAAGGCACCACAAAAACCCAGCAATAGGTATCCATTACAATCAAAAACGTGTCAACAAAATCTAGCAAGCAATGGGTCGATAATAGACCACACTGAAATCCCGAAAGGATCAGAGGCGAGGCTCCAAAAAATATATATGAAACAACACCCAAAGAATGATCGGCGAACCCCATCGCCAGCACCTGAGAGAAGACGGCAGAAGAAAAACAAAAATGAAAACGGGTCGCTATTCCCAAAAGAATACCATGACAGCCAAAAAGAAAATCATCAGGAACAAAGATGAGTCAACGAGTAGCACAAACCACATCACAAGCCTTGAATATAAAACCCCGACAGCATAAGAATGAGGCCACAAGACCCAAGACATGAAGTCAGCAAGAATCTCAAACGAAATAGGAAAGTGAAACTGCCATGCAGGACTAAAACAGAATGGGAATATGGACGACGGTGAGGACCCCTTGTCAACCCAGAAACCAACATCCACACCGTAAAAGAAAACCTGAAAAAACAAGGACACCCACTAGAGAAGTCGCAGACATATTGACTCCATAAAAAATAATGAAGCATGAACCAGGGGGCGAGAGCGGCTAGGATTCCAACCACCTCGCCCCCCACTCCATGTAGAAAAAACACCTGCAAAAGAGGGAAAACGATATAGAATATTAATAACAGGAGATAAGAAAGGAAATCGCAAAGAAAACCAGCAAGGAAAGCTCGGTGGTCTGCAAATTGGTCGCCAGGGTTTTCCCCATATTGGTTAACAATCATAATCATTATATTTCATAATTTAAATTCAAATTTAATAGTTACCAAAAAATTTATCTATAAATATCATTACTATTATCATGTCAAAGAAAAAAGTGGTGTGTTCTCAAAATTTTAATCAAATTAAGAATAAGAATATTTTATCCAAAGAGATATCAAATTATATAAATCTAGATAATATTATTAAGAATCAGTGTCATTCTATGGTAATTCTAGATTTATCAAGGGTCAGAAATAATCAAATCTCTAGAGGTGTAAACTTTTCCTTAAGTCTTGCACTCAACTTTGCATCTTGTTGCACCTTTAGAAATGTGATGCCTCTTAGGGCTTGGTAGATCTAGACTTAAGATGGATCCTTGTCGGTTATATATATTTTTCATGTATATTTATTCTTTAAAACACATGTATTCATATTGGTGTATGAGACATGATCACCCAGTGATTTGAATACTAAATATACTTTACCTTCCTTTGGATTGAAACCAGTGATCTCTTAAAATAAACACATGTTTTTAACTATTAAACCCTCTCTACACTCAGTCATTCAAACTAACCTATGTTGAAAATAGCAACAAGAAATGATAAAAATAAAATCCATAAATTCCAGTTTAATTTGTCCTTCAATTAAATTGAAAATTAAAATCGAATTTTATTCTCATAGCAACTTGTAATAGTTAACTAGAGTGAGTTGACTTAGTTAACTTAGGAATTTCGAGTTTGAAGTTTTTCTGAAGTCATGTATATGTTCTCCCTATATTATATGGGTCCATGATGAGTTAAGTATGAGTGTTAATTAGTTAACTCGGTTTACTGAGTTAAGTCTAGTTAAATTAGTTCCAAACGGTTTAAAGAACTAATAGTGAGTTAACAGTCAGTTGATGCATTAGTGCACTCAACTAGTGCTACTCTAGTTAACTGAAGATTCCCTCATCAGAAACTCATGCATGTCGATTTTGAGAAAGACCCAGTTGAGACTAGAGTGCAAGGAGAGTGTACTATTTGTTGTATAATTTTATGAGTTGTACTTATAGTGCGTGCAATCAAGAACTGGTCTTTGAAGGGATTATGCATTTTTGGATGAGGAATTTCCCTTTAAATATAAGCTAATTCTCTCAGGAATTGTGCAAAGAATTAGAAGCTTGGAGGCTTGGAAATTTGGTTAAGTATTGACCAAAGGAAGTCATCAGGTGGAGGATAGGAAATACTTGTGTAGGTTAAGCTCAAGATTGTGCAGAGCATATTGTATTCATCCAAATTCTTTGACCAAGGGTGCAAAGAATTAGAAGCTCAGAGGCTTGGAAATTTGGCTAAGTATTGTCCAAAGGAAGTCATCAGGTGGAGGATAGGAAATACTTGTGCAAGTTAAGCTCAAGGTTGAGCAGAGCATATTATATTTATCCAAATTCTTTGACCAAGGGCACAAGGAAATAGGAGGCTTGGAGAGCAGAGAAGAGGCCTAGATTTGGCTTGATCTTGCTTGTGAGCTGGAGATTGATTTTACTAAGTGTTGGTATTGTTCTTGTGAGAAAAACCATTGTATTATCATCTTGGATTTCTGATTAATGCAATACAGACAGTGGGATTTTGAGTTGTGGCTTTCCCCAGATACTTATTGTGTTATGTGTCATTGATGTTCTCTTCCTCTATTGATTATTGTTTTCTCAATGTTTATGGGCTTCCACTGTAAAGAGTAGAAGTAGATTCTTGTCTCTTGTTTTAGTAGATTACATGAGCTTGTGAATCTACGGGATTTTCTACAACCTATTGAACTACCAACATATCCTTATATTTTAAATTATCTTAAATATTAATCACCACCTCCTCCTTCTCTTATTCTTATATTAAAATTATCTTGAATATTAATCACTACCATCCCCTTTTCTTATCCTTATATTAAAATTATCTCGAATATTAATCTCCACCTTCTCCTTTTATTAATATAAGTGGGGTGGCAAGAGGGAGAGGGTTTATATTGAATCCCAATGGAAAACTAGCTATTAAGTACTTTTGGGGACTCAGAAAGAAGACCAATAATCCAGTTGAAATGTATGCCCTCTTGCTTGGATTAATATTGGTCAAAGATATTGGAATCTATGAGATCGTAATCCTAGGAGACTCTCTCCTCATTATTCAACACTTGCACAAAGGCTCATCTCCTAAATAGAACCACCTCAAACTCCTTCAAAGAATTGCATGTGCACTAGAACACTTCCTCTTGAAGTCTTTTTTTCAGATACACAAAGGTCCAAACATGGAAGCATATAGACAAGCTAATCTATCCTTTCCTTCTAAAAGTGGTTTAGATGGATATAACTGACTCCCCTGAATGGAGAAATATACCTTAGGTTCAATAAAAATGCAATGGTCTCCTATGCTAAGGCCACATCACTATAGTTTGGTAGAAATATGAGCAAAAACATTATACTTTACAATCCATCAAAGGGGCATATCAAAATGGGCGTCTTGGCTCCAGGAACAAGTGTACCCCATGCATGGGAATTCTTCCCAATAACTCCACACCCTCTTATAGTCAAGATCAAATGACACAACTAGCCTTGATCTAATCTCACACCTAGTTTAGCGATGGAAGTATGAAGGTTGGCCATAATGAAAATTAATGGTGATATGATTGACATTATGTGTGGGCTCTCTGGATTTCAATTTAAATCCATGTCCTACACTTGGATTTTCCACCATAGTTCCCAATTTCATTATAGTGGGAGTTGTTGCTCAATTTCCCCCAGTGGTGTCATGTGCATGCTAATTCTGGACAAGCTGTATTTTCTAAATTTCGTGGAGATAATTGACTTTGCGACTTATTCTTACATGTTTGTGGCAAAGGGTTGAGCCTACATAGTGTATATTGAGGAAAATTAGTTACCTCAGCCATTTTTGGGGCTCATGAGGTCTCACAATCTGATCAGGGAATATTCTCCTATCAGGTTCGAGTATGCTCTAGTGGCTAGGATGTCCAAGCTTGTGGGTGTTTCGTCTTGTAGGCTTTCCTTATTGATTGGGCCCTTTAATTTTCATATGATATCCTCCATCTCTCTCATGGATGAGATTCAAACCCTAAAACATAAGATAACTCATTAAGATGATGAAATTGACGCGTTGTGATAACAAATTGATGACCTAAAGCAACAGATCTAAGAAAATTAAAACCATAATATAACTAGCACTGCATATAGTCAACCCACGTGCAAACTATAATTATACCTCAACAGGCCTCCCAGTGAAGGTTTCTCTCCTCTTTAATAATGTTTTCTTATTGTAAATGTGTCATTTTTCTCAATCAATTCTGCAAAGTCTATGTATGTCAGTCTATTGTAGTAGTTTGTTTTTGATGTAGTCTTTTTATTACACTAGTCAGTACCTCCTTGGAGGACCCTTTGAAAGAAGAAGCAATGTAATTGATTTCCCGTGTAGTTATTGCATCCAAGCGCAGATTTTAATAGAATCCATACTCACTTTTTTATATGTACATATGTGTGTGTGTGTGTTTCCACCCACACTTATTATCATCACGCATCATAAATTAAATCACTTCAACACGTATTATCATCACCCATTCTATAAAAAACACTTGGAAATTGAGTAAATACCATGTAAAATAACCTTTTAACATTTAATTTTGAATATAAAAATAAATTCTCAAAATATCATATAGAAATATTTTAAAAAATTTCATTTATAATGATCAACATCTTATGTTCATATATATGTAATTATGCATTTTGAGGACAAAAAAAACCAAGTTATAAAACAAATTTACCAATTTAATGAGAACTGTAACATCAAAAATGAAAACTCTAGCCCCCAAAACCATATTTTTGCACTAAAAACATGAAAAAACACCTCGACACGAGAAGTGTTGATGATGCATCAACGCTTTTTCGTGGCTAAAATTCCAAATTATTTTTAGCAACAGCATTAAAAACCAAAATCTTTGTGCAATAAAAATAAAAATAAAAATAGCCCAAAAATGAAAAGTGCGAACGCTACATCTACACATTTTTTATATTTATTTTTTTGGGATAAAATCCCAAAAAAAACATTGGCATTAAAAACTAATTTTTTTGTATAATAAACATGAAAAACACCCTAAAATCAAAAAGTGTTGATGTTGCATCAATGTTTTTTTACTTAAAATTCCAACATTTTTTAGCAATGTCATTAAAAATAAAATATCATGACTTCAAAAAACCTTAAAATTCCAGTAGTTTTTGCCGAAAGAGTTAAAGATGAAATATCACGACTCCCAAAAATCTAAAAATTCCAACAATTTTCAACTATGACGTTCAAGATAAGTATCATGACTCTGAAAAACCTTAAAATTTAACATTTTTCAACAATGACATTAAAAATAAAATATCACAACTCATAAAAATGTAAAAATTTTGACATTTTTCAGCCATGGAATTAAAACTAAATATCATGACTAAAAAAAAAAAAAACCTTAAATTTTCAACGTAACCAAATATCATGACTAAAAATAACCTTAAAAATGAATAGCTAAATCAAAAATTCATTATATCAAGAGTATCTTTTTTAAATGTTAAAAGTATAGCTCTTTTAAAATCTTAACGTGAGACAACTTGACACATTGAAATGAAAACTTAAAAACAACCATCAAATTGACACACAGTGGAGGTGGACTTAACCCTTTGAAATGAAAATTTAAAATTCAATCATCAAACTGACACATAATGCGGGGCAAACTTAACTTATTGCATTGAAAATTTAAAAATCAACCATCAAATTGACAAATAGTCAAGGCAAACTTGATCCATTGTAATGAAAACTTAAAAATCAACTATCAAATTAACACATAGTGGGGTCGGGTTGCTAGTCGAGCATCAACACAACTCGTGCAGCTAAAAAATTGAGTAAAAAATAAATAGATAAATAAAAATGAAAAAATAAAACAAAACAAAATTTTAAAAATAAAATTAATAAAAAAATTAAAACATTAGAACATTGAAAAAAAAAAAACCAAACATTAAAAAAAAAAAGAGTATTTAAAAAAAACAAGCATTAAAAAAAAAACCATAAAAGATAAAAATTCAAACATCAAAAAAATATAAAGAAAAAAAGGAATAAATTGGAAATAAATAAATGAAAAAATATCTCACTAAAAAATAAAATATAAAGAGAATTTAAAAAATAAAAAATAAAAAAATAATGTAAGTAATGGTTGACGATTACTATGTCTAAGAAATAGTGGGTAAAGGCAAGAGAATATTCACGAGAGCTTGGACTTTGTTGTAGCGGCTACAACCACCCTCCAAAATTTTGGCCTGCACCCAATTTCGGAGCCTACCTTAAGAGTTTCACTTGATGACTGCACACTCAGATTCACTCCATGAACTCATGTGAGTCTTAGCATTTGCCTTGCTTGTTCATTTCACCAAGTCTTGCATGTTGATGTCAAAGTCATGCTTGTTACCATGTTTTGGTTATGTCGAAAATCCTCGCTTCATGTGTACCTGTTCTATTCGCTATGAAAGCATATGTCACACTCACACACGGAGTCACACCCACTGTCGCAAAAGCGTCGTCATGGTCAATCAATGATTAATCACGAGTGTCGCGCTTGTCGCTTGCATCGTTCATCAATATGTTAAACATGTGCGTCAGGTTGGTTTGATTCATCTCGTCATCAAGTCATGTTGGTGTGTGTTTGTAAGATCACATTTGCATCTTTCAGTCGTTCACACACTTAGTCATTTTGTTGAAGTTCTGACGACCGAACTTCCTTTTAACAGCCAAATCATCACCCCGCCATCAACTCAATCGACTGTCACCTAGAACAGCACAAAAGCACCAAGCAATTCTTTTCAAGTTGCATTGCCCGTAAGCAATTCAATCAACCTTCATGCTGGCTACCTGGAGAGTTGGACGCGACAACCACCCAGCGACTGACTCCCCTCAAAAATTGTGTAGAGGCTGCTAACCTTGCCTGTTATGCTGAAAGAGGATATTGTGCAGACATGCCGGACAGACACCAGTGCCCATCCTTGTCTCCTTCAGAAAATTGTGCAATTTTCCTAGTCAGTCCTCTCGACAATCAACCGGCTGCTCATCTAGAAAATTGTGTAGTTTTCATGAGCAAGCCTTCTGTTGCCCAGTAGTCCGCTCAGCTTGGAAATTGCGCAGAGATGATTAGCAAGTTGGCCTCTAAGCCTCAGTGCAATTTCTCTCACCAGCAGCTCCCAGCAGCAAATTAATAGTTCCCTCCAGGAATTGCGTAGTTTCTACTGCCAAGCTCCTGACAGCTGACTGCCAGTTTCCCTTGGAAATTGCATAGTTGTTGCTGCCAGTGACCTAGCAGCTAGCTACCAGTTCCCTCTAGGAATTGCGCAATTTTGGTTGTCAGGATCCCAACTAGTTCCTCCAAAAAAATGCGCAAATTTTGTTTGTTGTTCCTCCATGCATCCTGGCCTGTTCCTCCAGAAAATTGTGCAAATTTTGTTGTCAAGCCCTTGCTGCCCACTCATTTCAGAAAAAGCGCAGATTCTATCTGCCTTGCCTTCTTGCAGCCCGAACTGTCCCTCCCAAAATTTTCGCAGTTTTGTCTTCGAGCCGAGCCAGACCTCAGACAGTCACTATCGACTTAGATTGCCCATATCCATCACCCATTGACTATTGCACAGTTTTCGTCGGTAGTGCCCAGAGCCAACATCCCGCCTTGCAACTTTGTTGCCTCTCGCGGTTACCCGCATCTGAAATGATCATGTGTCATGGTAGACTAGGAGGTTTTTTGGATTTGATATCATCTCGTCATGACTGAATGCAAGTACAAGTACACTAACAAACATGGTGCGACGACGAATTTGATGAACGAAGGGAGCACATGCAAAAGGATAGGTTCACCAACGGACAAATGAACGATGCATGCGAAGAGATGTGCTCACGAATGGATGATCATGCAAAGATGTGTTCGCAGACAGACGGATGAGAAAACATGCAAGATGTTCTTACGGACGGACGAACAGACGAACATGCACCTTTCGCGAACATATGATCCTGTCAAGCCTTCCAACATACATGCAAGGAGCAACGTGCCAAAGCAACATCAAGTGAACCAACGACCATCGAAGACTCCGCGCACCTTGCCATGCGGAGGTGAACATATGACATACCATGAAGACATCCATCACCCAGCAGAGCTGCAACTCAACATGCACTCTAGCATCAGCATGAATGTACCAGCACTGTAGCTCAACATGCACTCTAGCAACAACATGAATGTACCAGCACTGTCATTTTGAGTCGTGTCATGAGTCATGTCATCCACATCTCTATTGTGGGCCATGTTTTCAATCAATGGAATGTAACGTGGAAGTACAAGAGACCCACTTGTTGTACAAAGAGTCATGTAAAGTCAAAAATTGATGGAAGTCAAATAGACATGAGGGTAGTCGAAGAGCCACAAGGGTCAGTTTAGCCCTTGACTATAAATCCCACCTCATTTGTACATGCAAGGGACTTTTCACCTCAGCTCCTCCCACATAGCCAAGAGAGTCTGTTATCTTTTCTTTGAAGAGTAAGCAATGACTCCAATGCCCCTCACATAGGGTTAGTGATGTATGGTGTAACGATGTGTCTTGGAACTTTCGCTTAAGTCAGAATCCTACTAACAGGCTAGAACGTTTTCACAAATGTATTATATCTATTGTAAGACAAATCTTTAACACTTGTAATTCATGTTGCTTGAACCTGTGTTTAACACTTGAACTAATTCACTTGTTGTAATACACATATGTTAATGGAAATGTGTTGTATATGTTGTTAATGTTGTCTCGCATGTGTAGACTACTCTCCTGAACATCAGACAGACCCTTCATGTAAAACTTGCTATAACAACCATTGCACTAGTGCAGACTAATCCGCTGAGTGTTATACGTGTTATCTTCCCTTGTGTGTTGTGACTGCCTCATTCGTGTGGACTATTCCACTAGAAGTTGTGTCACACGGAATTTGTCAAGGGTGCGGACACGACTGACCTTCCTAGAAGTCTAAGACGTTCTAATGACAAACAAGACAAAATGGAGTGATCTTTCTCTAAATACACCTTTTACAACATGAAAACTACAAGTGTTCAGGCTTACCTTATTCCAAAACGCTGTTGTTGAAGTCCGTTCTTGACGATCCAGATGAGCTCCTCTTTCAAGTCAATTCCTGCAACCACAAACAATCAAACAATTACCAAGCACTTGCATTTCATATAATAAAACATATATTCAACATGCAGACCAAGGAACACATGAAATAACTCATTAACACAAGCTATTGAGAAAAATAAACCAGTTTGTATTAATAACGAAACAAAGAAACTCTTACAACCTGGCCTTGGTGTTGTGCAAGTTCCTCCCAGGGTCCATCAAGTGTTTTCCCCTACTTTGACAAAGCTCACCCACTTCCAAGTAGAATCATGTAAAGACAGTCTCTCCTCACAAAGGTTCTAATGGAAGACCTAAATCCTGCAGCATTTACCCAAAGAAAATGTATAGCTCCAACCTCCCCTCCTTCTGGCTCAATGCCTTTATTTATAGTGCTGTAAAGAGGTTATTCAGGTCCACTATCAATGGGATCATCCCCCTCTATGGGTGGGATAGCTCCCTTATTGATGGGATAAGTCCCCTCTTAATAGAGATACATGAACCAACTGGAGGCGCATCCATTTCATCAAACCGACCTCTAGAATGTTCTAGAAGTAACCACAAGTAACTTTTTCAAGATAAAACTTGTGCATTTTGCCTTTTACAGAAGGACGCACCTGTCCTTTAACATACAGAGCGTCCATGGACGCAGTTTTTGTGAACATGGTCTGCGTCCCCGCAGGTAAGGCTAGAGAGAACCTGCGACCCCAGAGATAAACATAGTTTTTACAAGACTTTCTCTCTTCTTTGAGTTTGAGATGGATAACAGAGGCATAAAGACTTGCCTAAGAGGGTACCATGACTGTTGATTTGAGCCATACTAACTGTAAGTAGTCAAGGTGACATTTTTTAGTGTAACAGATTGCCCCCTAAAGTGCGAAGCCTGGAATAGATTGGTGTTTTGTAATTCTAGGAAGGGTGAAGCGCTTTATCATTTCAAGGATCGACTTGTGGATGACCTGGTTGGAACCTGCAATTTTCAACACAAAATACATGTATAAGATTATATCATCACTGAGGTAGGCATTCCCATACTCAGATTCAAAACTTTAACTAATGGACTAACTATTCTGATACAGGAATGATCTTGCAGTACATCATTTTTATAGACTTTTGTAGACACAGTATGGACGCAGCCATCTGTTTATGATTAGTCTACATAGATAATGAATACAAAACTCCTCACAGCCTGGATGGTAGAAACTAGATCCAGGGTCTTCACTTCTACTTCCCGAATTGGTACGATTCTAAACATGTGATTAAATGATTTGATGTCGAACATGTTAGAAACCACTTGATTACCAGTCGATGATATGAACTGTTAACAAGCGTGAGAGAGACCACCAGTAACGTCAATGGTTCTCAAAGTACCAAGCACAACCCGTGAAATGTGAATAGATGTTCTGATGTCGAACACTTCACGGAATCCTTTGATCGAAAGTCAATGATGTAAACTGTCGTCAAAGGCGAGAAACCTGCCATTGATGCATGCAGACTTCAAGGTACTGTCGATTCCTAAGTCATCTTTCTAGATAATGTGTCGATGTCGATAGAAAGCGACTCGTTGCAGGCAAGCCTGCAACACGAAATCATTGTTCAAGTTGAAGAAATGTTGCTGTAAGGACTGACTCAGGGATGGTCAAATGGATGATAAGTATTTTGCAGATGAAAGTTTTGCTTGCAGACCTCTTGAACACATAACGACACAACAGATGGTTTGGTGACGAATAACTCAAAGTTGATCCCTGAACCCGGTTAAAGATTTTCAAAGTGATTTGGTCAACTTGTGAGGTAAAAGATTTCCCAACCCAGGTGAATGAAAAAGTGTTGTGTTCAAGAGTGGTAATAAAGTTTCTTTTGAGATAAAGGTAACAAATAGGTTCATTCTTCTCTCTTTTTCCCCCACCATTTCTGGCAAGTACCTCTTTATTTTTAACAAGCTTGAGGAGGATAACATATGCTTGGTTATAAGCTCATCTTTCGGACGAGTCCAACCTAGTTTAAATTCGAACCCTAGGAAGGAGTGGTTCGTTCCCGTTTGTAATTGAACAGGTCCTTTACTGTAAAAGTTTAACGAGCCCAATATAGGAGAAACTCGGCGTTTTTCATTTTTAGAGAGTCTGAAAAACTTAAGGAAACTCCACGTTGAACTTTTTCGTAAATTTGTGTCCCTCAAGCCCGAAAAAGTATAAAATAATACCTGGGGGAACCGCTTGATCTTGCGACCAAGGAGTACTTTCATAATAGTGTCGTTGACCTGAAAAGTAAAAAGCGATCAAAGACACGTCGTTTTAGTTGCTTATCGAGTTTGAAACGACAAAAACCCGGCAATCTTTTCCTGATTTTACGGTCAGAAAAGAGCTAAAAGGGGACCGTCTTTTAATTCCGTTTTAACGAGTGTAAAAGAAACACTCGGCGATCTTTTCATGTTTTAGGAGTCAGAAAAGGGCTTAAAAGATGACTCTGATATTTTTATTTGTGAAAATTACAATTTCCCTCGAAATCCCTTTGTCCTGCACAAAAGCGACACATTACTCATACCTGTTTAAAAATAGGCAAAAATACGTCGAAAAACATCTTTTCATGGTAAAAAATGAACTCATTCACCCAAAAAACCTATAAAAAGACCTTTTACCATGTCATTTTTACCGTTTGACTTTGGAGGTTGAAAAAGGAGCTTTTGACAAGAAACTTCCCGTGGTCGCTGCGGAAAATCTGACCGTCGGAATCGAACGCCGCTTCACCCAGGTATTTTACACATCCTACTCTGCATTTCTATCCGTTTAGAATTAAGTTTTAGGTCTCTGTTTCATTTTTTGGGGGGGTTTTGGGTTTAAAATGCGCCTCTCGGCGGACGCAGGTGCCCTTCGGGTGACCTGCGTCCCCCGACTTTTTCTCACATGGGAAAATGGTCGGGGGACGCAGCCCGCCTTCAGGCAAGCTGCGTCCGGACGCCCTGTGCTACAAAGCCGGGGTGCGTCCTCCGAGTAATGCGCATTTGAAAACCCCAACTCTCTCAAAAAACAACCAAATTTCTTCAAATCAATTTCTAATTGTCTTTTTTGATATGCAGGGCATTAATCATGTTAGACTGGAGAGAGAGAGAGCACGTAGAGGAAGATGAAGCTGCAATAAACCACCAACCCTCTTTGGATGCCTTAAGAACATGCGGATTGTATAAATATTGGACCATACCGGGCATGAGGGGCCAGGTAAGATTCTTGGAATGGCTGGTTGAGCGATGGAACGTTCAAGATCAATGTTTTTACATAGGAGGGCACCAGCTCGAGATAGAGCCCTCGGATGTATACTTTCTCACTGGCTTGCCAAACAGAGGTGAGCAACTCAATCTTGCGGGGACCAGGCCGGGTGGCCAATCCCTTGATGATCTCCGCGAGGAGTGGTGCAGACCCGGGACTCGCCATAAAAAAGGCGTAGAGATAAAACACATCGCTCTGCCGGAACTCAGAGTCATTGCGTTCACGGTTACCAGAATTTGCGGCGCGGCCGCTTTACACATTGCTTCCGGATCCCAAATGCGGATGGCAGTTGACTGTTACCAAGGCACCATCTTCAACTGGTGTGAAGCTGTGTCGGCTCATATGAAGAGCCAACTGACCAAGGCAAAGAACGGACGACTAAAGACTTTTGGATATGGGCCTATAGTCGTGAGCTTTGCCTTGGAGAGAGTTCCAATGCTGATCCCTCAGCAACTCACTGTTGATGATTTGGGTCCTAGGCAGCCAAAGCTGATTCGATGGGTTGCGGTGATGGCCCGGCATCCTGACGAGGGCGCGGCAGTGGTTCGATTCTCAGACAGTTACTTTGACTGGTTAGAGGGCCAGCTTTTTGTGATACAAGACTTTCCATATGCCGGAATGGATTTCAGAGGTGATCCGGACATGGTTCTTCCACAGGGAGAACAATGGGACGACAGAGGTACTTTTATTTTCACAAGTTTTCTAGTTATGTATTTTTTATTTTTCATATATATCGTCTCAAACTAATAGTAAAATTTTCAAAATGCAGATGTTGGCCCACAGCGTCCAGCCAATCTCCGGCCTTATGATAGACGACATCCAGCTGCACCGGCACCGGCCCCACAGGACACAGCTGCAGATGTACTAGCTGAGTTGGAGCATGATCTAGAGCGTCTCACGGCAGACATACCTGAGACTACTATGGACGACATTCCTATCAGGCTTCAGCGTTTTGTAGTTGCAGTCCCTGGACCGTTTAGGAGATTTCTGCGTAAGGTAGCCCGCGCAGTGGTGTCGTACAGAGAGCACCACCAGTGATTGACTAGTCACTTTTGTAGTCACATGTGACATTTTTGACTTTTTGTACTATCATTTTGCCGATCATAAGGTGTTTTCAACCTATGATCGAAGACGATGTATATATTTTTTGGACACACTTCTATCTATATATATCACTATTACCGGCTTATCTTGTTTAACATGTATGATGAAATGTCTTTAAATTTACTTGCATGATTATTATAAATGTCTGTCCAACACTCGAGAAGCAATTGCATCTGCTAATGTATTCAGGGACCTTGGAATATGTTGATATTCAATGTAATCAAATTCACGTTCCAAGAGACGCACTCTCAAAAACAACCTTAATAACACAGGATTTCTAATGGCATAAACTCTATTAAGCTGTAATACAACAAGTTCAGAATCTAACCTCACAATCAAACGTCGAATTCCAAATGAAATAGATTCGGATAATAATTCAACCACTGCACTGTATTCTGCAATGTTATTCGTTGTTTGACCGAGGCTTACCCCATGCATAGAAACTAACTCGTCAGAGGGCGAATAGATAACCCAAGCTGCGGAAGAGATATTCCGTGTACTACGACAAGCACCATCAGCAAATCCAATGTATGTTTGGAGAGGCGTCGACATCTACAATATCAAGAGTAAAACCAAGATAAGCCAGAATAATGACGAAAAACCACACTCGCTAAGCTAAGCACACTGACTAAACTAACACACTTGCTAGCTAGAAAGAAAATCTAACCTATCTAAAAATTTCTCCATACCCATCATTTTAAGCATAATACCTCTTTAGGTAAAGTCCATTTCTGGGTTTACCCAAAGAGTCCCCATCAAAATCAACTAACTCATAAGCCCCTTTTGCTAGCTTTCGCTTTACAATGTAGGGCCCATGCCACATGGGAACGAATTTTCCGGCACCTAGCTTATCGTTAGCTTGATCATATAATAGTACTAGGTCTCCTTCCGAAAAACTTCGAGGAGTTACATTTTTATCGTACTGAGCTTTCATTCGTTTTGCGTGAGTCTCGATAGCTAAAGTAGCGTCACGTCGAGTCTCATCTAATTTAGCCAAGTATAACAACCGTTTCTCCTCTTCGGAAGTAGCTGGAAGTAATTCGACAGCCATTTGAAGTGATGGGATTTCGCATTCAATAGGTAACACAGCTTCTAAGCCATAAACTAGCTGGAAAGGGGTGAAACCTGTTGAATTTTTCACTGAAGTTCGATATGCCCATAGCGCCGAAAATAACATGTTATGCCAATTCGTTCGATGGATACCAATGATCCGTCGAATCATGATGACTAGAACTTTGTTGATTGACTCAACCAAACCGTTGGCTTGCGGATAATAAGGTGTAGAGCTATCGTGGCGCAAACCAAGCTGGCTTGTAAGCTCAGTCATCATGACATTTCGAAAATGGCTCCCATGGTCAGTAATGATTGCTTGTGGGACACCAAACCTAGTTATGATATGATTGAATACGAAAACTGCAGCTGTCTTGCCGCTTGCGTCGAATGTAGGCATCGCCTCGGCCCACTTAGTAAAATAATCAACCGCGAGGATGATATACGCATGCCCCCCGGCCGAGTGAGGGTTACAAGTAATAAAGTCAATACCCCATTTGGCGAATGGACCAGCGGCAATTATAGGGTGGAGAGGAGCAGGTGGAGCGCGCATCTTTCGATCAAACACTTGACAGTTGTGGCATTTTCTGACGGCAAGGATACAATCTTTAAACATAGACGGCCAGAAATAGCCAGCGCGCAACACCTTCTGAGCTGTGGCATACCCAGACATATGACCGCCACATGCTCCAGAGTGACAATCATTCAAAACTCTCTCAGCCTCTTCGTGAGTTAAACAACGTCGAAAAACTAAGTCTGCCCCCCGGCGATAAAGTGTATCTCCAATAATTCTGTATTGCTGGGATCGAAACCGAATTTTTCGACGGTCTTCCTTGGAAGCTTCAGGCCGAAAGGTTTGGGTTTGGAGATAGATGATTATATCCCCATACCACGGATCTACAGTGCTAATAAGAAACAAAGATTCGTCCGCAATGGACTCCTCTGCCACAGTCTCTGTGTCAGCACTCGGGAAATCACACATCAATTCCGCGAAGACTAAAGATTTCTTAGACTTGGACTTCTCAAACTCCAAGTCGAACTCTTGCAGGATGACGATCCATTTAGAGTACTTGCCCCCTAGCAGTTGTTTTGTCAAGATATAAATCATAGGGTTGCAATCCGAAATAACAGTAGTTTTGCGGAGAAGAATGTAGTGACGAAAACGCTGGACAGCTTGAACGGCTGCCAGGGCCAATTTCTCCACATGTGAATATTTTAACTCAGTTGGATTTAAGGTTCTGCTAAGGTAATATATCACATGCTCTGCCTTGAATTCATCTTCTTGAACTAACACCATTCCAATGGTGGAATGCGAAGCTGCGAGGTATAAGAAGTAGTCCTGGTTGTAGTTGGGAGGATGCAATAACGGTGCATGGGTCAACGCGTGTTTTAATGCATCAAAAGATTGTTGGGCAATCTCGTCCCAAAAGAATTGTACGTTCTGTTTCAACAACCGTGTAAAACCTTTAGTGACCTCGGCGTAGTTAGGGATGAATCGGCGTAAAAAGTTCGCTTTCCCTTGCAAACTTTGGAGTTGGCGCAAACTCGAAGGAGGAGGCAATTGGATGATAGCCTCGACTTTCGAGGGATCGACGCGAATGCCGGCTTTGGAAACAACAAATCCCAGCAATCGACCTGTTTCTATACAGAAAACACACTTGTGGGGATTCAACCGAATTCGATAATGCCTACACCTCATAAAGATTGCTCGTAAATGGACAAGGTGATCAGCTCGGTGTAAAGAATGAGCAGGCAAATCATCGAGATAGGGTTGCACAATGTGCTTGATGTCATGAAATGCATAAGACATGGCCCGTTGAAAAGTAGCGCCGGCATTCTTAAGCCCAAAAGGTAATTTGCAATAAGCAAATGTCCCCCATGGACAAATGAATGCCGTTTTTGGTTGGTCGGCAGGTAGAATATTGATTTGATTATAGCCTGAGAAACCATCCATGAAGGAAAACATCTCACTTCCGGCACAATCATCAATTATTTGATCGATATAAGGCGTAGGATAGTTGTCTTTTGGACAAGCTCGATTGATATCCCTATAGTCGATACAGATTCTTATTGTTCCTTGTTTTTTATTGACGGGAACAATATTCGATACCCAATCCGTTAACGGGATCGGATAAATGAAACCTGCTTTCAACAGCTTTTCGACTTCTGCTTTGATTGCAGCTGCTTTTCGAGGGTGAATCTGACGCAACCGTTGCCGAATGGGTTTAGCATCCGGGTAGGTTTTGATTTCATGAACAACAATGGCAGGATCGATTCCTGGCATTTCCTCGTAGGACCAGGCAAACACGTCGCGGAATTCTTGGAATAGGGCCTTGTAAGTTTGGATTTCTTCTTCAGTACATGCGGCACCTATATGAATGTTCTCCTCGATTCCGGGCTTCACTGAAATATCAATGGGAATAGTACGAGAAATATTCCCTAAATTCAGCTCTGAATCAGAATGTTTCGTTGGATCCTGAGCGTCTTTGACATATTCAGCGGTAAAGATAGATGAAAAATCATTTTCAAATGCATCGCCCTTAGGTAAAAACGAAGATCTGTGATGGAGATCTTCCCATGGTAGATCATCTACACTTAGGATTTCGCGAAGTTGTTCGTCAGATGACACTTCTTCGGGAAACGTTATCCGTTCTAAAGGTGAGGTGAAAAGTGACTCTTCACTGACCACATTCATTTGGTCGGGTTCGGTTGAATGAAAATCGGTAAAAGACATAAGAGCTTCATAAGCAATTTCATACGGACTCAACGGCATAACATCACCGAGTGAGTCTAGCTCAGAGTCAGAGGGAACATACCAAGGATCATCATAAATAATGTTTTCTGACGTGATCATATGAATTGTTGCAAACGAAGGGTCTGCATTGAGTGGAGGGAGAGGAAAAGTTCCCAGTAAACCGGAATCCTTAACTAAACCTACACCAATGTCCCTATAAGGGATTGTCGTTTTACCAACATGCTGGATAGTTTCTGAAGAGGTTGGGTCGGATGAAAAGTATGTCAGCTGATCAATAGTCACGATCTTACCGTTATGTGGAAACTTAATGACTCTGAAGACCGATGAAACGACCGCTGTCATAGCATATGACCAACTTCGACCCAAAAGAAGGTTGTAGTCTAGAGGGGCATCAACCACTTCCACATCCAGACTAACGGTTTTACCTTCGACCCCTATAGGCAATTCTTGTAGAATACCAAACGGACGGAACCCACGGCCATCAAAGGCCTTAAGGATGGTGGGGGATTGGTTCAACGAAGGAGAACCAAGCGATCTCCAACATTGAATCGACATAATACACGTAGAAGCTCCCTCATCAATCACAGTCCGATGAATAGGCCTGTTTTTGACTATCACTGGAATTTGGAAAGCCATTTGATGGGGGAGACGTGGTGTACTATTTTCTAGATCAAAGATCATTAGGTTCGGGTCCTGAACATCGACAGCTCCAATAGCCGACAAAAGCAATTTTCGTTGCGCTGGACATGATTGCAGCACTTCGAGTGCCGACATTGCTGAAGGTGAAACAGCTAAGTCTTCAACAATGTTGTAATTCTGGGCTGCTCTCGCATGTGGATTGAAAGCAGACCTTCGAAGTACACCCTTGGCGGGCGGCTTAATCACTAAGTCTGGGTTAGGTTTTTCGATCTGTAGTGGATCGGAACCAGGAGCTGAGGTTGATGGGTTAGAGTGAGAAGATTCTGCTTCTTTACCATCAACAGGAGCCTTACTACCATAATCTTGCGATCGAGTCGCAATCCTGACATGAGACATCATCAAAATGGGTTCTTCACTGGCATTCGAAGAAGAACCTATCATCTTATTCTCCTGCTCTGGAAATGGATTCTTTAACACAGCAGGAGTGGGAGAACCTTTGACTATTTTCACTACCTCGGCCCGATGAGGGCAGTCTCTCGTAAAATGATCTTCTTCACAAATGAGACAAGGATAACGAGGTTTGCGCTTTTCGTCATTGGTTTCCGACTTTTCCGTTTTCTCCTTTGGAGCCTTGTCTGCTTTAGCCTTCTTCTTTCCTTTCTTCTTTCCACCGTTTTTTGGTTTGGCCGTAGATGACTCTACAGCGTGAATGTCGGCGGTAAGTTCAGGAGAAGACTCTCCTGTCGGAGAATCAGGCAAAGTGATAATTGGAGTAGTGGAAGCCTTGGAAGACTTCTTCTTACTCTTCGTAGTCACGATACCAATCATACCATCAGCGGCATGAGATCCCGAAGGAGCAGCAGCGATTTGGTTTGACTTTGGAAGATCCGGAATTTTCTCGTGTAACGTACCCGACTGAGTGTAAACTAAGTCAAGGTATTGTGCCTGAGCAATGACTTGCTCCTCAGTAACTACTCCGGCCTTAGCTACATCTTCAGTAATTCTTGGTAATAATGATTTGACAAACCATTCAGCTAAGATTTGGTCCGGGATAAAAACTTTCACTAATCTCCTTCGACGTCTCCACTCATGGATGTGATCAGAAATGTACGTGGATGTCGATTGTTTTAGCGAAGTTAATAATTCTGTACCATTATCGTATCTGACTGGTAACTGAAAATGAGTTAAGAACGAGGTAGCTAACTGGCTAAAGTTGTAAAAAGAGGCCCGTGGTAACTCAATGTACCACTTGGCTGCGAGACCAATGAGTGTACGCTGGAAAAGACGTAAGCGGATGGAATCATCTGAGATGGAATTTGATGCACACCAGAGGTGGTAAGTCATCACGTGATTAGACGGATCCTCTCCAGACTTACCTTCGAACTTGGGTATATCGCTGGGCAACTTATTTGGCATTGGCGGCCAGAACTGAAGATATTGAATTGGATCGTTCGTTAGGCGCGTCAAGTCGGGTAAATCTAAAGTTGCAATAAACGGTAACTGCCGGTTAGGATCTCTAAAACTCTGAGTCACAATACCAGCCCCAGGAGGAGGATATCCAGGATAACTAGGAACAGGAGTCGCATTGGGGATATTATATCCTCCTGGAAAACCAGGATTAACCGGACCGTACTGGGGTTGCTGAGGTTGTTGATAAGTGTACCCAGGATACGGTTGATACTGGTAAACCGGTTGTTGGGCAGCTTGCCCAGGTTGATACTGTCCCTGGTACGGAGGTTGAACAAATTGAGGTTGAGTAGTAACAACCGTACTTGTACCAGGTGGCCTACAGGCATCTGGACTGTGGTTTGAACCGTAGGTCCAGACAACGGTACAGATGTCTGAGGAGTGGTTACAGGGACAGTAGAAACCGGAGCTGCCGATACTCCAGAAGTAAGCATGGTAGATGAAGCGGTAGTTGCTGCAGCCGTGTGAGGTGGAGTACCAGGTGCAATTGGCGGCTGAGTAACTACCGAAGTTACAGGGGTCTGAACACTTGACTGGACAGGTTGTGGTTGCTGGGGTGGACCAGGAACTACAGGTTGTCCTGCTTGAGGTACCGACTGTATACTTGGTTGCGACATCTGTTGACCCTGTGACGGATCCCATGTTAACATTCCAGGGTATTGACTCGTAACAGGTTGAGGATACTGAGATCCATAGCCGTATTGAGGATAGGGTTGATAACTGTAAGGTGCAGTCCCATATGATTGCCCTTGAGGTGGTTGATAACCTTGACCAGGGTATTGACCCGTAGGTTGATAACCTTGAGGTAAATACGAATACTGGGGTTGACCTTGACCTTGAGGTTGGTATCCTTGAGGTTGGTACTCTTGGGGTTGATACCCTTGGGGTTGATACCCTTGAGGTTGCCATCCTTGAGGTTGCCATCCTTGAGGTTGATATTGATACTGAGGTTGACTTTGGGGTACATATTGAGGCTGGGGTTGATACCCTTGAGGTTGCCCCCCAGACACGAATGAAGTACCTTGAGGTTGCCCCCCAGGCATTAACGAAGGTTGCCCCCCAGGCGGTAATTGGCCACCTTGAGGTTGGTTAATGGGAGTTGAACCTGACATCATATAAACATCACCTATACTCAATGGTACATTACCACTGTTTCCAACTAATAACCCATGATCAACGGGTTGAGGAGATGCTCCCGCAAAGGTACCAGAAAGTGATTGATACCCAGTAGGAACAGAAGGACCGCCATGTAAAAATGATTCAGGACTTTGCGTAAACACAGATGACTGACCAGACATATTTACAGGAGAATGAATTCCTCTAGGTGGAATAGGAGTACGAGGTGTAGAAAAACCTACTGAGTTGTCTAAAAAATTGGTTAATGCAAGGTACCAAGATTCACTTCTAGGAGGACTGTAAAAGATGGATTCACGCTCCCTTAGATCAAGGGTAATTAGATCTTCAGAATCAGAAACGCCTATTTCTTCCTCTGGAACAAGTTCTTCTATAGCAATTAATCCAACAGGAAGATTTTCGGTGATAATTCTTTCTATTCTTGGTGAATCAGGAACACTAGGAGTTGGAGTAACAGGTTCGGAAATTTCAGGTTCTTCGCCTGTTTCACTGGCAGATGAAAAACTACCAGCAAGCTCGGAAACTGTAACAGCTTCGGGATTGTAACCTGTTTCTAAACTTTGGTAATCTGGATGGACTACCAAGGAAGATTCTCCTTCTTCAGGTGAACCTACTCTACTGCCACTAGGAGGAGTTACAAGGACCTTTAAACCTTCTAAATTTCTGGGGTCGTCTCGAGGAGGTGAACCCCGAAGTGCACAGGATCTTCTCAACAATTCGGCCACAGACACAACTTCAGGAGATTGGCCCGCAATTCGACGGGACCGTCTCGGTAATTCCGCCACAATTAATGATTTTTAACTACAACACACGAAAACAAAGTAAAAAATTTCAAATCAAACCACCTAAGTCTTCTAAAGAACCAAACAAATTTGAAGCACACGCCTAAATAATCTAGAGTGTCAAAGCACACACAAACAGTATCTTCCAGACCAAAAGCGCTAGTTGGTGATTAGGTCCAACCTCGCAGGATTCAGTACAGAAATGGCGGGTGAAACAGTTACGCCGACAACCTGCTTAATGAATAGACTGGACCAAGTTCCTCCACTTTAACCGTCTCGAAGTGAAGCGAACCCCCCAGAAAATCCAAGTGAGTATAGCCGACGTCTGCTCCAGGTACAGTGGGACCTTCCCTCCACCGTCACCTTGGGTAGAATCCTAGATATTATGGCCACTAAGGTTACCAATCACAACAATTACACCTGGGGGAACAGTCTAAACTCCGACAGCACGCAAGGGCAGAGTAACAAGCTCAATCCCCTTACCGGCTCCTTGACAGTAATCCAAGGTTTACCGATAAGTGACCCCTGGCTCCTCGACAATGGTTAATCCGAGGTTTACCGTTTTTAATACGTACTGTCTGGCGTCGTTCCCAACGAGGGAGGAATGATCCCCTCACTGGTTCGGACACGAGCTCGTGCTTCTCCTTTAAGAGGAGCTTTCCCAGAATGTAACTGAAACAATTGGATTTGTTCTACTCAAGATAGACTAACTGTTTGGTTTTGTAGTCTTGGAGAGTTAAGTACTCACCTACTCCAAGACCCTAGCCTAAGCTATGTTGGTGCTTCAGAGCCCTAAAAAATAAAAGTTACTAGTTCAATTTTAATTTAAGCGTTACTTTTAAGGTTGTTTCTTAAGTCAAAAGGTGATGGAAGTGAAACTAGTGGTGTGTTGACTCGACTCAAAACCACTACAAAATGCACCTAGGATGATTTATCCACTACTTTGCTTTTTCGATGAATTGTTTTAACTAAAAAGTTGAGAGAATGCAATCTTTATAAAAGCAACTTCTTAATTGAAGACAATCAAAGAAACAATTCGATTTTCTTTTCCAAGCATAAAAACATAACTTCTCTTTACATGCACGAAAAAACTCTTTTCTTCTTTGAAAAACAAAAAGCTACTTGAAACAAGACTTTTTAAAGAAGATGTTTTTGTATTTTTCTTTTAATAAAGCAAATAAAACTAATATAACCAAAAAGCAATCTTTAACAACTATCAAAATCTATGAAAATTCACTCATAAGCAAACTAAAGGCAAATTTATTCTAAGCAATTCTAACGAGGCCAAAACTAACAATGATTATTCTAAGGTGTTTTACTTGATCACAATCAAATCAAGGACTAGCTTATTGCAGAACCAAAAACTAGTCAAAACAAAATTCTAATCTTTTTGTTCTTTTTGTAAAATGGAAATCAATACTTTATAAACAAGCAATTCGAAATTTGACCCAAAACAACTTAAATGGCAAGCTGCTCAAACAAGGAGACTTTACGACAGGTCCAACTTCTAAGAAGGTTGACTAACCAGAGAGATCTAAGGCTGGACAACTTTCTACGCTCAAAGTCACTACAGAACCTATCCAAAAATCAAACCCTAGGTCTAAACTTCGTTGAAATCCACTAAAACACTCAAAGCTCACAAAACCAGTTCAGGTGAGAATTCTTGACAGGGTACTAAAGGATCTGGGCAGAAAACACTAAGAAAAACCAAAATCTAAAAGCAATTTAAAGCAAAAATGGAATTTTCTTAACTTTTACAGGAAGACGCAGGCCACCCGTTGTCACAGGTGCGGGCCCGCTCTGTGCAGACGGCAACAGCGCGTCCAAGGACGCACTGTGCAGTACTCAGAGGGTGCGTCCTTCTGGAAAAAGGAAGAAAAACCAAATCTAACTAAATCTAAAGCTAAGCCACCCAAATACTAATTCTCACAGTCAAAAACCAGAAAATAAAAATGATTTTCTCAAAGCAAAGTTCATATAAAGGAAAAGACTCTCTCATTAATGGATCCCCAGCGGAGTCGCCAATTTGTCACACGGAATTTGTCAAGGGTGCGGACACGACTGACCTTCCTAGAAGTCTAAGACGTTCTAATGACAAACAAGACAAAATGGAGTGATCTTTCTCTAAATACACCTTTTACAACATGAAAACTACAAGTGTTTAGGCTTACCTTATTCCAAAACGCTGTTGTTGAAGTCCGTTCTTGACGATCCGGATGAGCTCCTCTTTCAAGTCAATTCCTGCAACCACAAACAATCAAACAATTACCAAGCACTTGCATTTCATATAATAAAACATATATTCAACATGCAGACCAAGGAACACATGAAATAACTCATTAACACAAGCTATTGAGAAAAATAAACCAGTTTGTATTAATAACGAAACAAAGAAACTCTTACAACCTGGCCTTGGTGTTGTGCAAGTTCCTCCCAGGGTCCATCAAGTGTTTTCCCCTACTTTGACAAATCTCACCCACTTCCAAGTAGAATCATGTAAAGACAATCTCTCCTCACAAAGGTTCTAATGGAAGACCTAAATCCTGCAGCATTTACCCAAAGAAAATGTATAGCTCCAACCTCCCCTCCTTCTGGCTCAATGCCTTTATTTATAGTGCTGTAAAGAGGTTATTCAGGTCCACTATCAATGGGATCATCCCCCTCTATGGGTGGGATAGCTCCCTTATTGATGGGATAAGTCCCCTCTTAATAGAGATACATGAACCAACTGGAGGCGCATCCATTTCATCAAACCGACCTCTAGAATGTTCTAGAAGTAACCACAAGTAACTTTTTCAAGATAAAACTTGCGCATTTTGCCTTTTACAGAAGGACGCACCTGTCCTTTAACATACAGAGCGTCCATGGACGCAGTTTTTGTGAACATGGCCTGCGTCCCCGCAGGTAAGGCTAGAGAGAACCTGCGACCCCAGAGATAAACATAGTTTTTACAAGACTTTCTCTCTTCTTTGAGTTTGAGATGGATAACAGAGGCATAAAGACTTGCCTAAGAGGGTAGCATGACTGTTGATTTGAGCCATACTAACTGTAAGTAGTCAAGGTGACATTTTTCAGTGTAACAAGTTGTGCATGTCATGTTGTGTTGTGTGTTCCTAGCAGAGTTGGAACTTCTCCCAAACGACTTGGGGATCACTCTCCCCTCTCTCCCTCTACAGTGAAAGAACCATTGGCACAAGTAATACTTACACTCACGAGGTACGCAAACCTCACTTCTCGAAGACAAAGTAGACCACTCTCCTATGTTGACAAGAAAGAGTTGAGGCAAATCTTTAAGATAATGGCAATCGGGCCATCATACCGAATGGGACTCCCACACCAAACGATGTGAGGTCTAGTTGGGTCTTCATATCGGGGTGATCCCATGAATGTTGGTGGTTCCACCACCGTCAACATTTCTGGCGCTAGAAGGAAGGCCAGATGACAAGCTATGTCCTCTCATCTTGTTTTGAACCTTTTCATATCTATCATGGAGTCTTGTACTCTTCTCCCTCCGTGATGTTTTTCGAATCCCGAAGATGTCACCATCACGAGGGAGTTTTTTTTATCTCTTGTCCAATTACGCATATGATGGTGAAGGTGGAGTGACCTGGCCTGATTTCTTACATGACTTTATTTCCATGCTTCATGAGGAATATGGATGTTCTAAGGAACAGGCCAGTTTGTTTCTTTCATACACACTTCGCAAATCTCCACATCAGTGGCTGTGCAGCATACCGGTTGACAGCGTGCACTCACTTGAGCACTTATGTGATCTCGTTGAAGACACTTTCCATCATTTTTATCCAGAACATCTTGACCAAAAATTGATACAACAACGGAAGGCTCCACATGAGTCACTTATGGATTTTTGGCAGCGATTCTGTGATTTGCAGTTTTAAGCTCCGAAGAGCTAGATGAAATTTTTCTATCTTTGGGACTGATTCAAGTATTGTCTTAAGAAATCTGCTCATTCCAAGAATAATTTCAAGCTAAAACACCGTTCAGCGTTCTTCAGTGATGGAGTTGCGCAATCACAAACGAACACGGTTGTTGTCACAAGTGATTGTCTGTCGTCCCCTCATCAAACAGCTCCACCACTGCAGAGTGATGCCAAAGAGCATGAACACACATTTGTTGAACCGTCACGACCTCCTGACATCGCTCCTTCTTATTTTCACGCAAAGCTGGTTGTGAATCCCATACCTCGTCACATGTATTTTATACCTCAACCTTCGTCTTCGTATTCTGATCATCCTCCGGATGAAACTGTCTTGTGTTCTTCCATTCCAGACTCTACACTTGTTTTGAATGAGGATTGATCTATCGATGGAGTTGGTGTTGCACAACCAACATGTGCAAGAATTCATGAAGAGCATGACGGGGAGCTTGAACATTCACCAGCAGCAGGGGACCATCCCTATCTATTCGTACCTCCTCGGTTTTTTCCTGGCATCCTTGTTGATCCTACCATCCCTAATTTTTCATGTGTATCTCCATCCATGGATGCACCCATTGTTGATCTTTCGCAGGACACATCGTATGTTAGCCCATCATCCAACAATGGAGAGGACCAATCATTCATTAAAAATCCACTTGATCTTTCATCTGCTCTTTTCGGAAATGCAGAGGGTGAACATCCTTCCTTCTCATCTACCCCTCTATGTGATTCATCAAACCATGAGGATGTCGACCAACATCCTGAACTTTTTGATCTTGGTTGCCTTGATCTCTTCACCTTATCACCCGATCACGATGTTGATTCACTCGTTCTTAATCCGTCTAATCCACTGGTCTATGAAGATCCATATGTCAACGAAGTTGAAACCCCACAATCTGTTGAGGCACTTCACCCTGAGATGATGGTTATGTCAGGCCCTCGTTGTCCTGAGGTTGGTTTCACTTTTGATCAGGAAATTGTTCAAACACTCAAGGCTCCTCATCACTCATTTGTATGCACTCAAGATCAATCTAACACTCAGATTTTACTTCCTCCACTCGAACTACATGATCCCATAGCTCATGCATTGGAGGAATCTTTCACAACAAAAACACTTGTGCAACGTAAGTGGTCTGCATTTCTCACGTTTGCTTGCATATCACGGTCAAGGGAATGCATACACTCAACATCTGCACGCAGTGTAGCACAACACCATGGCAAGTCCACAGAGTGCATGACATGTGCTTTCACTCATTTTTGTTCTCTGGACGCTTGTAAGCTTGGAGTGTGTTTGTTTTCATTGTTGTATCTTTTACATTTGTTGGTTCACATAACTAGGTTGCTCACATACCAAGCCTTCACCAACATGGGTCAACCAATGTGCTGGTGGTTGCATTAGAAATATTGCTTCACATGATCAAGACCATGCATCGTTAGTTTAGGATTAGGAGTAGTGTTTGCTTTTAGTTTGGTTGCTTGCATGCTTGTTTGCTTTATTTCTTTGCATGTTTATTTGTTTGCTTGCTTGTGTGTTTGCTTACTCACTTTGCTTTCGCTTTTACTTCTACTTCTACTTTGCATTGTTTGTTTTGCTTGTTATTTTTGTTTACATTCATTTTGTTTGCTTGATATATTACTATCTTTGTTTCCAGAAATAACTGTTGCAAACTACTGCGTTTTGACTTTTGAATAGAGTATGTGGCTGAGATTTGAAGAAACTCATGACACTGCAGCGCTTGGCCAGTCTTGTGTTCGTCTTCTCTGTCCTTGGTTATAACCTTCGATCGATGAAGTCTCGACGGAAAATACGAACTATCTGCGAGGGATGTTTTGGTCGAACCATGAACCTATGTCCACACTGGGAAGCCCCATGCCTGCACTCAGCCTTCTACTCTGTGTATTTAAGCTCATCCAACTAGTAGAAACGGAGAAGGGGAAAATCTAAACAAGCAAACCTATGTCAGAGGTATTACATGCTTCTATGAAGGAACAACCTCTGCTACTCTCAATAAGTCGGGATCCCTCTTCCACCCCAAAAATAAATAAGTGTCAATGCACAGTCATCTTTAAAAAATCAAAGGTGAAAGGAGAGAAAGTCTTCCTACGTAGAGGGGTGAAGCGTGCAACTCGACCGAGTTACTGACTAGGCTCGCTAGCAGTGGAGCAATGTGTGTGTTCCTGCGTGACTCCACCAGGGTACTGTCGAGGCTAGCTAGCACCAGAGAAACACCAAATATGAAAACTTACACTCTAAAAATCTTCAACTCGCGAGCTAAACTACCCTTCACGGATTCAAAACATTGTGATCAAGCTGAAATTTTGATTGTGTTTGACTGAGTTGGAAAAAGGTGAACCATGTATGTCCATGGGGTAAGTGGGGAAGCCGAAGTAACCCACACAGCAATTCAATACTCCCCAAAAGACCAATGCCCTGTGCTAGCAATGGACCAAAATAGAGAAGCTGGAGTTCTACCAGTGTGTCGCCAAGTGTTGTAGTGGCTACAACAACCCTCCAAAATTTTGGCCTACACCCAATTTCGAAGCCTCCCTTGAGAGTTTAACTTGATGAATGCACACACTCGGGTTCACTCCATGAACTCGTGTGAGTCTTAGCATTCGCCTTGCTTGTTCATTTCACCAAGTCTTGCATCTTGATGTCAAAGTCGTGCTTGCAACCATGTTCCATTTATGTCGAAAGTCCTCACTTCGTGTGTACTTGTTATGTTCGCTATGAAAGCATCTGTCGCACTCACACATAGAGTAACATCCACTATCGCACAAGCATCGCCACGGTCAATCAACGATCAATCACGAGTGTCGCGCTTGTCGCTTGCACTGTCAGTCAGTCATGTTGAACATGTGTGTCAGGTTGGTTTGATTTGTCTCATCGTCAAGTCATGTTGGTGTGCATTTGTAAGATCACATTTTCATCTTTCAATCGTTCACACACTCAGTCATTTTGCTAAGGTTCTGACACCCGGACTCCCATCTGACAGCCAGACCATCACCTTGCCATCGACTCGATCGACTGTCACCCAGAACAGCGTAGATGCACCAAGCAAGTCTTTTCAAGTTGCGTTGTCTGCAAGAAATTCAATCAAGCTTCATGTTGGCCAACCAGAGAGTTGGGCCCATTAGCCACTTGGGGCTTGACTCCCCTCAAAAATTTCATAGAGGTTGTTGACCTTCCCCGCTCTCCTAACTGAGGAAATTGTGCAGACAGGCCGGACAGACACCAATGCCTATCCCTGTCTCCCTCAGAAAATTGCGTAGTTTTCCTAGTCAGTCCTCCCGACAGTCGATCGGCTGCTCATCCAGAAAACTGCGCAATTTTCATGAGAAATCCTTCTACTACCTAGCAGTTTGCTCAGGTCATAAATTTTACAGAGATGATCAGCAATTCAACCTCCCAGCCTCAGTGCAGTTTCTCTTGCCAGCAGCTCCCAGCAGCAGACTAACAGTTCCCTCTAGGAATTGCGTAGCTTCTACTGCCAAGCTCCCGGCAGCTGATTGCCAGCTCCCCTTTGAAATTCCACAGTTTCTATTGCCAATGACCCAGCAGCCAGCTACTAATTCCCTCCAAGAATGTTGCAGTTTTGGCTGCCAGACTCTCGACCAGTGCCTCCAAAAAACTGTGAAATCTTTGTTTGTTGATCCTCCATGCAGCCCGGCTGGTTCCTCCAGAAAATTGCGCAAATTTTTCTTTCAAGCCCTTGCTGCCCGCTCATTCCAAAAAATGCACAGATTCTTTCTACCTTACCTTCTTGCAGCCCAGACTGTTCGTCCCAAAATTTTTACAGTTTTGTCTTCCAGTCGAACCAGACCTCACAGAAAGTCACTGTCGACATGGATTTCCCATCTCCATCACCCAATGACTATTGCACAGTTTTCATGAGTAGTGCCCGGAGCCAACATCCTGCCTCATAACCTTGCTGCCTCTCCCAGCGACCCGCATCCGAAATGATCATGTGTCATGGTAGACTAGGAGGTTTTTTGGATTTGATATCGTCTCGTCATGAGTGAATGCAGGTTCAAGTACACTAACAAAAATGGTGCGATGACGAATGGGATGAACGAAGGCAGCACATGTAGAAGGATAAGTTCACCAATGGATGAACGAACGATGCATGCGAAGATATGTTCTCGCGAACAGATGATCATGCAAAGATGTGTTCGTGAATGGATGGACGAGCAAACATGCAAGATGTGCTCGCAGACGAACGAACAAACGAACATGCACCTTTCGAAAATGGATGATCCTGTCAAGCCTTCCAACATACAAGTAAGGAGCAATGTGCGAAAGCAACATCAAGCAAACCAAAAACCATCGAAGACTTCACGCACCTTGCCATGCGAAGGTGAACCTGTGACATACCATGAAGAAATCCATCACCTAGCAGCACTGCAACTCAACATGCACTCCTGCAGCAGCACGAATGTACCAGCACTATCATGTCGAGTCGTGTCATGAGTCATGTCGTCCACATCTCTATTGTGGGCCATGTTGTCAATCAATGGAATGTAACGTGGAAGTCCAAGAGACCCACTTGTTGTACAAAGATTCATGTAAATTCGAAAATTCATGGAATTCAAACAGTCATGAGGATAGTTCAGCAGCCACAAGGGTCAGTTTCACCCTTGGCTATAAATCTCCCCTCATTTTGTACATGCAAGGGACTTTTCACCTCAGCTCCTCCCACATAGCCAAGAGAGTCTGTTATCTTTTCTTTGAGGAGTAAGCAGTGGCTCCAATGCCCCTCACACAAGGTTAGTAATATATGGTGTAACGATGTGTCTTGGAACTTTTGCTTAATTCAGAAGCCTACTAATAGGCCAGCACATTTTCACACATGTATTGTATCTGTTGTAAGACTAATATTTAACAATTGTAAGGCATGTTTCTTGAACCTATGCTTAACACTTGAACTAATTCACTTGTTGTAATACACACATGTTAATGGAAATGTGTTGTATATGCTATTTAACATTGTCTCGCCCTTGTAGACTACTCTCTCAGACATCAGACAGACCCTTCACATAAAACTTGCTATAACAACCATTGCACTTGTGCGGACTAATCCGTTGAGTGTTATACGTGTTATCTTCCCTTGTGTGTTGTGACTACCTCATCCGTGTGGAACGTTCCGCCGAAAGTTGTGCATGTCTTATCGTGTTGTGTGTTCCTAACAGAGTTGGGACTTCTCCCAACTGACTTGGGGCTCACTCTCGCCCTCTCTCCCTCTACAGTGAAAGAACCATTGACACAAGTAACACTTACACTCACCAAGCATGCAAACCTCACTTCTTGAAGAAAAAGCATACCACTCTCTTGTGCTGACAAGCAAGAGTTGAGGCAAATATTTAAGATAATGGCAATTGGGCCATCATACCGGATGGGACTCCCACACCAAACGATGTGAGGTCTAGTTGGGACTTCATGCTATGTGATCCCCTGGTTGTTGGCGGGTCCAACACCATCAACAGACTTTAAGCTTGTCACATCAAAATTAGAACAAAACCCTAGTTTGCACCTAGCACAGTGAGGAGGACTAAGAATACCAAACGGCAAGATAATGCTAGAGATGCAAAGACAAGACTCACGACTGCTCGCCATAGGAGAAGCAAATGTCAATCTTATGAATGGATATTCCTGCATGTATGTAGGAAAGGAGAGTCGCATTTTTTTCATGTCAATATTTTAAGTATGGATTTACTCAAAAGTATGTAGAGTGAATACTCATTAGATGTTAAATTATGCAACCAATAAGTGCCTACACTCAACATTTGAGTAAACTTACAAGAAGATAGACTAAATTAACATTATATATATATATATATATATATATATATCTTATTTTTTTATTTTAAATATTACTTTAACTATCGTTTTGTTAATTAATTTTGTTTCAAATTAATTGAATTAATTTTTATTTTTAGTTTTATTTTGTTTTATAAATATATCAAAAATAAAATCATAATTTAAAAAAATAATTAATTAATTAATTAACGAATGAAATTTAAAATAATAATAATAATAAATAAATAGTTAAAATATATATATATATATATATATATTGCTAGGTTATGTGAGTCTTGAGATGATTGGAAAGTGTAACATATGGCTTGAGTAGTCGAAACTGAGGGGCATCTAAATTATTAAATTCATCTAGGGACTGCACCCGACCTAGGCCACACTGGCCCTTAGCATTACTGGATTTTTGCCCACAATGCTTTGAACCAATGACCTCTACACCATCGAGTGCCTTAATAAAACACTTTGTCACCATCTATTCTACACCTTGTGGATTTAATTAATTTTTGTTTTTACCTAATTTTTATGAGTCTTGAGATGACTATACGCTTAACCTTTAGCTTGAGGAACTGCAACCCATGGGCATCTAAGCTATCAAAATCACTCAAGGATCACACCCAGCCTAGACCACACTAGCCCTTAACATGGCTAGATTTTTGTCCACGAAGTTTCGAACCAATGACCTTCACATCATGGAGTTCCTTAACAGTAGACACCATCACCGTATATTCTTTGCCCCGTGGACCTTATTAAACCTATAGGAACTTGGCAGCTCACGTGACATCGGGCTACCAATAAACCTCTGGGCATCTACGACTTGTCCTCCTCTTTATAAACCGAGGGGATTTGAACCTTGGATCTTTTAGCTACTACGGACTCACATTACTTTGATCACCAATTGAGTTGTCCCCCGCGACAAAGTAAAAAAATAGTCAAAACAATTTGAAATATATATATATATATATATATATAACATTATGTTTTTTAAATTTCCTGGAAGATAGACAGATCCATGAAGCTATTGGATCTGCACAAGAAGCTATACACTCAATCTGGACGAAACACCTCAAAGGCATCCTTCTGAAGATCGACCTCTCCAAGGCTTTTGACAGGGTAAGTTGGCTCTATATCAAAATGATCCTCATCCACACTGGATTTCCTATGGACCTCATAAATTGGATCATGGCCTGCATCACTACCCCTACATTCAGCATCCTAATCAATGGGTCTGCCACCCCTTTCTTCCATTCTGAAAGAGGTCTCCGCCAGGGATGCCCACTCTCCCCTCTACTCTTCATTATGGTTATGGAGGCTCTCAGCAGACTCATAATCTCTGCGAAAAGAGCTGGAAGCCTCAGGGGTCTTAAAATATCTGATGAATGCTATCTTACCCACCTATTATTTGTAGACGATATTCTAATACTATTGGATGGCAGCATTCAGGACACTACCACGTTCAAAAGATTGCTAGACCTCTTCTCCCGGGCAACTGGCATGGAAGTAAATCAGAGGAAATCCACCATCACTCTGGTTGGCATTACTGTGAATGAAACACAAAGGGCACTACAATGCTATCCATTCACCCCGCAACCACTGTCCGAAGGCCTTAAATATCTGGGGTATTGGTTAAAGCCAACTAACCAAAAGATTGCAGACTGGGTATGGCTGATCACAAAAGTGGAAAAAAGATTATCATGCTGGTGCAACAGATACTTATCCAGGGCCGGAAGACTCACCCTTATTAAATCTGTACTTGAAGCAACGCCGGTTTATTGGATGGCCCTGGCATGGATACCTAGGCACATTCTGGCCAAACTACAACAAATCTGCAACAGATACTTATGGGCTGGCAATCAGGATAAGAGAATATTTGCATGGATAAGCTGGGACAAAATTGCAATACCTAAGAAATGGGGAGGCTGGGGACTAAAGGAACTTCCCATTTTTGCCAAAGCACTTGCGGGTAAAATGGGTTGGGCACTTTTAACCTCTCAAAGCTTATGGACTAAAATCTCATACCACAAATATATATGGCCGCTGAGCATCGAGGACTGGGTCAGACTACCGGCATGGAACAGAGCTGGTATCTCATCAATTTGGAAGGCCCTCCTACATTCAATTCCGCTCATCAGAGACAACATAGCTTGGCGAATACGAGATGGGAGTAGAGCCAGAATTGGACTTGATCCCTGGATAGGCAGTGGAGGGAGACACATACTACCTCGAGACCTGATTAATCTTCTAACTGGACGTGGCAACAAAGTTATAGCCCATATTGCAGACCCAGAGCAATCCGATATTTTTCATCAAGCATGGAAATCAGAACGGCATCGTAACATTCCCAGGAGATGGCATCGGGATTGGAGAGCCTACACAAAGGCTCTAATTGAATCACACATTCGCATCACAGAACGACCAGATGAACTCTCCTGGAGTCCGGCTGAAACAGGACATTATACACCAAAAGAAGGATACTTACAGTTGATCTCTCACAAGCATCTCGACGCCATTGCTAGTTGGTGGAAACAAATTTGGAAAGTGGAGGCATCCCCTCGATCTAAAATGTTCACATGGTGCATCCTACGGGACTGCATACCCACAGGGGAACATCTCAAACGCCGGGCACTGCACGGTCCTACCTGGTGTGTCTTATGCAGAATGGAATCGGAATCCACTACCCACCTATTCCTGAGTTGCAGTGTTATATCGGAACTATGGCAACATCTCAAACCGGCTACAAATTTCGTGGGTGAATGGGGTGGCACTGATCTCATCACAGCTTGGACAAATTGGACAAATCGGCACAAAGGAACAAAACTCATAAACCTTCCCATCATTGTCAATTGGTCGATTTGGAAAGCTAGGAACCGGATTATATTTGAGGACAAGCCGATACACTGGCCTGTGCTGGAAGCAGCCATCATTACTGCCCTTAGCGAGCTACCCGAGCCTATCCCCCACTCTGTCCGTCAGCATTCCCCTCCTCCATGTATCGATCACAGCACCCCGTGGGCTTTCTTTGACGGTGCTGCATCTGAGCAGCGATGTGGAGGAGGCTTCATTATTTACCTATCTGAGAATCACCTGTACAAAATCAAGGCCGGGCTGGGGCCTGGCACCAACAATTTTGCAGAACTAATCACCCTCCGCCACCTCCTTCATTTTGCCTTGAGCCACCGCTATAATCACATCAATATTATGGGGGATTCTAAGATCATTATAGACTGGATCAACGGCACTTCTACATGTCACGTGCACTCTCTTAGCATCATTCTGCACGAAGCACTTGATCTCAAAGCAGCATTTAACATTATCACTGTTTCTCATATTTACAGGGAGCACAACAAGGAAGCAGATAAGCTTTCCAAGGAGGCCGCGAGGATGGATAGGGGCCTGTGGGAGATCATGGAAATAAAAGATGCACAGGAATGAAAATTCTACCACCGCCCCTACATAGACCAGGCTTACCCAACAGCGGGACAACACAATACACAACAGACAACACAGGCATGAAGCAGCAGAGACACAGGATATTTTTGAAAGTTTTCAGTACATATACAGCTTATTAGATAGAATAACACTGTAACACCCTGCGTGGTATCCAATACAGTCTATACAGAAATTTTTGAATGTTATAAACAGCATATATATGATATCTGCTACCGAAAGATACAAATGTAATTTCAAAGCTAATATAATGAAATTTTTGTGATTTTCCCAGTGGGAAAAAAAAAACATTATTTTTTTTAAATATGTAATAAAAAAGTTTAAAGGGAATAATTGTGGGCAGGGTCAATGCCCCTACCCACCCGACGACCCTTCAGCGTCGAGGTCGGGCGGGGGTTGACTCCCATAATCGACCCCACCCACACATAGCTCCAGTTGCCTTGCCTTTAGCCCTTTAGCGCCAAGTTTGCGCGAGGGATTGATGAATCGACCCCTTGCCTGACCCCAATTCCAAAGGGCCGCAAGCATCACCATGCTTACAGCCCTTTGGCACCGCCTGACACTCCAACCTTCCCCCAACTAAGCTTTTGGTGTTGGGACTCCGCAAGGAGTCAATTCCCACCCACACGCAATGTTGTGTGGGGGTGGGGTCAATTTCAAGAATTGACCTCGTCCCAAATTCTTTTTTTTATAATTTTATTATTATTTTGTTTTAATATTTTTTAAATTCTTTGAATGATTTTTTAAATTTATTTATAATATGTTTTATTTATTCATTTTTAATGGTGTAGTCTAACTTATAAACTAAATGACCTTTTTCACGACCATTTTTCTGGTTAATTTTAATCAAGATTTTGAAAAAATTGAGTTTAAATTTCTGAATTCAAGCTTCTGTGATCCATATTGATTTTAGAACAAATATTTTCAGTAGAAAACACATAGGAGAATTTTTGTCGACTCGTTTCAAACCATCCAGTGTGGTTCATTGTGAGATCATGGCAACACCGTAAATAGGGATCAATGTATTGGCACTTAGTCGATATAAGGACTATAATAAATGGCTAATTTACTAATAATATTATTTAATTTATAACATTAATTAATAGGAACCAATTATATTAATTAAGGCAAATCATGGCAACAGGGTAAATAGGGATCAATGTAGAGGCACTTAGTAAATATAATGAATATAATAAACGGCTAATTTAATAATATTATCATTTAATTTATAACATAATTAATAGGAACCAATTATATTAATTAACTTCTTTCAGGTTTTAGGGTGTTGAATCCATTTATGCATTCAAAAATGTATTTTGAACAACAAAAATCTTGAAATTGTATCACCAAATTTTGGTGAAAAATGTTAACTTTTTTAATTATATTTTAATATTTTTTTAATTTGTTTTGTAATATTTTTTTGTTTTATTATTATTATTCTATTTTATTTTCAATTTTATTTTTTTAACATTTTGTTTTATTTTATTTTATTAATATTTTATAATTGTTTAGTTTTTAAGTTTTTGAATTTTTTCCCTTGTTCCAATTTATTTTTATTTGATAAATTTGGATTTTTACGTTTTCATAATGGTTTTTATTTTATTTTGACTATTTTGTTTTTTTATTTTATTTTTAATTTTTTTTTGTTTTTTTCATATTTTTTTAAGTAATTTTGATTTTTTTATTGGTTATATTTGTTTTTGTTATTTTTATTTAAAATTTTATGTGAATTATTATTTTTGGGAAGAAAATATTCAAATAATATTATTTTTGGGATAAAATTTGTTATTTTTTCAATTTTTTCTATTAAAAATTATTTTAATAAAAATCACTTTTTGTCATATTGTCTTTAGATAAAAAATCTTAAATGTGTACATTTTTTAATTATATCTATATGCTAAATATATATTTTTTGTGAAGTTTTTAAAATTGGTATTTTGTAGGGACAATTATTTTATGTAACATACATAAATACTATTCAAAATAATTTTTTTTAACTTTAAAAAAAAAATTAAAAAATTCATTACAAAAACATTGTCAAGAAAAACAAAAAACACAAACTTAAAAAATATGCAAAAATAAATAAATCAATCAATCAACAAATCAATAATACATCCACACTTTTCAAAATTGAAAAATCATCAACATTTAAAAATATTATCCATATATATATATATATATATATATATATATATATCAAAACTATATTTTTAAAGAAATTGATACTTCTCACACTCTACATTAAATTAAAATCATGATTCAATGTTAAAAAAAATACAAACTTATATGAACTTCTTAATAGATGAGCTAAGGTAATGGATGCACTAGGTTGGTCGACCAATTGTTGGCACAAGTATTTGTGGGCTCGTACATAGTTGTTGAGCTAAGAGGCTCATTCTACAATCCAGTATGAGGGACATGTGTAAGTATGTCATGTCCTCAAAAAATAATAAAAAATAATTTTAACTAATGTCAACCAAAAAACAAAAATTAAATAGTCACATAAATAAATAAATAAAAATAGAAGAGGGGTTCATTCTACAATACAATATGAGGGACATGTATAAGTATGTCACATCTTCAAAAAATAATAAAAACATTTTTCCCTAATGTCAACCAAAACAAAAATTAAATAACGATATAAATAAATAATTAAAAATCATTGAAAGGTTCATTCTACAATCCACTATGAAAGACATGTAAGTATGTCATTGTCCTAAAAAATAATAAAAATAATTTTGAGTAAGTCAAACAAAAAAAAATAACCATATAAATAAACAATTAAAAATCTACAATGGACTCATTTTACAATCCAATGTTTCATTTTCATTCTAATTGGTTCTTTGATATTTCATTTTCACTCTTCAAATAATAAATAAAATATTTCCATATCTATCTTAAATACTATAATTTTATATAAATTTATAGAGATAAAATAATAATTAAAAAAAAAAACTATTTCACTATGAACTTTCTTTTTTTATTATGTATATATTAATGTTTACTTTAGTAAAATATTTCAATGTTTAAAAGGAAAAAGTGATTAAAGATAAAATAATGTAGTTAAATCTCAAGAAAAAATCATATTTCAGTGCCACATTTGATTCACTGGATGGAAAGGATCAAATTCTTCTGGAACTCTATGGTCTGATGTTCCATTCGCTATATCCGCAGTGACAAAAATATTCAGGCTGATTCACTGTCTAAAATGGGTCTTCATGCTGCTACAGGTTTATGGTTTCTGCAGATTTTCTTTGACGGGGAAAGCTATCATATCGAGGAGTTTAATCTGCCGGATTTCTAGGTTCATTTTTGTTCTTCACAGGTTTCCCTTGGCGCGTTTTGATCATATGCGGCTGCTTTTGCATATCTTGTGTATATGGGTGGTGTTATGATGCTATTGAACATGCTTATGTTTCCTGTTCTCTATGATCAACTGGTTTTTATTCATAGGAGATCCCCCAAATCATTTTGTCACAGCTGGATAATCTTATCATATAGCTGGATTTCTCCCATGGTGATCCCATTTTGACTAAATTCAATGGGTCTTTTTCAGATGTAAATATATGAACTCTTATATCTCTCATATAATATAATATTCAGCTTTTTAATCCTGAAAAAAATAATGTAGTTACTTCTTACTTAAAAAAAATGTGTTATATTAATAACAATAAAATATTCAAAAAATACAATATAAACAATGAAAAATTAACTATAAATCTATCTTAATCCGATATTTTTACAATTGAGGCATTCTGCTTTCTTTGTCTCTGACTTTGATCGTTAACATGCATCTCTCATTCACCATTGCAAGGTTCTCTGACTTTTGTCGTTACCATCCACCTCTCATTCACCATTGCAAGGTTCTGTAATTACAGAAAATGCTGACTTTTGTCGTTACCATCCATCTCTCATTCACCATTGCAAAGTTCTGTAATTACAGAAAATGAATGAATTCAGAAAAATGTACTTCATTAGTTTAAAAACACCATTTAGATTAATGTACTTTATTAGCTCAATAACGCCATTTAGATTAAACCAGATCCTGGATCCATCCTATCAAAACCAATCAACAAACCGTCGGAAATACAACGAACACGAAACTGATCGTGACCAGACAGCAATCGCATCGAAATCGCCGAGGTATTGTCAATCTCAAAATGAAGCATAGCATCTGACAATAAACGCGTTGGGTTGACGTGGAAAAATGGTCATCCAAAACCGGAGATGCAGGGAACCACGGGTTTCTAACAAATGCTAGTTTGTTTCCTAGTCAAGATTCATAGCAGAAGATCCAACATCAAAAGGGGAATAGGATTATGAAAATAACATAAAATTGTTTTTCTCTGGATCTTTTAAGTTACATAAAATTGTTTTTCTCTGGATCTTTTAAGTTACTCAGCATTGTAAACATTATCAGTGTTATTTACTGGTTATGTTGGAATATGTCATTTACGAAAGGTGGCATATTCTGAAAACCAAGATTTAACCATGTCGTAGTTTAAATAAACAGTTTTTTGTCCTGAAAATTACAACAGATTTTGCTAAAATTTGGTAAGGATTTTTGTAAATCTAGATTATAGTTGTCAAACTTTAAGATTTTAAGTACCCAGAAAATTTTGATGATGCTAAACTTATTTCCACATTCAAAACATAATTCACACTGTTATAACAAAATCTTTTGAAAAAAAAATGGCCCAATTCAAACCACTTTTAAAAGTCCAAAAAATTCCCAGCTTCGATATCCTTTTTCATTTTGGTTCGATTCTTAAACGAGCTACACACTATCCGCCCTGAATTTTCAAGGATAGGTGAAGCTGTGCCGTGGTAAGCTATTTAAAATTAATGGACAGATTGTGATAAACGCATAGATGAAGAGATAATGTCGTAAGTTATTTAAAATTTAATTGTACGGTTGACCAATATTTGTATTCTCTCTTTAAAAGTGCTTTTAATATAAATATTTAAATAATATTAAGATTTAATTGGTTTATTTTTAATTAAAAAAAACATTTATATATATATAATTGTATTGATTTATCAATATTTTTAATTTTGTAAAGGTTTTTTCGTTTAACATAATATTATATCATTTCAAAAGTTCATATAAATCCGTGCATTATTCATTCATCTGTTGACGATATATTTTAATCGCGGGTGGTTTTAAATGGAAAACTAAATGTTGTTGACCACTTATTGAGGTAAATCGAGTGAATCAGATCTCCTATCTTTTCTTTCGCAGAGATCTCTTATCTCATTTTCCGCAGATCTCAGAAGTCTCGGTGGCTCAGATCTCCTATCTCTTCTTCCGCAGATCTCAGAAGTCTTGATAAGTCTCAAATACGATTTCAGAAGTCTCGGTGGGATTCCGGAAGTAGTCTCGGTGGGATTCCAGAAGTCTCGGTGGCTCAAATCTCCTATCTCCTCTTCCGCAGATCTCAGAAGTCTTGATAGTCTCAAATACGATTTCAGAAGTCTCGGTGGGATTCCAGAAGTCTCGGTGGGAAGTATCGGGCTTTCTCATATTTCCTATCTCCTCTTCCGCAGATCTCAGATCTCTTCGTCAGATCTCTTCCGCAGATCGGGCTTTCTCAGATCTCTTTCGCTGATCTCCTCTTATATATATATCTGCGATTTATTGGAAATTGCAAGTAAAATATGGCTCCGAGTTTCGCAAAAATAACTGGTGGCTCATCCGCCTCTGGAGGGCAATCTCCTGCGCATATCGTCAGTGAAGCCCCAGCTCCCACTATCCAAGTAGTCCAAGCCTCACTCGATGAATCTTTGAAATTTTCCGAAAGTGCCCTAATTTGCCGTTTCAATGGTTTTTGGCCGCGGCTGATAGCACTCCACAATTGGATCTCAGAGGTATGGAAACCTGTCATTTCTGATGAAATTAATATCTATCCCTGTGCTAGGGGTTTCTTTATAGTAAATTTTGAAAATCCTGAAAGCAGACAATGTATTCTAGATTCCGGCCCTTGGTTTTGGGAAAAATCAGGCCTATTCATGAAGCCATGGAACCCATCATTCGATCCCTCTACAGCAGTGATAACCTCAGCACCAGTTTGGGTGAGATTGCCAAGCCTACCCTTGCATCTCTGGAATCTCTCCTCGCTAAAAGCCATTGGAAATGCAATTGGGAAATTTTACTGCAGGTGCCCAGAAACAGAGGAATATGCCAGAACCACCTATGCACGCATCTGTGTGGAAATGGACTTCAGCGCCGGATTCCTAGCTGAAATAAACCTAACAAGTAAAGACTATGTGTGGAACCAGAAACTTGATTATGAAAGTGTCCTCTTCAGATGTCGATCCTGCTTTGAGACAGGGCATCTAGCCAAAAATTGCCCAAAAGCCTCTGAGAAAAATTTTGCTAGAAAAAACCACCACAGATCTACATGGTGGGAAGGAGCACAAAAAGAACACTACACTGTCATCAAAGAAGAATATTCTAGAGAAAACTCTGAGTCACAAGAAATCAGGGAAGAAAGAAACAACTCTCAAGACAAGCAAGGAGAAAGCCCGCCCCAACAAATCAACAGTTATGAGGATTCGAATACCGCAGAAAATAAATCTTCATTTAACAGCAAAGCAGATCTCCTAGACCAAACTTCTTCTCCAACTATCTTCAAAAGAACGAACACAATAGATCGCGAAGCTAAGACACCAATGTCCCAAGAACCAGAAGAGATGAAGGAGATGCAAGATAAAGGAAGTTGGAAGACCGTAGAGAAAAAAAAGAAAGCTACAACACCAATCTCGCCAAGAAATACAAGGAGCCAGACAAGTAAAAATTAAGAAAATTGTAGGTCCCATAGACCAATTTGGTCTGAGTAGACGCTAACCATCATCATCATCATCATCATATAGAGTAGTATGTTCAAATTTGTGATAGTCTTAAAAATAACAAGAGAAATTATTGTTGGATCATAACACAAACAACTATCCAAGATCATTTCATAACTATGAGTTAGAAGAGGTTCCAGAGTTGGATCTTTCATACTAGATCTTGGAGGGGCTGACGGTGCGGTGATAAATGGAATATGTCACTCAATCTGTGTGAGACATGTGTCCATTCTACCCATGTAAAATTGTTGGTTTCTTTGTTCATGTTTCACATCTTCTAGGTTTGCAAAGACATTGTACCTTTCAGTGTGTCGCCCATTAAGAATCCTCCCCATCATGGTTTTCATCTAGTAGTAAAGAAATAGGCCTTGATACTATTGTTTTTCACTTCCCCTGGTGTGGCCAGGATCAAAAACCCACTGGCCAATATCCTCTATGAACTTTGAGTTGGAGAAAGCATGCATATCTCTTGTTATCATAGTCTCCAAGTTATGCAATTAACTGCCTGAAAAGTCTCAACAGCCTTATAGGCTTGTTGATGGGCATGATTTCAAGCCTAAGGGTCACAGCATCGCCCCACCCCCCCCCCCCCTCCTGCTTCTCATACACACCTCTGCATTTGACTTAACTAGACGATTCTTCGAGGGTTAACATCGGCCTAGCTTAGAAGTAAACACTTAGTGAAGTTATACAAAAAACAGACAAATGGAAACCAAACAAGGGGGAGACTATTCAACGGTGACTCAACCCAATTCGGATGGAAAATCAAAATGCCACCTCTAGTATAATTACCCTAAAATAAGCAATTCCTTATGGGAGAAAATAAGGCATAGCCCAAACACATATATAGGATCCCAATAATCCAACAGGAAAAGATTTATGGCATCCAATTCCTCACACCACTATACTTCACAACACTAAGACCAAAAACTACCAGTACACTGAAATTCTTCGGACCAAATAGAGAATTAATATCACAATTTAAGCTTTCAAAATGTTGGAGAATTACCCAGAGAAAGGTGACCACCAGCCGTCAAAAGCCAAAAGTCAGCACAGCTCTTTGTGTGGCATATCTCTGCGAGTGGCCAAACCATATAAGTCTCTTGTTTTCTCACACCTTAGTTTGCCAATAACGTTCTTTAAGACTTTACCCCGAAAATCAAAGCTTGGATTTCCTCATTACCGCAAATATGAAGTTTCCTTTTGATATTATGCTCTGCAAGACTCGTTTGCTAGGTCACCAGGCTACTAGGAATCTGAATTATAATTTTAACGTTGTCTCGCTCAGACCCAAAGCCCGCCTAAAAAGTTGGACGAACCCTTCTCTCATAGGTGATGAGTGAATTCTTCTCTCAGACACAGGTAGGTTGATCTACCTCCCCCCTCTCCCTTTGTGTTTAGAAAACTTCATGGTTTGCAGGGGTAAATGAAATTGCATGTGTTCACATGCATGGGGTGGCCACGCCACCCCCCACATTTAATGTTCTCTGGGGTCCAGCATGGCAAGCAAACATCCCAAGCCAACTTACTCGTTCATCACCCCCATCAAGGGTCTTTAAAGATGTTTTTAATATAAATATTTCTTTTTTGCTAAGTTGGGTGATTCCTGAGATGACTACACACTTAACCTTTGGCTTGAGAAACCATGACACAGGGGCATCTAAGCCACCAAAATCACCCGAGAATTGCACCCGACCTGGGTGACACCAACCCTTAACATGGTTGGATTTTTGCCCATGAAATTTCAAACCAGTGACCTTCACATCACGAAGTGTCATAACAATACACCCCATCACCATATATTATATACCCCATGGATAATATAAATATCAAAAAAAAATTGTGTTTCGCAGAGGAACCTAACAGCGCGCCTCACACATAGCTTCTAGTGAACATCTAAAGGTCTACATCTTCTCCTCCCCATAAACCAGGTCACATCCCGAGGGATTTGAACCTTGGATCTCTCGGTTTTCATAGAACTCACACTACTTCAATCACCAATTGGGTTGCCCCTGGGACATTAACATTAAAATTTAATTTAATTTTTTTTAAATAATGATAATAATGTAATATCACACATATTATTTAAAAATGAATTATATTACTTAATCAACATTTGTGTTTTTTTATATTTTTCTTTAAAAATGTTTTTTATATAAATATTAATTATTTTTTTATTAACTTAATCTACTAAGAATTGAATATTAAATATCATTATTTACATAATACTTGACAACACAACAACTACCAATAAAACTACCCTCCACAAACCATATAAATATAAAATTTATTAAAAAAATAAAATTTAATTTTTAATTAAAAAATTCATTTATATAAAAATATATTTTTAATCAAAATAATATAATATGCTCTCGCATATTATTTATATTGAATCGAAGAGAACACCATACTCGTGCAATTAAAAAATGAAAAAAATGAAGTGTTGTTATTTTCATTATTATTATTTTATGTTTATTTAATCTATTTTATTTACTCATGCCATATATCATTATCTTATTATGCCCTATATCATTAGGTTATTATTTTTATTTAGAATTTATATATATAAGATTTAATTGTGAACAGTGAAGGGTTTTTAAATTTTGGGTAAAGTTCAAATTTTATGAGGATGTTGCCTAAAGTCATTAGATACCACACTTTGGTATAGTGGTTAAAAGCACGTTGAGGTAGTAGTAGAAAGTGAATTGCATCTAAATAAATTATTTTAAATGGTCTCGTGATCTATGCACACATAAGTGGATCAAAGGTAACCTTGTATCTTTCATTTTCTTCTTCAATTCACAATAAGGTGCATTGTTGAGGCACTACTTGTGACGTTGTTGGTTCAAACCCATGACTAGCCTTGTGTGCCATGTGACGGGTCACATTGGTATGCCTGGAGTTTATAGTGGTAGTTGTTAAAATTAGCCACATGTCACACGAGTATGAGCCCATCCTAATTGTCGATCCCTCCAATTCACAAAAAAAAAATAAGAAGTTGGTATTATAATTTTTTTGGATTATTACTTTAAAATTTTAAGTTAAATAAAGTTATAATAATGGAAATTAAGGATTAATATTATTAATAAGTTTAGATTCATTTTAGCTCTACATATATATTGCCTTTGGGAAAGAAATCAAAATTATCGATGAAGAATAGTATGAATTTATAGTATTGTCTCAAGCCTACAAACTTATCTATTATATAACAACAGAGGAGGTCTTGTTGAGGGGTTCATAACTAATAATGAAGAGGTAAGTTTCATATTCTATCCACTCGGGTACAAATTCCTAATGAGGCATTCATCCATTATGATAAAGCTACAAGGATATGCATCCCCTTAGATAGAGGTCAACATGGATATGCACAATTAAAACCCCCAAACCTCCAGTGAGTTATTCCACTATAAATACAAAATAAACCATAGTCGCATATTGTTGAACTAAATAGACTTAGACATATCCAAAAAACATGAAAACAAAACTAGAAAATTGCGAACTTCTCTTTGCTAAGTGAGCAACAATTGGTCTTGTTGTCCAAGCACATTTATATCCACTTTCTTTCATGTATTTTCTGATTTTTTTATAGAATCTCTTGTGTGAATTGGGTAGAAAAGGAGTTGACATAACCTCAAATTCCATTTTCAAAACCCTACTTACCTAATGCCTTGGAGGGTGTAGACTTTAAGTCCAATTCGAAGACTTTTAACATAGAAGAAACAAAGGGACGCTACTACTTATTCTTACTTTTTGTTAAGGAAAGCCACATCTTTGCATCCAAAAAGTCTAGAACATTCAATTCAAATCCTTGACTGAAGCTACAAGAAAGGTGGTTGCATTCTTAGTCATTTGCAAGAGCTCTCCAAGTGCGTTATTGATTAATGAATCAACAATGGAACTCAACAGAGAATATTTTGGACTTGTATTATGAGTAATCCCCCCATCCAATCAATCAAAGATAATTGAAGCCCCTGACAAACAATACTAATAAAGATGCATTTATTTTGACTACATGTCGCACTCTATACTTGAGAAGAACAACAAACGAAGACAAAGGCCCAACTCAAAACCATTGCCAAAATCATCCTCGCTAGTACTAGCATTGTCCATTCGACCTTTCTTTGTGATATGCTAGCTCTCCCTTAGAAAAATTAACAAAACCTCCTTCATAGCACAATTTAAATCAAAAGATATGAATAGAAGCAACAAACCTAACCCTAAATAATCAAACTCTAAAAAATTCTATTAAATATTACCTCCTTATCTATTGGATATTGAAAAAAAAAAAAGTAAAATCATTTTAAAAAAACTAACCCTAACTTTACATTTAACTATAAAAACCTAATTTAGTAAATTTAGTAATATGTGATTTTGTACCACATAAATAACTCATTAATGCCTTTGCCTCTACATGACATTCTCTCATCAAAAAGAGTCTTAAAAATTCGAAAGTAGAAATACACTTATTTTCACTTTCTTAATTCATCACTTCATGTCATCACTTCCTTTAATCTTCTTTTCTATAACAATTCAAACTAGTTTACACTTACATAATAATGAATTATTATATAATTATAAATAAACCCCTAACTCCATATTTATTATATTTATTAAGCAAAAAAAACGAAAAAACAAAAAGGTATTCCTCATTATTATGTCTTATAATTTATAAACTGATTTTGAAACTGATGATGCAAAACCACTCCATAAACTTTTATCATAAGCGTCAATTATTTATATATAACAAAATACCTAAAATATTTTTATACATCTCAATTATTTAGATGTCACGGCATTAATAAAATATTATTATAAATATTATAATAATAATAATAATAAACAATATAACTAATTTAAAGCATGATGAATAAATTTAGTTTTAGATATTTTAATTTGACGATGGGAAAGAAATATTTATTTTAAATTGAAATTAGTTATTATTATTATTTAGAAATTAATATTTATTAATAATAATAATAAACCATAATTAATCTAAAACATGATGAATAAATTTAATTTTAAATATTTTAATTTGATTGTGGAAAGGAAATATTTATTTTAAATTGAAATTGGCTATTATTATTATTTAGAAATTATTAATATATTTTTAATACGTGAATAGAAATGCGTAAGTAACAAATAATTAGAATTAGGATTAAATATTAAAATATATTTAAATAATATTTTTAAAAATATAGTTAGATTTACAATATGGTATGCAAGAGAGATTTTATAAATGATATTGCTCTTTCATCACTAGTTTAACGAGGCTGAGGAGTTCTCCAGAAAGTTATGGAAATTCTGGTCATATTTAAAGAAAATCTAGCAAGGATTTTTGTAAATCCAAGTTATAGTTGTTAAACTTCAAATTTTTAGGTGTCCTAGAGGTTTTTGATGGTGTTGAATCCATTTCCACCATCAAAAACACGATTCAAACACTGCCTCTACAAGATTTTTTGAAATTTTTTTGTCCGGATTCCGACCCTTTTTGGCCGTCCAGGCAATTCCTCCGCCTCATTAAACGACTCCATTTTTCATTACTAAAGCAAGATATATTGTGAGAAGGATAAAGTTATATGGGAGACTATGGGGTGTTCTTATCATTTTAATTATTTGATATTTTTGTAATCATATTTTTGTTTGTTTCTTTGTTTTGTTGTTTTTTTTTTTAATTAGGGTAAATGGGGTCAACCTTAATGTTGGATAGAAGAATGATTGTGCTATTACGATCAAGCTTGGATACTTCTTGAAATAATTTAATTCTCTAAAAATAGCTCCCATCCTCAAACCCTCCCAAAAAAATTAAACTAATAACATATTTAAATACCCCTTGAAATAGATACAACAAGCTTGGATACCCCTTCAAACGGATAAGATCAGCAGTATGATCCTGACCTGACAACAATTGCATTGAAATCGGCGAGCATACATGTGACAATAAATACGAGGTCCAAACCCCCGCATATCCTCAAAACTTGGATTTATGCACAGTTCTAGGGCAAGGAACCGCAGGGCACCCGAGATAGCTGGTCGCTGGTTCGATTCCCAAAAAGAAATACTCACCATCCGCCCCAGATTTTGACGGGTTGACATATGTGAATTGACTCGACATTGCCACTAAAGGATGAATTGTGACAAAATCTCAAGTTAGAAGAAGAAAGAAAGAAAGAAATTATTTATAAAAATGTTTTAAAAACGAATGGTATAGGTTGACAAGGACAAAACCATCTCTCTACAAATGTTTTTGTATTAATATTAAAAATTTAAATTTTTTCATGGTTTATAAAAATGTTTTTGTATTAATATTAAAATTTAAATTTTTTCATGGTTCGATTTATATAAATAAGTAGTTGTTAATGGAATTGTTTGATTTATATAAATAAGTAGTTGTTTATGGTGTCGAGATTTTCTGTTAATTAAATTTGGAGAAAATGTCATGAATGTGACAACAATAGGATTTGTTGCTAAATTAACTCATTTTATTCCTCGTGAGGAGTTATTGCATCCTATATTTGTTGTGAGTGAATTTATGATTCAGTTTTCTACTCTCAGCTATAAAAATGTAAGCCCGTAGAGGATATGTGTGATGAGGAGGTGTGAGGAAAAATAATTCCAGATGTGCAAATATGTTGTTGTAATCTCCTTTTGAGTAATAAGATTGCCAATGCCTCTGTTTGGTGGACGTAGCCCAGTTTGGTTGGGTGAACCACGTTAAAATCTTTGTTTTTCATGGTTGAATGTTGTGTGTGTCTTATTTGTTTTAAATTTTCCGTTGTGTTAACTCTAACACTTGGTATCAGAGCTAGTTGAGCTGCCTGTTGCAGTGATTCAATCTGACAGCGTTTTCAAAGGTGTCGTGGTGACAATCCTTGAGGTGTTGATTGGCGGCCCACTGTGGATACAGTGTTGAATTCTGCTCATCTACGTGGAAGCTGCTTGATCTGCAGCGTGAAGGAAGGTAGCTTGCGTGAATGCCCAATCGAGTTTCACGTAGATGAAAGCAGTGACTGCTGTTGTTTTTTGAAACATTACGCTAAAGCCAGGAGTAAACTATGAGCTGGAGGGCGTATGCCATGGACCATAAACTGGATAGTTGAACGACTCAGGCAGCGTCAATTTTGGATTCATACGTAGGCTGAAGTGAGATCTGCGTATCGAAGACCAGAGCTATGCAAAGCGGAGTTTGGAGAAGGCTGTTAACTGGTGTTGAACTGAAGTAGCGTTGAATGCTGGATTTGCAGTGGTGAAAGGTGAACTGCACGGTGATTTCGTTTTGTTTTTAGTTGAGATTCAAATCGATTGGTGAATTTGCAGCGGTGAAAGGTGATTTACACGGTGACTTCAAGTTTTTTTTTTTAACGTTGATTATTAAAATGCCACGTTGAACCGTTCAAAAATTGATATTTGATTTGGAACTTTTTTTGAAATGGGTCTTAAAAAACGATTTCAAATGGGTCTCCTGTTTACATAAAAAAGTTGATTTGAATTATATATGATATTATAACTATATCATATTTTGTTTTTTTTTTTTTAATTGTAATATGCCATGATATTATAAGGCAAGGGCTTTTTTAATCAAAACTAATTCCTTTTGAAATTGGAGATTTTTGTGACATGAGCTACTAAACATGGCAAAAACACAAAGTGCTCTGTTTGAGATCGAGAAGTTCAATGGCAAAAACAACTTCGAGATTTGGAAAGTGAAGATGTATGATCTACTCATGCAACAAGGAGTGGCGAAAGCGCTGTTGGGAAAAGCCAAACAACCTTACACCATGACAGATGATGAATGAAGTGACTTGGATGAAAGAGCATTGAGCGGCATTCGACTGTGTTTGGAGGATGATGTTTTGTTTAACATCATGTCAGAGAAAACTGCTGTTAGTTTGTCGACAAATCTTGAAAAGTTGTACATGACAAAATCCTTAATCAATAGGATTCTTCTGAAGCGACAGTTGTACAGTTTGCGCATGAAGTAAGGTACATCTATAACTGATCATTTGAATACCTTTAATACTCTCTTGGTGCAGTTAGAAAGTATAGAAGTAAAATTTGAATCAGAAGATAAAGTTGTAACTTTATTATGCTCATTGCCTGAGTCATGGGATCATTTTGTTACTTTTATAAGTCTTATTTCATCAGAAACCCTTGAGTTTGATGATGTTGTTGCATCTTTATTATCTGAAGAAACAAGGAAAAGGTCAAATTCAGAAACCTCTACATCAGAAGCAATGATGGTCAGAGGTCGCTCTAAAGAAAGACACTTTAGTAAGCACGACAACTCGCGGTCAAAATCAAAAGGGAAGAAGAGTAAGGTAAAGTGTTGGTTTTGTGGCAAATCAGGACATTTGAAGAAGGACTGTTGGAAGAGACAGCAAACATCTAAAGCAGATTCTTCAGCAGAAAAGAAAGAAGCAAACACAACAGATACAGGTTCGGCATTTGTTTCAGGTATGAGTGATGAAGTGTTATCAGTTAGTTTGTCTAATCATGATCAACATTGGTTATTAGATTCTGGTGCGTCAAATCACATGTGCATTCATATAGAATGGTTTAAAACTTATAAATCAATCAATGACGGAGTTGTTTACATGGGAAATGGTCTCATGTAATATTGTGGGAATTGGAAGCATCCAGCTTAAAATGTTTGATGGGACAAATAAAATTCTAACTGGTGTAAGACATGTACCTGAACTAAGAAAAAGCCTCATTTCACTAGGAGTACTAGAAACTAATGGATATAAAACCTTTATTCAAGGTGGAGTAATGAAAGTTTATAAACGAATTTTACTAGTAATGAAAGCAAAGAAGGTTAGAAATATTTTTCAGTTAGAAGGAAAAACAGAGTCAGATCATGCTTCTACAGTATCTGAAAACGATAGTAATTCTATTCGTTTATGGCATCAAAGGTTGGGCCATATGAGCGAAAGAGGATTAAAATTTTTATCTGATCGTAAGTTACTTCCTAGTTTAAAATCTTCTAAGTTAGATTTCTACAAACATTGTCTATTTGGGAAACAAAGCAAGCAGAAGTTTAAAACTAGAAAACATACTAGTAAGGGAATCCTTGATTATATTCATTCTGATGTTTGGGGTCCATCTCCTGCAACCTCATATGGAGGATTGTCATATTTTGTATCTTTTATTGATGATTTCTCTAGAAAAGTGTGGGTCTACATGTTAAAGAAGAAGTTTGATGTATTCACAGTTTTCAAACAGTTTAGAGCATTAGTTGAAAACATCACTAGAAGAACCATTAAACATTTAAAAACTGACAATGGTGGTGAGTTTACTTCAAAGGAGTTTGATAATTATTGCAAGGACGTTGGGATCGAAAGACATAAAACCACTGTATATACTCCTCAGCAAAATGGAGTTGTTGAACGCATGAACAGGACTCTTTTAGAGAAAGCAAGAAATATGCTTAGTAACGCCAATTTGCAGAAGGAATTGTGGACGGGTGCAGTTTCTACAGCTTGTTACTTGGTAAATCGATCACCATCAACTGCGAAAGGATGCAAAATTCTTCAAGAGGTATGGAAAAGTTATCCATGTGATTATTCTAAACTGAAAGTTTTTGGTTGTGATGCATACGCTCTAGTTCTAAAACATCAGCTTTCTAAATTAGATCCTAAATCAAAAAGATATATCTTTGTTGGATATGGTGATGGGACTAAGGGATACAGGTTGTGGGATCCTACTACTCACAAGATCATCATTAACAGAGATGTTAAATTCAATGAATCTTCACCCAATAATCCAGATGTAGATGATAAATTGAAACAGGATAATGTACCTAAGTTTCAACATATTCAGTTTGAAACCAGTTCAAATACTGATGATAGTCAATATGAACAAGTTTCAGATGCAGATCATGGACAAGTTTTAGATGCAGATCGTGAACATGTTTCAGATGTAGATCATGAAGAAGTTCCTACAGATAATAATCAGCAAATTGTGGAATTACTAGAAAAAACTTTAAGAAGGTCCACGAGAATCAAACTTCCTCTTAAAAGGTATGATGATTATGTTACTTCAGTTGCTTTAACCGCTAATGATGATGAACCTTTGTGCTATCAGGAAGCTGTAGAAGGTTCTAAAAGTGATAAGTGGAAAGAAGCTATGAAGGATGAGATGATGGCATTAGTCAAGAATACCACATGGGATCTGGTAGAACTTCCTAAAGACAGGAAAACTGTGGGATGTAAATGGGTTTACAAATTGAAAAGGGGTGTTGATGATACAGAGGACAGGTACAAAGCAAGGCTGGTCGCAAAAGGTTTTTCTCAGAAAGCAGGCATTGACTTTCATGAGATATTTTCACCAGTTGTAAAAATTGTTTCAATTCAAATTGTGTTAGCATTAGTTGCTTTACTTGATTTAGAATTACAGCAACTAGATGTTAAAACTGCATTTTTACATGGAGATTTACATGGAACAACCGAAAGGGTTTGTTCAAAATCGCAACAAGAAATTTGTCTGCAAACTCAAGAAATCATTGTATGGTCTGAAGCAGTCGCCTCGACAATGGTACAAGAAATTTGATTCTTTCATGATGAGTCAAAACTATATAAGAAGTGAATATGATCATTGTGTTTACTTTAAGAAATTAAGTAATGGCATGTTCATTATCTTAGTGTTGTATGTTGACGATATGCTTTTAGCAAGCAAAAGCATAACAGAGATCAATAGGTTAAAGGCTCAGATGGCTAGGACGTTTGATATGAAAGATCTAGAAGCAGCAAGACAAATTCTGGGCATGGAGATTTTCATAGACAGGAGCAATGGTAAGTTGTGGCTATCACAACAGAAGTATATTGAGAAAATACTCTTGAGGTTTGGTATGAACAAAGTGAAGCCTGTTTCAGTCCCTTTAGCTTCCCATTGTAAGCTTTCTTCAAGTTTATGACCTAACACTAATGAAGAAAAGGAATATGTGTCTCGAATTCCATATGCCAATGTAGTAGGTTGTTTGATGTATGCGATGGTTTGTACTCGACCAAATATTTCACATGCAGTTGGGGTTGTTAGCAGGTATATGGAAAATCCAGGAAAAGAACACTAGTCAACAGTGAAATGGGTGCTTCGGTATTTGAGAGGCACAAGTGATTATTGCATCACTTATAACAGAAGTAGTGAATTTGTTTGCGGATATGTTGATTCCGATTTTGCAGGTGATTTGGATAAGAGAAGGTCAACGTCAGGATATGTCTTTACTCTTGCAAGTGGAGCTATAAGCTAGATGTCAAAGCTACAAAACATTGTTGCTTTATCCACTATAGAAGCAAAATACATAGCTGCTTCACGTGCTTGCGAAGAAGAGGTTTGGTTGAAAGGTTTGTTTGGTGAGTTTGGTAGGTTGCAAGACAACATCAAGTTATTTTGTGATAGTCAAAGTCCAATTCACTTGGCTAAAAGTCCAGTCTATCCTAGTAAGTCAAAGCATATACCTATCAAGTACCATTTTGTAAGACAGGTTATCACTGAAAGGGGAGTCTCTCTTGAAAAAGTGCATACAGAGGAAAACTGTGCAGACATGTTCACGAAACCAGTTTTTTTAGAGAAGCTACGATGGTGTTTGGCTTCTCTTGGCTTGCAGAAAAGATAAAAATAATAATGGAACAGGGTATCAGGCTAATTGTTGTCAAGGTGGAGATTGTTGAGATTTTCTGTTAATTAAATTTGGAGAAAATCTCATGAATGTAACAACAATAGGATTTGTTGCTAAATTAACTCCATTTATTCCTGATGAAGAGTTATTACATCTTATATTTGTTGTGAGTTAATTTATGATGCAGTTTTCTACTCCCAGCTATAAAAATGTAAGCCTGTAGAGGATATGTGTGATGAGAAGGTGTGAGGAAAAAGAATTCCAGTTGTGCAAATATGTTGTTGTAATCTCCTGTTGAGTAATAAGATTGTTGATGCCTCTGTTTGGTGGATGTAGTCCAGATTGGTTGGGTGAACCACGTTAAAATCTATGTTTTTCATGGTTGAATGTTGTGTGTGTCTTATTTGTTTTAAATTTTCTGTTGTGTTAACTCTAACATATGGAATTGTTTTGCTATTTTTTTTCTAAAAAAATTGTTTTTATGGTGAAAATGGATTTAGCACCATCAAAAACCTCAGGCATCCAAAAACTTGAAGTTTGACAACTGTAACCAGATTTCTCAAAATTTCCGGCTTTTAATTAAAATAACATAATATCAGACATCTTATTTATATAGATTCAAATAGTACATTATACTCCTGCACTTAAAAAATTAAGTGTTATTATTTTTAATTATTATTATTATTTTAATTTATTAATTAAAATAATAGCGTTTAAAAATAACAAGAATTGTATTAATTAAAATAATAGTAATTAAAAATAACTGGAAAGTACACCCCCCCTTGTGGCAGACAAGAAAAAGAAAAAGAAAAAAAGATTGAGCAAAAAAATGCATCCTAAGGGAAAAAAAAAAAAAAAATTGAGGAAAAATGCATCCTAAAACTCTTAGGATGCAAAAGGCGCTAGCCCAATATGGTAGAGATGTTGTAATGTACTATCTTGTTTAACATTTTCACTAGGTCAAAAATAGATCCATCTTAACTTTGGATATACCAAGCACCGAGAAGGACCAAATACCTTGAAATGCAAACCTCTTTTATAGTGAAAAGAGATCTGATATTTCTCTTAACTTTGGATTCACCAAGCACTGAGAGGGACCAAATATCTTGAAATGCAAACCTCTTTTATAGTGAAAAGAGATTTGATATTTATCGACTGCTTAGTAGATCTGGAGATAAGATGAATCTAGGGTGGTAATACTTATTTTTTAAGTGAAGAATATAATGTACTCTCCCAAACCATATAAAATAAGATGTTCCATATTATGTTTTTTCAATTAAAAGCAAGTATTTTTTATATAACTTAAAAAAAAATTACATGTCTAACTTTAAAAGTATTAGGTTAAATGGTGGAAAGGGAAGAGTTTTTAAATTTTGGGTGAGGTTCAATTTCTATGAGGATCTCACCTAAAGCCATGAGGCACCTTCAGGTAGTAGTTGAAAGCAACTTAAGGTAGTGGTCGAAAATACACTTGCACTCAAAGAGTTTTATTAAATGGTCTTGTGACCCGTGCACAAATAAGTGGATCAAAGCCCACCCCCAAGTCCTTCGATTTCATCTTCAATTGGTGATAAGGTGCATTGTTAGAGCGCTCTTTCTAACATCACTAATTCAAAACCCTAAGTAGCCTTGTGTGTCATGTGAGGGGCCGCATTGGTATGCCTAAAAGTTATAGTGATAGTAGTTGAAGTTGACCCGTGCCTCACAAATATCAACCCATCCTAATTGTCAATTTTATAAATTCACATATTATGTGTGTGTGTGAGAATTTATAGAATTGACAATTAGGATGGGTTGATATTTGTGAGATTTATAGTATATTCTCTTTGAATAGTGGGAAGTTGGTATTATTATATTTTTGGGGGGTTATTAGTTAAGTATTTGAAGTTAAATAAAGTTATAATAATGGAAATTAAGAAATGAGTTTATTAATAAGTTTATATTCATCATACAAGTGGGAGGAGGGGGAAGGGTGTTGTACATCCCCGGAGGAACTCAAGTCAAGAAGTATGTATGGGGATTGAGGAAAATGACAACAATCAAGAGCAAAAGCATGGCTTGTTGCAAGGCTTAATATTAGTGATAAGGTGAGCGCTCTTTGTGACATCACTAATTCAAACCCCTGAGTATTTGTGTGTCATGTGAGGGGCCGCATTGGTATGCCTCACGGGGGCTTCACTGGAGGAGCAATATCATAGCACGTGGGTTCATTTTGGGGGATATATTACGAGGTAAAAATGACATATTATATTGGGGGATATATAGGGGGTAAAGGGTTTTTATATTGGCAAGTATAAAAAATGGAGCTCAAAGTTAATGAAAAAAAATAAAGTGGTATAAAAAATATTAATGAAAAAATGGATACCTACAATATTTAGTGAAAGTAGGGTTTTTTTTAATTAGGAAGGTGTATTGGTTACATATTGGGAGGGAGTTAAATTATGTGATTTTTAGAGGCATTTTCCAATATGTAGTCAAATTAAGGGTATTATTTAATATGCTATGAATGCACGTGATATGTTGGAGGTTCATTGAGTGAAGCCCCCGTGGTATGCCTAAAAGTTATAGTGGTAGTAGTTGAAGTTGACCTAGTGTCTCACAAATATCAACCCATCCTAATTATCAATTCTATAAATTTACATACTATATATGTGTGTGAGAAAAAGAAAGAATTTATAATATAATCTCTTTAAATAATTAGAAATCAGTATTATTATATTTTTGGAGATTATTAATTAAGTATTTAAAATTAAATAAAATTTTAAGTATAGAAATTAAAAAATAAATTTATTAATAAGTTTATATTCATCTTACTAGTGGTGGGTGGAGAGGGGTATTGTACACCCCTAAAGGAACTCAAGTCAAAAAATATGCATGGGATTGAGACAAATGACAAATATTTAAGAGAAAAAACATGACTGGTTGCAAAACTTAATATTAACTAGCACGGCACAAGTGCCCAACATTAAAATCATATAAACTCCCTCATCATTATACAACATTTATGCCAAACATTTATGCCATTAAACCTCACCCAAGATAGTTATATAAATAACCTTTTGAATAGAATAAAAAAGCTTCTGGACAACATTCCCAACAAACGGTTCTTTCATATTCTCAGACAACATTCCAAACAAACAGTGCTTTCATATGCTCAGACAACACAGTGTAGAAGTTGATAACTATGCCAATCTGCCTGCCAGCCCTGCATATGCTCAGACAACACAGTGTAGAAGTTGATAACTATGCCAACCACGCCTGCCACCTCTGCATATTCTCAGACAACACTGTAGAAGTTGATAACTATGCCTGCATCTCTTATTCACCATTGCAAGGTTCTCTGACTTTTGTCGTTACCATCCATCTCTCATTCACAATTGCAAGGTTCTGTAATTACAGAAAATGAATTCAGAAAAATGTACTTCATTAGTTTTAAAACACCATTTAGATTAATGTACTTTATTAGCTCAATAAAACCATTTAGATTAAACCAGATCCTGGGTCCATCCTATCAAAACCAATCAACAAACCGTCCGAAATTATATATGAACGCGATTCATTTCTCGGTTGAAATTCAGTTTTGCCGCTCTCTTATGCTGTGCCAGTGAGGATTGACATGTGAGACATTCCCTATCATCTCTTCGATGACAAACGTGGAAATACAACGAACACGAAAGTGATCGTGACCAGACAGCAATCGCATCGAAATCGCCGAGGTATTGTCAATCTCAAAATGAAGAATAGCATCTGACAATAAATGCAAGGGGTTGACGTGGAAAAATGGTCATCCAAAACCGGAGATGCAGGGAACCACGGGTTTCTAACAAATGCTAGTTTGTTTCCTAGTCAAGATTCATAGCAGAAGATCCAACATCAAAAATAAATAGGAATATGAAAATAACATAAAATTGTTATTTTCTTATGTTATTTTCTGGATCTTGTAAGTTACTCAGCGTGGTAAACATTATCAGTGTTATTTACTGGCTATGTTGGAATATGCCAAGTACAAAAGGTGGCATATTCTGAAAACCAAGATTTATCCACACCCTAGTCTAAACAAATAGTTATAGAAATTCTGACAAGATTTCGATAAAATCTGTAAGGATATTTGTAAATCCAGGTTATGATTGTCAAACTTCATAAAATCTGATAAAGATCTTTGTAAATCCAAGTTATGGTAGTCGAACTTCAAAATTTTAAATGCCCCAGAAAATTTTAATGATACTAAACCTATTTCCACCATTAAAAACATAACTTACACTGCTATGACAAGATTTTTTGAAAAAAAAATTGCCGAGTTCCTTTAAAAATCCAAAAAGTTCCCCAGCTTCGATATCCTTCTCATTTTTTTTTTATCCACGGTTCTCATAAGATCCATATGTTTCTTCTAGGGCAACGAGCCGCAGAGTACCCCAGATAGCTGGTTCGATTCTTAAACGAGCTACACAATTTTCAAGGGTTGTGACATATGCGAATTGACTCGACAGATTGTGATAAAGGAATAGGTGAAGCTATACCGTGGTAAGTTATTTAAAAATTAATTGTAACGGTTGACCAATATTTGTATTCTCTCTTTAAAAGTGCTTTTAATATAAATATCTAAATAATATTAAGATTTAATTGGTTTATTTTTTAATTAAAAAAAGCATTTATATATATATATATATAATTTTGTATTGATTTATGAATATTTTTTTTTTTTTTTTTAAGGTTTTTATGTTTAACATAATATGATATTATTTAAAAAATTCATATAAATCTATCATTATTCATTCATCTATTAACAATATATTTTAATGGCAGGTGGTTTTAAATGGAAAATTAAATGTTATTGAGCACCTATTTATAGAGTAGTATGTTCAAATTTGTGATAGTCTTAAAAATAACAAGAAAAATTATTGTTGGATCATAACACAAACAATTACCCGAGATCATTTCATAACTATGAGTTAGAAGAGGTATCCAGAGTTGGATCTTTCACACTAGATCTTGGAGGGGTTGACGTCGCAGTGATGCATGGAATATGTCACTCAATCTGTGTTAGACGTGAGTCCATTCTCCCCATGTAAAATTGTTGGTTTCTTTGTTCATGTTTCACATCTTCTAGGTTTGCAAAGACATTGTACCTTTCAGTGTGCCGCCCATTAAGAATCCCCCATCATGGTTTTCATCTAGTAGTAAAGAAATAGGCCTTGATACTATTGTTTTTCACTTCCCTTGGTGTGGCCAGGGTCAAAAACCCACTGGCCAATATCCTCTATGAACTTTGAGTTCGAGAAAGCATGCATATCTCTTGTTATCATAGTCTCCAAGTTATGCAATTCATTGCCTGAAAAGTCTCAACAACCTTATAGGCTTGTTGATAGGCATGATTTCAAATCTGAGGGTCACAGCCTTGCCCCACCCCCCCCCCTCGTACTTCTCATACACGCCTCTGCATTTGACTTAACTAGACGATTCTTCGAGGGTTAACATCGGCCTAGCCTAGAAGTAAACACTTAGTGAAGTTATACAAAAAACAGACAAACGAAAACCAAACAAGGGGGAGACTGTTCAACGGTGACTCAACCTAATTCGAATAGAAAATAAAAATGCCACCTCTAGTATAATTACCCTGAAATAAGCAATTCCTGATGGGAGAAAATAAGGCATAGCCCAAACACATATATAGGATCTCGATAATCCAATAGGAAAAGATTTATGGCATCCAATTCCTCACACCACTACACTTCACAACACTAAGACCAAAAGCTACCAATACACTGAAATTCTTCAGACCAAATAGAGAATTTATATCACAATTTAAGCTTTCAAAAGGTTGGAGAATTACCCGGAGAAAGGTGACCACCAGTCGTCAAGAGCCAAAAGTCAGCACAGCTCTTTGTGTGGCGTATCCCTTAGAGTGGCCAAACCATATAAGTCTCTTGTTTTCTCACACCTTAGTCTGCCAATAACATTCTTTAAGACTTTACCCCGAAAAATCAAAGCATGGATTTCCTCAGTACCACGAATATGAAGTTTTCCTTTGATATTGTTCTCTGCAAGACTCGTTTTCTAGGTCGCCAGGCTACTAGGAATCTGAATTATAATTTTAACATTGTCTCGCTCAGACCCAAAGCCCGCCTAAAAAGTTGGACAAACCTTTCTCTCATAGGTGATGAGAGAATTCTTCTCTGAGACATATCAGAGAGCATACATTAAAACACAGAACTCAAAAACACTTTCCTTCATTCGTTGATTAAACAGATATTTATACAGGACAGAGATCTTTCTGGAGTTCGATGGGGTAGTGGCTTCTTCAGGAAGCTTTGCCCATTGTCAATGAATTCTAGAACCTGCATTAAATCATCTGTTGAATTCTGACTAGTGTAATAATGTGGGTAGTTGGAATTAGTTCCTTCCAACACTCCCCCTTAATTCCAACTATATAAAAAACATACTCTTAATTGATATGTCTGCCGGTCTAAGTCTCGGCTAGGCTTACAACAAAACATTTCATTTTTGCCTTCTTATTAAAGGGTCCATGTTGGTTCATTTGTTGATGCAGTTTCATCTTCACCTTTCTGGCTTTCCTAAAAGAATTCCTCTGCTCCTTGCTTATGTACTTAACATCAGCAACCTTTTCCGGATTGGGATGCAATGCAAGACCCCGAACAAGGTAATCTAATTCAAGTTCTTGGGACTTATACTTGTCCTTAATGCTTGCAATTTCTTCAAGTTTTGTTGCTTCTTCCTGATTGTCAATATCTGCACACTCAAAAACAATGTTAGATTCATAAACAGAACCATATTGATTTTTGTCATTGTGCTCTTTGGAAAGAGCTTTACTTCCTTCATTTTTCTTTTCTGACATGTTGATTGATTCGTGTATTCAACCTCTTTTGTCAATTCTGTTGATGCAAACATGTTCTCCTGCATTTGATTTGTGTATGGAGATAGGCAACTCTTCTCACCAAACAACAACTCATCAATAAGATGCTTTTCATGCATCATATTTAACCACTCATCATGGGATACATAATTGTCATCAAATTTGACTTCATAAATCTCTGCATCACAGGGTGTTTCATTAATATCACATACTACTCTATTGTCAGCTAAAGACATACTTTCAGCTTTAATCCCATCTATGATGCTTTCAACACAATCACTTTTAGCAACAACACCTTCATCAACTTCAGCTTTCTCAGTATCCTCAATATTGTATTTCATTTCAAGAATATCCCAAAATATTTTTGCATCACATATTTCGCCAAATTCACATAAAATATTAGACAAAATATTTTCATCTAAAGCTGATATCATGAGAAATAATGCTACTGCACCTCTACTTTTATCATTGGCATTTATGGAAATTCTTTGAACAAATTGCCATAAATTTACTGAACCAAACAAGCCCTCCATTTTTATTGCCCAAAGTTTAAAATTTTTACCTGAGAAAATTGGCAAAACTGGCATTAATCGTTTCAGTATTGCATCAGTGTCTTCAAATTCCTCTATCTGATTCAGATCTACTTTTGGTTGAAGCATTTCATATTCTTCTGCAACTATTGCCATTTCATTATTTCTCTTCACCTATTTCAATTCTCTCCGAGACTGTCTCCTCTGTCAACCCATCACTCTACTTAATATGCCTACAATACTCTTCATATGCCTCACATGTTGGCCTCTATATCATTGGCTACTAGCTCTATTCCTTACCAGATGACAACACAAACACCAAGAATAATAGCCCCATGTCGCAGCCGAAAGACTCTCGCAACATCACCAGCAACCACACCACCACCAATTACCATGGCATCATCAGTGGCAATGGCTACAACAATGGCAACAACTCTTTCACATACTTAGAACGCCTCCACGCTCTCACTCTTAACTCAACACTCTTCTTTTAACAAAGCTACAGATGTTGTGATCCACAACAGGCACAAATAGCTTCACTAATCTTCACATTCCTGACCCCCTCTGGAGCTCCAATGACACAAACATCACACAGCGCTACACACAAACAAAATACTTGGGGGCAGTCTCCAGTTCTTCACTGCACATGCCAATCTGACAGTCAACAGGAACAAAAAACAACAGATTCCACTTTCAACACAACTCTATGCTTCCACAATGGCACAGACATACACTAGCAAAAAATCTCCACAGCCACAATAACGCGCTCATCACAACAACGATCAGATCAACTCTCCAGGTGATTTGTTTGGCTCTTGTAAAGATTTCAATGCGGCACGCAATCTAGTGGTGTGTCGACAACACAACAGATCTCCACCAACACGCTGGGTAACACGCTGTCGGTCTGCTACACACTGTGTGTAATCCTCAACACAGATATAATGCAATAGATCTCCTCCCTTTGACAACTTGTGCACATGAGCACTCTCTCCCTTGGCCAATCCAGTCGACACCAAAGGCTCATGAATGGCAGCAAACAACGCATTCAAATCACAACTCACTCCAGCAAAGATTATGGACAACAGGCACAACACACCAACAAGGCAAAGTCTCACAGATCTCGGCCCTCTAGTTCACGATGGCAGAGACGGTCCTCCTAGGCAGCAGCTTCACTTGCGCCGACCTCGGCTCCACGACTCTCCAGCATCGACGCTCTCTAATCAGCGCCAATAACAGGGCTCACAGTCTCACAACTCAAAACAGCCCACACTCCTGAGCTCTGATACCATATCAGAGATAATACATTAAAACACAGAACTCAAAAACACTTGCCTTCATTCGCTGATTAAACAGATATTTATACAGGACAGAGATCTTTCTGGAGTTCGATGGGGCGGTGGCTTCTTCAAGAAGCTTTGCCCATTGTCAATGAATTCTAGAACCTGCATTAAATCATCTGTTGAATTCTGACTGCTGTAATAATGTGGGTAGTTGGAATTACTTCCTTCCAACAAGACACAAGTAGGTTGATCTACCTCCCCCCTCTCCCTTTGTGTTTAGAAAACTTCATGGTTTGCAGGGGTAAATGAAATTGGATGTGTTCACATGCATGGGGTGGCCACGCCACCCCCCACATTTAATGTTCTCTCGGGTCCAGCATGGCAAGCAAACATCCCCAATCTAACTTGCTCGTTCATCACCCCCGTCAAGGGTCTTTAAAGATGTTTTTAATATAAATATTTCTTTTTTTGCTAAGTTGTGTGAGTCCTGAGATGACTACACACTTAACCTTTGGCTTGAGAAACCATGACACAGGGGCATCTAAGCCACCAAAATCACCCGAGGATCGCACCCGACCTGGGTGACACCAACCCTTAACATGGCTGGATTTTTGCACATGGAATTTCGAACCAGTGACCTTCACATCACGAAGTGTCATAACAGTACACCCCATCACCATATATTATATACCCCATGGATAATATAAATACCAAAAACAAAATTGTGTTTCCCAAAGGAACCTAGCAGCCCGCCTCACACATAGCTTCTAGTGAACATCTAAAGGTCTACGTCTTCTCCTCCTCGTAAACCAGGTCACATCCCGGGGGTTTTGAACCTTGGATCTCTCAGTTTTCATAGAACTCACACTACTTTGATCACCAATTGGGTTGCCCTCGGGACATTAACATTAAAATTTAATTTAATTTTTTTTAATAATAATAATAATGTAATATCACGCATATTATTTAAAAATGAATTATATTGCTTAATCAATATTTGTATTTTTTCTTATTTTACTTTAAAAATGATTTTTTATATAAATATTAATTATTTTTTATTAACTTAACTTACCAGAAATTGAATATTGAATATCATTATTTACATAATACTTGACAACATGACAACTACCAATAAAACTACCTCCACAAACAATATAAATATAAAATTTATTTAAAAAGATAAAATTTAATTTTTAATTAAAAAATTCATTTATATAAAAATATATTTTTAATCAAAATAATATAATATCTCGCATATTATTTATATTGAATCCAAGAGAACACCAAACTCGTGCAATTAAAAAATGAAATGTTGTTATTTTCATTATTAATATTTTATTTTATTTAATCTATTTTATTTACTCATGACATAGGTCATTATCTTATTATCCCCTATATCGTTAGGTTATTATTTTTATTTAGAATTTATATATATATAAGATTTAATTATGAATAGTGAGGGGTTTTTAACTTTTGGGTAAAGTTCAAATTTTATGAGGATCTTGTCTGAAGTCATAAGATACCACACTTTGGTATAGTGGTTGAAAGCACTTTGAGGTAGTAGTAGAAAGTGAATTGCATCTAAATAGATTATATTAAATGGTCTCATGATATGTGCATACATAAGTGGATCAAAGGTAACCCTGTATCTTTCATTTTCTTCTTCAATTCACATTAAGGTGCATTGTTGAGGCACTACTTGTGACGTTGTTGGTTCAAACCGATGACTAGCCTTGTGTGCCATGTGAGGGGTTACATTAGTATGCCTAGAGTTTATAGTGGTAGTTGTTGAAACTAGCCACATGTCACACGAGTATGAACCCATCCTAATTATCGATCCCTCCAATTCAAAAAAAAAATAAGAAGTTGTTATTATAATTTTTTTGGATTATTACTTTAAAATTTTAAGTTAAATAAAGTTATAATAATGGAAATTAAGAATTAATATTATTAATAAGTTTAGATTCATTTTAGCTCTACATATATATTGTCTTTGGGAAAGAAATCAAATTATCGATGAAGAATAGTATGAATTTATAGTATTGTCTCAAGCCTACAAACTTATCTATTATATAACAACAGAGGAGGTCTTGTTGAGGAGTTCATAGCTAATAATAAAGAGGTAAGTTTCATATTCTACCCACTCGGGTACAAATTCCTAATGATACATTCATCCATTGTGATAAAGCTACAAGGATATGCATCCCCTTAGATAGAGATCAACATGGATATGCACAATTAAAACCCCCAAACCTCCAGTGAGTTATTCCACCATAAATACAAAATAAACCATAGTAGCATATTATTGAACTAAATAGACTTAGACATATCCAATAAATATGAAAACAAAACTACAAAATTGCGAACTTCTCTTTGCTAAGTGAGCAACAATTCGTCTTGTTGTCGAAGCACACTTATATCCACTTTCTTTCATGTCTTTTCTGATTTCTTTATAAAATCTCTTGTATGAATTGGGTAGAAAAGGAGTTGACATAACCTCAAATTCCATTTTCAGCTTTAAGTAAAACCCTATTTACCTAATGCCTTGGAGGGTGTAGACTTTAAGTCCAATTCGAAGACTTTTAACAAAGAAGAAACAAAGGGACGCTACTACTTATTCTTACTTTTTGTTAAGGAAAGCCACATCTTTGCATCCAAAAAGTCTAGAACATTCAATTCAAATCCTTGACTGAAGCTACAAGAAAGGAGGTTGCATTCTTAGTCATTTGCAAGAGCTCTCCAAGTGCGTTATTGATTAATGAATCAACAGTGGAACTTAACAGAGAATATTTTGGACTTGTATTATGAGTAATCCCCCCATCCAATCAATTAAAGATAATTGAAGCCCCTAACAAACAATACTAATAAAGATGCATTTATTTTGACTACATGTCGCACTCCATACTTCAGAAGGACAACGAAGGAAGACAAAGGCCCAACTCAAAACCATTGCCAAAATCATCCTCGCTAGTACTATCATTGTCCATTCGACCTTTCTTTATAATATGCTAACTCTCCCTTAGAAAAATTAACAAAACCTCCTTCAAAGCACAATTTAAATCAAAAAAATAAATGAAGACAACAAGCCAAGACCTAAATAATCAAACTCTAAAAATTCTATTAAATATTACCTCTTTATCTATTGGACTTTGAAAAGAAAAAAAAATCATTTTACAAAAAATAACCTTAACTTTGCATTTAATTATAAAAACCTAAAATAAACTAATCTCATACATAAATTTAGTGATATGTAATTTTGTACCACATAAATAACTCATTAATGCCTTTGCCTCTGCATGACATTCTCTCAACAAAAAGAGTCTTAAAAATTCAAAAGTACAAATACACTTATTTTCACTTTCTTAATTCATCACTTCCTTTAATCTTCTTTTCTATAACATTTCAAACTGGTTTACACTTACATAATAATGAATTATTATATAATTATAAATAAACCCCTAACTCCATATTTATTATATTTGTTAAGCAGAAAAAACAAAAAGGTATTCCTCATTATTATGTCTTATAATTTATAAACTGATTTTGAAACTTATGACACAAAACCACTCCATAAACTTTTATCATAAGCGTCAATTATTTATATATAACAAAATACCTAAAATATTTTTATACATCTCAATTATTTAGATGTCACGGCATACGTAAAATATTATTATTATAATAATAATAAACAATATAACTAATTTAAAGCATGATGAATAAATTTAGTTTTAGATATTTTAATTCGACTATCGAAAAGAAATATTTATTTTAAACGGAAATTAGTTATTATTATTATTTAGAAATTAATATTTAATAATAATAAATAATATAACTAATCTAAAACATGATGAATAAATTTAATTTTAAATATTTTAATTTGATCGTGGAAAAGAAATATTTATTTTAAATTAAAATTGGTTATTATTATTATTTAGAAATTATTATTAGTTAGATTTACAACATGTTATGCAAGAGAGATTTTATAAATGATATTGCTTATTTATTACGTAGTCTAAGGTTGTCCAGAAATTCCGGTCATATTTAGAGAAAATCTGACAAGGATTTTTGTAAATCCAAAGTTATAGTTGTTAAACTTCAAATTTTTAGGTGTCTTAGACGTTTTTGATGGTGTTAATCCATTTCCACCATCAAAAACACTATTGAAACACTGCCTCTATAAGATTTTTTGAAATTTTTTTGTCCGGATTCCACCCCTTTTGGCCGTCCGGCCAATTCCTCCACCTGATTAGACGACTCCCTTTTTCATTACTAAAGCAAGATATATTGTGAGAAGGATAAAGTTATATGGGAGACTATTGGATGTTATTATCATTTTAATTATTTGATATTTTTATAATCTTCTTTGTTTTGTTGTTTTTTTTAATTAAGGTAAATAGCGTCAACCTTAATGTTGGATAGAAAAATAATTGTGTTATTACGATCAAACTTGAATACTTCGTGAAATAATTTAATTCTCTAAAAATAATTCTCATCCTCAAACCCTCCCAATAAAATTTAAACCAATAACAAAATTGGATACCCCTTGAAATAGATACAAGAAGCATGGATACCCCTTGAAATGGATAAGATCAGCAGTCTGATCATGACCTGACAACAATTGCATCGAAATCGGCGAGCATACCATGTGACAATAAATGTAAGGTTGACGTGGAAAAATGGTCATCCAAAACCGAAAGTGTTGAAACCTGTCGACTGGTTTTTTGGACTACCGGTTTCCAACAAAAGCTATGCTGGAATACACGAGCTCCAACCCCCGCGTATCCTCAAAACTTGGATTTATGCACGGTTCTAACTTTCTAAGGCAAGGAACCGCAGGGCACCCGAGATAGCTGGTCGCTGGTTCGATTCCCAAAAGGAAATACTCACCATCCGCCCCAGATTTTGACGGGTTGACATATGTGAATTGACTCGACATTGCCACTAAAGGATGAACTGTGACAAAATCTCAATTTATAAAAATGTTTTAAAAACGAATGGTATCGGTTGACAAGGACAAAACCATCTCTTTACAAATGTTTTTGCATTAATATTAAAAATTTAATTTTTTTTCATGGTTTATAAAAATGTTTTTGTATTAATATTAAAATTTAAATTGTTTTTGTATTAATATTAAAATTTAAATTTTTTTATGGTTTGATTTATATAAATGAGTAGTTGTTTATGGAATTGCTTTGTTATTTTTTTCTAAAAAGATTGTTTTTATGATGAAAATAGATTTAGCATCATCAAAAACCTCAGACATTCAAAAACTTGAAGTTTGACAACTGTAACCAGATTTCTCACAATTTCCGGCTTTTAATTAAAATAACATAATATCACACATCAAATAATAATTCAAATAGTACATTATACTCCTGCACTTAAAAAATTAATTATTATTATTTTAATTTATTAATTAAAATAATAGCATTTAAGAATAACAAGAATTGTATTAATTAAAATAATAGTAATTAAAAATAATTGGAAAGTACACCCCCCTTGTGGTAGACAAGAAAAAGAAAAAGAAGATTGAGCAAAAAAATGCATCCTGAAGATGCATCCTAAGAAAAAAAAAAAATTGAGCAAAATTGCATCCTAAAATTCTTAGGATGCAAAAGGCGCTAGCCCAATATGGTAGAGATGTTGTAATGCACTGTCTTGTTTAACAATTTGACTAAGTCAAAAATAGATCCATCTTAACTTTGGATCTACCCAACACCAAGAGGGACCAAATATCTTGAAATGCAAACCTCTTTTATAGGGAAAAGAGATTTGATATTTCTCTTAACTTTGGATCTACCAAGCACCGAGAGGGACCAAATATCTTGAAATGCAAACCTCTTTTATAGTGAAAAGAGATTTGATATTTCTCGACCACTTGGTAGATCCGGAGATATGATGGATCTAGGGTGGTAATACTTATTTTTGAAGTGAAGAATATAATGTACTCTCCCAAACCATATAAATAAGATGTTCCATATTATGTTTTTTCAATTAAAAGCAAATGTTTTTTATATAAATTAAAAAATTATATATGTAACTTTAAAAGCATTAGGTTAAATGGTGGAAAGGGAAGAGTTTTTAAATTTTGGGTGAGGTTCAATTTTTATGAGGATCTCACCTAAAGCCATGAGGCACCTTCAGGTAGTAGTTGAAAGCAACTTAAGGTAGTGGTCGAAAATACACTTGCACTCAAAGAGTTTTATTAAATGGTCTTGTGACCCGTGCACAAATAAGTAGATGAAAGCCCACCCCCAAGTCCTTCGATTTCATCTTCAATTGGTGATAAGGTGCATTGTTAGAGCGCTCTTTCTAACATCACTAATTCAAACCCCTAAGTAGCCTTGTGTGTCATGTGAGGGGGCGCATTGGTATGCCTAAAAGTTATAGTGATAGTAGTTGAAGTTGACCCGTGTCTCACAAATATCCACCCATCCTAATTGTCAATTTTATAAATTCACATATTATGTGTGTGTGTGTGTGAATTTATAGAATTGACAATTAGGATGGGTTGATATTTGTGAGATTTATAATATATTCTCTTTAAATAGTGGGAAGTTGGTATTATTATATTTTTGGGGGGTTATTAATTAAGTATTTGAAGTTAAATAGAGTTATAATAATGGAAATTAAGAAATGAGTTTATTAATAAGTTTATATTCATCTTACAAGTGGGAGGAGGGGGTGGGGTGTTGTACATCCATGGAGGAACTCAAGTCAAGAAGTATGTATGGGGATTGAAGCAAATGACAAACAATCAAGAGCAAAAGCATGGCTTGTTGCAAGGCTTAATATTAGTGATAAGGTGCATCGTTAGAGCGCTTTTTGTGACATCACTAATTCAAACCCCTGAGTAGTTGTGTGTCATGTGAGGGGCCGCATTGGTATGCCTCACGGGGGCTTCAGTGGAGGAGCAATATCATAGCACATGGGTTCATACTGGGGGATATATTACGAGGTAAAAATGACATATTATATTGGGGGATATATAGGGGGTAAAGGGTTTTTATATTGGCAAGTATAAAAAATGGAGCTCAAAGTTAATGAAAAAATAAAGTGGTATAAAATATATTAATGAAAAAATGCATACCTACAATATTTAGTGAAAGTAGGGTTTTTTTAATTAGGAAGGTGTATTGGTTACATATTGGCAGGGAGTTAAATTATGTGATTTTTAGAGGCATTTTCCAATATGTAGTCAAATTAAGGGTATTATTTAATATGCTATGAATGCACGTGATATGTTGGAGGTTTATTGAGTGAAGCCCCTGTGGTATACCTAAAAGTTATAGTGGTAGTAGTTGAAGTTGACCTAGTGTCTCACAAATATCAACCCATCCTCATTATCAATTCTATAAATTCACATATTATATATATGTGTGTGTGAGAGAGAGAAAATTTATAGTATAATCTCTTTAAATAGTGGGAAATTGGTATTATTATATTTTTGAAAGTTATCAATTAAGTATTTGAAATTAAATAAAATTAAAATTATAAAAATTTATTAATAAGTTTATATTCATCTTACTAGTGGTGGGAGAGAAAGGGGTATTGTACACCCTTGAAGGAACTCAAGTCAAAAAATATGCATGGGATTGAGACAAATGACAAATATTTTAGAGAAAAAACATGAATTGTTGCAAAACTTAATATTAGCTAGCACGGCACACATGCCCAACATTAAAATCATATAAACTCCCTCATCATTATACAACATTTATGCAATTAAACGTCAACCAAGATAGTTATATAAATAACCTTTTGAATAGAATAAAAAAAGCTTCTGGACAACATTCCAAACAAACAGTTCTTTCATATTCTCAGACAACATTCCAAACAAACAGTGCTTTCATATGCTCAGACAACACAGTGCAGAAGTTGATAACTGTGCCAATCATTCCTGCCAGCCCTGCATATGCTCAGACAACACAGTGTAGAAGTTTGATAACTATGCCAATCATGCCTGCCACCTCTGCATATTCTCAGACAACACAGTGTAGAAGTTGATAACTATGCCAACCATGCCTGCCACCTCCGCAAAGAGAAATGGAGAATTGGGGTGGGAGATTTCGCCCTAATTAAAAAAAGGGAGTTGGTGTTCCATTTTAACAAAATATATATGTTTACTCATCACTTGGCACCAAGTGCTCAGAGCACAACGCTCTGTAATGAAGGAATAGTAATATAAAATATATATGTTTAATTTATACTTATCCGTTGTCAAACCAAGTGCTCAAAGCACAGCGCTTAGTAATGAAAACAAACATTCCAAACAAACAGTGCTTTCATATTCTCAGACAACATTCCAAACAAACAGTGCTTTCATATGCTTAGACAACACAGTGTAGAAGTTGATAACTATGCCAACCATGCCTGCCAGCCCTGCATATGCTCAGACAACACAGTGTAGAAGTTGATAACTATACCAACCATGCCTGCCACCTCTGCATATTCTCAGACAACACAGTGTAGAAGTTGATAACTATGCCAACCATGCCTGCAACCTCCGGAAAGAGCGATTAGAGATAAATGGAGAAGTGGGGTGGGAAATTTCGCCCTAATTAAAAAAAAGGGAAAAAAAAGGGAGTTGGTGTTCCATTTTAACAAAATATTTATGTTTACTCGCACCAAGTGCTCAGAGCACAGTGCTCAGTAATGAAGGAATAGTAATTTAAAATGTACATGTTTAATTTATACTTATCAGTTGTCAAACCAAGTGCTCAAAGCACAGCGCCTCAGTAATGAAGGAATAGTAATATAAAATGTGAAAGGAATAGTAATATAAAATATATATGTTTAAGTGCTCAAAGCATAGCGCTCAGTAATGAAGCAATACTAATATAAAAATGTGAAGGGGGCTCCACAGATGTCGTGGAAGCGACCTTAAGTTCCGCAAGCAAATGCCAAAAAACTTATTGATACCATATGCAGGACGCAGTATAAGAGCACCACATGATTCTCACAGCTATTATGGTGCTCATGCGAGAAGCATTTATGAACTGTAATGTTACAGTTATGCCAGAAGGATATGGGATTATGATGAGAATGTGTGTTTTCAAGTCGTGGCAGTATCAAAGAAATATAGAAACTTCCACTCAGAACTGTACATATAGCTGACAGGAAAGTCCCAGGAATTGGCAAGTTCTTCGGGATGTATCAGGCAAATAGCCTGGCGAGCCAAATCTTCATGCAAGGCTAATTCGTCTCTGGCTCCGAGCATCTAAGTGGCCTACATATGGCGATGCCATAGTCTGGCCACCCCATTTTATTTTTTTTTGTGTCAGTGCCCTTGCTACAGAGGAGACAAAAAATCAAAGCCTCGACATACTTTTCCACAAACTCTCGAAAGGCCCACGTCTAGCAACCACTTGCTTGCCTTAGTGCTCTGACTCCGCACGAAACATAAAATGGAAGACTCCCATCACGACATACCTTGGCATACAGTGACAAGTACAAGGATAAAGATAATCTGAGTGCCCGAGACTAGCATGGAATAGAAATCAAAGGCACCCTTCGATCTACTTAAATATGGGAGGTGAGTGTTTGGCCTGCAAACTTGGGAAGTAGCAAACTCATTATGATTGTTTGGACCAAATGAGAACTGGTAAAGCAAAAGAATTGGGCACTAGAAACCGTGAAGGACATACAAGATGCACCTGCAAAGACAAGGTCTCTCGAGTGTTAAATTAAATGGATCTAATGACAATGAATGTGTGAATGAGGGAGAAGATGGAACTAAATGTCAATGTGCCAAACAAGAGGTTAGACAAGTTAGCCAAACAAAAAGTTAAAACAGAGGCGCTGCGTAAACAGATTGTGGATTTGCATGAAAATTTTCAGTTTAGGTACAATAACTCCAGAGTATACAGTTCCGTAAGCTAGAACAACATGCAGCAATGCCCCGACCTCAATAAGCTATCAGTGGAGGATGATGCTGAAATCAAGCAATACATGCGTTGTTACAATTTTTTCCTTTCCTGAGGAAGTTTTTGTATATTGCATACATATTGAAATGTAATGATTTTTAAAAAAAACAAAGGTCTCTCAAAAATGCTAAACACAAAGATCAATTCTATGGACATGAAGGAAAGAACAAAAATTAACTTATTTCATTTGTATTTGTTGTGACCAAGTATAGATTTAATAAAATATATATATTTATTCTTATTAAAAAAAATTATATTCATTTTAACTCTAAATCTATATTGTTTTTGGGAAAAGAATAAAAAATATTCATGAAAAGTAATATGAATTTATAATATTGTCTCAAGTCCGCAGACTTATTTACTCTATAATAATGGAGGGCTCTTGTTGATGGGTCTGTGGCTCAAATAGTAAAGAGGTAAGTTTGATTATGTCTAGAGGCGCTCTCCAATCCACTATGGAAGAGATTTTGTAATGTCTTGTCCTGTTATGTTATATTATATAAACAGTTTATTCTATAACAATGGAGGACTCTTGTTGATGGGTCTATAGCTCAAATAGTAAAGAGGTAAGTTTGATTATGTCTAGAGGCGCTCTCCAATCCACTATGGAGGAGATTTTGTAATGTCTTGTCGTGTTATGTTATAATATATAAATATTTTGACTCGATCAAATTAAAAATTAAATTAAATTGATAATTACAATTATTGATGGTGGTTTACAGGCCCATGGTATTCCATAGCCCATGTTATTTGTTATGATAAATCATATATAAAGGCTTAAGGAAATCCATTATGGAATGCAAGAGTATCAACTTAGATCCATCTTAACTCCAGACTTATCCCTCTCCGGGTTGGGTAGATCCGGATTTAATTTAAGAAGGATCTAGATTGATGGAATGCAAGAGTATCAACTTAAATCCATCTTAACTCCAGACTTATCCGTCTCGGGGTTGGGTAGATCCAGATTTAATTTAAGAAGGATCTACACTGGAACTCGCTCTAGTATTTCTCCGCATATTCAATTCACTATGGAAATTAAATCTTAAAAATCACTTCTTTTTTTAAATGTCCTTATTATCCGCCTTCCTAATGGCTCTCTAACCCATCATGCTTATAGAAAAAGGACTCACACTAATTGATATATTTACATCCATTCTCACAACGACACATCCCAAAAGTTAGTTGTTCTAGAATCTATTTTCCCCTGAGCCCTTAAAACCTTTGCTCCCTAGTTCCTTTCCTCTGAAAACCCATGTGATCCAAACTTTCAGTGTCAATCGCTACAACTCCTCTCAGATTAATAAAGTCTTCCAAGCCACCTCTAACCCTAAGTCCAACCATTATGGTTCCTCTCCTCCCTATGGCCAGGTCTCTCTCCCATATATAAAAAGGAACCGTGGATATTATTGCAAAGGTCTTGGCCAAAAGGAACATCAAAACCATATTTAAACCCCATAAAACCCTCAAGTAGATATTTCAGTCAACCAAATATAAGTCTAACCCCATGCCAGGATTAGGAGTTTACCAAATTCCTTGTTACTATGGGAATTCTTACAATGGCCAGATAGGCCATCTCTTCAAACCCTGCCTTAAAGAACATATAGCAGATAGTAACCATCATTAAGTGTCAAAGTTTACTATCGTTGAGCACTCTTTTAATTCCAAGCACCTTATATTCTTTGATCAACCTAAAATCACGGTATCCGTCCCTTATTATAACTCTCAAATCATTTGAGAAGCTCTCAAGATCAAGATACACCCCAATAACTTCAATAGGGATCTTGGATATAGGCTAAGCCAATCCTTGAAGATGGTCATCCATCAACTCACTCATTGATTTATTCATTTTATTTGATTTTCCTGTCATTCAATGCCCACCCCCTTTAACCTTTTCTTTTTCTTTTCCCTCCTCTTATTTCCTTTCTCTTAAATTTACTCGCCTCCCCTCCCCTCCCGTCTCTCCTTCCGGCCCCTCCATCCTTACAATGTCCCTTTCAAATTCAAATCCTTAATCTTTATTCAAACTTGAACTTTCCTTCAAACCACCTCCATCCTTGCTTCCAAATTCAAATCCTTAATCTTTATTCAAACTTGAACTTTTCTTCAAACCACCTCCATCCTTACTTCCATCCCTATCATTCCATCTTTAAATATTAATTATCACCTCCCCACTTCCTAACGTAAATGTTCCCACCTATACTTATTATCACCCATTCCATGTAAAACAACTCTTTAACATTTTATTTTGAATATAAAAACAAATTCTCAAAATGTCAAAAAGAATTATCCTTGAAATGTTTACCTTGATATATATTTTTGATATGCCACTTGCTTTTACATTTAACTTAAAACAATATTTTTATTTTAAAATCATAATAAATGGATAACTTGAACTTGAACAACTTTTTTTTTTCATAAAGTGAACAGTAATCAATTTAAACCATGTTCTTAACCAAAAATCTAAACCATGTTCTTAACCAAAAATCTAAAAACTAGTTTAGGGAAAACAAAATTATCACTACCCGTACTTCACAAAGTAATGGAGGGTGGCATAGGGCACGCCTTCAATAATGATTCCGCGCCTAACTGGATCAGACCCTGCTTAATGAAACAAAGAAGGGAACGAAGAACAACAATATAGAAGATTTTATTGTTTTTGTGACGCGGACTGGAACTCGTGACCTAAGTCGGGATCAGAGAATGGAATCCACACTCAGATCTGTCTGTAGTTACAGGAAATGAATACAGAAAAATTAGGTCAATAACATTATTTATATTAAACCAAATCATGGGCCACCTTGCCAAAACCGTTCAAGAAAATGTGGAAAATTATATGTGAAAGTTGAAATTGATAAATTTTTGGGTTAAAATCTAGGTTTTTTTTCCTTTTTCATTTATCTTTTGGTATTGATTATAGTGAATATTTAGATGTGAGTTATTTAGTAATGAAATGAAATTATTTTAATTTTTAAGAATGAGAAGGGCTAGTTCTTGGGAGAAGCATTTTTTTTAATATTCACCCAATTAAAAATAGTATGACATATAAATTTTTTTTAATGTTCACCCAATTAAAAATAGTATGACATATAAATTATTTCAATAAAATTATTTTATGACTAACTTATAGCCTGTCCTTTTTATGACTAACATGGAAATACGACAACGACAGTCTGATCGTGATCAGACAGCAATTGCATCGAAATCGCCGAGGTATCTTCAATCTCAAAACCGGAACTGGAAGTGTTGAAACTTGTGGACTGGTTTTCTAGACACCCGGTTTCCAACAAAAGCTATGCTGGAATATACCAGCTCCAAACAAAATCTCAATTTATAAAAATGTTTTAAAAACGAATGGTATAGGTTGACAAGGACAAAACCATCTCCATAAAATGTTTTTGTATTAATATCAAAAATTTAAAATTTTTCCATTGTTTATAAAAATGTTTTTGTATTGATAAATTTAAATTTTTTTATGGTTTCATTTATATAAATAAGTAGTTGTTTATAGAAGTCATTATTTTATTTTGTAATATTTTTTTTTTTTAAATTGTTTTTTATGGTGAAAAATTCAACCTTCCCAAACTTCACTAAAATTGCCCCTCTTGCCATTAATATTTTGTATATATAAATGTCTATTCAAGGCCAGCCAATACAAACTCCTTAAAGGTCTCGCAAATATGGTAAAGCTTGACTTAATAAAGGAAGAAAACCTAGACAATTATTTTTTTCCAAATTTATATGAACATGACGCACAATACTTTGGTGACGCTATCATAATCGTGACCTAAGAAATCATTATCAGCCATAGATTATTCTTACCGAAGTTTTTTTTCCATAGATAAGGGAAAATCATAAAGCTATTATACATACATCATGCTTTGCTTTACCATCCAACTTTGATTATTAGTTTAGTTTATTCATTGGTTTAACGCAGTACTTTGTTGCGAAACATGTGTACTACAACAATAATTATAACTTTGAATGGATGATGATATACTTTTATTTATAAATTATTCTGAAATCATTTTAAGGGTTATTTTAATGGATTATTATAATAATTATAAATTTAATTATTTTATATATAATTTATAAATGAAATAATTATTTTTATAGAAATTTGGTAATACAATTTTAAGCAAGATTGTGATTTAATTGTTATTTAATATATTTTTGAATGCATAAATGGATTTAATACTTTTAAAAAAACTATGGGGCACTCAAATTTGATAGATTAAACAATTTTAACTCAAGTTTTTAAAAATCTTTGCCAGATTCTGGTTAAAATTAACTAGAAATCATACCTTGAAAATGGTCATTTCACACCCCCTCTCTCTCTAACCACTACATCCATGTATCCATGTAATAATTGTACCAAGTAGATCTACCCGAAATGATCACTTATTGTCATTTCAACTAAAGAGTTTGACCCTAGGATTGTCGAGAAAATTGAACCCGTGACCTCTCAATATCAGAGGTGCTTCAACTACAGGAACTTGACCAACTGAGCTAACCCTATGAGCTTAATTAGTTTTGTGTTAATAAGTATTTGGCTCAAATTTCATTGAATTAGGCATATCAATTTATATCAGCATATCTATTAAGGATGTTATCTACAAATTTCGGAAAGCATTCCTTGAATTTCCTTATAAAGTTTCAAAAAAAAAAATATTGCAAAATAAATATATTTAATAAAACTTTATAATAAATATAAATATATAAAAAATTGTCGAAGGTTCAAACTAATATCCATCACACTATCATAGAAATACAATTTATTTATTCTTTTAGCCATAATTGGGAGATATTATATTAAGTAAAAATTGTAGCTTAGCTCGCTAGAAGTACATCAAATCTTGTACTTTAAAATAAAAAAACGACCAACCAAAATAGAGTTTAGTTCCAACATATAGGTACACAACATGAGCAACTTCATATACAACATTTTCCAAAAGTACCTAATAGTATGACTTCTACAAAGGCATAAAATCATAATTACTTTATAAAACATGTAAACTTAGTAGAAGACGTGTCTACTAATGGCTTCAGTTGTTGTTCTTTGGTTGAGTCCAACAACTACGTGAGTTGTTGTTCTTTGGTTGAGTCCAACAACTACGTGGTCAAATCCTCATTTTATGGGAGGTATTGCACTGTATTTTCTTCCATGAGTATCCCGTATTTGAATTCACTAATAGAATTTGGTTGGAAGTTTTGGACTTCTCACCTTTTGACAAGTTTACTACCATATTCTAAATTCGTGCACATTCTACCTCAAGTGTGTTTATTTGACATTTATGTTGCAGTAATGTCCCCATAATGGTTTCAATCTAGGAAGCTACATTGTTATCCTATACTTTAATTCTCTTCATGATTATGTGAATTGAACATCGATTTCCTTCAATTGTATCCTCATGCCCCTTCAATACTCACATAGTCTCTTAAAACTCATAATCCAATTGGAAAGAAAAAAGTTGCAACTCACATAACAAAACAAAATAAACAAAGATACTAAAACTACTAAGCCAAAGAAGAAATAATGAATCTCTCTATACCAAAAAAAAAATAAACAAAATGTCACAAGAATAATAATAAACAAAATGTCATGAGAATAACAATCACATAATGGGACAAAAGTTGCAAAAGTTAGACAAAAAATAACACTCTATGTACCCTGAAAAAAGAATCTTTGTAGAAAAATACCACCTAAAACACAACAACATCTATCTAGTATATTTAGTACTAAAAACTTGGATTTTAATTATTGAGTGATCTAAATTAAATAAGAAGTCTCTAAGAGTATCATAATCACTAGAATAATACACAGTGTCTTCTAAAATTATAACCAAGTCCCCTAATAGAAAAGAAAGGTCATAGTCTTTGAAACTAGTACCAAGAACCAATGGTAAACCTTCCAAGTTTCAAGGAAAATAAAAAAGAGAGAGAATATGAAGGTGCCATCCATTTACCAAAAATCCAAAATGGAGGAGAATCCATACAACCATCCAAGCACCAAAACCAAAAACCACTAATCAAAACCTCTAGCTTATAAACTTGGAACGCCATATAGAAAATCCCAACCATAACACCATAATCCGACAACACTTATGCTAAATATGATGCCTAGATTCAAAAACATTCAAGGATATTAGTTGAAGCATGCGACAAGTCACTTCACATTATACCTAATGTCATGTGATCCATCATCATTACATGTGCCCTTGTAATCGTAATCTACATGGTCTATCCTTCATTGATTCAAGGTACAAGTTAATGGTAAACCTTACCATTAAGGATTATATCTCCTTCTTTTCTTAAAATTACTTATTAGTCCCTGCCGTAGGCCCGGCTGGGACTATAGTAATCGATAATCAGAGACAAGTATTAGTTGAGTTGTTTTTCTGTCCCGGCTGATCAAGTATAATCAAAGTTTCTAAGCGCATATTGATTTGTCTTCTTATTTAGCCTCTTTCCAAGACAGGGAGGAAAAAGTGGAGAAAAAAGCATAGGTTATCATCGTTTATTTGTTTGCTACTTGCTAGTGCTGGTAAATGCTACTTGTTAATGAAACTAACGTTGACATTAATCCAGGGCATTAAATGGTCGTTGAGGAACATGCTATGAAAATGCTTGTATATACTATGTCTTATAAGATCTATGATAAGCAGAACACCATAGGCCACAGCAACAACACATGTCATTGCCACAACACAACAACAACACATGTCGCTGGCTAGACCACATGGCGGTTGCACAACACATGTTGCTACCACATGGCATCTCTAGCATGTACTAACCACATTGTATGCTGGGAAGCAAAATCCAACAGATCCATATCCATAGCCTGCAAAGAGGCTGAATAAATTGCACAACAGATCCATATCCATAACTTGCAGAGAGGCTGAATAAATTGCACATATCACCCCAACAGCTAAGGTGCTAAGGTATTAAGAGTGAGGAAGTTCTATGACAAAACCAGCTTTGCAATGGGGACTAAGGTATTAAGAGTGAGGAAGTTCTATGACAAAACCAGCTTTGCAATGGGGAGGAAGGCCGCGCGAAACAAGCTCTGCAATCTGTTCAAATCGGCAGCGATCCGTTAAGGGCATGGCTATTAGCAGAAGACCCTTGTTTTGCTTTCGTTCTGTTCCGTTGCTCGTTCAGGGCATGGATGTTAGCGGAAGACCCTTCTTTTGCTTCCGAAATACCCTTATTTTGTTTCTATTTCGTTGCTCGTTCAAGGCATGGCTGGTAGCCGAAGACCCTTCTTTTGCTTCCGTTCCTCAGGGCATGGATGGTAGCGGAAATGGCCTCTCTTATTTCACCTTCCTTTCAACAAAAATGGCCTTTGAGGAGCCATGAAGCCCTCAAAATTAGAGAGGGGCATTATTAGTGGTATGACCTAGTGTGATTTGGCATGGCTTGGTGTGGCATGCCCTCTGGCTTGGGCTAAAGCACAATGATTAGTGGCATGGCGCCCTGGATATCTGTTAATGACAACAAGGAAATTCTACAGTGACTGATAGCACAGAGGAAGATGCATATCCTCTAAGATGATGACGGGAGTTTTTGGACAGACGCCATCACAGCCAATTCGAAGGAAAAGATATCGAAATTTGACAAGAAAAACAATATACATATCTCGATTTAGCTCTGTTATTTTGTTATTATGGCACTGCGCTTCCTGAGATTGGTTCTATTTTATACCAATTTCATGGATTACATTATATGGCCAGTGCTAAATGTGCGTTGTACATTTACTGCTTTTGCTTTTTCATATCCTCGCCATTCACCCTGAAATTTGAATAATTTTAAATAAGATTAGTTTGACGACATTTCCGATTTAATGGTGATCGTTGAAGGTTGTTACATAGACTTTAAACTAGTAATTGTCCCAAAAGGTACAAAGAGAGGCCGATAGGATTAGTGAAAGGAAGAAAGTTCTATAGATAGTCAAGCATATATAAAGGTAAGTAGTGATGAAGGCAATAACCACGTTGACCATCCTGTACCAGTACATTTGATATTAGAAGAACAAAACCAAAACCAAACCATTCATATTAATATAGTAAGTGTAGAACGCGTTCATACTTAAAGCTCAATAGGTTCAATAGATTATTGGCAGCACGGTTTTTTTCTAAATGAAAAGTAAATTACAACGTTGTACATGGTAAATGAAAAGTGGAGAAATTTGTGATTTGCAAATGTTAAAACAAATCACTTACATTACTGGTTGACAGTAGAACTAAAACATTAACATTATTAAAATTTTGAAACCGATTTTAAATTCATGTATTGTATTTTTCATAGTATTTTGCTTTACATACTTAAGTCCTCAAATATAGTGGTTTTAGATTCCATTTTGGCAAACCCACCATTCAAAACAATATGTATTTCGCTGGCCCTCAAAGCAAGCTTTTAGCACTTATTAATCTATGCTCTGTCCAAGATACAATTCAAACTTTCATTTTCAAGCATTTTAAGAGGCAAAACAGTGCAAATATTTTAAATGTTCTATTTACTTGTCTGAATTTCTACAAATAAAATATATATCTTACATCCCCACCCCACCTTTAAGGGGTTTAAAAAGAAGAAAGAGCGCTCTCAAAAAAATTAGAAACCTTTAATATAAGGTGAATTTTTAAAAATTTACATCAAGAATTTGATTCTGGAAATTTCTGCAATCCCTACACATCCTTCCTTTAAAGGGCATTTTACAATTTGGCTTTCCAAAAATGGAAATAGTCTCAACCAAAATTTTCAGTTATACTTTAATCTGTGTCTCCAGATAACAACTCCCAATGATCGCCAGTTCACACAGAACATTGGTCACACACCAATTGCCCCCACTTAACACTGCTTATACATCACTCATTCGCAATAGGTTAACAGGTTTCTTTGATATCCAATTCTAACAATAGTTTTAGACCATCTTTGTGTTTTGCTTCCTCACATAATCTGTGTCTCCAGATATTTTTCCCTCTACACTCCCATACTCCCATACACTCGTTTTCCTTCTACTCAGACCAATCATCTTCAACTTTGATTTCAGAATACATCACTAAAACTGGAGTGTTGTGGAGAGCTTGCCACTTTTTATTAGATATGGCTACCTATCAGTTAGTGTGACACCGTAGTTTCTGCCAGTGATACAGAAGTTTCCGTTTGTGGGTGGAATCTTCAAAACCGTTTGCCAATACCCGCCTCCACGTGGTCAAGCATCTTAATCCAAGCTTACATTTCCATATGGACAATATCAGTGGTCAATTCACAGAATAAGTCAAAGGCAGCTTCTAGGAAGTTGAGGAGGAGTTCACACAGCCAACTTGCAAAGAAAGATGAGGAATACCAGGGTGGGATTTTTATCAAGCCTCTGTAATGAATTGGAGGAAGTGTAGGAAATATTCAAAAAGAGTTCTATTGATATCTGCAGCATTAGTACCAGCACATAAAGCTGGGGATTGGAAATGGAAGACCTTTTATCGGATTTTTATCAAGCCTCTGTAATGAATTGGAGGAAGTGTAGGAAATATTCAAAAAGAGTTATATTGATATCTGCAGCATTAGTACCAGCACATAAAGTTGGGGATTGGAAATGGAAGACCTTTTATCGGAGATTGTAGCAGCAAGAAAGGAGGCTGAGGAGATCGCTAAAGACGGCCAAATGGCGGAGCAAGCATGGAATGTTGAGAGGGAGAATTTTTTGTCTCTCTTTCGCAGATATGACAAAAGAATTGAAGAGATGTCTATGCAAAACAAAAGGGTTTTACTCCAATATAGGGCGGAAAAGATTGCGTTGGAATCCAAGTTAAATTACTCAAAGGCAAGGACCAAAGAATTACTTGAAAAAATGGAAGAGGAAAGATATTTGTGGTATTCTGAAAAGAGAAATTTGGAAGATATTGTTGCAGAGCTGCAAACAAAGCTTGATTGGATGACTAGTGAAAAGGAATTATTGAGTCAGAAAAACAGAGAGGTGAGAATTGAAGCAGAGTCCTTCAAGGCCCAGTTGAATGAATATAACGCTAGATTGGCTCACTTGGAATATGAAAGCCAGCAAAATGAGAGGCTTCTGCTTCAATGTAGAGCAGAAAATATTGATTTGCAATCTAGGCTAAATGAATCCAAAGAAAGGACCCCGGATTTGCTTATAAAAATTGAAGACGAGCGCCCTTTGTGTGTTGCTAAAAAGAGTGACTTAAAAGGCATTGTTGCAAAGCTGCGAACAAAACTTGATTTGATGGCCAGTGAAAGTGCATTTCTTCCTCAGAAAAAGAAAAGGCTAAGCATTGAAGCAGAGTCATTGAATTCCCAGTTGAATGCGTTGGAATCCATGAGGGGCCCTCAAGAATTACTCAAAAAACTTGAAGAAGATTGGCATGTGTGGGATGTGACATATTTGGAAGACACATTTGCAGAGCTGCTAACAAATCTTGATTTGAGGGCTAGTGAAAGGGGATCCATGAATAAAAATAATATAGAGCTAAGCATTGAAGTAGAGTTCTTGAAGACCCGGGTAAATGAGTGCAACGCTACACTGTTTTCTATGGAAGATGAGAGGTAAGTTTTGAAAGAGGAGTCTACAAGCAATGAAGAGAGATTGCAAGTATTGCTTACAAAAACTGCTACAATGGAAAATGAAATTAACAGCCTTCAACACGTGAAGGAAGAAGTCAAACAACAGCCAGATTTGATTCAGCAGTACAAGGTAACAGAACATTCTCTTAAACAACAAATTGCAATGCTACAAAGGGAGGTGGACAGTATAAGTGGTTTGCTTGAAACACAAAATCAAAGAGTTGAAGAATCGATTGTCAAAAATGGTAAACTTAGCAAGCAAGTTGAGGAGTTGAATAAAAGAATTGTGGAGTTGCAGGAGACACATGTCAAACTAGTGCAGGAAAAGGAAGAGCAAAAGATGAAATTTGAATCATTACATGCAGAGATTGCCATGAAATATAGACACGCTGAGGAAAAACACTTAGAATTGTTGAAAGAGAATGAAAAACAAGGAAACATAATTGAATCACTGCAAGCAGAGAATGCTGCTCTTCAGAGTGAGGAAAGTTTGCTTCTTCGGAGTCTTAAGGAGGCAACTACGAGATCTGCAAAAATTTCAAAGAAATGTTTGAACAGCTACCAGAGAATGTTGGGCCTAGAGAACCAATCATTCGGATTGCATACAGAACTGGTGGCAACAAAGTTAAAGTGTGATGAAGTAACTATTCAGCTGAACAAGATAAAAGAAGATAAAAAAAATTCAAATGATTCATGCCAAATCCAAGAAGAAATTGAGTCTTTACATGAAAAACTGATGGTAGAACTCTCTAGAAATAAGGCATTGGAAGAAGAGTTTAGGTCAACAAAGTCTTCCTTGGAAGAAATGAAAGAATCGGCTTGCAAGGGTGGACAACAAAACCATAATGTGTGGAGTGAGCTTTTAGATTTTGCAAGGGAAAAAGATGATCAAATCATTGATATGCAGAGTCAGCTTCTGGCTATGGTAGAGGAGAAAAGAACCCTGTTAGCTGATTTGCAATGTCAACTTTCAGTCCTTGCTGCTGCAAAAATGTTTCTTGAAGAGGAAAACAACTATTTACGAACTGAATTCGATAGAAGAACATTGGTTACAGAAGAAGAAAAGGTAAGCCTTAAGGTCAGATTAAGGGAGTTGGAAACAGCCCACGAATCTCTCAAAAAGGATCTTGAGTATCTCCGAGACATAGCAAAGGAGAAAGAGGGCAAGATAGTTGTTCTCCAATATCAGTTTTTGGAACTTTCAAAGTCAAAGATGTGTCTTGAGGAGAAATACAACTCTTTACTCACTCATTTGAACAAATGTACAATGGCTTCAGAAGAAAATGCCCATCTTCAGGACAGAATAAGGGAATTGGAGAATGCACTGAATTCTTTCAACAACGATCCTGAATCCAAAGATATTCGGCCCCAAAACTTGAAAAAACATGAAGCTTTGCAGGCAAAGTCACTTGTGCCGAAATGTGGAAAACCAAATTGTGTGGATGAAAGTGAAAATGCTGCAATTGGAAAGAGAACACCAAAGCAGGTGCCTGAAAAGCCAAAAAAAGTATGGCGGCCGTGAAGATGGGCTCTGTAGACATTTATCATTCTTCTTAAATTTTATCCCAGTTGATTTTTCAATGATAAGAATCAACAATGGAGTATAGATTGTACAATATATTTTAAAGGTTGTACTTGTACACTTTGTCATGGCACTTATGGTATAATGCATTTGTAAGTAGGGTTAAGCAATCAGTTTAAACTTTAAAGCTACAGCTTAGAATTGAAATGATTGATGTATCTTAAACCAAAGGAAACCAAGAGCTAGTACATCATGGCAGCATTCCAAAGCTTGAATCATGGCCTCAATACTCCCTGTGCATTCGACGCTACAGTCCACCCCTCCATCAGTTTTTTCCACAATTACCTGTAAACATTTTTTATAAGTGTTTGGAAATTAAGATTCTACACTGCTTTGAATGGATGGTGAATGAGTGCACTCCATGCGAAAACTTAAAATCTCCCCCACCTAAGTACTAAAGTACCACACTAGTCAAAAGCAACCAATACTCTGATCTGGGAGAGAGTTTGATGATCATTTTGGGCAGCTCAACGTACCTGCTGAATAGGTTTTTCGTACTCTTTAGGGTTTATAAATTCCGTTACTCCAAATTGTTTTGCTGAGAAAGGAAAGATTACAAGAAATATACAATTACAAGAAAGGAAAGATTAATGGAAGTGGGAAATATACAATTACCTCGTTCATATCTCTCTCTCATTATTGAAATTGATTCCAATTATTCGAGCAGCTCCTGCAATTCTTGCACCTTCACAAGCTTGCGTAGTTAAACTCGGGTCAGAAGGCTAACATATAATTAAACTCTACCCTCATCATATTGGTCCCAATGAAAATGCAGGTAGGGGAAGTGAACAGAATAGTCCCTAGAAAAAGGTTTGAGGACTTTAAAACTTCAACATATACTAATATTCATACAGTGGAACATAAAGAGGGCACTTGTTATTAGTACTTACAGCAAGCCCAACAGCCCCCAGGGCAAATACTGCTACTATCGAACCCTTCTTGGGTTTGCCTGCATTCAAAGTAGCACCCATCCCTGATTCCACAACAGAGAAGAATTTTACACAACAATTCCAGTCAAAGAAACCATTATCTTTACACTGGACATTAACGTCTGCTCATTATCACAAAAGTAACAACAATCAGAAAACCGTGGGCCTGCATACCTGATACCTCATTATTTTCTATTATATAGAACCTGAGGTTGCCGTGCCACATCAATTAAAAAAAATAAACCCAAAAAGAGAAAAACAAAACAAAAAAATCAGGCTCGAGTTTGTGAAACCTGTGATGAGGGACATGGTTACATCGACGCTGGAGGGAATTGTCGTTGTTAGCCAAGGACCCACTACTGTGACTGGGACGATACTGACAACTTCCATTTTGTTTTCTTTAGCAAATTGCAGGGCAGCTTGGTCTGCCAGGGTTTTTGACACATAATACATCTGAATGCATTCAATCAATGAAAACCGTAAAACTTCCTACAATGTTCAATTTAAACCAGAAATTCGTGCAATAAACTTACCCAACCAGGGGGTTTATTTTGTCTGATGAGATCTACTAAGCTCCAGCATGATTCATCGATGATTTCCACTGGTTTCTCTGGAAAAGAAGCAGCACTGGCAGATGATGTGTAAGCCACACGCCTTACACTTTTGGTTGCTAGGCAGGACTTGAGAACATTCAGAGTTCCTCTCACGGCAGTTTCAATCACCTCTCTCTGTACAAAACAATTCGATTAATATCATATCGTTGTCCCAAAAACATCGGTAACTTACTTCTTTACTGTTTCACTTACCTCTGGATCTTGGGAACCAAAATCTGTAGGAGTTGCAACATGAAAGACGCCGCGGCAGCCATGGATGGCATAGTCAAAGCTCCCTTCCTCGTAGAGATCTGCTCTGAAAAGACGAAGCCTCTCTTGGGCCCCTGAGAGTGAGAGAAGGGATGAGTTCTTTGATGGGTTGTGTGGATCTCTGAGAGTGGCATGCACTGTGTACCCATTCTCCAGCAGAGTCTTTACGAGCCATGATCCGATGTAACCCCTCTGCCCATAACAGAAATGAAGGCCATGTTCCGCCCGTAGCTGAAGGATGAAGGCCATGTTCCGCCCGTAACTGAAGGATGAAGGCCATGACGAGTAATTGAAGGAGGAAAAGCGTGACAAATATCAAAGAAAAGAAGCACGGGAGACAAAGGGAAGGGAGAAACCCATCGATAGCATAACTGTCCACGTGTCAGCACGGGAGAAAAAGGAACGACGAAAGTCTGTTCCAAAGGGAAGGCCTATCGGCCTAAAAACCATTTTATGCATTGAAAAATTCTTTCGATTTGTTTATTTACATGGGTGAAGACATGATCTATTTTTTTTCCTCTGATTTATGTACATAGCTTAATTAAATCATTCATTTCCATGTCGTTTTTGACGATCTGAATTCCAAATTTGTTATTTAAAGCGGCAGGCTTTCTCCTTTTGCTATGATTTAGCGTTTCGAAACTTAGTTTATCAATATCATCAAATCGAATTAGCTTATCTACATTCTTTCTCCTTTAGCTAAACAACATAATTTTGGAATACAACGTAAGATATGGTGAACAGCTTGAGATGGGTTGCAATTATCAGTCTCATATTCATTCAGCTCCCAATGATACCCAGCCGTTGTAAGAGCTTGATGCCCATCGGTAGAAAAGGTAAGCCTTTCCACATCAATATTGGGGAACTTAGATACCCAAATTCATTTCAAAAGTTTTAGATTTTACGTAGTCAGTTCTGATACATTTGCATCCAAAATTTCTAAATGTTGAACACATTGAGGTATGGAAACAGGAATCAGAGAGCAGGAATTGCTAGCTGCAAAACATTACCGGGAAAGAATAGATGGAGCTTTTCTTAAATACCCGACTAACAACCAAATTTTGCATGAGGTTGTTGAACAAATTATTATGATTATGATTCTCAGTTCTTGATTCAGGCTCCATAACCCTTGCTTCCCATGCTACTGTACCTGGAGCTACTCGTGCATCTGCAACAATGGTTATACATACCATTCATACAATGTACAACTTATGCATTACTTATGCATTTGAAAAGGAAAACGAGCAAGTGATTCCAATAAACATCCATTAGATGACACTCAATTACAAAAATATGATGGCATGGATGAAACAACAGTATACTCACTTGATTGTGAATGAAGTTGCATAAACATTGTAGGATGCTTGAACTGTCTGTTAATCATACCTAGTTTATGTATCCCCTGTGCATAAAAATAATTTTATCCCGCTGAAAAGAAATGTGGCCTTTGTGTCCCCTAAGAGCAGCTTACTAAAAAACTTGAAGGAGGATTGGTAAACGAGATCTGTGTGACATGTTGGAGTTACCTCCAATCCAGTAGCGAGGCTAAGGAAGTAGTTGCAGTTACTTTTCTTAGAAAGGTTGTTTCCACGTGGTATCAGGTGTAACTCGACATCTTTTGTGCATCTCTATTGCATCTCTATCATAGTATAGAAATCTCTATTGCATCTCTATCATAGAATAGAAAAAAGAGGGAACATGCATGTATCTGGGAACATATATGTATCTGGTCACATGATTGAAGCACAATCACTCTTACGCTAATGCTCAAGCGGGGGCTAGAATCCTTATGCTAATTCTCAAGCAGGGGCTCCATATTCCGCTGGCAATGATGCCAAGTTGTGTTGAAGAGGACGCTCTGCAAGCCCTGCTGAAGAGGACGCTCTACTGCTTTCAATGCCTAAATAATCTGTGTTCTCACCACTTTACCCCTAATCAGGTTTTGTCCATTGTTGTTAATCGAGTGAAGTCGAACTTTATCTGTTCCTGCTGACCAAGTGAAGTGTTGACAAGCGTTGTTGTTAGCATCCATCAATGTTTGGTTTATTATTGCTTAAAATTGTAAGTCGAAGCAGCAATCAAAGTCTGGTTTATTGTTACTACTGTAAGTCGAAGCAGAATACTACATACATATCAATAGATTTTTTGAATGGTGGAAGGAAAATGTTACATGATATCTCCATAACTCTGTTTTTATCAATTATTGGAATAAGGGATTTTAACAAGTGGGCAATGCAAGTAGGAATTAAGTTAACATGTGTTCAATGAAAAAGTACACAAGTTAAGTTGCCTTGAACTTCAAATAAGATTTAATGTTTTAATCTATTAAGTTTTGATAAACCTTAACATTTTCCTTGAACTTCGAATTCGATTTTATATTTTAATTTATTAAGTTTTCATAAACCCTACATAGGTCTGTTGTTAGCCACCAACTTTATAAGCTCATATAAGCTCATTGTACTGAAGTTTGTAACATCTATAAAAAGGTGGTTTCAGATCGATTTCAAATCAAGATATGCAAGAAGAGGCTATTTCAAATCCAGATCTGCAAGAAGAGGTGGCCATCAGCAACATGTTTAAATTCTCTAAGGAGTTATTCAAGTTCAATTCACGTTGTCCAATTCAAATTGCAAGGTTCTTCAATTCCCATTGTCCAATACGGAAGATTAACCATTAAATTTGATTGGGTCAAAAACATGCATGGGGTCGTCATATGATATGCCTTGCACTTCCCTACCCAACAACAGGAATAAGGTAGAAGAAATTATTGTCATTGAGCTAGAAAACCAGTTAGAACTAGCAGGGCTGTCTGTCGACTCAATTTTTTTGCAAAATCATTCTAGTTTCTCTTCCTCATGGAATGTCCAACTTTAAGCTTTATTTGTTCTTTAATATTATTTACATCTCTTGCATTTCAAAATTCAGATGGGCAATCCTACAGTTTACAGATTTATCATAAATATTCTCATGAAGTAAATTCCTGAATGTAAATTGTGTAGATTGATACTTGTATAACCTATAAACTTGATAATAGATCTATGTTTGAGCAAGTAGGTGGTTTCTTCCTAACGATAATGAAGCCCTAATGATCTAGGGCTTATTTTTATAGTCAAATCAAAATATTTCAACGGGTTGAAATATCCTGTAGGTATGAGGGATATCAAAATGGCTCCAGACTCTAAAACATAGATTCCGCCATGTATACAACAATCATAATGTGTGTAAGTGCGAGAAAATTGAAGTATACACAATCAATTTTGCCTGGCACAATCATATCTAATATGAGTAAGGACTGTCAGTCATTCCTTATGAGATCAGTCTATCCCAGGGTGTAAGTCACCATCGAACAAGGAGACTCGCTCATGAAGCACGTACAAATACAGCTTAAATAATGGTGACTCCGAGAAACTTGTCGCAGTTAAAACAATCACATTGCCAATTGCTCCATCTGGAACTAGTCTAAGTTAACCCTCCTGAGTGAGACCTATGCTTATATTGCTGCTCCTGGATCAATTACTTATCCTACCTACTAGGGGACACATCTATATCTAGTACTCCTTATACAACTGATCATGTTACTGGCCTTCTATATGAGCTACATTATTTCCAACTTCTTTCATATCCACAACATTTTTCTACTTGCTAAATCCATTTGTAATCTATTTTGTCATAAAAGTAACTAGTCCTCAGTGCAAGTGGAGCAAGTTAAAACAATTCCCAATTGCTCCCTGCTATGGATTTTTTGTTGTCTCTAAATAAACCTGTGAGATTTGTTGCCTCTGAATAAACCTGTGAGGTCAAAAGAACTGCAAACATGCTGGATCGGTGGGCTTTTCTTCATATCCTGTGCTTATGTGTTCCCTTGATAATGAAGTTCCTATACTACTTCTCGGCAGGGATTTGCTGCCTTTGCAGCCCTCCTTGTTTTCCCACAAAACATGATAAAATTTCACATTGGAAATTAACTTCTTACATTATCTAATCCCCTCAAACAAAAATATCAATCAGGAATCTAGCATCCAAAACTAAATGCCTAGTGACATTCTGGAAGTCCCCCACCACTATTGGACTATGTATATGAAGATTGTTAGCTAATTTCAAACCTTGAAGGAGTGGATATGGTTTGGCCTAGTTATTAATAGATATACCAAGACTCTATGTAAAATTATAAAACTTCTAGGGTTTATGACAATCTCTCCCATACCTACCACTCTTGTATCATAGAAATCCAAATTTAGGACACAAATTTTCTTCTTATTTTTTCCATATTTAACAAGATTTTAATAAGATTGTGTATTTCAAATTGAATATCAATAAAAATACATTAGAATTTCATTATATTGATCATATCCAAAAACATTCTTAAATTCACTTATCATTGATGTGTCTTCCATAAAATTGACATTACTAGGAAGCAATGTAATAATAAATGGTTTATCGACATTATAATCTTAGTATTAAGTAAGGGTGATCCATTTCTCTTGGCCTTTTTAGGACCTATATTGATAACATTGAGCATTGCTTTGAAGAGAGAGGATGCATTGCACTCAGTATCATCTTTTTCTGTGTGTTGATGTTATTTTTTCCAAATAACAACTTTTGGAATCTTCACAAACGATTCAAAGCTCTCTAACAATTTTATGAAAAATTATTAGATAGTCATTCATATTGATAAAACCATGATTATGATAATGTTTTTATTTTATATGGTGGTAACATACTTGAAGAGGTGAAGTTTTACAAGTACATATGCATTTATTTAAATTTCCATTAGAATTGGAATCACATTGTCAAGAAAAGAGTGGTTGGTGGTTGGAGAGCTTATTACATTCTTGAAAACAAAAGTAGAAATGTTGAACTCTTGGATTAGAAAAAAACAATTGTATTTTCAATACTTTACTTATCATAATAATTATTTCAAGTATGAATTTTCATATTACAATGTCTATCATGTGAGATGGAATAAATTTTATTAAAACCAAAAAACCTTTACTTGTAAATCACTTTGAAATTATGCAGCACTCCCTTCTTGTTTTTTTATTGAATCTGTATGCATGTTTACAGCAATGATTTGATATTTAGATCATAAGCATAAATTAATCAAGTTAGACTCCTTATTATTGCTTCTAGAATGAGCAATGGCTACCATGGGCTCAAAAGAAGTTAGGTGAGAGATTATGAGGCTTGGCCTAACTATAAGAACATAAAAAACGACAATTAAATTAGTAATAATGACTTACTTTTGTATGAAGTTTAAAGATAATACCTGGAATCTCAATGAAATCATTTATAAGCAAAACTTGAAATACCACAAAGAATCTATAAATCCTAATATGGTTAATTAAAAGAGTTTTCCAATATTCTGATCTTTTTTCCTAAGAGTCAGTATTTTGAGCTTTAAGAATGAAATGAATATCATCAAACTTAAATTGATGCTTATAACCTCCATAGCAAAATTGATTAGTAGACTAACACAAAAACATCTTAGAATAAGTAAATTTGTGAAATTTGTGACATAAAGTGTTGAAAATGGCAACAAGAAATGCTAAAAATAGAAGTGATATAAATAGTAGTTCGAGTACTAGTGTTGGACATAGCAGTAAGGAATGAAAAATGGAAGTGCTAAAAATAGCATTGTTATTTTTAGTATTTCGGGTTTGATTCCTATTTTAGTTAGTCCCTGAACTAAAATAGAGAAGTAAAAATTCGAATTTGATCTTAGCAGTTGTTTGTAAAATAATTAATTAACTCACCATGAGTTAATTGGTTGTAGAAAATCAAACATGAAGTCTATGTGGGTACATGCAACAGTTTCTCCATTAATTGAGGAATTTATCCATCAGTTAAAGAGATAAGGATGAGTTGTAATATTGAGTTGTAATTAGTTGGCTCAGTTAACTGAGTCAAGTCCAGTTAGATTAATTCAAACAGTTTGTTGAATTAATTGTGAGTTCAGTTAGTTAATGCTTGCATGCATGTAACTACTGCTCTCCAGATAACTGAATATTCTCTCATAAATAACTCATGCATGTCAGTTCAGAGAAAGACCCAATTGAGATTAAAGACAGGGACATTGTACTATCATTTGGAGGAATTTTCCCCGGGTTATTCTTCTATGTTCATGTGTGATTGATTTCTCAATCTCAATTATATGTGTTCTATTTGATCTTGCTCATATTCGATTAAGCTTCCGCAAAGTTTGTTGTAGAAGTAGATCTTGTATTATTTTTTCTTTAGTATATTGCATAATTTGTTGATCTACAGAGGGAATTTCTACATAAAGAAGGTTAAAAATGAGCAATTCCTTATAAGTTTCTCTACCCTTAATAATGCAAGATGGGTAAGTTCACCCAATTTCATAATTTAATTGCTTGACATTACCTCCTTACTTAAAAAATAAATGATGATATTGGTACCTATATTTCCACCATATTTGATGATAAGATTGACGTTCTAAAGGATATAGATAACATGTTTCCCTTTAATTTTTTGAAAAGAATCTATTAATTTAAACTGAAAAATACTTTTTTTATAATGAAGCAATGTGAAGGACAAAATTATTTTCATGCTCGATGAACTGTGACTTCAAAATGAGAGATATGGACAATAGAATGGAGCATATTGAAGCATGTGTAGCCCCATCATCCAACCCAAGGACAACCAATCAATATGTTAAGGCCCTATTGAGGTGGAACCCTCTACTTTTTCTTATTTTATGATAATTATGAAGTCTATAGCTAGCTAGTTTTTTAGTTTTCATAAATACTTTGTAACTTATCTACTTCTACATGTTAGTCATCTAGATAATTACGTTTTTGAACTCAACTATATTGTCATATTTTGTATATTTTGTATATTTTTTTTTTAACTCTCATGAAAAAGAGTATATTACATTGCCATTGTTTATTTCCTTAGTGGTCGATTAAAGGCCTACAATAACCTTCATAATATGTAATCTTAATAAAAACCAGTAAAATTAACTTTTAAAAGACAAAGAATGAATAATATGATTCCCTTTATTTATTTTTATGTAACTTATTAATTTGATCTCCCCTTATGAATATTGCATTAGGTTCCAAGTTGGTGTGGAGATATATTTCAAATCATTTTTCCTGGTGGAAAGAAGTTCTGCAGTACAAATACTTTCAACAAAGTCAAGATTTCAGCATCAAAGCTCTCTTGGCTCTAGAAGGAGGGTCGTCTATCTAAAAACTTTTTTATTCATCTCTGGATCTAATTAAAGAGCACCTTTCCAAATATCCGAGGAATGAGAAGTTAATAAATCTATGGTCAAATCGAATCTTTAATAAGCGGGCTTTGGAAAGTTATCAGGAGCTAATCCCCTTGAGAGATTAGCTTATCTCTAGAAGAAAATTCACGTTATCAAATATTTCAAAATGGGATAGCTCTGTTTGTGGATTTGTTGGGGCCTGGGTCGCATTCCACACCGTCTCTCAACTCGAGTTATCTTGTTGATGTTGTTGTTGGTTGGTTGCACCCCTAGGAATTGGGCCTTTGTTGATCACTATGTATAGCATAACTCAAAATCTATTGCTTGAGAAGGCTACTTTATTTTATTGTTTCAAGCATGACTTCCTCCAAAGTCTTGTGTTTGGTCACAAGTTTGGACTCCCAAATGTCCACCAAAACCCAACTCCTTTTGTTGGATATTAATGTATGGTAAAATCTTGACAATAGAGAATCTTTGAAAAATAGAAATGGTTGGTCCCTTATGTTGTCCTTTATGCCTTAGACAAGAAGAATTAGTTGGTCAATATAAGGGAAGCAAAGCTAGCTAGTGTACTAGAGTGTGCCAATCCTTCTAGGATGCACCACTAAATCCCATAGGTCTCATCAAAAAATGACCTTCTTACTCAAGCAACAAGCCTAGAAACATGAGCGTTATCCTTGATATATGTCACTCGTGTTATTGCAAATCCTTAAAAGGTCCCAATGGAGTTTCAAAATTCTTATTATCCCATGAAAATGATGTGTTATATTGTGAATAATGTTTTTTTTCATCCACTAAGATTTTTCAATTACAAATCTAGGAACAATTTGTAAAATTACATGCACAAGATGGGTATATTACAATACAACGAATTTAATAGAAATGTGTAGTTGATTTATCCATTATACTTATTATCTATCGTCTTAGTTATGTTTCCACATAAACATACTTTTAGGTTATCAAGGCATTGTGAAAGTCTATAGTGGTCATGAAGTTGCGAAATGGTTGTGAGATGATGATCTGTGATTGATAAGATGAAAATATGATGAAAGAAAGAATGACGACCAACAAACAAAACAATGTTAAAACCAAGGAAACCCATCAATTGAAATCATATTTCTAGTAACACTACTTTTGCTTCCCTAAATCACTAAACAATGGCCTTGAATCAACCTAGTTTGGTAGTAATTTTGGATGTCCCTACATTTTCATGTGTCAACAAAGTTATATTGGCACTTTTTAGGTAACTCATTACTATCACGATGCTTTTATCTGTATTACCTATAATTCATTTGTATACTCTATTGAAAGTATATTTGATAAATGTTTGAATCAAATGGATTTCTAAGTTTTCGATGTTTCTTTGTCATACTAACATCAGTGATGTCATCCTGCCTAGGGATTAGTAAGGCGCATGCTTAAAGTTTACAACCATATGCAAGTTTTGTTGTGGTTTTTTCATTAAAAATGTTGATGGTTTTTTCTGTATGAATCTTATTATGAGATGATTGAAAATTTGGCCGTAAAAAATGCATATAATTCCAGTAATAACTTATTTAAATATAATCAAATATGTAAAATAGTTATATTTAAGTACAAAAAAATTACTATTAGTCACCATACAAGAATGTGAAACAAAATGCATTACAAGTTGTGTCTTCAAGTACAAGGTAGGAAGTCAGATTTAAGCCGGTAAGGGACATAAACCATGAAATATTGTGCCAAGGTGAATAGAAACTAATCGTCTCTGAATTATCTTCTTATGCCTTCGACAACAGTAGCAACAAAACCGCCCTTCTCTACGACCTTTTACATCTTCATTATGGTGTCATAGAAGCACTTTGTAATATCAAGTGAGCAATGTCTTCGCCATTTTCCACAACCAACATGTGTCTAAACTTCCTTATCCTAAAAGATGTCTCTGCATTAACACAAAAATTCAAAATTTAACAAAATATTTAAACAAAACAGCGTAAAAGATATCGTAATAAAGCACTAAACATGAATAATCTTTTTATGGGCTTCTATGGTTGAGTATTCAGCCATGAAAAAGATGGGATTTTGTGTCAAGGCCTTTGAAACTAGTGTCTTGTGAGGCTTTGAACCCTCATCTATAACCCTCATTTCCACATCTTGCATAAGGTGGGTTGGGTAGGCAAACTCATAAACCTTCCTATATAAGGTGTTAATTGTTAAGTTTATTGGTTCATTAGTGGCAATAGCTTTGAAACACAATATTTTCTTCCTCATATGCATTGCTCTCCCTCCTATTCAATGGTTAATCAGTCTTTGCCTCATACCTTAGCTCATTCACATTTCTCTTTGTCCATTTGAGACCTAACCATTGTACATGTTGATCCCGACAAGCAACTCCTTGTAAAGGGGATGACTTCCTTCTACTTATATAGGGAGATCTTATTCAACTGAAAACAATCTCTATTGTATAGGGATTAAAGAGTGATCAATAAACCAAACCAACATAGCAAAGGTAATAGCATAGCTAGGGATCACATCTATTGAAGTAGTCATGTTATTGCATTGTATAACATCCAAATATGGGTTGGTCTATTACACATGATGTTTTGTTACCACCACAATTAATCAATATTAATATTAACTTTGACTTCTAGACTTACAATCCATGTTCAATATGGACATTTGCCACTACAATGGCACTTGTCATTTTTTTTGTTTTACATTATTTTATGATGGAACAAAGTAGAGAGATTTAATAATTTGAAGGGTGGAAAAGAAATATTTATTTTAAGTTGAGATATTTTATAATTTAAAGGGTGGAAAAGAAATATTTATTTTAAATTGAGAGATTTTATAGTTTAAAGGGTCGAAAAGAAATGTTTATTTTAAGTTGAAATTTGTTATTATTACTATTTAAAGCACATTAGCATGTTCTCTAAGTATGTGAATGGGAGCGTTGAAGTAATGAAGATTTAGGACCAAATACTAGAATATTTTGAAACAATATTTAAACCAAAAACCTTGAGGAACATAACTAAATTCACAACATGGTATGCAAGGGAGATCTTCATAAATGATATTGCCTTTTCAATATTAAAGCAAGGTATAGGTAAAAACCGATAAAGAGATATGGAATACTATGAGGATGCATATTATCATCTTAATTATTGGACACTTTTGTCATTATACAATAATACCAAATAATAAATACTAAGTCTTTGCTTCCCCTTAAATACATAGTGAAGTTAGATGTATCTTTCATACATGTTTATTCTTTAAAATGTAATTCTCAAATTTGGTATATGAGTTGTGACCCCTTATTTGTGGAATAAGGGACCCGCCTCCATGTAGCTATTTGACTACTAAAAATAGAATTGAACATGTGATCGGTTAAGAAGATGCACATATTAAACCCACTCAACCACTCAAACTAACCCATTAAACTACGGAGTTGTCTATAATGCGACTTTTTGAGATTCCGGTGACGGAATCCGGTGGAAGAAATTGAGATGAAATCATGATTTGTTGCAGTTAAAATGGTTTTTTAACTGCATATTCGGATTCAGCACCCTGAAAAACCCCTGGGACGCTTTCATTGTGCAAAAACTAGTTATCAAACTTCGATTTCAATAAATCACTGCCGGATTTTCACCGGAAAAAATCGCCGGAAAAGCTTTCAAAAAGTCGCGTTAAAGACTACGGCTTAAACTACCAACATATTTTTATATTAAAAATATCTTAAATATTAATCAGTGCCTTCTCCTCCTCTCACCTCTCATGATAGGTTTCTCCACCTATAATTATTACCAAACACCTATCATAAATTAAGCCACTCAGGTGTCTCCGGCTATAATTATTAGCATCACCTATCATAAATTAAGTCACTTGAAGTTGAGCAAAATCTATGTAAAACAATCTTTTAACATTTTACTTCGAAAATAAAAACAAATTCCCCTGCTTTATTTAACCCCAGTACACAAAATCACAGAGGGTGGGGTAACCTCCGCCTTCAACAGCATTAGTCTTTTTTTTGGCATTTCTGTTGGCCAGCACCATATGGCTTTATATGTATATGCTCATTATATTTCCTTAATATAATATCATCATATTTTTTTCTCTGGAAAAAAAAAAAGTACACCTTCAATAATGACACCAGCCCTAACTGAATCAGACCCTGGTTAATGAAATCAAGATTCGGGAAGACAAAAAAAGAAAAAAGAAGAGGGAAATCTTTTAAAGAGAAAAAAACAAAGGAAAGAAGAACAGCGGTATATAGAAGATTTGATCGTTTGCACCAGAATTTGGGGGCTCAGACATCGCTATTGTTAATCTAGTGAAAGGGTATATCGCATAGGTTGAAATAAAAACTTTCCCTGACGCAGAATGGAACCCGCGACCTCTGATTAGGTTAGAGAGTGGAATTCACACTCACGGATCTGACCCTGGACCTAAGGGTATATATCGCAGAGGTTGAAATAAAAACTTTCCCTGATGCCGAATGGAACCCGCGACCTCTTATTAGGTTAGAGAGTGGAATTCACACTCCCGGATCTGACCCTGGACCATCGAATCTGTGGACGCTGATGGTGTTAGAGGCCGGCTTGGCTGTTTCTGAAGCGCTGATGTTTTAACCCTTTGGACACAATGGGTTTTATTTGTTCTGCCTGGTCCGTTGGCCTGTTCAGTTCTGCTTTCTTGTTTCTGGCTATGGTTAGGTTTCTTCTAGGACAACGAGCCGCTGAGCACCCGTGATAGTGGTCGCTGGTTCGATTCCCAGACGAAGTACACAATTTCCGCCCTGAATTTTGAAGGGTTTACATATGTGAATTGTGATAAAGGTGCAGGTGAAGAGATCACATGGTAAGCTATTTAAAAATTAACGGACAGATTGTGATATAGGGATAAATGAAGGGATCGTGTGATAAGCTATATTTAAAAATTAATTGCATTGGTTGACCAATAATTTTTTAACAGGTATTGGACGAGAATCATCTTTTCAATAATGTATTTGAAATATATATTAAAAATTATTTTTTATTTTTTAATAAACAAAATTCATTTATATGGAAGAAAATATTTTTTAATTAAAATAAATAATATCACACATTTTAAGGGATTACAATCAAAAAATTATGTATTATTATTTTTTATTTAATTTATTTTAGTACCCATATTACATATTATTATGTTATTAAATTGTTAGTTATTAATTTTTAATTGGAATGAGAATATATATATGTTATTAAATTGTTAGTTATTAATTTTTAATTGGAATGAGAATATATATATGTTATTAAATTGTTAGTTATTAATTTTTAATTGGAATGAGAATATATATATATGAAGGGATTAGGTTTAATGTTGGAAAGTGAGGAGTTTTTTACTTCATTTACATGGTAAATTATTTATAAATTGTGATAAAGAGATAGGTAAATAGGTCATGTGATAATTTATTTTAAAATTAATGGTATTGGTGTTAGGGTGGATCACGTAAACTTAACTCGGTCAAGTTACCAATGGTTTTCCAACTCCATATATGGGTACCCATGGTTTCGTCATGGTATTCATGTTTAATATAGCCTATTTAAAATCTCAAAATCTCCATGCTAAATTGTCATGTTGGCCAGTGGGATCAAGGTGTGATCCTAACAATTGGTTGACTAATATTTTTTATTGGAAGAAATTATTTCGTTCATTCACGTATTTGATATTTCTAAACTTGTTTTTGTTCTAATGGCATGCTTTACATTAAGGTATTTCCACCAAGAGTGAGATGACTAGCCAATAGGGGATATGAATATAGAAACATAGAGCTTAACGAAAGGTCAGAACAAGACAAGGGATAAAAAGACAGAGAGAAGAGTGTGAGGCCAAGGAAGAGGGAGTGAGGAGTGAATCCTTAGATTTCATAAGGGACCAAAATCCCATTGAGCTAAGAACACTTAAGAGCAAGTAAAATGGAAGGAGAATAGTAAAGGGGGAGCAAGAGGTCAAGGTGTTAAGGGATTGCCCTATGGATATTTCTAAATAAAAAACTAGTAATTTATTGTAGGCACAAATTACATCTGTAAATGCTTGCAGTATTCCCGAGCATTCCTATATTTGGATGTTAGGGTGAAAATGGGGATCTGAGATAATTACAAAAAGGTATAGATCATCTCGAGAGGACAACATATTCATCAAGTATCTGAAATGTCTTCGAAATGAGTCTAAAAAACAAAGCTATTGGATATACCAATGTCACTCTAAGAACTATTTACATAATTAAGTATAATGACAAACAAAGGAGTGTATAAAAGTACCTTCTACTGCAAGGGAAAACTTTATAATATATATATATATATATATATATATATATATATATATATATATATATCTGTATATATATATATATCTATATATATATATCTATATATATATATCTATAAATTGTCCATCTGGATGAGTCAATCGCACTTCAAGCCAAAATGAGTAAAAATATTTGATGCTACCAGTTTGGGAATTTTTCCATGTCTACAATAGTGTTGGAGAGCTTGTTTGCTTCGTGGTTTTGCTCCTTGTATACACAAAAGATAAAATATAAGAGAAGAAACATGCAACTCTCTTGATTTCTTGAAAATTGAAATAAGTGAATTGTTTTACATAGTGTACACTCTTGTAATCCAATTGATTGTAAGGATAGTGTCACCATAGATGCATAACTTTTAAATTCCTTTTTCTCTAGCTAAAATAAGGGTAAGGCGTAGGGCCATCAATTCACTAACTATTGGTTGCATTTCTAACTCCCATTAAGAAAGCGATAGAGACTTCTTCTTATAAGAAGATGACCCCTCCCAACTTTGCCCCAAAGATGAGTGCCTCTATGCAACTCCATCAAAGAAGGCCCATTGGGGTCTTTTTGTATAGGAAAAGATAGTTGCAACTTATTGTTTATTGAGGATTGTGTGTTTGGGTAAGCCTTAGGAATAACTAGTCTCTCCACGTAAAACAAATAGAAGGAGAAGGGTAGGAGTCTTCGAACAATACCCTATTCTGCGCCAACCAATTACCCCAAACCATTATCAAGGGAAGATCATATAGCATTTTTACATTGGGATCCAAAAATCAGGATTTTGAAGCATCCTTGATTATGGTGCCTACCCACAATTTTTTTTTCCTTTTAACTGACTATTGATTTATGTGCAAACTAGTCTTGAAAAAGAATAATCCAAAAAAATATGATGGATTGTTTGGCAGTCATTTTTGTATAAATTGCATCAACCAGACCCTGTAAAATTTCTTCATTAAAGATGATCCCAAGTAGGAGATTTGTTGAGAAGGAGAAGCCACATAAAAAAACTTTGCCTTTGTAGGGCATTTTATTCTCCATAACTTATGAACCCACCAAGGGGGAGAAGCCCCTCTATTGTCCAATACTGAGATTTGTTATCCTAGCTTTAGAATATAGCATCTCGATGGATTCGGGGACCAAATAATTTGATCATCCTTATTTAATAATCTAATGAACGAATTTAGTAGAGCTAAAATGTAGGTAGACCATATGGAATCCAGGTGTTCCATTACGCCTATTTATTGCCAAGTCATTCATTGCCCCTACCTAGAGATAAGATTTCCTAACCATGCTTGATTTAAATAGAAAAGGCCCCTTCTATTAGGGAGTGCATTGAAGGATCTAGCAAAATGTGGTTATTTTCACTTTCGATCCATGGATTCTTACCAAGAAGGACTTGACTGCCACTACCAACTTTCCAAATTAACAATTTTTCTGGTGAGAGAAAAGGAATTCAGGATATATTTTCAAACAATTGTTCCTTTTTTAGAAGTTTTTATCTTGTTTTCTAATCCAATCTATTATGGATTATTGTGGGAAGTATCTAGCCTACAGAACCCACAATTAAAGTCTTATGCCTTGGATTAGGCCCTGGAAGTTTTTTTGTCGCTAGGGTCTTTCAAAAGTGAAAAGTGTTTTCAAGGCTTTGTCCTCCAATTTTATAGGTAATTACACCTGGAGGATGCAGCCCCTTTGTTGAAGTATGTAACTAGGTTCGATCTTCATAAATATGAAATGTACTCTTGATTCTTGCATATTGTAAAAATAAAGAAAAAATATTACCATGAATATTTTTGTAGCATGAGTTTCATGTTCAAGGTGAATTTATTTGTAGCTCAAGCACCCATTGAGTGCCTCTAGGGTTTTTCATAGATTCAAGAAGTCAATTGAGTCATTGTAATATGTAAAAGGCCATATTGAGCATCATGTATCAAGTCAAAGAAATTTATTGTAAGTCAAAAGTCTCCCTCCAAGACCAAGTCACCCAGCAAGAAGAGAAGTTGGCCTATAGAAGACAAGTCGACCTCATGAAAGACAACTCGACCTCACAAGAAGCTTATATATAGGAGCTCGACCTCATTTAAAGAGATCATCATCAAGTTCGATCAAGGACGAAAAAAGAGACCTAGAAGGAGCGAAGAAGAAGAGAATATAAGGAAGAGAAAGTCGAAGTTTTCGAAGTTTGTTTTGGGTTACATAATTCCACACGTGTGAAGATTTTAGGGCACATATTGCAGCTACAAATCCGAAATTTCAAGCCTCTAGAGAAGCTGAATTTTGGTGTCATAAAGATCAAGTGTCCAAGTTGAATTGCCAAGAAGGAAGAAACAATCCTAGCGAAGAAGAAAGAAGAAAGTTTCACCATATTTTCCCACACGTGTGAGTTAGGGTTTTTGCAGTGGAGGCTGAAAATTGCAGACCTGAAGTAGTGACCGAAGTTTGAAGCAAAGGCCAAAATATGAAGTGCGAAACTAGGTTGACTTGGGTTAACTTTGTTGAAGAGAAGGCTCATTAAAGAATAAGTTGACTTGGTTTTGGAGGGATCTTTGTCAAGGATCTTAGGTCTTGGAATTTCGTCATTTTGAAGACTCTATAAGAAGAGAATAATTCTTGTGGGTTTTCATCTCAAGAGGAGAGGTTTTTTCCCTAGCACTAACTACAAAGTACATCAAGTTAATGAAAATAACATCACAAGTAGTTATCAAAGTAAGAGAAATTGCCCTAATCTAGTTGTCTTTGATTTCTCAACAGCCTTAGAAACATTTCGTTTTTAAAAAGATTTATTGTGGTCAAAACATATCAATGGTGTATTGCTCATATTAAGATGTGTAAGTCCTTTCATGCTCAAAACCCATGACCAACCCAAAGTTGTAGAGAAATCTCATGTATAGCTCATGACCAGATAAGCTAACCCTTAAGACCATGAAACATAATTAATTTGCCTACTCGAATCTTATATTTAAAGTAATCATAATGTATAAAAATGATTAAATTCCGCTATATTGATTTACTAAACAAACTAATTAAGTGGATAAAATTATTGACAAATATTACTCAAATAGCAAAACTCAAAATCATTACCAAAAATACTTATTATAAATTTGACATATCACATATAAAAATTGAACTTAAGTCAAAAAATAATAATATTTCTCCCATCACAAAAATAAATCCCATTAATAATAGATAAACTTATTAAAAAAAATTAACATTTAGCAAACAAAAACGAGCAATCTATTGAAGGGAAAAAATAAAATTCAACCTTATCAAACTTCACTAAAATTGCCCCCTCTTGCCATTAATATTTTGTATATATAAATGTATATTCAAGGCCAGCCAATACAAACTCCTTAAAGGTCTCGCAAATATAGTAAAGCTTGACTTAATAAAGGAAGAAAACCTAGACAATTATTTTTTTCCAAATTTATATGAACATGACACACAATATTTGGTGACGCTATCATAATCGTGCCCTAAGAAATCATTATCGGCCATAGATAATTCTTACCAAAGTTTTTTTCTATGGATAAGGGAAAATCATAAAGCTATTATACATCCATCATGCTTTGCTTTACCATCCAACTTTGATTATTAGTTTAGTTTATTCATTGGTTTAACGCAGTACTTTGTTGCGAAACATGTGTACTACGACAATAATTATAATTTTGAATGGTTGATGATATACTTTTATTTATCAATTATTCTGAAATCATTTTGAGGGTTATTTTAGTGGATTATTATAATAATTATAAATTTAATTATTATATATATAATTTATAAATGAAATAATTATTTTAATAGAAATTTGGTAATACAATTTTAAGCAAGATTGTGATTTAATTATTATTTAATACATTTTTGAATACATAAATCGATTTAACACTTTTTAAAAAACTATGAGGCACTCGAATTTGATAGATTAAACAATTTCAATTCAAGTTTTTAAAAATCTTTGCTAGATTCTGGTTAAACTTAACTAGAAATCATACCTTGAAAATGGTCATTTCACACCCCCCTCTCTCTAACCACTACATCCATGTAATAATTGTACCAAGCAGATCTACTCGAAATGATCACTTATTGTCATTTCAACTAAAGAGTCTGACCCTAGGATTGTCGAGAAAATTGAACCTGTGACCTCTCAATATTAGAGGTGCTTCAACTATAGGAACTCGACCAACTGAGCTAACCCTATGAGCTTAATTAGTTTTGTGTTAATAAGTGTTTGGCTCAAATTTCATTAAATTAGGCATATTAATTTATATCAGCATATCTATTAAGGATGTTATCTACAAATTTCAGAAAGCATTCCTTGAATTTCCTTATAAAGTTTCAAAAAGAAAAATATTACAAAATAAATATTTTTAATAAAACTTTATAATAGATACAAATATAAAAAAAATTGTCGAAGGGTCAAACTAATATCCGTCACACTATCATAGAAATACAATTTATTTATTTCTTTAGCCATAATTGGGAGATATTATATTAAGTAAAAATTGTAGCGTAGCTCGCTAGAAGTACATCAAATCTTGTACTTTAAAATAAAAAGGCGACAAACCAAAATAGAGTTTAGTTCCAACATGTAGGTACACAACATGAGCAACTTCATATACAACATTTTCCAAAAGTACCTAATAGCATGACTTCTACAAAGGCATAAAATCATAATTACTTTATAAAACATGTAAACTTAGCAGAAGATGTGTCTACTAATGGCTTCAATTGTTGTTCTTTGGTTAAGTCCAACAACTACAGGGTCAAATCCTCATTTTATGGGAGGCAGTGCACTGTATTTTCTTCCATGAGTATCCCATATTTGAATTCACTAATAGAATTTGGTTGCAAGTTTTGGACTTCTCACCTTTTGACAAGTTTACTACCATATTCTAAATTGGTGCACATTCTGCCTCAAGTGTGTTTATTTGACATTTACGTTGCACTAATGTCCCCATAATGGTTTCAATCTAGGAAGCTACATTGTTATCCTATACTTGAATTCTCTTCATGATTATGTGAATTGAACTTCGATTTCCTTCAATTGTATCCTCATGCCCCTTCAATACTCACATAGTCTCTTAAAACTCATAATCTAATTGGAAAGAAAAAAGTTGCAACTCACCTAACAAAACAAAATAAACAAAAATACTAAAACTACTAAGCCAAAGAAGACGTAATGAATCTCTCTATACCAAAAAAAAAAACAAAATGTCATAAGAATAATAATAAACAAAATGCCAGGAGAATAACAATCACATAATGAGACAAAAGTTATAAAAGTTAGACCAAAAAAAAATAACACTCCATGTACCCTGAAAAAAAAAATCTTTGTAGAAAAATACCACCTAAAACACAACAACATCTATTAGTATATTTAGTACTAAAAACTTCGATTTTAATTATTAAGTGATCTAAATTAAATAAGAAGTCTGTAAGAATATCATAATCACTAAAATAATACACCGTGCCTTCTAAAATTATAACCAAGTCCCCTAATAGAAAAGAAAGGTCATAGTCTTCGAAGCTAGTACCAAGAACCAATTGTAAACCTTCCAAGTTTCAAGGAAAATAAAAAAGAGAGAGAATATGAAGGTGCCATCCATTTACCAAAAATCCAAAATGGAGGAGAATCCATACAACCATCCAAGCACCCAAACCAAAACCACCAATCAAAACCTCTAGCTTATAAACTTGGAACGCCATATAGAAAATCCCAACCATAACGCCATAATCCGACAACGCTTATGCTAAATATGATGCCTAGATTCAAAAACATTCAAGGATATTAGTTGAAGCATGCGACAAGGAGGTACAAGTCACTTCACATTATACCTAATGTCATGTGATCCACCATCATTACATGTGCCCTCGTAATCGTAATCTACATGGTTTATCCTTCATTGATTCAAGGTACGGGTTAATGGTAAACCTTACCATTAAGGACTATATCTCCCTCTTTTCTTAAAATGACTTTATTAGTCCTTGTTGTAGGCTCGGCTAGGACTATAGTAATCGATAATTGGAGACAAGTATTAGTTGAGTTATTTTTTTGTCCCGACTGATTAAGTATAATCAAAGTTTCTAAGCGCATATTGATTTGCTTTCTTATTTGGCTTCTTCCCGAGGCGGGGAGGCAAAAGCGGAGAAAAAAGCATAGGTTATCATCGTTTATTTGTTTGTTGCTTGCTAGTGCTGGTAAATGCTACTTGTTAATGAAACTAACGCTGACATTAATCCAGGGCATTAAATGGTAGCTGAGGAACATGCTATGAAAATGTTTGTATATACTATGTCTTATAAGATCTATGATATGCAGAACTCCACAAGCCACAGCAACAACACATGTCGTTGCCACAACACAACAACAACACATGTCGCTGGCTAGACCACATGGCGGTTGCACAACACATGTTGCTACCACATGGCGTCTCTGGCATGTACTAACCACGTTGTATGCTGGGAAGCAAAATCCAACAGATCCATATCCATAGTCTGCAAAGAGGCTGAATAAATTGCACAACAGATCCATATCCATAGCTTACAGAGAGGCTAAATAAATTGCACATATCACCCCAACAGCTAAGGTGCTAAGCTATTAAGAGTGAGGAAGTTCTGTGACGAAACTAGCTTTGCAATGGGGAGGAAGGCCACACGAAACAAGATCTGTGATCTGTTTGGGTTGGCAGCGATCCGTTAAGGGCATGGCTATTAGCAGAAGACCCTTGTTTTGCTTTCGTTCTGTTCCGTTGCTCGTTCAAGGCATGGCTGTTAGTGGAAGACCCTTCTTTTACTTCCGGAATACCCTTCTTTTGTTTCTATTTCGTTGCTCGTTCAAGGCATGGCTGGTAGTCGAAGACCCTTCTTTTGCTTCCGTTCCTCAGGGCATGGATGGTAGCCGAAAATGGCCTCTCTTATTTCACCTTCCTTGCAGGAAAAATGGCCTTTGAGGAGCCGTGAAGCCCTCAAAATTAGAGAGGGACATTATTAGTGGTATGCCTGGCATGATTTGGCGTGGCTTGGCGTGGCATACCCTCTGTCTTGGGCTGAAGCACAGTGATTAGTGGCATGGCGCCCTGGATATCCATTAATGACAACGAGGAAATTCTACAGTGACTGATAGCACAGAGGAAGATGCATATCCTCTAAGATGACGACGGGAATTTTTGGACAGACATCATCACATCCAATTCGAAGGAAAAGATATCGAAATTTGACAAGAAAAACAATATACATATCTCGATTTAGCTCTGTTATTTTGTTATTATGGCACTGCGCTTCCTGAGATTGATTCTATTTTATACCAATTTCATGGATTACATTATATGGCCAGTGCTAAACGTGCGTTGTACATTTACTGCTTTTTCTTTTTCATATCCTCGCCATTCACCCAGAAATTTGCATAATGTTAAATAAGATTAGTTTGACGACATTTCCGATTTAATGGTGACCATTGAAGGTTGTTACATAGAATTTAAAAAACCATTTTATGCATTGAAAAATTCTTTCGATTTGTTTATTTACATGGGAGAAGACATGATCTTTTTTCTTTTCTTTTTTTTCTTTTTTCCGCTGATTTATGTACATAGCTTAATTAAATCATTCATTTCCATGTTGTTTTTGACGATCTGAATTCCAAATTTGTTATTTAAAGCGGCAGGCTTTCTCCTTTTGTTATGATTTAGCGTTTCGAAACTTAGTTTATCAATATCATCAAATCAAATTAGCTTATCTACATTCTTTCTCCTTTAGCTAAACAACACAATTTTGAAATACAACGTAAGATATGGTGAACAGCTTGAGATGGATTGCAATTTTTAGTCTCATATTCATTCAGCTCCCAATGATACCCGACCGTTGTAAGAGCTTGATTCTCATCGATAGAAAAGGTAAGCCTTTCCACATCAATATTGGGGAACTTAAATACCCCAATTCATTTCAAAAAAATTAGATTTTACATATTCAGTTCTGATACATTTGCATCCAAAATTTCTAAATGTTGACCACATTGAGGTATGGAAATAGAAATCAGAGCGCAAGAATTGCTAGCTGCAAAACATTACCGAGAAAGAATAGATGGAGCTTTTCTTAAATACCCGACTCACAACCAAATTTTGCATGAGGTTTTTGAACAAATTACTATGATTATGATTCTCAGTTCTTGATTCAGGCTCCATAACCCTTGCTTCCCCTGCTACTGTACCTGGAGCTACTCGTGCATCTGCAACCATGGTTATACATACCATTCATACAATGCACAACTTATGCATTTGAAAAGGAAAACGAGCAAGTGATTCCAATAAACATCCATTAGATGACACTCAATTACAAAAATATGCATGGATGAAACAACAGTATACTCACTTGATTGTGAATGAAGTTGCATAAACATTGTAGGATGCTTGAACCATCTGTTAATCATACCTAGTTTATGTATCCCCTGTGCATAAAAATAATGTTGTCCCGCTGAAAAGAAATGTGGCCTTTGTGTCCCCTGAGAGCAGTTTACTAGAAAACTTGAAGGAGGATTGGTAAACGAGATATGTGTGACATGCTAGAGTTACCTCCAATGCAGTAGCGAGGCTAAGGAAGTAGTTGCAATTAGTTTTCTTAGAGAGGTTGTTTCCACGTGGTATCAAGTGTAACTCGACATCTTTTGTGCATCTCTACTTCATCTCTATCATAGTATAGAAATCTCTACTGCATCTCTATCATAGTATAGAAATCTCTACTGCATCTCTATCATAGAATAGAAAAAAGAGGGAACATGCATGTATCTGGGAACATATATGTATCTGGTCACATGATTGAAGCACAATCACTCTTACGCTAATGCTCAAGCAGGGGCTAGAATCCTTATGCTAATGCTCAAGCAGGGGCTCCATATTTCGCTGGCAATGATGCCAGGCTATGCTAAAGAGGACGCTCTGCAAGCCTTGTTGAAGAGGACGCTCTACTGCTTTCAATGCCTAAATAATTTGTGTTCTCACCACTTTACCCCCAATCGGGTTTTATCCATTTTGTTAATCAAGTGAAGTCGGACATTATCTGTTCTTGCTGACCAAGTGAAGTGTTGACAAGCATTGTTGTTGGCATCCATTAATGTCTGGTTTATTATTGCTTAAAATTGTAAGTCGAAGCAGCAATCAAAGTCTGGGTGATTGTTACTACTGTAAGTCGAAGCAGAATACTACATACATATCAAAGCAAAATACTGCATACATATCAATAGGTTTTTTGAATGGTGAAAGGAAAATGTTACATGATATCTCCATGACTCTGTTTTTATTAATTACTGGAATAAGGGATTTTAACGAGTGGGCAATGCAAGTAGGAATTAAGTTAACATGTGTTCAATGAAAAAGTACACAAGTTAAGTTGCCTTGAACTTCGAATAAGATTTAATGTTTTAATCTATTAAGTATTGATAAACCTTAGCATTTTCCTTGCACTTCGAATTCGATTTTATATTTTAATTGATTAAGTTTTCATAAACCCTACATAGGTCTGTTGTTAGCCACCAACTTTATAAGCTCATATAAGTTCATTGTACTGAAGTTTGCAAATTCTATAAAAAGGTGGTTTCAGATCGATTTCAAATCAAGATATGCAAGAAGAGGCGATTTCAAATCCAGATCTGCAAGAAGAGGCGGCCATCGGCAACATGTTTAAATTCTCTAAGGAGTTATTCAAGTTCAATTCACGTTGTCCAATTCAAATTGCAAAGTTCTTCAATTCCCAACATGTTTATATTCTCTAAGGAGTTATTCAAGTTCAATTCACGTTGTCTAATTCAAATTGCAAGGTTCTTCAATTCCCATTGTCCAATACGGAAGATTAACCATTAAATTTGATTGGGTCAAAAACATGCAAGGGGTCGTGGTATGATATGCCTTGCACTTCCCTACCCAACAACAGGCACTTCCCTACCCAACAACAGGAATAGGGTAGTAAAAATTATTGTCATTGAGCTAGAAAACCAGTTAGAACTAGCAGGGCTCTCTATCGACTCAATTTTTTTGCAAATTCGTTCTAGTTTCTCTTCCTCATGGAATGTCCAACTTTAAGCTTTATTTGTTCTTTAATATTATTTACATCTCTTGCATTTCAAAATTCAAATGGGCAATCCTACAGTTTACAGATTTATCATAAATATTCTCATGAAGTAAATTCCTGAATGTAAATTGTGTAGATTCATACTTGTATAACTTATAAACTTGATAATAGATCTATGTTTGAGCAAGTAGGTGGTTTCTTCTTAACGGTAATGAAGCCCTAATGATCTAGGGCTGATTTATATAGTCAAATCAAAATATTTCAACGGGTTGAAATATCCTGAAGGTCTGAGGGATATCAAAATGGCTCCAGAGTTTAAAACATAGATTTCGCCATGGATACAACAATCATAATGGTGTAAGCGCGATAAAATTGAAGTATACACAATCAATTTTTCCTGGCACAATCATCTCTATTATGAGTAAGGACTGTCAATCATTCCTTATGAGATTAGTCTATCCCAGGGTGTAAGTCACCATCAAACAAGGAGACTCGCTCATGAAGCACGTAGAAATACAGCTTAAATAATGGTGACTCTGAGAAACTTGCCGCAGTTAAAACAATCACATTTCCAATTGCTCCATATGGAATTAGTAAAAGTTAACCCTCATTAAGGAGAGGGGCATGTTGGGTCCCTATAATACTAGTGATTACCCCATTTCTATTGTAGTTATACCCCTTATTAATATTGTTGTGCCCCTATTACCCCCATATTGTTATTACTATGCCCCATAGAATCCCTCTATTGTTATTTTTGTGGCTTTATATTATTATTGTTAGGTCGGCTGGATTATATTGTGACTCCTTAGACTCCTATATATAGAAAGGAGGTTTTGTCATTTGAATCATCCAAGAATTGTTCATTTATGTAATGTAAAGGAGGTTTCCCCCTCGAAGAGGCTGAATTCTAAGGCGTTGATCTATCTTTTCTATCTTTTCTTGAGCTGGTTTCACAACATTCTACATGGTGTCGGAGCCATGTTGATCAAAGGTGAAGAACAGTATACAAGAAGGGAGAAGTTCGAAGTTTCAAGTTCCTGAATATAAAAATCGAGTTCTTATCACACCTCAATTTCACCAATGGCGTTCAACGGTTTAAGACTCGATTATGCCCTTGATGGTAGCTCGAATTATATAGTCTAGAAAGATCGCATGGAAGCAGTATTAGAGGATAACGGTCTAAAGGACTTCATTGGTCAAGAAGCCCCCAAGCCGGCAGCATCTTATGCTACAGAATTGGCGGAATGGAAGGAATGTGTGGCTAGAGCAAGGAGAATCCTACTGGAGGGAGTTTGAGACCACATTGTCTTAAGCCTCCATGAGAAGGAGACACCATTTTCGATGTGGAAAACATTGAAAGATCTATATCAGAACAGCAACGATCAGAGGAAGCTGGCCCTAAAAGATAAGCTTCGGAAAATTAAGTGTGAAAAGGGCGACACGATCTCTACATATCTGAACAAGCTCACCACCTGCAGGGATGAGCTTGGAAGTGTAGGGATCATGATAGTCGATGATGACATGGTGAGTCTTGCACTCCTCGATCTTCCTAAGAGATGGCATAGCTACCAAGACTCGGTAAATGGAAGACAGAAACTGCTAGATTGGGAACGAATTTGGTCGGATCTTATGCAGGAGGAGATAAGAAGAAGCACCAGAGATGGTTCTTCATCCAAGGAGGATGAAGAAAATTGCACCTTAGAGAGTAATGCAAAGAAAGGGAAGGAGAAGGATTCTCATCCCAAATCGAGTTCTTCCCATGGTGGGAAGAAGTTTGACAAATAGAAAGAGCGATGCTTTCATTGTCATGAGGTGGGCCATTTTGCAACAAAGTGTCCATTAAAGAAATCCAGGATGGGATCCAAGGAAGGATCTGAAGGTGAGGCATTGGCCTCACAACTCAAGTTGGATTTCACCCTCTTCGCATGAATGGTTTCATCCATGGTGGGATGTGGTTGGTTTCTTGATAGTGGAGCTTCTTTCCACATGACCGGCGACAAGAGTTTGTTCAGTACCTTGGAGGAGAAGGATCTCCAAATACTCATAGTGATGGGTAATGATGAAAAGTATAGTGTCTCAGGTGTAGGCACGGTTGTTTTTCAGAGGGAGCATGGAGCTCGCATTACCTTGACCGATGTAAAGTATGTACCGGGTCTGAAGAAGAATCTTGTGTCTGTCACCATGCTAGAAGACAAAGGATATGATGTAGTCTTCAGTAAGGGAAATGTTTTCCTCAAACACGTCACCACGAGACAAGTGAAGCAGATCGGTTCACGAGTCAAGAACATGTATGCTCTTGAAGTTCAAGATGCATGCAAATCCTTGAGGAGCAAGGCAACTGTTGGAAATTTGGTGGTTGAAAGGGAGAGTACATTACCTCTCAACATGCAGTGCTAGAAGAAATCTCAGATGATTGTGGAGGAGCCACAATTGGTGAAGCAGTGTCAGGAGGTTGTGGAGCAGCCACAACTAGAGAAGCAAAGAGGAGACCGAGTGAAGGCATCCACTCATGTAGAGACCTCCAGTAGGGGGAAATTTCGAGCCAAGTGGATAGAGGGATCACATGCATCCATACCTCCAGGTCGGAGGTGGGGCGATGTGGAGTGACAGTCCCAAGAAGGCTGGAATAGGGGCAGGATCATTGAGGTACCCAACCTTTTTTATTAGACCTTGCTACGGGAGCCCCGACGAGGAGTAGCAAGACTGGCTGAGTGGGTAGAGGCAGATGCGGATGGAGCGGCAGAGAGAGCTACAGTGCAGGAATCCCAAGACAGTGCAGAGCTAGTAGGCTGCAACAATGCGAGAGGCATAAGAGTGTTGCACCAGTGCAGGATGGCACAGAGAGGTGTACAACAGTGCGAAATGCATGGAGTGTTGCAGCAGCTCAGAGGTAAGAGAGGGAGAACTTGTCAGCGGCAGAGGGAGGTTCAACATCAGAGTATGTTTCTAAGCCCAACAGAGAGGTCAGTTGGGAGTTTTTTTTGTTTCTAGAGTTGTTGGAGCAACCACACTTGGGAGAAGTTTTGCATGCAGAACATTCCAAAGGTTCAGGAACGGGTTCGAGTTGAATGCCTTTCTTGTTGAGAGGGAGTGTTGAAAATGGCAACAAGAAATGATAAAAATAGCAGTTTGGGTACCAATGTTGGACATAGCAGTAAGGAATGAAAAATGGAAGTGCTAAAATAGCATTGCTATTTTTAGTATTTCGAGTTAGATTCCTATTTTAGTTAGTCCTTGAACTAAAATAGAGAAGTAAAAATTTGAATTTGATCTTAGCAGTTGTTTGTAAAATAATTAATTAATTCACTATGAGTTAATTAGTTGTAGAAAATCAAACATGAAGTCTATGTGGGGACATGCAATAGTTTCTCCATTAATTGAGGAATTTATCCATCAATTAAAGAGATAAGGATGAGTTGTAATATTGAGTTGTAATTAATTGGCTCAGTTAACTGAGTCAAGTCCAGTTAGATTAATTCAAACAATTTGTTGAATTAATTGTGAGTTTAGTTAGTTAATGTTTGCATGCATGTAACTGCTGCTCTCCAGATAACTGAATATTTTCTCATAAATAACTCATGCATGTCAGTTCAGAGAAAGACCCAGTTGAGATTAAAGACAGGGACATTGTACTATCAGTTGGAGGAATTTTCCTATATAGGAGACTCATCCATGCAGAAGGAATTATCTCCTTCAGGTTTGTGCAGTTATTTCTGAGCCAAGTGAGCAGTGTGAGGTGTGAATTCACACAAGTGGAAGCACTGGACCCCAGGAAAAATTGCGCAAGGAAATAGGAGGCTTGAGGGCAGAGGAGAAGGTTGTGAGAGCCTTTGACTGTCTATGGGCAACATTATTTTATTGCAGAGAGAGCAGGATAGCTTGAGAGCTGATTCTTTTTGTAACTCAAACATATTTCCACTTGTATGATAATACAGAGATTGGGGTTTTAGGTTGAAGCTTTCCCTGGGTTATTCTTCTATGTTCATGTGTGATTGATTTTTCATTCTCAGTTATATGTGTTCTATTTGATCTTGCTCATATTCGATTAAGCTTCCGCAAAGTTTGTTGTAGAAGTAGATCTTGTATTTTTGCTTCAGTATATTGCATAATCTGTTGATCTACAGAGGGAATTTCTACATAAAGAAGGTTGAAAATGAACATTTCCTTATAAGTTTCTCTACCCTTAATAATGCAAGATGGGTAAGTTCACCCAATTTCATAATTTAATTGCTTGACATTACATCCTTACTTAAAAAAGAAATGATGATATTGGTACCTATATTTCCACCATATTTGATGATAAGATTGACGTTCTAAAGGATATAGATAACATGTTTCCCTTTAATTTTTTGAAAAGAATCTGTTAATTCAAGCTGAAAAATACTTTTTTTATAATGAAGCAATGTGAAGGACAAAATTATTTTCATGCTCGATGAACTGTGACTTCAAAATGAAAGATATGGACAATAGAATGGAGCATATTGAAGCATGTGTAGCCCCATCGTCCAACCCAAGGACAACCAATCAATATGTTAAGGCCCTATTGAGGTGGAACCCTCTACTTTTTCTTAGATTTTATGATAATTATGAAGTCTATAGCTATCTAGTTTCTTAGTTTTCATAAATACTTTGTAACTTATCTACTTCTACATGTTAGTCATCTAGATAATTATGTTTTTGAACTCAAGTATATTGTCATATTTTGTATATTTTTTATTTTATTTTAAAACTCTCATGAAAAAGAGTACATTACATTGCCATTGTTTATTCCCTTAGTGGTCGATTAAAGGCCTACAATAACCTTCATAATATGTAATCTTAATAAAAATCAATAAAATTAACTTTTAAAAAACAAAGAATGAATAATATGATTCCCTTTATTTATTTTTAAGTAACTTATTAATTTGATCTCCCCTTATGAATATTGTATTAGGTTCCAAGTTGGTGTGGAGATATATTTCAAATGATTTTTCCTGGTGGAAAGAAGTTCTGCAGTACAAATACTTTCAACAAAGTCAAGATTTCAGCCTCAAAGCTCTCTTGGCTCTAGAAGGAGGGTCGTCTATCTAAAAACTTTTTTATCCATCTATCGATCTAACTAAAGAGCACCTTTCCAAATATCCGAGGAATGAGAAGTTAATAAATCTATGGTTAAATCGAATCTTTAATAAGCGGGCTTTAGAAAGTTATCAGGAGCTAATCCCCTTGAGAGATGATCTTATCTCTAGATGAAAATTCACGTTATCAAATATTTCAAAATGGGATAGCTCTGGTTTGTGGATTTGTTGGGACCTGGTTTGCATTCCACACTGTCTCTCTACTCGAGTTAGCTTTTTGATGTTGTTGTTGGTTGGTTGCACCCCTAGGAATTGGCCCTTTGTTGATCACTATGTATAGCATAACTCAAAATTTATTGCTCGAGAAGGCTACTTTATTTTATTGTTTCAAACATGACTTCCTCCAAAGTCTTGTGTTTGGTCACGAGTTTGGACTCCCAAATGTCCACCAAAACCCAACTCCTTTTGTTGGATATTAATGTATGGTAAAATCTTGACAATAGAGAATCTTTGAAAAAGAGAAATGGTTGGTCCCTTATGTTGTCCTTTATGCCTTAAACAAAAAGAATTAGTTGGTCAATATAAGGGAAGCAAAGCTAGCTGGTGTACTAGAGTGTGTCAATCCTTCTAGGATGCACCACTAAATCCCATAGGTCTCATCAAAAAATGACCTTCTTACTCAAGCAACAAGCCTAGAAACATGAGCGTTATCCTTGATATATGTCACTCATGTTACTGCAAATCCTTAAAAGGTCCCAATGGAGTTTCAAAATTCTTATTATTCCATGAAAAATGATGTGTTATATTGTGAATAATGTTTTTTTTCATCCACTAAGATCTTTCAATCACAAATCTAGGAACAATTTGTAAAATTACACGCACAAGATGGGTATATTACAATACAACGAATTTAATAGAATTGTGTAGTTGATTTATCCATTATACTTATTATCTATCATCTTAGTTATGTTTCTGCATAAACATACTTTTAGGTTATCAAGGCATTGTGAAAGTCTATAGTGGTCATGAAGTTGCGAAATTGTTGTGAGATGATGATCTGTGATTGATAAGATGAAAATATGATGAAAGAAAGAATGACGACTAACAAACAAAACAACGTTAAAACTAAGGAAACCCATCAATTGAAATCATATTTCTAGTAACACCACTTTTGCTTCCCTAAATCACTAAACAATGGCCTTGAATCAACCTAGTTTGGTGGTAATTTTGGATGTCCCTACATTTTCATGTGTCAACAAAGTTATATTGGCACTTTTTAGGTAACTCATTACTATCACGATGTTTTTATCTATATTACCTATAATTCATTTGTATACTCTATTGAAAGTATATTTGATAAAAGTTTGAATCAAATGGATTTCCGAGTTTTCGATGTTTCTTTGTCATACTAACATTAGTGATGTCATCCTGCCTAGGGATTAGTAAGGCACATGTTTAGGAAATTTACAACCACATGCAAGTTTTGTTGTGGTTTTTTCATTAAAAATGTTGATGGTTTTTTCTATATGAATCTTTTTATGAGATGATTGAAAATTTGGCCATAAAAAATGCATAGAATTCCAGTAATAACTTATTTACATATAATCAAATATATAAAATAGCTATATTTAAGTATAAAAAAATTACTATTAGTTACCATACAAGAATGCGAAACAAAATGCATTACAAGTTGTGTCTTCAAGTACAAGGTAGGAAGTCAAATTTCAAGCCGGTAAGGGACATAAACCATGAAATCTTGTGCCAAGGTGAATAGAAACTAATCGTCTCTGAATTATCTTCTTATGCCTTCAACGAGAGTAGCAACAAAACCGCCCTTCTCTATGACCTTTTACATCTTCATTATGGTGTCATAGAAGCACTTTGTAATATCAAGTGAGCAATGACTTCGCCATTTTCCACAACCAACATGTGTCCAAACTTCCTTATCCTAAAAAATGTCTTTGAATTAACACAAAAATTCAAAATTTAACAAAATATTTAAACAAAATAGCATAAAAGAAATCGCAATAAAGCACTAACCCTTAATCATCTTTTTATGGGCTTCTATGGTTGAGTATTCAGCCATGAAAAATATGGGATTTTGTGTCATGACCTTTGAAACTAGTGTCTTGTGAGGCTTTGAATCCTCATCTATAACCCTCGTTTCCACATCTTGCTTAAGGTGGGTTGGGTAGGCAAACTCATAAACCTTCCTAGATAAGGTGTTAATTGTTAAGTTTATTGGTTCATTAGTGGCAATAGCTTTGAAACACAATATTTTCTTCCTCATATGCATTGTTCTCCCTCATATTCAATGGTTAATTAGTCTTTGCCTCATTCCTTAGCTCATTCACATTTCTCTTTGTCCATTTGAGACCTAATCATTGTACATGTTGATCCCGACAAGCAACTCCTTGTAAAGGGGATGTCTTCCTTCTACTTATATAGGGAGCTCTTATTCAACTGAAAACAATCTCTATTGTATAGGGATTAAAGAGTGATCAATAAACCAAACCAACATAGCAGAGGTAATAGCATAGCTAGGGATCACACCTATTGAAGTAGTCATGTTATTGCATTGTATAACATTCAAATATGGGTTGTTCTATTGCACATGATGTATTGTTTTTTTTTTCTTCTAGTTAAGACTAACCTAAGTACCCACGGGGGATTTGAACCGGTGACCTATCGCAAGGAGTGCCTTAACAGTGCACCCATTCACCGTCAATCCAAAACCCAGTGGGCGAAAAGGTAGTGGGCTTGGCCCGGTTTAGACTAACTACTCGCACGACGAGCTACGACCTTGCTCGGGATTGAACACAAGACCAGTCCGTCATGACGAGGCCGACTTTACCACTACGCCGCCTCCACGACCTTCGCACATGATGTATTGTTACCACCACAATTAATCAATATTAATATTAACTTTGACTTCCAGACTTACAATCCATGTTCAATATGGACATTTGCCACTACAATGGCACTTGTCATTTTTTTTGTTTTACATTATTTTATGATGGAACAAAGTAGAGAGATTTAATAATTTGAAGGGTGGAAAAGAAATATTTGTTTTAAGTTGAGAGATTTTATAATTGAAAGGGTGGAAAAGAAATATTTATTTTAAGTTGAGAGATTTTATAGTTTGAAGGGTCGAAAAGAAATGTTTATTTTAAGTTGAAATTTGTTATTATTACTATTTAAAGCACATTAGAATGTTCTCTATGTGAATGGGAGCGTTGAAGTGAAGATTTAGGACCAAATACTAGAATATTTTGAAACAATATTTAAACCAAAAACCTTGAGGAACATAACTAAATTCACAACATGGTATGCAAGGGAGATCTTCATAAATGATATTGCCTTTTCAATATTAAAACAAGGTATAGGTAAAAACCGATAAAGAGATATGGAATACTATGAGGATGCATATTATAATCTTAATTATTGGACACTTTTGTCATTATACAATAATACCAAATAATAAATACTAAGTCTTTGCTTCCCCTTAAATACATAGTGAAGTTAGATGTATCTTTCATACATGTTTATTCTTTAAAATGTAATTCTCAAATTTGGTGTATGAGTTGTGACTCCTTATTTGTGGAATAAGGGACCCGCTTCCATGTAACTATTTGACTACTAAAAATAGATTTGAACATGTGATCGGTTAAGAAGATGCACATGTTCTTAATTATTAAGCCCACTCAACCACTCAAACTAACCCATTAAACTACCAACAAATTTTTATATTAAAAATATCTTAAATATTATTCTCCTCCTCTCACCTCTCATGATAGGTTTCTCCACCTATAATTATTACCAAACACCTATCATAAATTAAACCACTCAGGTGTCTCCGGATATAATTATTACCATCGCCTATCATAAATCAAGTCACTTGAAGTCGAGCAAAATCTATGTAAAACAACCTTTTTAACATTTTACTTCGAAAATAAACACAAATTCCCCTGCTTTATTTAACCCCAATACACAAAGTCATGGAGGGTGGGGAAAGGTACGCCTTCAATAATGACACCAGGCCTAACTGAATCAGACCCTCGTTAATGAAATCAGGATACGGGAAGAGAAAAAAAAAAAGAATCTTTTAAAGAGAAAAAAACAAAGGAATTTTTTAAAGAGAAAAAAACAAAGGAAAGAAGAACAACGGTATATAGAAGATTTGATCGTTTGCACCAGAATTTGGGGGCTCAGACATCGCTATTGTTAATCTAGTGAAAGGGTATATCGCATAGGTTGAAATAAAAACTTTCCCTGACGCAGAATGGAACCCGCGACCTCTGATTAGGTTAGAGAGTGGAATTCACACTCACGGATCTGACCCTGGACCTAAGGGTATATATCGCAGAGGTTGAAATAAAAACTTTCACTGACGCTGAATGGAACCCGCGACCTCGTACTAGGTTAGAGAGTGGAATTCACACTCCCGGATCTGACCCTGGACCATCGATTCTGTGGACGCTGATGGTGTTAGAGGCCGGCTTGGCTGTTTCTGAGGCGCTGATGTTTTAACCCTTTGGACACAACGGGTTTTATTTGTTCTGCCTGGCCCGTTGGCCTGTTCAGTTCTGCTCTCTGGTTTCTGGCTATGGTTAGGTTTCTTCTAGGACAACTAGCCGCTGAGCACCCGTGATAATGGTCGCTGGTTCGATTCGCAGACGAAGTACACAATTTCCGCCCTGAATTTTGAAGGGTTTATATATGTGAATTGTGATAAAGGTGCAGGTGAAGAGATCACATGGTAAGGTATTTAATTGCATTGGTTGACCAATATTTTTTTAGCAGGTATTGGACGAGAATCATCTTTTCAATAATGTATTTGAAATAAATATTAAAATATTATTAAAAAATATTTTATTTTTTTTAATAAACAAAATTCATTTATATGAAAGAAAATATTTTTTAATTAAAATACATCATATCACACATTTTAAGGGATTACAATTAAAAAATTAAGTATTATTATTTTTTTTATTTAATTTATTTTAGTACCCATATTACATATTATTATGTTATTAAATTGTTAGTTATTAATTTTTTTGTTATGTTATTAAATTGTTAGTTATTAATTTTTAATTGGAATGAGAATATATATATATATATGAAGGGATTAGGTTTAATGTTAGAAAGTGAGGAGTTTTTTACTTTATTTACATGGTAAATTATTTATAAATTGTGATAAAGAGATAGGTGAATAGGTCATGTGATAATTTATTTTAAAATTAATGGTATTGGTGTTAGGGTGGATCAAGTAAATTTAACTTGGTCAAGTTACCAATGGTTTTCCAACTCCATATATGGGTACCCATGGTTTTGTCATGGTATTCATGTTTAATATAGCCTATTTAAAATCTCAAAAGCTCCATGCTAAATTGTCATGTTGGCCAGTGGGATCAAGGTGTGATCCTAACAATTGGTTGACTAATATTTTTTATTGGAAGAAAATATTTCATTCATTCATGTATTTGATATTTCTAAACTTGTTTTTGTTCTAATGGCATGCTCTACATTAAGGTATTTCCACCAAGAGTGAGATGACTAGCCAATAGGGGATATGAATACAGAAACATAGAGCTTAACGAAAGGCCAGAACGAGACAAGGGAACAACTAAAAAGACAAAGAGAAGAGTGTGAGGCCAAGGAAGAGGGAGTGAGGAGTGAATCCTTACATTTCATAAGGGACCAAAATCCCATTGAGCTAAGACAACTTAAGAGCAAGTAAAATGGAAGGAGAATAGTAAAGGGGGAGCAAGAGGTCAAGGTGTTAAGGGATTGCCCTGTGGATATTTTTAAATAAAAAACTAGTAATTTATTGTAGGCACAAATTACATCTGTAAATGCTTGCAGCATTCCCGAGCATTCCTATGTTTGGATGTTAGGGTGAAAATGGGGATTTGAGATAATAACAAAAAGGTATAAATCATCTATAGAAGACAGCATATTCATCAAGTGTCTGAAATGTCTTCGAAATGAGTCTAAAAACAAAGCTATTGGATATACCAATGTCACTATAAGAACTATTTACATAATTAAGTATAATGACAAACAAATGAGTCTATAAAAGTACCTTCTACTGTAAGGGAAAACTTAAAAAAAAAAAAATTATATATATATATAGATAAAAATTGTCCATCTGGATGAGTCAATCGCACTTCGAGCCAAGATGAGTAAAAAAATTTGATGCTACCAGTTTGGGAAGTTTGGGAATTTTTCCATGTCCCCAACCCATGTCCATGCTAGTGTTGGAGAGCTTGTTTGCTTCGTGGTTTTGCTCCTTTTATACACAAGTTATAAAATATAAGAGAAGAAACATGCAACTCTCTTGATTTCTTGAAAATTGAAATAAGCGAATTGTTTTACATAGTATACACTCTTGTAATCCAATTGATTGTAAGGATAGTGTCACCATAGATGCATAGCTTTTAAATTCCTTTTTCTCTAGTTAAAATAAGGGTAAGGCGTAGGGCCATCCAATCACTAACTATTGGTTGCATTTCTAACTCCCATTAAGAAAGAGATAGAGACTTCTTCTTATAAGAAAATAACCGCCCCTAACGTTGCCCCAAAGATGGATGCCCCTATGTAACTCCATCAAAGAAGGCCCATTGGGGTCCTTTTGTATAGGGAAAGATGGTTGCAACTTATTGTTTATTGAGGATTGTGGGTTTGGGTAAGCCTTAGGAACAACTAGTCTCTCTACGTAAAACAAATAGAAGGAGAAGGGTAGGAGTCTTTGAACAATACCCTATTCTGAGCCAACCAATTACCCCAAACCATTATCAAGGGAATATCATATAGCATTTTTACATTGGGATCCAAAATCAAGATTTTGAAGCATCCTTGATTATGGTGCCTACCCACAATTTTTTTTTCCTTTTAACTGACTATTGATTTATGTGCAAACTAGTCTTGAAAAGGAATAATCCAGAAAAATGTGTTGGATTGTTTGGCAATCATTTTTGCATAAATTGCATCAACCAGACCCTCTAAAATTTCTTCATTCAAGATGATCCCAAGCGGGATATTTGTCGAGAAGGAGAAGCCACATAAAAAACCTTTGCCTTTGTAGGGCATTTTATTCTCCATAACTTATGAACCCACCAAGTGGGAGGGGTCCCTCTATTGTCCAATACTGAGATTTGTTATCCTAGCTTTAGACTATAGCATCTCGATGGATTGGGGGACCAAATAATTTGATCATCCTTATCTAATAATCTAATGAAAAAATTTAGTAGAGCTAAAATGCAGGTAGACCATATGGAATCCAGGTGTTCCATTACATCTATTTATTGCCAAGTCATCCATTGCCCCTACCTAGAGATAAGATTTCTTAACCATGCTTGATTTAAATAGAAAAGGCCCCTTCTTTTAGGAAGTGCATTGAAGGATCTAGAAAAATGTGGTTATTTTCACTTTCGATCCATGGATTCTTACCAAGAAGGACTTGACTACCATTGCCAACTTTCCAAATTAGCAATTTTCTGGTGAGAGAAAAGGCATTCAGGATTTATTCAAAAAAATGTGCCTTTTTTAGAAGTTTTTATTTTGTTTTCTAATCCAATCTACTATGGATTGTTGTGGGAAGTATTTAGCCTACAGAACCCACAATTAAAGTCTTATGCCTTGGATTAGGCCCTGGAAGTTTTTTTGTCGCTAGGGCCTTTCAAAAGTGAAAAATGTTTTCAAGGCTTTGTCCTCCAAGTTTATAGGTAAGTACACTTGGAGGATGCAGCCTTTGTTGAAGTATGTAACTGGGTTCGGTCTTCATAAATATGAAATGTACTCTTGATTCTTGTATATTGTAAAAATAAAGAAAAAATATTACTATGAATATTTTTGTAGCATGAGTTTCATGCTCAAGGTCAATTTATTTATAGCTCAAGCACCCATTGAGTGCTTCTAGGGTTCTTCATAGATTCAAGAAGTCAATTGAGTCATTGTAATATGTAAAAGGCTATATCGAGCATCATGTATCAAATCAAAGAAATTTATTGTAAGTCAAAAGTCTCCCTCCAAGACCAAGTCGGCCAGCAAGAAGAGAAGTTGGCCTATAGAAGACATGTCGGCCTCATGAAAGACAACTCGACCTCATAAGAAGATTATATAGAGGAGTTCGACCTCATTTAAAGAGATCGTCATCAAGTTCGTTCAGGGAAAAAAAAGAGACCTAGAAGGAGCGAAGAAGAAGAGAATATAAGGAAGAGAAAGTCGAAGTTTGTTTTGGGTTACATAATTCCACACATGTAAAGATTTTAGGGCACATATTGCAGCTACAAATTCGAAATTTCAAGCCTCTAGAGAAGCTGAATTTTGGTGTCATAAAGATCAAGTGACCAAGTTGAATTTCCAAGAAGGAAGAAACAATCCTGGTGAAGAAGAAAGAAGAAAGTTTCACCATATTTTCCCACAGATGCGAGTTAGGGTTTTTGCAGTGGAAGCTAAAAATTGTAGACTTGAAGTAGTGACCGAAGTCTGAAGTACAGGCCGAAATATGAAGTTTGAAACTAAGTTGACTTGGGTTAACTTTGTTGAAGAGAAGGCTCATCAAAGAATAAGGACTTGGTTTTGGAGGGGTCTTTGTCAAGGATCTTAGATCTTGGAATTCGTCATTTTGAAGATTCTATCAGAAGAGAATAAATCTTGTGGGTTTTCATCTCAAGAGGAGAGGTTTTGGGCCTAGCAATAACTACAAAGTACATCAAGTTAATGAAAAGAACATCACAAGCAGTTATCAAAGTAAGAGAAATTGCCCTAATCTAGTTGTCTTTGATTTCTCAACAGCCTTAAAAACATTCGTTTTTAAAAAGATTTATTGTGGTCAAAACATATCAATGGTGTATTGCTCATATTAAGATGTGTAAGTCCTTTCATGCTCAAAACCCGTGACCAGTCCAAAGTTGTAGAGAAATCTCATGTATAGCTCATGACTAGATGAGCTAACCCTTAAGACCATGAAACATAATTAATTTGCCTACTTGAATCTTAAATTTAAAGTAATCATGATGTATAAAAATGATTAAACTCCAGTATATTGATTTACTAAACAAACTAATAAGTGGATAAACTTATTAACAATTATTACTCAAATAACAAAACTCGAAATCATTACCAAAAATACTTATTATAAATTTGACATATTACATATAAAAATTGAACTTAAGTTAGAAGATAATAACGTTTCACCCATCACAAAAATAAATCCCATTAATAATAAATAAACTTGTTTAAATAAAAAAAATTCTTATTTTTAACATTTACCAAACAAAAAGAGCAATCTATTTAAAAAAAATTAAAAATTAAAATTCAACCTTCTCAAACTTCACTATAAAATTCAACCTTCTCAAACTTCACTAAAATGGTCCCCCTTAACATTAATATTTTGTATATATAAATGTCCCGCTTGAATACTCCTTAAATGTTTCACAAATATAGTAAAGCTTGACTTAATAAAGGAAGAAAACATAGACAATTATTTTTTTCCAAATTTATATGAACATAATACACAATACTTTTGTGACGCTATCATAATCGTGACCTAAGAAATCATTATCGGCCATAGATAATTCTTACCAAAGTTTTTTTCTATGGATAAGGAAAAATCATAAAGCTATTATACATACATCATGCTTTGCTTTACCATCCAACTTTGATTAATAGTTGATGATATACTTTTATATATAAATTATTCTGAAATTGTAATTATAATTTTGAATAGTGGATGATATACTTTTATATATAAATTATTTTGAAATCATAAGGGTTATTTTAATGGGTTATTATAATAATTATAAATTTAATTATTAGATATATATAATTTATAAATGAAATAATTATTTTTATAGAGATTTGGTAATACAATTTTAAGCAAGATTGTGATTTAATTATTATTTAATATATTTTTTAATGTATAAATAGATTTAACATTTTTACAAAAACTCTAGGGCACTTGAATTCGATAGATTAAACAACTTCAATTCAAGTTTTTAAATTTTTTTGCTAGATTTTAGTTAAACTTAACTAAAAATCATGCCTTGAAAATGGTCATTTCACACTTCTCTCTCTCTCTAACCACTACATCCATGTAATAATTGTACCAAGTAGATCTACTTGAAATGATCACTTATTGTCATTTCAACTAAAGAGTCTGACCCTAGGATTGTCGACAAAATTGAACCCGTGACCTCTCAATATCAAAGGTGCTTCAACTACAAGAACTCGACCAACTGAGCTAACCCTCTGAGCTTAATTAGTTTTGTGTCAATAAGTGTTTGGCTCAAATTTCATTGAATTGGGCATATTAATTTATATCAACATATCTATTAAGGATGCTATCTACAAATTTTGAAAAGCATTCCTTGAACTTCCTTATAAATTTTCAAAAAGAAAAATATTACAAAATAAATATTTTAATAAAACTTTATAATAGATACAAATATAAAAAAATTGTCGAAGGTTCAAACTAATATCCGTCACACTATCATAGAAATACAATTTGTTTATTTTTTTAACCATAATTGGGAGATATTATAATAAGTAAAAATTGTAGCATAGCTCGCTAGAAGTACATGAAATCTTGTACTTTAAAATAAAAAAGCGACAAACCAAAATAGATTTTAGTTCCAGCGTATAGGTACACAACATGAGCAACTTCATATACAACATTTTCCAAAAGCACCTAATAGTATGACTTCTACAAAGGCATAAAATAATAATTACTTTATAAAACATGTAAACTTAGCAGACGTCGTGTCTACTAGTGGCTTCAATTGTTGTTCTTTGGTTGAGTCCAACAACTACATGGTCAAATCCTCATTTTATGGGAGCTAGTGCACTGTATTTTCTTCCATGAGTATCCCATATTTGAATTCACTAATAAAATTTGGTTGGAAGTTTTGCGTTTCTCACCTTTTGACAAGTTTACTACCATATTCCAAATTGGTGCACATTCTACCTTAAGTTTGTTTATTTGACATTTATGTTGCACTAATGTCTCTATAATAGTTTCAATCTAGGAAGCTACATTGTTATCCTATACTTGAATTTTCTTCAAGATGTGAATTGAACTTCGATTTCCTTTGATTGTATCCTTATGCCCTTCAATACTTACATAGTCTATTAAAACTTATAATCCAATTGGAAAGAGAAAAACTGCAACTCACATAACAAAACACAATAAACAAAGATACCAAAATTACTAGACGAGAGAAAAAATAATGAATCTCTTTGTACCCAAAAAATAAACAAAATGTCACAAGAATAACAATAAACAAAATGTCACCGGAATAACATTCACATAATAGGACAAAAGTCAGAGAGAAAATAACACTCTATGTAAGAATCTTGGTAGAAAAATATCAGTTAAAACACAACAACATCTATCTAGTATATTTAGTACCAAAAGCTTCGATTTTAATTACTGAGTGGTCTAAGTTAAATAAGAAGTCTCTAAGAATATCATAATCACTGAAATAATACAATATCTTCTAAAATTATAATAGAAAAGAAAGGTCATAGTCTTCGAAACTAGTACCAAGAACGAAATGCAAACCTTCCAAGTTTCGAGGAAAATAAAAAAAAAGAGAATATAAAAGTGCCATCCATTTACCAAAAATCCAAAAGGTAGGAGAATCAATACAACCATCCAAGCACCCAAACCAAAAACCACCAATCAAAACCAAAAACCACCAATCAAAACCTCTAGCTTATAAACTTGCAACGCCATATAGAAAATCCCAACCATAACGCCATAATCTGACAACGCTTATGCTAAATATGATGCCTAGATTCATAAACATGCAAGGATATTAGTTGAAGCATGCGACAAGGAGGGACAAGTCACTTCACATTATACCTAATGTCATGTGACCCACCATCATTACATGTGCCCTCGTAATTGTAATCTACATGGTTTATCCTTCATGGATTCAAGGTAAACCTTACCATTAAGGATTTTATCTCCCTCTTTTCTTAAAATGACTATTTATTTATGAAGAGATGGATTATTTTCCCACAAAACATGATAAAATTTCACATTGGAAATTGACTTCTTACCTAGTATCCAAAACTAAAAGCCTAGTGACATTCTGGAAGTCCCCCACCATTATTGGACTATGTATATGAAAATTGTTAACTAATTTCAAATCTCTAAGGAGTGGATATAGTTCGGCCCAATTATTAATAGATATACCAAGACTCTATGTAAAATTATGTGTCTTTATTCTTCTAAGGTTTATGACAATCTCTCCTATACCTACCACCCTTTTATCATAGAAATCCAAATTTAGAACACAAATTTTCTTCTTATTTTTTCCATATTTAACAAGATTTTAATAAGATTGTGTATTTCAAATTGAATATCAGTAAAAATACATTACAATTTCATTGTATTGATCATATCCAAAAACATTCTTAAATCCACTTATCATTGATGTGCTTTCCATAAAATTGTTACTAGGAAGCAATGTAACAATAAATGGTTTGTGGACATTATAATCTTAGTATCAAGTAAGGGTGCTCCATTTCTCTTGGCCTTTTTAGGACCTATATTAATAAAATTGAGCATTGCTTTGAAGAGAGAGGATGCATTGGACTCATTATCATCTTTTTTCGTGTGTTAATGTTATTATTTTCCAAACAAAAACTTTTGAAATCTTCACAAATGATTCAAAGCTCTTTAAAAATTTGACAGCAAATTATTAGATAACCATTAATATTGATAAAACCATGATTATGATAATGTTTTTATTTTATATGGTGGTAACATCCTTAAAGAGGTGAAGTTTTACCAGTACATAGGCATTGATTTAAATTTCCATTAGAATTGGAATCACATTATCAAGAAAAGAGTGGTTGGTGGTTGGAAAGCTTATTACATTCTTGAAAACAAAAGTAGAAATGTTGATCTCTTGGATCATAACAAAACAATTGTATTTTCAATACTTTGCTTATCATAATAATTATGTCAACTATGAATTTTGGGATTGCGACATCTATCATGTAGGATGGAATAAATTTGATTAAAACCAAAAATGCTTAATTTGTAAATTATTTTGAAATTAAATGCAACACTCCCTACTCAATTTTTATTGAATTTGTATGCATTTTTATAGCCATGATTTGATATTTAGATTATAAGCATAAATTAATCAAGTTAGACTCCCTATTATTGCTTCTAGAATTAGCAATGGCTACCATAGGCTCAAAGAAGTTGGGCGGGAGATTATGAGGCTTGGCCTAACTATAAGAACATAAAAAACGACAATTAAATTAGTAATAATAACTTACTTTTGTATGAAGTTTAAAGATAATACCTAGAATGTCAATGAAATCACTTATAAGCAAAAATTGAAATACCACAAAGAGTCTATAAATCCTATAATATGGTTGATTAAAATAGTTTTCCAATATTGATTAAAATAGTTTTCCAATATTTTCATCTTTTTTCCGAAGGAGCCAATATTTTGAGCTTTAAGAATGAAATGAATATCATCAAAGTTAAATTGATACTTATAACCTCCATAGTGAAATTGATTAGTAGATTAACACACAAACATCTTAGAATAAGTAAATTTGTGAAATTTATGACATTAAGAAGGTCGAAAATGAACATTTCCTTTGTTATAGCTTTAATAATGCAAGATGGGTAATTCACCCAATTTCATAATTTAATTACTCAACATTACCTCCTTACTTAAAAAAGAAATAATGATATTGGTACCTATATTTCCATCATATTCGATGATAACATTGACGTTCTAAAGGATATATATAACATGTTTCCCAAGGAAAATTTTAATGATGGAAGTTTATCTTAAAGTTTAGAAACCTTGGCGAATCTTACTAGTCCCTAATATGCAAATTGTAAAATGTTTAGCAATATTTTTGTATAAATATTTATATTTCTAATGATTTTATATTAGCCTATATACGATTTTGGCGATTTTTAAGGTAAAATAATTTTATATTATAAAATGTAGGCAAATCATGTTTAGAAAAAATTAAAAATGGCGAATCTTTTTTTGGAAAAAAACATGGAAAATTAGCCAACCTGCAAATATTAGCCCCTAAAATTTTCCTTGTTTCCCTTTAATTTTTTGAAAATAATTTATTAATTTAAGCTAAAATTCAAGTTGCTCTACCCTTAATAATGCAAGATGGGTAAGTTCACCAAATTTCATTATTTAATTGCTCGACATTACCTCCTTACTTAAAATAATAATGATATTGGTACCTATATTTCCACCATATTCGATGATAAGATTGACATTCTAAAGGATATAGATAACATGTTTCCCTTCAATTTTTTTTTAAATAATTTATTAATTTACGTTAAAAAATGTTTTTTTGTAATGAAGCCATGTGAAGGACAAAATTATTTTCATGCTCGATGAATTGTGACTTCAAAATGAAAGATATGGACAATAAAATGGAGCACATTGAAGCCTGTGTAGCCTCATCATGCAGCCCAGGAAAACCAATAAATCTGTTAAAGCCTTATTGAAGTGGAACCCTCTACTTTTTCTTAGATTTTATGATAATTCTGAAGTCTATAACTAACTATTTTTTTAGTTTTCATAAATACTATGTAACTTATCTACTTCTACATGTTAGTCTTCTAGATAATTATATTTTTGAACTCAAGTATATTGTCATATTTTGTATAATTTTATTTTATTTTAAAACTCTCATGAAAAAGAGTCTATTACATTGTCATTGTTTATTTCCTTAGTGGTCGATTAAATGCCTACAATAACTTTCATAACATTTAATCTTAATAAAAATCAATAAAATAAACTTTTAAAAAACAAAGAATGAATAATATGATTCCTTCTTCTTTTTTAAAGTAACTTATTAATTTGATATCCCCTTATGAATATTGCATTAGGTGCCAAGTTAGTGTGGAGCTATATTTCAAAACATTTTTCCTGGTGGAAAGAAGTTTTGCAGTGCAAATACTTTCAACAAAATCGATATTTCAGCCTCAAAGCTTTCTTGGCTCCAGAAGGAGGATCGTCCATATAAAAACTTTTTTATTCATCTATGTATCTAATTAAAGAGGAGCATCTTTCCAAATATCCAAAGAATGAGAAGTTAATAAATCTATGGTCAAATCGAATCTTTAATAAGCAGGCTTTGGAAAGTCATGAGGATCTAATCGCCTTGAGAGATTTTCTTATCTCTAAAAGAAAATTCACGTTATCAAATATTTCAAAATGGGATAGCTCTAGTTTGTGGAATTGTTGGGGCCTGGGTTGCATTACACACCATCTTTCGGCTCAAGTTAGCTTGTTGTTGTTGTTGTTGGTTGGTTGTTCCCCTAGGAATCGGGCCTTTGTTGATCACCATGTATAGCATGACTCAAAATTTATTGCTCGAGAAGGCTACTTTATTTTATTATTTCAGTGATGACTTCCTCCAAAGCCTTATGTTTGGACACGAGTTTGGACTCCTAACTGTCCACCAAAACTCAACTCCTTTTGCTGGATATTAATGTTTGGTAAATCTTGACAACATAGAATCTTTGAAAAAGAGGAATGGTTGGTCCCTTATGTTGTCCTTTATGCCTTAGACAAGAAGAAATAGTTGCTCTTCTTTTTCTTAGTTGTTCCTTTGTTCATGAAGTCTGGGAGTTCACCCTTACTCCTCTCTTCTCTAGGATTCAATGGCTTGACCAGCTCGCCTCCCTCTTCTCTTCTTAGGAGGGTCGCTACCTTGGAAATTTAAAGGAAATAGTTCTTTTAAGCAAATCTAGTTAGCATTCCTAAAACTGTTTATTGGAAGGTTTTGATAGCTCGGAATGACAACATTTTCAACAAGAAACAATATCACCCTCAATTTTTAGCCTTAAGAGCTCGAGTGTTATGTATTAAATATTGGAAGAAATTTTCCCTCCCTGTTGATATGGGAAATTTGGATACCCGAGAAAAGGAATGGCTTCTCAACCTCCTTCCTAGTTTGCCAAGGAGTAAGAAAACTCACTCAAGGCCTGCAAAATGGTGGAATTTGAGGTTGAATCGAAATGAAATGGAGGAATGGAGGAAATCTTAGACATCCTTTTTGCTAAGTTTTGATGGTGTTTCAAAGCATAATTTGAGGGTGGCAAGAACGAGGGGCGTTATTCTCAACCTCGATGGAAAAATTGAAATTGAGTATAGTTGGAGGTTAGGCAATTGCACAAATAATGGCACAACAACATATGGATTACTGCTAGTGCTCCTTCTGGCCAAAGAAGCAAACATTGAAGATTTGGTGGTGTTGGGAGATTCGCAGCTTGTTATCCATCACCTTGTTCATGGATCTTTGTCTAAGGATTGCAAGTTGTGAAGCATTATTGATCGAATAAGGAATCTGAAACTAGCCTTCTATAATATTAGCTTCTTTCATGTGTTGAGAATGAACAATTTTGCCGCAGATGATCTCGCAAATAAAGGTGTAAACTTAGATGCATGAGTCCTAATGAAAAATCGTATTCTTTCCCTTAGAGCTATTCCTTAACAATGGGTTTGTTATGCACTGTAGATTTTATTTGTAGCCACAAGTCTTTTGGATAATCTACATTCTCCAAAGACCGTATCCTTTAGGATAGTAAGACAACTAATAGATATTGAGAATAAAGATCGTCATAAAATTACAGGTATCACTAACCTCAAAAGATTTTTATTGTACTAACTTGTTGTACACACCGCAATCCAAACACAAAATTTGATCAACAACTTATTAATTTAAAACAATAAAAAAATTATATTTAAATATATATAATTATGAAAATAATAAATTTAAATCAATAAATAAATTATGAATTAAAGAATTTGTGATTCCATTTGTAATAAAATTAGGTGTGCGTTAGACAATGATATTTTACTTCAAAATCTTGAGATAGGGAAATGACAAATGTGGTATCGGAGTAGACTTTGTGAAAACGAACCTTGGAATGTACATCTAATGATTAAACCACTCAATTACTAACCCATGTTTTAATGTCCACAATTATTAAACCGAAAAAGTAATAAATTGAAATGTAATAATGTCTCAACCATATCGTGGGCAATTACACGTGACATGTCGAATAATATAACCTTTCAAAACATTCGACAAATTAATTTCCACACCTAAATTACATTTTTTAATACTTATACAATGTTTCCTGATTCTCCAACATTGCAAAGATTTGCCTCACCTTAATTTCTTAGAATTCCATACTCATAGTGGGGACATTATGTACCTTTTGACTTCTCTTTGCATTTGAAAAATTAAAAGATTATTCTGTAACATAAAGGCTAAGGAAGGAAGGCAGGTTCTTCCCATTCTTTTGGATAATTTTTCCACGAAATTATTTGCTACACAATTCTCTATAATGTTCGGATTTGACAATGAAATTTCATTACGGTGGATATGAAATATTTGGGATTTTTTTCAATTATTTTTTTTAAATGATATTTAGGATGAATTTTAAAACTTTTAAGGTATAATGTTAATTAACAAAATTACAATAAAATTTTAATATTACTTAAAAAACACTTGAATCTAGATAGGAATGATAACAATTTTTCTTCCTAATTACCCACTTTAAAATTAATTAGCATTAAAACGAAAATGACCTATCAAGAAAGATTAAACATTTATGTTTTTAATATGGGTTTGGTTCCACACAATATCATTTTTTTTGGGGACTAATATTGAATAATATTATAATATTTCGAATAATATTAGAATATTTATGAAGATTAATAACAATAAATATAACTTATGATCAACATTAGGTTTTTTTATATGGGTTTGGTTATACCTAATATCATTTTTTTTATTAATATTGAATTTATTATAATATTTTAAATAATATTAGAATATTTCTATTTATAAGTGTTCATTTAAAAATAAAAATTAAAAATTAAAAAAATAAATGATATAAAAAAATTTAGTATAGTGTTGAGGGTTGGCTCAATTAGTCAAGTCCCTGTGATTAAATCATTTTTGTTATTGAAAAGTTGCGGGTTCAATTCTCTCGACACTCTTGGCCTCATACTCCATGGTTGAGTCGGCAATAAGTGATCCCTCCAGGAGGATCTTCCTGGTACAAATATTTTGTGGACGTAGCGGTCACCAATCTCTGTGGTTTGTGAACCATATAGGCAAAAAAAAAAAAAAAATTTAATAAGAAGCTTTGACTTTTGGTAAAAAGGAAACTAGGTGGCCATGCTTAAACCAAACCTCGTAATGAAAAACAATATGATTATAGTCTAACAATTAGCTTTTACCCATATAATCTAATATGATATCTTCAAGTAGAAGCTTGCTCAAATTAGCCTCAAAGTACATTTGTGAGCACATGGACATTGGAAAAGTTATAAGCTACAAAGATAGGGCAAGAAACTTACATAAGAGCATTCCTAATGGAGTTAAGGGTGCTTTCATGCAAATATTTTAGGGGTGTTGAATTCCTAATGGAGATAAGGGTGCTTTCATGCAAATATTTTAAGGGTGGGCTAGGTATTCGAGTTGATATGAGGATGAAGAAGGGTTTTTAGTGTATGGATTGAAACTTATTTGCCAAAGGCTCATGGAGAACTTGATCTTCCCCAGTAACTAAGGTTGTGGTGAATGACACTAACTCCATCAGGCAAACAGAGAAATTTGACCATAAAACACCCTTAACACACGTATAAATTACCACATTGTCCTTCAAGAACACTCCTCATGTCTTGATTATCCAAAATTTGAGATATGTTAGCTAGGTAGCAATGTTCCTCCTACTTAACCTATGAGAATATTTTTAGAAATGATGTCATCCTTAGTGCCGAAGGAAGATGAAGGAGACTTCTTAAAGCTCATAAGTGAAGCATTGGAGGAGACAAACTTCTTTGGGTGTGACCCTCTATTGGGTCAATTTGCTTAGGGTTTATGAAGAATTCATTAAGGAAAAATCACCCTACCCTCTAATATAAAAACAAAGGGGCACCTTTTATGTCATTGCCAATCCAATCTTAGGGAGTGTAGCCATTCCACTAGAGACAAGGTCCATAAAGATAACTAGGAGAAACACCCAATTGCAAAACAAATATTACACAAGTGATAATGAAGAGGGTTAACAACATTAGTGGAAAAGGTTGATCCATATAGAAGGGAGAGTGGCCCATGTAGAGCCCCAACCATGTGTAAGCCATTTCACTTCTTGATCTAAAACCATGACCTACACAAACCTACCCACTTTATGGGTCACTTCTAATGTTATGTTTAAGAGGTTTGTTTGTGCCTTTCTCATAGAGTTTAAGATACATTTTTTTATTAAGGAGACTCGCCAGAAGATTTACATATATATAGCATCACTTTATATCATTAGAATAAGTCTTTTTTTCATCGATATTAGGTTTCATGCATATAAAAAGAGAGCATAAATTTTTCCCAGTAAAGGGTAAAGATGCTCATTTATTCGACAATAATGAGGATAATAATACCAATCACTATAGCATTAATATCATCACTATTATTGGGTATGTGTTATGTTCTTTCCATGACTAGTCTCATGTGTGATACATTACGTCGGACACAGTTGGCGGGTCATAGGGAGGGCGACAACCCCTCCCCCCATTAAAGGGTTTCATGGAAAAAAATTTGGCTAGTTTTTTACGTCTAGTTTTGGAGCGACACACATTTTTTGTTTTTAGTAGTTTTGTAGCAGATCGTGGTTTAACCCATGGTTTTCTAATTCTGGTTAAGGGATAATAGTTGTATTCTAAGCCAAGGTTAATGGATTGTAAGTTTATGAATGTCGTGAGATATACATATTGTATTGTAACATTGAAAAAGATCAAATATAGTGAGAAATCTTTTTGGTTTTCCTAGTTGAGGATTCTAGCATAAAATCTATGTTAAATATGTGTGAGTGTGTGTGTGTGTGTGCATAATTACATTTTTCTGTTTTTTATTAAGAATTTCTTTATAGCCATTAATTGTACAAGGTAACAACAACATTTAGTTTCATAGTAGTTTGGTTTCAAGGGGACACCTTTGTGGCTAAGGGTGTTGGATCCAGGTTTTGGAAGACCTTGTTACAGTGGAGATCTATGGTATCAATTCTTATGGTGAAATGAAACAGCAAGCAGTTCAAAGATGGAGATTGAGAAATTTAACGAAATGAGTTTGAGTTGTGGATGTGAAAAATAGAATATCTATGGATTTGGGTACTACACCAATGCCAATGTTGAAAAAAAATTGGACCAAGTTGGATCATAAGGTGAAGAGCACAATACGGTTGTGTCTCTCAAATTTAGTTTTATTGAATATTTTTAGAGAAGCTACAACGAAGGCATTGTTGAACAAGTTCAGGGTTGTGTATTAGTCTAAGTCCTTGGTAAACAAATTGTTCCTATGGAAGAAGATGTAAAACTTGAGGATAAAGGATGGAGACTCGGTGATAGATCATTTGAGTACCTTCAATATTATGGTAGTTAGTTATTATTTGTTGATATTAAGATTTCAAGTGAAGATAAGTGTATCAGTTTATTATGTCCTCTACCATACTTGTGGATATTCAAGTTGTTGCCATAGGTTGTAATGAAACTACTTTAAGTTTTGATGAAATAGTCTCATCCTTGTTATCTATTATAGCGACTACAACCACCCTCCAAAATTTTACCTATGCTTTGATTTTGGAGCCTTCCTTCCTATCCAGGGGAGCTTATCTTGTATTATTTTTAAGTACTCATGATTTGACTGAGACTTATATTTTTCATTTGTCATTGTGTTTGCTTGTTTTACACTTAATTGATCTTTCTAAGTCACAAGCTAACCTCCTGACTTGGTCACACAGCAATTCTAGGCTTGCCTCCAGAAACTGCGCAATCCTTGAGGGAAAGCAGCCTTGATGATTGGAATTGCGCAGTTCAGACTGACAGTCAACCTTGACCTCAAAAATTGTGCATTCATGGAAGTCATCCCAACACTGAGCCCAGAAACTATGCAATCCCTCACTAAGCTCAAAAACTACACAGTGCATTGAGCCGGAAAGTTGCCCAGTTCCCCAGAATTACGCAATCTTTATCGGCAGTGTCCTTCGCAAGTTTCCCTAAAAAAGAAAAAAGCAAAAATACTAAAAATAAAAAAGCATCCCTAAAAAATGGGGATCCATTATTAGTATCCTGAAGGGCGCACACTTGTTATTTTAGAAGTTTTCGGCAAGTGTCATTTTTCCTTGATTTTAGGCATGTGCGTCATAAACCCTAATTTGCTCAAATCTATTTAATAAATGCCTGTAGAGCTCATTTTAACATTCAATCTTGGAGCTCTAGCATTCCCAAGGAGATCAAGGAACCTTCGGTGTGGTTGTCGTTGCTTTTCCGGGTGAGTTTCGCTTTTATCACCTTTTCCGCTTTTTCTGTCGCTTTTTGTCGTTTCTCTTGTGTGAGTGTTGTTTTGCTTATTTCTCTTCATGGTTTTTGTCTTTTCAACTTATTTTATGTTGTAGAAGTGTTTTTTTAAGTTGCCATTTTCCTTTCACAAGTGTCGCATCAATTTTCTTCTTTTTGCACTAATGGTCGTTAATGTGGCGACTCTCCTCACAAACTTAATTTTCCTTGTGTTGATCAACTTTCTACACTTGATCTACATTGAATCATTCATACTTAGTCATATCTGCACCCAAGCTCACATCATCACTTAGTTCTTCTCGTTTTCCACACTTCCACTGGGCAGATCTACACTTTCCTTGGCCAGATTTTGCCTTGCCCAACTGGGCACTGCGCAATCCTAAGGCTCAAGCCGAGAGCTTGGCCTCTAGAACTATGCAGTGCGTAGTACAGGTTTGGCCCAACTGCGCATTGTGTAATTCCAGGGCTCAGCCTTTCACCTTGGCCATAGAGATTGCACAATGCATAGTCTCTCCCAATCTCTGCCTAGGCTGAACTGTGCACTACGCAGTCTTAAGCCTCAAGTTGCACCCTTGGTTGCTGGGACTACGTGATGCACAGTTCCCATAGTCAATCTCCCTTTCTTTTTCATGGAAACTACGTAATCACTCTCACTAGTTGCCCGATTTGTTGCTTGATCATTTTTTTAAGTTAGATTTGCAAAAACTAATGTTTTTTTTCCATGAGTGTGTTTTCTATCCCACAGGTACCGTAGTTGTTAAGCACCTCTCTCTAGAAGTCATTATTGCCATGGAACCCAAGAGAGCTGCTCAAAAGATACCACTAAGAGTAGTATTGGGGAAGCAGTTGAGAAAACACCATTGGACTTGTCAGTGTATGCAGACACTCAACTGTTTGTAGAAAAGGATTCAGATCTAACATGTCACAAGGTTAAGGAAGATTTTTCAACAAGGAGCTTCAAAGAATATCTAGAGGACTGTTAGGTTTACATCATTATTTAGCAGTCAGGATTACACAAGATTACATGCAAGTATCTAGCCTTCCCATGTGAAAATGTCATCAGCTTATAGTCCTGGGGAGGAAAGAAACTGCAAGATGAAAGCAGATCTTGTCGTTATGAAAGCGACTTTAGCAATTGAGGCAAAGAGGAAATAAAGGTTGCAAAGAGAAGAATGGAGGAAGAGAGAAGCACGACAGAGGAGAAAGGAGGAAGAGAACCAAAAGTAGGAAGAAAAAGAGAGGAAAGGCGCAATGGTAGGAGAAACAACGTTTATTCAAGTTGAAGAGAAATAACAAAACCAACTAGCAGTAGAGGAGGAGGATGAACATATGCAGGATCAGGAGCTTGCTCAACAAATTGAAGACTTGATTGAAGTTGCAGACATGGAGTTGGAATTGGAGCCGCAGAATGAAGATGTTGACCTGATGCTAAGTGCACCACAGGTCATCGTTCAATCTCCACCACCTCCAGCAGCAGAGCCAGCCTCGAGTGAGGAAGGGGCTATTATTCCTCTTGATGATGATATGGTAATAGACTTGTACAATCTGTCATACAATGAATTCCAATACAAAATTGTACAAGCCCGAAGAAAGAATTTTTTGGATAACCACACATCGCTTACATTTATTAAAGAAAGGGTGATAGTGGCAGACATCAGGAAGAATCTGAATGCCATTATCGAACCCAACTTGGCCTTTGCAGGTGCAGCAATATCAAACACTCTGTATTTGATGGTCGAGAATAAGTAATTGGCACAAGATCTACATGCTGCCAGGCAAGAGGTAGAACAACTTCGTGCAGTAGCACTGGATATATCTTCCACATAGCTCTACTTGGAGGAAATGAGAGTAGCAATACTTAGTGAAGTATTAACACTTGGAGAGACCATGCAAAACCTCTATGAGGATTTGGCGACCATACATAAGGTAGTTGTCTGTTTGCATGGCTTACAGCAGCAGAGCAAAGATTTTGTTAAAACTCTCAGGAATGTACAAGATGTCATTACCTACATGCAAGAATAGACAATGTGACACAAAGGGGCACCACTTGACTTGGGGAAGAAAATGAATCCATGGGAAGAGTTGGAGAAAGCGAGAGTTCGAATATTAATTTAGAACAACAAGAAACTTGCCTCATTTATCAGTGACATTCAGGCCCTATATGTATGGTTATATAATAGTTTAGATGTCTTGGTAAAGGCACACAAGATCCCATCAGTTGGATCACTCACCAAAGCCAAACCCAGGAACCAGGTCAGGTAGGAGATTGAGGAATAATTGGAGCAGCAGAGACAGGTTGCCACAAAGGAATATTTGGAGCTGAATAATCAAAACATGCAGATCTACATTGATGGGCTTGTCCAAATTAGAACAATGTTTCTCATGCTTCAGAAGGAAGTTGAAACTGGTTCCAAGACATTGTACTTGGATGCCATGGAGGCTAAAGCTCACTTCTAGTTGGACACCATCACGAAGCTTGAGGATGTCATCACACATTACGAAGCTTGGCACCAAATGTTACGACGAAGCATCAAGTGGAAGTTTCAGAGCTAGAGTTCTCCCAAACTCAAACATCATAGTGTTTTGTCTTGTTAGGTTGTCAAGTTGTCTCTACCCTATTTTGTCTTATATGGGTACAAGTGTAAATTGTAATATTATTTGTAATTATTTGTAAAGTGAAATTCCAAGTCTCAATATTGGAATGTGAAGAGTCACGATCTAATGTAATGAGTCATTTTGTAAAGAAGTTGAAGGGTCATGAGGGGAATCCAACAGTCACAAAGGGGAATGTGAAGAATCATTCCCTTTGTTATAAATATATCCTCATAACTCATGTAAAGGGCTTTTGGGAGCCAAGCTTTTGGCTAGGCTTAGGCTTAGGAAGAGCTTGGGATTTTGTGAGAGCCTTGGCTTCTCTGTAGCGTAGAGGGAGTATACTTCTTTGGAGGAGCAAGTGTTGTTGACTTTAACATTCCACTATTAGGGCTAGTGGTTCATGAATGGTGTATGTATGATTCGAACTTTACTTCAATAAAACTGTTATGTAACCAGCTCAAGAAAAGATAAAAAAGATAGATCAACGCCTTAGAATTCAGCCTCTTCGAGGGGGCAACCTCCTTTACATTACATAAATGAACAATTCTTGGATGATACAAATGACAAAACCTCCTTTCTATATATAGGAGTCTAGGGAGTCACAATATAATCCAGCCGACCTAACAATAATAATATAAAGCCACAAAAATAACAATAGAGGGATTCTATGGGGCACAGAAATAACAATATGGGGGTAATAGGGGCACAACAATATAAATAAGGGGTATAACTACAATAGTAATGGGGTAATCACTAGTATTATAGGGACCCAACATGCCCCTCTCCTTCAAAAAAAGTGTTGTCCTCAACGCTTGAGTAGTTCTGGATACTTCTGCATAAATTTCTCATCCTCCCATGTGGAATCTTCAGCAGATAAGTTCTTCCACTTGATAAGATACTCTGAAATTGATCGATTTTGTAGCTGTCGAGTTCTTGTTTCTGTGACTGCTTCTGGTTCCAATATAATTTTTCCTTCCTCGTCAAGTTCTGGCAATATTGTTTGAATTGGGAGCTTGTCACCTATAACCTTCTTTAAACATGAAACATGGAAAACTGGGTGCAATCGAGAAGCTGCAGGAAGCTCCAATTTGTATGCCATAGTACCAATCTTTTGCAACACCTTGTACGGACCATAATACTTTGGTGATAATTTATTATCCTTCTTAGCTTGCTTTAGGGACATTTGCTTATATGGTTGTAGCCGTAGGAATACCCAATCACCTACATCAAAACTTCTTTCACTGCGATGTTGATCTGCCTGTTGTTTCATTCTATTTTGTGCCAACACGAGGTTATCCTTTAAGAGTTGGAGGACTTGTTGTTGATGTTCGATGTGATGTTCCACTGCCTGAACCTTAGAATTTTCTCTTAAATATGATGTGATGGATGGTGGTTGATACCCATAAAGTGCCATAAATGGGGTCATTTTTGTTGCTGTATGGAAGGATACCACCATTCAGCCAGAGGTAACCATTTGACCCATTGTGTCTGTTTATCAGATACAAAGCAACGAAGATATCCTTCCAAACATTTGTTTACTATCTCAGTTTGCCCATCAGATTGAGGATGATAAGATGAGCTATGAGCTAACTGAGTACCAAGACAAGAAAATAATTATGTCCAAAAATTTCCAGTGAAAATGGGATCTCTGTCACTTACAATAATCTTTGGGTTTCCATGTAGCTTTTGAACTGTTTCCATAAATGCAGTAGAAACTGTACTGGCTTTAAATGGATGTGATAATGCACAAAAGTGTGCATACTTGGTAAGTCTGTCAACTACCACCATGATGACACTCTTTCCCTCAGACTTGGGTAAACCTGTGATAAAATCCATTGAAACCTCCTCCCAACGTTGGCTTGGAATGGATAAAGGTTGTAATAGACCCGGTGTCTTAATTGTTTCAACTTTATTTTGCTGGAAAACCAAACATTCCGCCACAAACTTTTGAATATCTGATTTAAGGCCATCCCAAAAAAATTCCTTCTTAACCCTGTGGTAAGTTTTTAAAAATCCTGAGTGCCCTCCTAAGGGAGAAGTGTGCAATTCCATAAGAATCTTTTGTTTTAGCTGGGAATTCTTACAGAGGTATAAGCGATCTTTGTACCATAACGAATCATTTTGCCAGCTAAATGTATCAGAAGTACTGGAATCTTGTTGTAGCTTTCGAATAAGTGCCCACACTTCTTCGTCATTCTTCCATTCCTCCCTTGCTTCGTTTATCCAATCTGGTTGGATAATAGAAATGGCACACAACAATGCTTCCACATCCTCATCCTTTCTTGAGAGTGCATCTGCCACCACATTTTGCTTCCCTTTTTTGTAGATGATTTCAAAGTCATAACCCAACATCTTTGTGACCCACTTTTGTTGCTCTTCAGAGGATAATCTTTGTTCTAAAAAGTATTTAAGGCTATCATGATCCGTTTTTACCTTGAAGTGTCTTCCCATTAGGTAGGGTCGCCATTTCTTAAGTGCATGGAGTATTGCCAACATTTCCTTCTCATAAATAGCTTTGCTTAAAAACTTTCCCTTGATTGGACGACTTTCAAAAGCAATGGGTCTTTCATCTTGCATTAGAACAGCACCAATTCCATTTCCTGAAGCATCACATTCCACAATAAAGGTTTTTGTGAAGTCCGGTGTAGCTAAGACCGGTGCTTGGCACATTGCCTCTTTAAGATGTTCAAAGGCCTTTGTTGCTTCCGGAGTCCATGAAAATGAATCTTTCTTCAATAATGTTGTTAGAGGTGCTGCTATTCTCCCATAATTCTTAACAAACTTGCGATAATACCCTGTCAACCCAAGAAATCCTCGCAGATGCTTTATGGATGTGGGGATTTTCCATTCCTTAATGGCTTTAATTTTGCTAGGGTCTACCTTAACTCCTTCATGAGATACAATATGACCCAAATATTCCACCTCCTGGACTCCAAAGAAACATTTGGATCTTTTTGCATATAATTGTTTCTCCTCCAATAGTTGTAGCACCCTGTCAACATGTTCAACATGATCCTTCCAAGACTTGCTGTAGATTAGTATATCATCAAAAAATACTAACACAAATTTTCTAAGGAATGGTTTGAAAATTGAATTCATCAAACCTTGAAATGTTGAAGGTGCATTGGTAAGGCCAAAAGGCATGACCAAAAATTCATAATGACCCTCATGAGTTCTAAATGTCGTTTTCGGAATGTCTTCAATCTTCATTCTGATTTGATGATATCCCGAACGAAGATCCAACTTGGTGAAGTAAATTGATCCATGCAATTCATCCAGTAATTCATCAATAACAGGAATGGGGAACTTATCTTTAATAGTGAGCTTGTTGAGCTCCCTATAATCCGGACACATGCGCCATGATCCATCCTTCTTGTGCACCAATACTACTGGAGCTGAGAAAGAACTTTGACTCGGTTGAATTATACCAGCCTCTAGCATTTCTGCAACCATACGTTCAATTTCACTTTTTTGGACATAGGGATATCTGTACGGCCTGATGTTTGGAGGAACACTTCCTGGAATCAGATGAATAGCATGATCATGATCACGCATAGGTGGGAGACCCTTGGGAGTCTCAAATACCTTGGAATGATTGTCCAAGACTTTTTGGAGATCTGGAGAAATAGATGATTCCAATGTGGAAACATCTAGCGAACATAATTGTGCAATTACACCTCTTTGCTCCTTTTTTAGAAGCTTTGTCATACCATTAGAGCTGATTATCTTTCCTGGTTTCCCTGCAATACCCCTTAATTCAACTTCCTTTCCTTCCGTAGAAAATTTGATGAAAAGTTCTTGAAAATTAAAAGCTATTGTACCCAAGGATTGTAGCCATTGGACTCCTAGTACAACATCAGCACCTCCCATTGGAATGGAAAGCATTGGGCTAGTCAATACATATTCTCCCATGGATAGCTTGATATTATGGCACTTTCCAGAGCAATTTATTGTTCCTCCATTTGCAATCATCACTTGACACTCTGGTGCTGGATATAGGAAGCAATTCAATTCTTTTGCTACCCTACAATGAATAAAATTGTGGGTGCTTCCTGAATCAATCAACACTATTACCTTTTTCTTCTTGATTTGTCCTTCTATCTTGATGGTTTGAGGAGTGGTAATTCCCGCCAATGCATTACAAGATATGGTCGGATTTATTTGTTCTTCATCTAGGCTTTGTTCCTGAAGTATATCTTCTTCTTTTGACCTTTCTTGCTCCTTTTCTTCTTCCTCTTCACAATCTATGTAGAATAATTTCTTCTCAGCACACTTATGACCTTTAGTGTATTTGCTATCACAACTGTAACAAAGCCCTTTTGCTCTTTTTTCTTCCAATTGTTGTGGTGTCAACCTTATAGGTTGTGGAAGACTAGGGGCAACAACACTTCCGTCTTTATAGTTGTGAGTGGTATGCTTCCTGGTTGCCATAATTTTGCTTTCCATTTTTCTTGCTAACCTGAATGCCTTCTCTAATGAATCAACATCATGTTGGATATTATCCTTTAAAGACCCTATGAACACATCAATCCTATGCTCCTCTGGAATATCTTTTACCCTTATGTTCAATTTTTGGAACTCCTCAATGTGCTCCATTACTGAACCCTTTTGTTTGAGACTTATCAATTGGCTAAAAAAAGTGTTGCTTTTTGTATCTTCATAATGTGCTATCAATTCTTCCGTAAAAATTCCCAAGTGATAAATTGTTTACGAGAGCAAAGCCATTGATACCATACAAACTGATTTGGTTCCAAATATACAGTTTCCATACGTACCTTTTGTGCGTTTTGCACATTATTGAGATCGAAGAATTGCTCCATCTGTAATATCCATGTGGCGGGATCCTTGCCATCAAACTTCCTCATATCGATTTTTGGAATATGGTGATTCTTCAATCCAACATTAGCATCTATGGAATCATGATTAACATTTCTTTTGTTCTCATCATGAGTTTCCTTTACTACCTTTTCACCCTTAGTGACCCTTTCTTGTAGCAACTTCTTCAATTCTTCCATGTCTGTCTTCATATCTATCTTCAAATCTGCCATGTCTCTCTTCAAATTTGTCTTCGAATCATCCATCTTAGCTTCCATGCCCTTTATCTTAGATTCCATGCCATTTATCTTAGATTCCACGCCATTTATCTTAGATTCCACGCCACTTATCTTAGCTTCTGTTAGCTTTTGTGAGCGTGACATTTGTTGCACTTGATCTTGTAATTTTGATATATCATGTAGCATTTCTTCCTCTTCTTCATGGTCATGCTAGAGCTTTCAGGTTCCTTACTAGGTGTTTGCATTTTCTTTTCTCAGGGCATCAGTTACCGATAATAATGATTTACTATGCCCTTTGAATTCCGTTAAACCAAGCTTACACAAAAATTAAAAAAAAACTACGCACCTTTTTTCACTTTATAGAAGCCTGATATTGAATCTGATGTATCTCTGTAATTTCGGATCATCCAATTCTGAAATTGCTACCTGTAGTAGCCTTCTGCGTCCTCTTTCCAATGCCACAAGTCTGAGCGAAATTGGATTCTCCAAGGAAGAGTTATGTGAAATCTCTCACAATGACCTGTTTTTAGACTGGTTCAGTAGAGCGAACTTGTACGACGTGCCACGAGCCACTGTATCAACCTTTGAATCTGAAACACACACACACGAAACTACAGTCCGTTCTCTTTCTACACCTTCTTACGAAATTTCAATCTGATCCCCAGAGAGAAAGTTATGATGATTTTCCCCAGGTCACATGTTTTGAATGTAATTCAGGAGTCTGCAAAAAGACCAACTTCCTCAGATCATATCTCCGCAAATATCGCGCGAAAAGCTCTGAAATTCGGACCCAAGGTTCAGCACGATTTCTTCTCAAATGGGTTTTTTTTTATACTTCTGAGACGTCACAGAAAAAACGTTATAGCGAAAATGCCACGATGACCTGTTTGGAGCAGCGAAACCCTAGAATCCAAAGCTCTGATACCAAATGTTATGTAACCAGCTCAAGAAAAGATAGAAAAGATAGATCAACACCTTAGAATTCAGCCTCTTCAAGGGGGCAACCTCCTTTACATTACATAAATGAACAATTCTTGGATGATACAAATGACAAAACCTCCTTTCTATATATAGGAGTCTAGGGAGTCACAATATAATCCAGCCGACCTAACAATAATAATATAAAGCCACAAAAATAACAATAGAGGGATTCTATGGGGCACAGAAATAACAATATGGGGGTAATAGGGGCACAACAATATAAATAAGAGGTATAACTACAATAGTAATGGGGTAATCACTAGTATTATAGGGACCCAACAAAAACTTAGGTCTGGCATGCTTTCAAGCATATGTTGTGAATATAGTAGGACTATTCTTGTTGTATTTGCAATGTATGTTATTTAACTTACACTCATGCTTATGAACTATTTCATTTGCATTTGTACGAATCTTGTTGAATGTGTGTTGTTGTATTAATTTGTCACCTTAACTTGTGGAATATTCCACATGTTAGCTCGTGATGTCATTATGCTCGTGTGTCCCTTTTAAGTTGCATACTATTATAGGCTTATAAGGGGCTCACTCTCTTCTCCCTTCGTGTGTTGGAACTATTCATACATCGCACTTGAATATCCATAGGGTCACACACTTTTTCTCACCAAAGACAATGTGCACCACTCTATGCGTAATTAAAACTAAGGCAAATCATTAACACCCCACTATTGAGACTCCTATTCCAAACGATGTGAGGTCTAGTTGGGACTTCATATCGAGGAGATCCCCTAAATGTTGGCGGGCCCAGCACCATCAACATTATCTCAGGATATGAGACAGGAAAACAAGGAAAGTTAGAACATAAATGCCTTATCTGTAAGAGGAAACTCCGAGGATAGAAATAAAACTAATTCCTCAAGTGGAAGATCTAAATCTCTAGGAAAAGTCATAAATGTATGTTGGATATGTGGAAAAGAAATGCATTATAAGAAACATTGTAGACCGAAAAGTGTTGACAAAGGGAAGGAATATAATGATGCTACTTATATAGAAGCTAAAACCTCCTAAAACAAATAAGGGGATGTATATTTGGCTTCTTCAAGCACATGTGCACATCACGAGGCATGGTTGGTCAACTTAGGTGTATCTTTTCATATGACTCCCCACAAGGAGTTGTTTTGTGAGAATGAAAGTTATGACTGTGGTGATATTTTCCTAGGAGATGACTCAATATCCATAATCATAGGATGGCGAAAGGTCAAGTTGAAGTTCATGGATGGAAGGATTATAAAACTCCATGGTGTTCCACACATCTTAGGATTGGCCAGAAAATTAATTTGTGTAAGCAAGATGAGTGATGCAAGTGTTAAAAAAAAATTGAAAACGAAACTTGCAGCATGGTTTGAGGATCAATGGTGTTGTTGAGGGGAGTTAAACTGGAACTCTATATAAGTTGTTAGGAAGAACCATTAGTGACGGATGCAACAATTCCATTGTTCCTAAGAGTGGAGTTGAAGAAGGAAAAATTCTTATGGTATCTCGAGAAAAGACTATGTTGTGGAATCAAAGACTAAACATATCAAAGAGAAGGGCCTTTGTGTACTATAATGGCTCTCTCAATTTTTATTTTTGTTAACATTTCTTATATGGTAAGCGGAATTAGGTAAGATTCTCCTCTGATACTACGATGGCAGAGGGAATATTACACTTAGTGCATAATGATATATTTAGACCTATGTTAGTTCTATCATTGTGCATTATGTCTCAATTATGGATGATTACTAAAGGAATACATTGATTTATTTTCTCAAGAGAAATTTGGAGTCTTAAAAAAATTTAAAGAGTTTAAGGATCTTATGGAAAATCAAACAAGGAAGAAAATTAAAGTGTTGAGGATAGGTAATGGTGAAGATATTTGCGGTAATGAATTCAAGGAATTTTGTAAGAAGTGTTTTTTAGCAAGGCATAAAATTGATCCATACACACCTTAGTATAATGGAGCTATAAAAGGAACGAACAAAACACTTATGGAAAAAGTGAGGAGCATGCTCAGTGGTGTTGGGTTAGGATGGGTATTTTGGGTAGAGATTATGGGTACTATATGTTACCTAGAAAATAGATCACCCTCATCATCGTTGAATGATAACACTCCACATAAGGTATGGTTAGTAAAAAAACCCTCTCTTAAACATCTCAAGGTATTTGGATGTGATGCTTGTTTATTCATTCCAAAGGGAAATAGTAAGGTAGATAATAAAGCTAAAAAGTGTATCTTTATCAGCTAAAGATAGTTTTGAAAGGTTATCAACTTTAAAACCCATAAACTAAGAAGGTTTGTATAATCGAGATGTGGTATTTAGAGAAATCAAAGTTGTCAAACATGAAGTCTTACCAAGGGAGAAAGAACCACAGAAGATAGAATTTAAATTAAAGGATGATGAATCACACTACATAAAAGAACAAGAATAATAAGAAGAAGAACCACATACTCTGGTATTGAGGAGATTGGTTCAGGAAAGAAAGTAGTGAGAAAGGTATACTTCACCTTATTTATATTTAATTTTTTCTTTATTTATTACTGATAATACTCCTAGAACTATGAACGAGGTTATGGATTCAAAGGATGGAAAACTATAGAAAAGGGCCATGGTTCAATAAATGGCATCCTTGGACAAGAATGAGGCTTAAGATCTATTAGAGTTGTCGTCTAGAAGAAATCCCATTGGTAGCAAATGGTTGTTTATGAAGAAGTTGAATGTAAAAGGTCAAATGGAGAAATATAAAGCTTAGTTAGTAGCAAAAGGTTTTTCTTTAGCATGAAGTGAAATAAATAGTTGGCATGCATAATGAAAAAATATGTGTGTGGGTTAAAGCAATCACTAAGGATGTGGTATTAAAAGTTTGATAGTTATATATTGGAACTTGACTTCAAAAGGAGCAAAGTAAATCATTGTGTGTATTTCAAATTAGTTGGTCATTATCTTATATATTTGGTCTTGTATGTGGATGATATGTTGTTGATTGGAAATGACAAGGAAATAAGCCAAGATGTGAAAAATTAGTTTCCCTATAAATTTGTCATGAAGAATCTTATTGTGGAAAATTTTATTTTACATATAGAAATTAAGAGAGATGAGGAAAACAAGAAAAGCTGGTTAAATAAGAGCAAGTATGTTGAGACAATGTTGCAGAGGTCTAATATGCAAGAATGTAAACCAATAAAGGTCCCTATTCTTATAGGTATAAAGTTATCTACATATTAGTTTTTTGAGGCATAGGAAGAGAAAGAGGACATGTGCCTTGTTTCATATGCTAGTGTAGTTCGCATTTTGATGTATGCAATGGTTTGTACTAGATTGGACATTTCACATGTAGTAGGAGTATTGAGCATGTTTATGTCCAAAACGAGAGAAGGAGTATTGGACATAAGTAAAGAGGGTTTTTCAAGTATTTGTGTGGTACTACTAGTTGTGGATCATGCTAACAAACAAGATCATGACTGGACAAAAGTGTTCAACATACATGGCTTTGTTGATACATATTTGGCTATAGATTTGGGTCGTAGAATATATACATGTGGGTATGTGTTTAACCTATTTGGAGGAGCAATCAGTTGGATGAGAAAGAGATAGTCTATAGTGGAACTCTCAAATATAGAAACTAAATACATGACAACTACTCATGCAAGCAAGGAAGAAATATTGTTACAAACATTGTGTTCAGGTATCGGGTTGGTACAATAAGCTTTTGGGATATGGTGTGATAGTTAGAGTGCAGTCTTCCAAGCAAGAACTTATCATTCTAAGATAAAGAATATTGATGTTTAATAGCACTTCTCCAGAGACATGGTTGAAGACAAGAAGGTGTTTTTAGTGAAGGTGCAAACCTTGAAGAATGTTGCAAATTCACCAACAAAGTCTATGAGCAATGAGAAGTTCTCTTGGTATAGAGAAACAATGGGCATTGTTGCCCTAGATCATTGGTCAAGAAATATTATGGCCCCTAATATGAAAAGAAAACAATAAGTGAGGGGGTAGGTGTTATATTATTTGCACAACTATCCCCATGCGCAATAAATTGCGACAAACATAGTGGGAGGATTATAAGGGGGATGAAACCCCTAGGAAAAAAAATTGGGCAATTTTAATATTTGTTTTTGGCAGTTTCTGACACACGACTTTTTGTTTTAGTAGTTTTATGGTACATGGTAGTTCAACCTATAGTTTAGTACTTCTAGTTAAGGAACTATAGTTGTATTCTAATCTAGGGTTGGTTATGGATTTATGGATTTATGGATTTTTGAGATATACATATTATATTGTGACATTATAAAGATAGAATATACTATAAATTATTTTTGGTTTTCCTAATTTCGGTTTATAGGGTAAAATCTACGTGTTAAATATGTGTGTACCATTACATCTTCTCTGCTTTTTCTTTTGAAAGAATCAGTTTGCAACAATTAGTTGTATAAGGTTAAAAACAATAATAGGCATATTGTTTTTAATCAAATCTTTCATGCTAGTGCATATTTGATGGTACAATGATATTCATTTTCGTCCACTTTTATCATGTTATGTGTAATTCAACTTGGGGGTGTTGAACTAATGGGTAGTAATTCACAATCACAAACTCAACATTTGTGTTGTTTTTAATGGTAAATATCTTTTTCTTGAGATTTTTTTTCAAAAAATAATTGTCACTTTTTCCATTATTTAAAATAAAAAAGATACAATATGAAGAACGTCCCTATCATAAATAACATTAGTATTAAAAAAAGAGCATTTATATTGTCTCTTTAGAGCTCATTTTACCTCCCTAGTGATACATTATATATAACGTCAAGGACACATACGAAAACAATATTGAAAACTCATATAAACATTTTAAATAGGCTAGAAGATAAAAGCAATTTTCTAGCCTTAGATAACTCTTCACATTCCCTCCATCTCATAATGAATAAGGAGCTTAATTTCTAGTTACATGCCCTCTTGGACAATTTGTCTACTTCTTGATTGTGTTCTCTCTTCATGTGACCTAAAGAGATATAACATAATCCAACTTTCAACTTCATTATTCTCTAAATATCCTCATAGAAGTTCTAAATCTTATAAGAGATAGGTCCTTCCAACCTAGATACAACCAATTTTGAGCCCCTAAACATTTGGAGGTCTCTAGCACATTTCACCAATACAAAAGACATCAATATTGTTGTTGCCCATATCTTTGCTTCATTATTCACATTAATAACAAAACCACATAGGGATTATGTATTAATATAAAAAGCGTAGAATTCCTCCTACCCCACTAATTCCTAGATTATCTCTAGAAGTGCCACCAAAGAAACCAAATGGCTTGTCCTTATCCACCACTAAATTCAAAATCGCACTTACTTTCTCACACTTATTTACTTGACTATAGAGATGATAAGTTGCTTGTACTTTGAAGAACATGATCTTTGAACTCAATCCTTACCTTACAGAAGTGCAACATTCCTTGCCAACCAAAATGCCCAAAAAACAAACACTAGCAAGGAGTGACATGATTTCCTAACCTCTTTAATATCCAACCTATTTTTCAAAGCCTCATCTAAAGATTTTCCTTCCCATCTACCTCTTCCTTATGTTAATTTTTCCAATATCACCCCATATACCATTTACAAAGGGACACATAGAAGTAGGTGTGTAGTAGTTTCTTCATCTTAACTATAGAGAGAGCAAGATTGCACCATGATATATTTGTAAATTATCCCAAGTCAATATATATCTATTCAAAATTAACCAAAGGATAATTTGAGCTTTGTGTAAGATCCTTCACCCTCTATATCAAACTCCACTTCCAAGTCTTCATTTTCTTGTTGCATACCTTATGTCATAGAGAAAACTTCCACACCTCTCAAAATTTGTTTGGGACTCACACCAAAATGTCATTTTTCTCTCTTAATCTGATCCAAAATTCCACCAAATGTGTTTTTATAGGATTTCTACTCCTCTTCCCATGCCCCAACAAACTCTAGCTTCGAAACATATTTCCACCCCCAAGTTCTGCATTCCTCTCTAGTCCCCATCAAACACACTAGAAAGGTGGTATATGTTCCTTGCATGTACAAAATGAACTAATTTTGGGGCAATTCAAATTCTATGAACATCATGTTCAAGGATTTGGTACCACTCTCACCTTTGACCGTCATAAATAAGTTAGGCAAGTTATCCCACTATTAGGACATGCTTTTTATAACAAAATCTTTTGAGAAGAGATTTAGGAATTTCAATCCTTATATTCCTAATCATTTTGGACATTCTAAGGATGATCATTTGACTAAAGGGATACTTTTCTTCTCCCTCCTTCTTGACCATAAATATTGTAATATCCTCGACACTTAATCCCCACTAATATTGTAATTGTAATTAATTATGTTATCGATCCCTATATGGGCATGTAAATGTAAGTGGGCAATAGACCCAAAATAATTGTAATTATAATTTAATACCAACTGATGAAGAGGTGAAGTCTTGATACACACCATGAGAATCCATGAGGAGGAAGGAAGTAAATAAAGGGGAATTGGAGAATTAATACTTTCTAGTGAATTATTTGGTTGAGCCAATAATATGAGATTATCAACTTTCCCCAAGAAAATATATGTTGGGAAGGTGTGGAAATAACTTTCATATTTATGAGAGTAGTGGAGTTTCACCCCAACTATCTTATGCAAGGTATGGGAAATGTGACACTGGAAGACTTCAAGAATCTAAACCATAAGCCTTTGATCTAGCTAGCAGGGCTAGACCTAACAAGAAACCAATAAACAAAGTAAACTCGGGGAAGAAGAAAAAGAAGGGGGAAGTAGCCATGGGGAGAGAGAGAAGAACATAGGGAAGAAGAGCATAGAGAGATAATGAAGCATCAGAAGGGAATGAAGGTTCAGAGGAAGAGGCACTCATGTGCCTGAAGCATGAGAAATCAAGGGAATGGGCATTCATGGAAAAATGCAACCATGGAGGTAAAGAGAAAAGTGAGGAGTCCTGAGAGAGAGGCAGAGGAGAGAGACAGGGAAAACTAGAGACAAACACTACTAGGAGTATAAAAACAAAGCAAAAGGCAAACAAACAACCATAGCAATAACGAATTGATTGGATGAAGGAGGATGGCCTTCCTGAATTTTCCCTGTGTTTTTGAGAAATATATTCCCTAACATCTTCATGGTTGATCCAAATTTATGTAGAAACGAAATGAAATATAGATTTAAATAGAAACGTAGAGCAACAGTGGAAACTAAACTTCAATTAACTAATAATAGATACTGAAAATTGTTTACATTTAGGATGGAAACAAACTAGCTCAAGCGATTATAGTTTATCTCTAAGAAGAGATGTGACTGCTACATGCCTTCTAAATTGTGTTACAATGAGGCTTGAAGGAATTTTTATTATTGAGAAATAATGGAAACCATAAACATTCAAAAAACTAACCCTAGGAGATGAAGCGCCAAAATTTTCTAGGCCTTATTGGGATTAGTTGAAACGTCAATTTCCCGGGGTCATAATTTGGGCATCTGATCTTTGTTTAGCATGCACAATACCTCGTTAGAAATATATATCTGAGGATTTTTTTTTTTTTCCAGGAAATCCCCTACTTTAGAAGTTAAGGGATTGGTGCATTTTCCAAAAAAACATTGTTTAAGACTTCAAAACGGATTCAAAAGTTCAGGACTTGAAAAACTACCAAAAATAGAAAGTTATGCTAGAATTAAAGTAACTTAAAGGAAATAGTGTTGGGGATCCAAGTGGAATAGGCCAGTGGCCACCAATATCCACTTGGATCAGTCCTTCCCCCTTAGGAAGCAATGGTCCCCATTGCATTGAGTGCCTCCATGAGATTGGGAAACTTTTGCTGAACTTGGTCCCTAGTGAGCCACTTGCCTTGGTGCAGGAGTTAGACAGCTTTGACAACTTGATACATTTGGATCCTCTATTGCCGAGTGTTTATTGATCAGTGTGTCCATGGTATGATCAGTTTTATCCTATTCAATGCAATTTGGGTTGAGCTCTGTTTGTGTCACTTGCTTAGCGATGTTTGATGTGTCCAACAATGGTGGAAAGTATGGTCAAAGGCAGTCCACATTGAATATTGGGTGCAAGCCAAGGAATTGGGGGACATTGAGCTTGAAATGGTTGTCTCCCACAACCTTAGTGATGGTGTAAGGCCTGTATCAAAGTGGTCGAAGCTTCTGATGGGTTCTGGCAACATGTTTTTTTTTCTAGCAGATGCAACCAAAATTTGTTGCCCGCCTGAAACTTATATGGCACCCGATGTTGATCATTTCATTGTTTGTACTTGGCATTAGCTTTATCAAAAATGTCATGAACATGTTGGCATATGTGTTGAAAGCGCTCAATAAAACTAGTGGCTTTATCAACTTCAGACTGAACATGTGCATATTATTCCTATGTATTGGCAAGAGGCAATGCAACATCAATAGGACATAATGGTTTAAATCTCAAACCCACTTGAAAGTGGTTGTGGCCAGTTGAGCGATGGAGAGATTTGTTATAACTGTGTTGCACATAGGGAAGACTCTCATCCCTTATTCGTGGATGCTTAGAGTTGTACGTGCGCAAGTATGTGTTGGTGCGCGGGATACTAACAAACCCAGATTTGCGACATGGTGGCCAATAAAGACCCACTTAACATCGACCCTTTCAATAATAACCACAAAGTGAGTGAAGTCTCACGCGAGACGCTATTGGTTGACTACTGGAACCAAGTTTCCACAGTTTGATAGGATTTTCTATAGGTAACATCGCACAGTTTCCAACTAACACATAATACAATACCTTGTTCTTACTATGTGTTGCGCATAGTTCCAAACAATAGTCCATCTATCTACTACACAAACTCACCATGATCATGTGCAGTGCAAGAAAACCCAGTTAATACTTAAACACATTGATAGGTCCGTAATCGTTACACAACTCTCATTGACATATAAAATCGTCTGACACTTCAAACTATAATTAGGTGGGAAATACATGTGCTCATTCAGCTAGGTTTAACAACCATAACACTATAGGTCCATACAAAACCAAATCATCACTATAGACTATTGCATCAAACATATCAGCAAGATGAGATTTATGATTAAATAACATAGCTATAACCCATTAACGACAATACAAACTAGCAACATAAACATAGTAAAAACCTCATTACACATATACCATCCACACAATTAAGATATTCATCCATACACTTATACACTTATATATATATATATATATATATATATATATATATATATATATATATATATATATATATATATATATATATATATATATATATATATTAGCAAAAGAGGAAAAAATACCCATAGTTACATGCATCAGACTACCAGGCTCTCTAGCCATTTTACGATACCATTAAAACAGGACATAAATCCCATAATAAACCATCTACAACAACACAAATATATTCAATAACTACCACCCATTACAACAACGTTGGTGAGAAGCTTGACCATGGTTCCCACATTACACTAACCCAATACTAGTACAAAGACCAACTTTAACTTAGCTTGTTGAACAATCGACCATCGTCCAACGACTGACAACCAATAGCCAACCCTCCCCTGGCTTTCGTCTGACTATTTATAACCATTGAGAGTTCTCTCAACTTCTCCCTCCTTCTTGCCCATTCGGCCCATCTTTCCCGTAAGATGTTGAGATATTTCCCTTAGTTCTTCTTGAGTTGTCCCATGAGTGGTGTAGCTGTCCAAAATATCCTCTTCCCTATTCGGTTCCACTCCGCCTAGTGCTTTCTATCTCAATATATCTCAACCACATGCAGTATAGACTCTGAGCTGAGTAAGCCCATAGATGCGAAAAGTTCAACTTGGACTAAGGCAACTAGGGACTAAAGAGATACGGGCTAAAGCTAAGGCTTGTCAGGACTTGCACCATTTCATATTATATTCATCTTGCAGATTTCATATTACAATGCAGGTCGATATAAATCAGTTCGATGAAGGCAGTTCGTTCGATGAAGGCAATTCACAAGGTCGAAGAATACAGGTAGTTATCAGGTCGGGTCTCTCATTAGCCACAAACCTCCTTGGTAGGCTCCTTCTCCTGTAAAATCCTAACGGTCAATATCTTTTGCACACGTGTTCTTATTCCACTTACCGTTGTCCTCCTACTATGTGGCATCTGCCTTCACGCACCCCATCCATTGCACCAGCCCTACTCTGCACTCCTGGTTCCTATGCTAGCCCTTTGTTGTGCTCCTACTTCTTGCGCCAGCCCTCGACTGCACTCTTGCTTCCTGCACCAGCCCTCTGTTGCACTCTACCTTATCCTTTCCACACTCCTTGGTCCTACTGTACGGTCTCACTATGCCAAAAATATTTCTTGAGTATGTGCACTATCATCCTATTGATGACCTTTGTCTATTCATTAGTCTAGGGGTGCAATGCAGACAACTTGGTGAGCATGGTGTCCAACAATGACCAAATGCTTGACCAGAATGTACTTAGGAACCTATGTATCCCCCAACCCCACATTTACTCGCCTTTACAAGCTCTCCAGGGTAAACATGAGTTGAGTGCTACTATGACATGACTCGACCTCCAAGTTGTAGCGATGGAAATGGGGCCTACAAACTAACAACTTACTGGCATCCCTCAAGGACTATAGATCGCTCAGGATCTTGACAACCACCCCAGGTGATCAATCCCTGAGTTGAAACTCTTTTTCATTAAATTAACACCCCAACCACACCCTTGACACATTGTGCATAGAGTTATGAGGCTATAACTGCACCCATAGGCCTGTCTACCGGTGGTTATGACCCAAAATCCCCTGTTATGTGCATGCGGTCACGAGATCCCTAGACCACTGCCCATAGCTGCCTGTAATTTTCTAGAACCATGATAATGATGATAATAATACTAAACAATCAATACTTGAGCAAGATCTTGATGAGAACATGCCTATTACATGATATACATTTTGTCAAACATATGGTAAATATGAAAGCTATAGGTCATGAATTCATATATGACCGTAAACTTCTGAATTTCATTTGATAATCACCAAGAAGGCTCAATGCCCTCTTAAGCTAGCTACAACAACACTTGTTATTCCATGCATTCATCAACCGTTCAATAAACTATCAAATTATGAACAAGATCCATAGCTAGAGCACATCATAGAACCATGCATATAACCAGCTTAAAACCAGAATGAAAGGCATGACAAATCAACCATAAAATCTATATACTAAAGGAAGAGGAAGTATGTAGATATGACACGACCGAACCCGAACGACCAAAATGTTGAATTGAATCGTACCAGTCTCTACTGGGGGTTGCTACTAATTTTTGTACTTGCTGTTCCATTCTCCAATTATTTTTTCAATTAGGAACAATGATAATATTCTCACTCCATTCGAAGAGATCCAATACGCATAATTATCTATGCTATGACTGTTTATGTCTCGAGTATGACCACTTAAGAAAATGTGAAAGGGAGTAAGAGAAATGGCCGATACCACTAGAAGGATCCCTCATTGGTTGATAGGTACTGTAACTGGTATTATCGTGATTGGTCTACTGGGTGTCTTTTTCTATGGTTCATATTCCGGATTAGGGTCATCCCTATAGTAGGGGAAATGCACTTACTGTCTGTGGGAAATAGTATACATGCGAAAGTGAAAAATCGATAAGGCCTTAATAACAAGTACATGTGCTCATTAATTACATTAGAACAATAACTCATTTAACTTATGCAAAAGGCAACCAAGTCAGGGACTTCCACATACCACTCGACCATAGATTGGGTTGAACCAAATGTTTCTTTCAACTAATCACCCATGTGCCATATTCCAAGCATGAATGTGAGATCTCATGGGATAAACCAAGACATAGTCAACCAGGGACTCCATAGGTTAAACCACCTCCACCCTCAAGCTAATGTGATCTCACCTAAATCAATCTCGAGATCACAATCCAAACCAAGCTTGGATGCCTTAGAATTCCTTAACCATGCCTTAAGGAATTTTCCTATCTCCACCCACCCTCTCAAGAGCTTCCCGGAAAAAACCATCTCCACCCCCAACCCTTGGGATTTTCCCGAGACCACCTCACCCGGTTCCAAAACCTGCCAGCAAACCAAATCCAACAAAGAATGAATCCCATCACACCATGGCTATCCAGGAAATCGCAAGGCAAGGTTGAAACCATTGTCAAACCAGGCAAAGCCCATGCCAATGACAACAAATGAACCAAATAAACAAATGTATGTACCATGCATTCACATCCTAGCAAGGAAATAACGCATGCAACCTGTTACTTGCAAAATCTTCTTGTTGAAGTTGTTGATCCAACATTCTCCTTGCACTCCCTTTCTTTTCTTTGCTTTCCTTTGCTTTCCTTCTCCAAATTCAAGTGAATGTTAGAGTGCTCCAAGAATGCTCTAAGTGTGCAAGAATGTATGAGAGTGTAAGGAGAGAACTAAGATTGAAATGACAAAAGTTGTGAACTGTTTCTTTGATGCCTTTTTATCATCGATGTCCCATTTTTTCTTCATTTTCCTCTTATTTCCCCTACATGCAAATTTTTGTCTCTTCACCTTCCATTTCTCCTATTTTCCTTTATTTCTCATAATTAAATGCCAATTAATACCTCTTTTCCTTTGCCAATTTTCATATCCATTATTAAACCATAAGTGATGCCCACTATAGTGTTTTCCCAACATTCGACTTGGAATATGTGTCCCAAGACCTTGGTCTTATTTCCTTTGCCTTTAATATCCTTTATTACATGAAACATTAACCTAAGGTTGTTATAAACCCCTCCCTCGTTGGGGGAATGCCATCCTTGGTGTTCTATGATACCTATGACCAGCAAACCACTGAAAAAAAGCATACTGCCTATGGATCTTTATAACATAGCTTGATGCAGTATTTACAATGACATCCTACTGAAAAACAAAATAGACATACCGCTTATTGGAGCTTTATTACACAACTCATTGCGATATTTACAACAAAATATATACTGCTTATTGGAGCTTTATTACACAGCTCATTGCGATATTTACAACAAAATATACACTGCTTGTTGGAGCTTTATTACACAACAATAGATATATATATATATATATATATATATATATATATATATATATATATATATATATATATATCTATTGTTGTGTAATAAAGCTCCAACAAGCAGTGTATATTTTGTTGTAAATATCGCAATGAGCTGTGTAATAAAGCTCCAATAAGCGGTATGTCTATTTTGTATATATATATATATATATCTATTGCTGTGTAATAAAGCTCCAACAAGCAGTGTATATTTTGTTGTAAATATCGCAATGAGCTGTGTAATAAAGCTCCAATAAGCGGTATGTCTATTTTGTTTTTCAGTAGGATGTCATTGTAAATACTGCATCGAGCTATGTTATAAAGATCCATATATATAGACACACACACACACACCAAAAACTCATTTGCTTCAACCAGTAAATAATGAAGGATATAAAGCCTGCATTTGATCAACCATCTCCCATGTTGCTTCATCGGGTCCAAAGTGCTTCCATTGCACTTTAACTTGCTCTATTGCTCGGTTCTGGAGAATGAGTTTTTTCTACTACAGAATGCACTGTGGATTTGGTTGTAACTCTCCCTCTGGTTCCACTTGCAATACAAACCAATCAATCACATGATCAACAACATGCACATACCTCTTAAGAAATGAAACATGGAAAACATCATGGACTTTCATTGTTGGCGGCAATGCAAGTCTGTAGGCCACTGGTCCAATCCTCTCAATGATCTCAAAAGGCCCACAATACTGAGGTGTCATCTTGGCACATGACCTAATCCTCAAGGAGATCCTCTTGAGCTTGATGTACAAGTACACATGCTCCCCAACTTGAAACTCCTTGAATGCTCTGTGATGATCTGCATAAATCTTCTATATATCTAATGTTGCCTTCAAATTCCTTCCAATAACCTACATCTCCTGCTCCATCTCAGCCAACATGTTTGGGCCAATCAACACCCTATTCATTGGATCACTCCAGCTGATAAGAGTATTACAACTTTGTATGTAAAGAGCCTGAAATGGACTCATCCTCAAGGATTCATGATACCCATTATTATATGAAAACTCCACTAGTGGAAGACACTCCTCCCACTTCCTTTTTTGATGCATGGCATACATCCTCAACATGTCCTCAAGAATCTTCTTAACCCTCTTTGTCTGTCCATCTGTTTGTGGATGATAAGTTGTACTGAAAACTAACTCTATCCCCAAGCATGTAAACACCTCCTTTAAAAACCTAGAAGTGAACTTGACATCTTTGTCTGATATGATCTTCTTGGGAATACCATGAAACCTCACTATCTCCTTGATGAAGATTTGAGCTACCTCACTAGCTGAATTTGTAGACTTCATTACAATTAAGTGAGATACCTTGCTCAACCTATCAACCACAACCATGATGGAATCATATTTCCTCGATGTCCTCAGCAAACCTGTAATAAAGTCCATGGAAATGACCTCCCATTTCCATTTTGGAATCAGAATAGGTTGTAATAGACCAGTTGGATGCTTCCATTCCGCCTTCAACTGCTGACAATCCAAACATCTAGCAACAAACTCAACCACTTCCTTTTTCTAATTCGACCAATGATATATAACTTCTTAACAACTATCAAAGTTTTTTGATATCCTGGGTGACCTGAATATGGCTTGATGTGAAGCTCCTTCAAGATAAGCTTCTTCAATTTGCTTCTATTTTGCACATAAATCCTATTCCTAAATTTCACCAAGCCATCTGTCGTCAGGTGATATTCCTCATCCCCTATCACCTTCACCTTGTTTATTCAACCTTTGCTTCAACTGCTGGTACCTATCATCATGTTTCCCTGCTTGTAAGATTTTCTCCTACAAATTTTTCCCATAAGAGCTCACTGTTGAAATATGATTTACCTACACTCTCCCACTAAGATCATTTGCAACCATACTTTCCTTTCCCTTGATGTATTTGATCTCAAAATCAAACTCATTGAGGATAGCCAACCATCTATCTTGCATGGCATTCAGATTAGGTTGGTCAAACAAATACCTCAACACACTATGATCACTCATAAGAACAAACCTCTTGCCAAGAAGATAATGCCTCCACGTCCTCAAGGCATGAATGATAACTACTAACTCAAGATCATGAGTCACATAGTTTTGCTCATGCTCATTCAACTTCCTTGACTCATAGCATACCACCTGTCCTTCCTGCATCAGGACTCCACCAAGTCATTTCTTGCAAGCATCCATGCAAATTACAAACTCCTTATTAGGATTTGCAATCTTCAAGGCTAGAGAATTTGTAAGCAAATGCTTCAACTAATCAAAACTATTTGCACACTCCTCAGTCCATTCAAACTTCTTTTCTTTTCTCTGCAAATATGTAATATGATAGGAAATCCTTGAGAAGTTTTTGATGAACCTCATGTATTAACCTGCTAGTCCCGTAAATGATCTGACCTTATCCACATTCTTGGGAGTTGGCCACTCCATGATAGCTCTAATTTGTTCCAAATCCACTGCTATACCTTCCTTGGAAACAACACGTCCCAAGTAATGAATTTGAGTTTGAAAGAAACTGCACTTGTTGAGCTTGGCACACAACTGATGCTCTCTCAACAATATCAACACTGATGCTAGGTGCTTTGCATGATCCTCCTCATTCTTGGAGTATATCAATATATCATCAATAGATACTATCACAAACTTGTCCATTTAAGGATGCAACACATTGTTCATGAAGCACATAAAGGTGGTTGGAGCATTAGTAAGACCAAAAGGAACCACCACAAACTCATAATGCCCATACCTAATATCAAATGCAATCTTGTAGATATATTCTTCTTTGATGTGCACTTGATGATATCTTGATATCATATCAATCTTTGAGAATATTGTTGCTCCCTTCAGTTGATCAAACAAGTCATAAATCTGAGGCAAAGGATACACGTTCTTGATCGCCACCTTGTTTATTTGCCTATAATCAATGCACAACCTAGGAGTACCATCCTTTTTCTTTACAAACAACATTGTTGCACCCAAAGACAAAATGCTTGGCCTTATGTATCCCTTATCATGCATTTCCTTAAGCTGTAACTTCAATTCCACTAACTCTGGAGTGCTCATCCTGTAAAGTGACTTTGATGTTGGTGTTGCTCCTGGTACCAACTCAATAGAGAAATCCACTTCCTTATGAGGCGGTAACTCTAAAATATATGTAGGAAACACGTCCTAAAACTGTTACAAAACAGGGTACCTCTTCAGGACTTCCTCATCCTCCACATCCTTCCCTTTGTCATTGGAAATATGCACTGCAAACAATACACACCCCTTCCTGCTACTGCGCTTAGCTTGCATAGTTGTAACCATTCTCATTGATGCAGGCTTCTTCTTTCCCTGCAAGATTCCCCTTTCTTAATCATCATCTCGGAAGTAAATGGCCTTTTGATAAAAAATCTACCTTAGTCTTGTGAGTAAAGAACCAATCCATACCCAAAAGCATGTTATATGAACCTAAAGGAAGCACATTTAGATGTGTTGTTGTAGGCATACAATTTAGCTAAAATGCATAAGCTCTCACCCAATGATGAACTCTTCTCTTGGTCCCTGTAGCCAACTGCACCAACCAAGATTCTGCATGCACTTCTTTACTCAAATGACACTGATCCACGAGGTTAGGACTAATATAACTATAATTAGATCTAGGATCAATCAAAATGGAAACAAATTCAGCACAAATCTTAACTTCCATCTCAATAACGGATGTCTGACGATCTATCTGATTGTTATCAAGTGTTGCATAGATTTGAGGAACGCTTTGACCAACATCCCTGACTATTTGCGCCTCCTAGACACTGTAGATTTGAGGCCTTCCACCCTAGTATAATGGAAAATCCTTCTTGCGATGATCCTTGCCACCAATCCAACACTGCAACGATTCTTTTCCACTGCCTTTATTTTGTTACTCTCCAGGCTGAGACCCATGTCCTTTCTCAGTTGCATTGAACTTATTGTAAGGAGCCACATTTTCTTTCTCACCTACATCCAGAGGTCTTCCTCGCTTCTGAGGCCATTTTCCTTTATCCTTTTCATTCCCTCTCCAAACTCACTTAGGCTCAAACTTTCACTTCAATTGCTCATAACACTGCTTCAAATTCCTTATGGCTTCCTCCAATGGCAAAGGCTCAACTCAATTCGGTCTTTGAATTCTACTAGCAACCCGCTGATGGACCTTTGAATATTTACTTTCTCTTCCTTAAGGTAAGGTATATACCTCAACAACTCCAGGAATATGGTAGTGTACTCATCATATCTCATAGAACACATCTACAACTTATAGAACTCCTTAGCCTTGTCATCATAGTATCTTTCGGATAGCTACTTCTTCTTAAAGAGTCTCTCAAACTCATCCCAAATCAACTCCTCTTCTCTAATGCTTCTGACATTCTTCACATCCTCCCACCAGATATCCACTTTCCCTTTGAGACTGAAAGTGGCTATCTTAGCTTTCATTTTCTCTAAATAGTCATGCAATCTAAAGAACTTCTTCATTCCAAGCGGCCATGCTTCTACATCTTGTAATTTATTCATCTCTCCTTCAAAAGTAAGAGGCTTGAATTTCTTAAACTCCTTTCGCAAGTACTCACTCCTCCTATTGTGTTGGTGGTGATGACGATGATGTGTCTTGGAAGAAGAACTAGAATAGAACCCATATGTACCAGTCCATTTATCATGCATATCCAAAAATATGCCACCTTTGATTGTATCATCTTTGTCCAACCTGTGTCTCCTCTGAGACCTGCTACCATATGCCCCATTAGTCTTCTCCTCCTACCTATCTCCATGATTGTTCCCCATCTATCCTTTCTTTTGCAACTCTGAAAGACTCTGAAGGATGATTGCATTAACTTCCGCTTGCTTTTCTTGAGCTCTGGAAAGCCTTTCTTGTGCCTCAATCAACCTGTTATTATTTGCCTTGCAATTTATGAGTTATTCCTTTAAATTCCGCAGTGTATCTGCTATATCAGGAGAATACTCTTCTCCTTGCTGCTCAACTGACTTTTCCCATTCCATAGAATTCACATCAAGCTTGTAAGGGGAGTCATGTGAATTGTAGTCCACCATTCTGCTCTTCATCTTTCACATTCTCTTTCCTGTAAACATGCCATGTTAGATAAACCAAATAGAAATATAATCAAAATCATACCTTAATGCATTCAGGGGAGGTTATCTCATATATATATATATATATATATATATATATATATATATATATATATATCAACATCACACATGATAACCATAACCATCACAATGCATGTTGTTATGCATGCATTTATCCCATCTAGTCCAAGTGTTTGAACTTGGAAGCTTTGATACCAATCTGTAACCCCCCACCCCACATTTATCCATTTTTACAAGCTCTCCAGGGTAAACTTGAGCTTAGTGTTACTATGACATGACGCGACCTCCAAGTTCTAGTGATGGAAGTGGGACCTACAAACCGACAACTTACTAACATCCCTTGGGGACCACAGATCACTCAGGAGCCTGACAACAACCACACGTGATCAATCCCTGAGTTGGAACTCTTTTTCACTAACTTAACATCCCAAACCCACCCTTGACACATTGTGCATGTAGTTATGAGGCTATAGCCACACCCATAAGCATGTCTACTAGCGATTATGACCTAAAATCCCCTCTTATGTGCATGCAGTCACGAGATCTATGCCAATTTTTCAAGCTAGCCTCCAGACCTTTGTCCATAACTACCTGTAACTTTCCAAAATCATGACAATGATGATAATAATGCTAAACAAACAATACTTGAGCAAGATATTGACCAGAACATGCCTAGTACATGATATACATTTTGTCAAATAGATGGTAAGTATTAAAGCTACAAGTCATGAATGCATATTTGATCGTAAACTTATGAACTTCATCTCAAAATCATTAAGAAGGCTCAACGCCCTCTCAAGCTAGCTATAACAACACTTGTTATCCCATGCATTCATCAACCATTCAATAAACTATCAAACCATGAATAAGAGCCATAGCTAGATCACAACATAGAACCATTCAAATAACCAACTTATAACCAAAATGAAAGCCATAACAAATCAGCCATCAATTCCAAATAATAAAAATTACATGTGTTAATTAATTACATTAGAAGAATAACTCATCTAACTTATGCAAAAGCCAACCAAGTTAGGGACTTCCATATACCACCCGACCATAGATTAGATTGAACCAAATATTTCTTTTAACCAATCACCCTTGTGCCATATTCCAAGCATGAATGTGGGATCTCATTGGATAAACCAAGACATAGTCAACCAGGGACTGCATAGGTTAAACCACCTCCACCCTCATACATAGTCAACCAGGGACTGCATAGGTTAAACCACCTCCACCCTCAACCTATTGTGATCTCACCTAAACCAGTCCCGAGAGCACAAAGCTAAACCAAGCTTGGATGCCTCATGATTTCTTCAACATACCTTGAGGAATTTTATTATCTCCACCCACTTGTCGAGGGTTTCCCGGTGAAAACCATCTCCACCCCTAACCCTTGGGATTTTCCTGAGACCACCTCACCCAGTTCCAAAAACTTCCAGCAATCCAAACCTCTACCAAGAATGAATCCCATCACACCATGGCTATCCAGGAAATGGCAAGGCAAGGCTTAAACCATTGTTAAACTAGGAAAATCCCATCCCAATAATAGCAAATGAACCAAATAAACAAATTCTTGTACCATGCATTGACATCCTACCAAGGAAATCACACATGCAAATTGTTACCTACAAAATCATCTTGCTGAAGTTGTTGATCCAACCTTCTCCTTGCACTCCCTTGCTTTCCTTTGCTTTCCCTTTACTTTCCTTCTACAAATCCAAGTGAATGCTAGAGTGCTCCAAGAATGCTCTAAATGTTCAAGAATGTAAGAGAGTGAAAGGAGATAACAAAGGCTGAATTGACAAAAGTTGTGAATTGTCTCTTTGATACCTTTTTATCATTGATGTCCCATTTTTTCTTCATTTTCCTCTAATTTCCCTTGCATGCACATTTGTGTCTCTTCACCTTCCTTTTCTCTTATTTTTCTTTATTTCTCATAATTAAATGTCAATTAATGCCTCTTTTCCTTTGCCAATGTCTTTGCCAGTTTCCATAAACATTATTGAACAACAAGTGATGCCCACAATAGTGTTTGCCCAGCATTCAGCTTGGAATACGTGTCCCATGACCTTGGTCTTATTTTCTTTGCCTTTAATATCCTTTATTACATGAAACTTTAACCCAGGGTTGTTACAACCTGCTATCCTGGTCTGATAAAATGGTCTACGGGATCCAAAAATATACCCACACTCGTTCAAAGAAGAGTTTGGCAGTGGCTTATGTTGTGATATTCTTCTTGCAGGCAGCCAATATGGTCATCTTAGAAAATATGTCGATGACCAAAAATACATATTCGTTGCCATGCTTGGCATAAGTAAGGACAGAGGAGTAGGCAAAGGAGTATACATGCCTTGCTTCTTAATGGTTGGCTTGGTGATGGCACATGCAATGTAGGATCTGATATTGTTTTAAACATCTTGCCAAAGATTTGGCCAATAAAAATACTTATGTAGGATTGTTACTATCTTCTCTACCCAAAAGTGTCTTGTGACCTGTCTATAGTTTTCCACCCAAATCTTCTTGGCATGCTCGCTTGAAAGAACACAAAGGTGTCCCAGGTGGCATAACAGTGCATCCTGGATGTGGAAATCTGGAACTTGCTTGTCATTCATCATCATCCGGTATATGGTGGTGAATTCTGGATTTATGCAGGAACGGAATGAAATACATATTTAAACATAAACACAAAGCTAAAATGAAAACTGAAGTCCAATTAATTAATAACAAATAATGAAAATTGATTACATGTAGGATGGAAACAAACTAGCACGGACGATGGTAGATTATCTTTGAGAAGAGGTGTGATGGCTACATGCCTTCTAAACTGTGTTACAATGAGGCTTGAAGGCCTTTTTATTATTAAGAAACAATGGAAACCCTAAACATCCAAAAATCTAACCCTAGGAGATGAAGCACCAAAAGTTTGTGGGCCCCGTTGGGATTAGTTGGAATGCCAACTTCCCGGGGTCATAATTTGGGCATATGATCTCCGTTTGGCATGCATTATACCTCGTTAGAAATATATATCCAGGGACAACAAATTTTCTTGATAATCCCAAGTCCGATGAGCTATGAGTTTGGTTCGTTTTCCCAAAAAACGTCGTTTAAGGCCTCAAAACGACTTTAGGAGTTCAGGACTCGAAAAACTGCCAAAAATAGAAAGCTATGCTAGAATTAAAAAACAAAAAGGAAATATTATTGGGGGTTCAAGTGGAATAGGCGGGTGGCCACCAAATCCACTTAGATCAATGTTCTGGCTTGGGGGTGGCTAGCTACAAGAAAGATTACAATGTAGCTAAGTCTATGGTGGGGTGGAATGTGGCTCAACCTTCATCAGTTACAGAGAACATTTGATCATAATTAAATTAGTGCCCTTGTGGACTACTTAAATTTGTAATGTAAGTCATATTGGATGAAAGGGAAATTATGTTGCTAAACTATGTTTAATAATGAGCTTGCTTGCCATGTGGATGTCTTGTTCTATGAGATGCTTTTTTATGGCATGAGAGGTTAAATCTAGTCCTAATGGTTGTGGTGATTGTGTAATGTTCATATGCATGCTTGTATATCCTTATGTACTCTTATGTTGGGCTCTCAAGAGAATAAGATTAATAGATCTATAGTTCTAGAAATTATTAAATTTCTTATTTGACTATAGGTTATAATCAAATAAGAAGTAGCGCTAAGAAGACAAGGAAAGTTAATTCCCTTAGCCTCTTGAATAAGCCATGATGGTTGGCTAGCTGTGAGGAAGTCCTAGTGGGTTTAGTTAGTAAACTTAGTCTATTTTAGATAGGTTAGAGAAGCCTTGTGATTGTTGTAAACATTAGAAAGTATTGCTAAGAATTTGGAACCAAATGCAATAAAAAAAGCCTTGATGGTAAGTTGATGACTCAAATGGAAATATTATTTTCATAGCCTCTGATGGAACATGTTATAAAGTCCACTAAAGAACTCTTAAGCTGGTTGGAAATCTGTTAACGAGCACAAGGTGGCCTTTGGGTCAAGGTGTTTGGCCTTTACTCAATGAGATGGAGGATATACTAACTATGATGTCAACTTGTTTGTGTTGGTGACCATTGTAAGGTTTCCTTGGTTGGGAGAAGAGGTATGAAGGGCTTAGAAGAGGTTAAATATGTGTAGTGACCTCTCTAACATTACTTGAGAGGTTAACTGGTTACTAATAGTGAGGACGAAGTGTTTGGGTGCCTTTAAGGTTAATTAAGATCTATTTAGTTGATAACCCTTTTGTGTAGACTAAAACCCTGTCAAAGTCTTTCTTTCAACTCTTGGGATAGGCTAAGGATCCCCTCTATATATATACGTGCTTTCCTAGGAGAAATTTGGGGATTGTGTATCAGGAGATATGGAATTTTGGTGTTAGGAATCTTAGCCCCAACCTCTAGTCATATGATTGACATGGGGCTATGACCATGAGTTGAATTAGAAGGGGCTTAAGTTTTGGCAAGGAAAATGAGTGAAGACTGTTATCAGGTTATTGGGCCCCGATGGGTTAAGTGATTCATCATACCACAACTATAATTTTCTCTTGACACCAGCAAGCGTGATATATCAACAAGTGTTGGAAACTTTTACTATCAATGGACAAAGTACTAATCGTTGAGCATCAATGAACCGACTATCGAAGGTTAGAGGTTTGACCCTTTTAACCTTAGAATCTTATAACATAATGGGTTATAAATTTCAGAGTTAGGAAGACCAAAGTACTAGGACGTCTGATGTTTGAAATTTTTTAAGCTAACATGGTATGAACTCCTAATACCGACAAACCCAACAATTATGTCACGTGATGGAACTAATTCTCACCAGTTAACATCCTCACCAATTGGAGAAGGGGCATGAACATGAGAAAGGGTTGGTCTGAATCACCAGATGATCCAATAACTGGGAGTAAGGTACCAACCAAAGGTGTTTTGGGCACTGCGATATTGGTTATCAAGAGATCAGTGACTGGGAGATTGACTTTTTGAGTGTTGGGATGTCAGAGAATGGGATTTTGGGTGAGTGGAGGTGCAAGGTGCTAAGGAAACCCTAACATAGAAAAATATTGAAAAGTATGTCATGAAATAGAAGTTGGTTTACAACCATATGATGCGGGCATATTGGCTTATCAACTATCAAGTATCGAGAGTTTGAGAAACTCCACTAGAAAATTGTTCTTTCGAAACTACCAGGCCTAATAAGTTCCTTGATGTGGTGCTGAAAAGGAAATGTGTCATGGTGGTGTGGCATGAGGTAGGTCCTTGATCATGTGGCATGATGATGTGGTAGGATGATGAAACAATATGTTAAGGATCAAAGTGCGCAATGATGCTAAGGTGGTGGCCAGGTGGCACATGGGCTATAGTGACGTCGATGTCAAGGTTTCAACATGTTGGGCTATCGAGCTATCACCATATTGGCATATCAAGCTATCACCCTGTTGGCATGTCAAGCTATCACCCTGTTGGTGTATCATGTGTTAGCTATTATCTGATTCAATAATTGTAGCAACAAGGTATGCTCGTGGCTGGGGTGCCCGAGAAGTTGATAGACATAATGGCAGTTGACAGGATTTAGGACATGTTAGATGATGACTCGTTGTTGGGTTGAGTGGAACAATTTCAGGAGGTGTTATACCAATAAAATTTTGGCAGGGGGCTTGGGGAGTCAGTAGATGTAAATGGAAACTCATAGGAAGTCAGGATTTGTCAGTTGATGAGTCAATGTCGGGTCGAGCGGAAACGAGTTAGGCATATTTATCTGATGAAATCTTATGTGGTGGTCTGATGGCTGATATACTTGCCAGTGTTATAGGTTAGCAGAAGATGGCTAGTGAGGTAAAGACATGTCACAATATAGAGGAGGATGTGGCCCCTAAAGGAAACTTTTGTTATAATGGCATAACTTCTTGTCCGAAGTTGTTGGAAAACCCTTGAAAAGGAAGAGAAGATGGTGATATCAAAAATGAGTTTTGAGGTGCTTGAAGGAAGAGGAATTTTGATAAACCCACTTCCTTAAGCAAACCAAGGTGGTCAAGTTTGGATACCCTACATCCTTGATTAGACATTAAGGGGTTGGGTATGTTACAATACTTACATGTATTCTTCTTGTTTCTTAATTATAATTTATGGAATTGTTGAAAAGGGCATCCAATAAATTATCATAGCTTTAATGACACATTTAATAGGAAGTCTACTCTCCATTAACAAACACCTATTGCTTTAAAAATATTTTTTCCTTTCAATATTTTCATGTAATCACATCCACTCTTTTATTGAGTAGTTGTTTTCCCTTAATTGCAAGCTCGAATACTTCACCTTATCTTTAAAAGATTTAAATTTGTAATGCAATAGAACTTATAACCTTTGCAACAAAGTCTCCCTAATTTTATGGAAAACTAGAGAGGACTCTTGTAGTTTAACATCATCCATACAATCATGTAGAAGGAAAATACCATCCCTTGTATTATATTTGCCTTGCTTAAAGACTCATTGGAAAACAACAATATATCATTGACAAAAACAAGGCGAGATGTTCTAATTTGTATTGCGATTATTTTTCCTTTCAAACCTTCTTCCTCCTTTATTGCCTTTAACATCTTACTTGGGCCTTTAGCTATTGATAAAAAAAGGAGAGGTGATAAGTGACAAGCTTGTCTCAAGCTCCTTGTTGGTTTGAAAAAAAAATGCAGGAGGGACTACAAAGTAACATGCCTCTCTCTAGTCGACCACTTAATTATTGAAACCAATATGGAGAATGAGAAGCCTTGGATAGGTCTACTTTGCTTTATTGTACACTTTTGTAAGGTTTGGTTTTATAACGATGCTCGACTACTTATTCTTTTTAGTTGAGTGAAAATCCTCTTGGGTAATAACCATTGCATCATATACTAGTCTAATACTAAAAAATATGAAAATATTCTTGCCTAATCACATCAAATAACATAGATTTTATCCTTTTTGCAATCACACTAAGAATTATGTTGTGAATGTTGTTGCACAAAGCTTTAGCCATGTGAGAATCACATGAGTATGGTTCCTTAGTTTTAGAAATGCTCACCATGAATGTCCTCGAATTAAAAGCGTTAAACATCCTCCCATTTTTCATCAAATATTCTATTACTGCCATAAGGTCTTTTCTTGATAACTTCAAATAATTCTTTGAAGAATTCCATGGGTCAATTATCATGCCTAAGCTCCTTGTCTTTTTTTTCAAATATTCTTAGACTAATTTCAGTTTTGTTCATATGGTCCACCATTTTATCAATTTTCTCTTGTGAACTAATCTATCAAATTTGGACGAGATATTCAAAATGTCTTATGCATCCAACTCTCCAAGGCCCTCATATATCTTGTTGTAATAATCTAACAAAACCTTGACAATATCTACATGCTCAAATTGAATAACTCCCTCTTCATTTATGTTGTCCCTGTTGGGTGTGGAGCTTGATTATCTTTCGGACTCAGAGGTCTTGTTTTCAGTCGGTGTATACCCCAAGAAGATTGTACACACCTCCTCATGGGGGGGTGCAGGGGGGACTATGCCCCCCAGCTAGGGGGTCTGGGGGCTAGCGGGCCTCCAAAGTTAAAAATAGATGAAAATTTGTCTTGTAAAATATTGTAATTTCATAGTCAATTTGAGCCATTCATTAGGCGGATGATCTGATAGTAGAAGTTATTTTAATTTAGGATTTTTTTCCCTGGAAGGAATCCTTCGGTTTATATGAGGGAATTGAATTGCAGTTGTGTAATATTATTCTGAGCGAGAAAGAGAGAGGAGATTGTGTGAGAGCAAAGAGGAAATCATACCAGATCTGTTGTAGGTTGTATCTCTTCATTTTGTTGGATAATATAAAATGAAGGACTGGTTGTTTCTTCGTGGACGTAGCCCAAATTGGGTGAAGCACGTATATATGTGTCTCTCTTGTTTTATGTGTTTTTGTGTTTTGTTTCCACAATATTTTCCATTGCTTTGTGATTGATTTTCTAACAATCCTGAGTGATGTTTTATTCATATATATATATATATATATATATATATATATATTCCTTTCTTATAATTACCACATTGCTTCCTAAGCTAGTAACCTTGCCTTATGTTTTTCCTAAGCTTCTAATTCCCCTTTATAATACTCAAATGACCTTTCCCTCAACACACCATGTGAAACTATCATTGTCCCCTCTTTCCAGTCTTCACATGCTTGACATCGACAAAACTTATTTCCTCAAAGAGATGAGTAAAAACATATTTGGAGCTCATTCTTCCCTTTATTCTCCCACATCTTTTCATTACTCAATGTTAGATTGCATACTGAATTTTGAGGTGAAATATGTCCATAAATTTCTGGAGAGTGTTCCTTCACGTTTTTTTCCCCTCAGGAAAAAAACACACTTTTATTTCAAGCAGAAATAGAGCATGTTATGTAGTTGCTGACAACATTAGATAAAGCCTCGTCCACAAACTTAGTACATTTATTATATCACCAATTGTTGCTTCACCACCTCGAGTTTTGTCAAATAATCATTCCACAAAAGTATCCATTATAGCCTTGGATTGCAACCAGTCCCAAATAAAACAATTGCCTTTCGGAAAATACAACATTAAAGGAACTTTTCATGCCTCCACTTATAAATCTCATTGTATACCATTGATTTTCTGATTTGTTTACTCAATTATGCAAATTAGTTGATAGTGCTCTTCAAGGAGAAATATAGTACAATATGCAATTTTAAATGGTATTAACTAAAGAGAGGACAAATCATCTTCCATAAATTTAGTATATTCTTTATATCACTAATTGTGACTTCACTACCAAGAGTTCTATCAAATAATCATTCCAAAAAATTATCAATTATAGCCTTGGATTGAAATCAGTCCCAAATAAAACAATTGTCTTCCAGAAAATGCAACATTAAAGGAACTTTTCATGCCTCCATTTATAAATTTCATTGTATTACATTAACGTTCTTAATTATGTCCTTGGTTTTTCAAATTAGTTGATAGTACTCTTCCTATAGAAGAAGACCATGTCAATATTTAGTTCCCTAAAGATGTATTGAGCCTTAATTTGAGTGAAGGATTACAGAATATCCTTTGGTTGATTGATAATGTTTGTTATATATATGTTATTTATGTATGCCCAGCCTTTGACGTGATGGATGATTATAGAAGAAACCCCAAGGATATTCAATGAATGTAAAACCTTTGCATTTGCCCACTTAAAAAGATAGTATAAGGCCATAAGTTATCCTCGATTATTTGTACCTACACTAAGATTAGCTTGAAATTCTTAATATACACTATCAGATAAATGAAGTATGAAACCCACTCCACATTTCATGGAGTTTTATGACTAGCCCCATCAAAAAATGACCATGGGGATTCTTTGTTGAATGTGAGGGCCTCCATGTTCATTTTTTTGATGGAAGGTACACATTACTTATATTTTTTGTCTCACGCTTCCACTGGAGTTATAGTGATGAGAGAGGGTTTGAGTTGGGAATCAAAGAGAGCTAAATTACTTGAAAGCTAGATGCCCCAACAAACCAACATCAGAACACCCCTCCATATTTTTAATTCTCTCTAAGTCATAAAATCTTCTAGAGAGATTTTTATAGTAATCTTTGTCCTTAGATATGGGAATTGTATTTTCCTTTGAAAATGTATGCATACTTCATGGGTATATGAGTAGTTAAGAAAGAAATGATGTACATTTTGATCACTGGAGCAATAAAGGTAACATATGCCAAATTGTTGAAAGTTTCTTTTTAGAAATCAATCCCATGTCATAATCTGATCCGGATCTTGTGGGGAGGTCCCCAAGATCTGAAAAATTGAAATGCCAAAAAAAGAGGAGAAAACACAATAAACAAAACCATAGAGAAACTTTTTATTAAAATAGAGAATCATTGTAAAAGCTACATTATGGTGGACAATATCTCATTTTGCAAAATGTGAATTGTTACTTTTAGCCTTTTTTAGTTACAACACCATGGGTAAATTCCATGGGTGGGTATATACCATGTGTGAATGAATACCATGGGTGGATTCCACTTACAATACCATGGGTAAATTCTATGGGTGGATGCCACTTTCCATTCAGATCATTCCTTCCGCCCTTAAGAATATGGTCCCCATTGCGTGAAGTTATCTCCTGAGAAGCCTTTTTTAATTATGAAGAGCCACTAAAGAGAGGGGTTTTGTGTGGTTAAGCCATAACTGTGATGAATGAAGGCTCGATGATAGAGATACTCTATAATGCTTGTGACCAACTAGGATATTGACAATATGCAAACTAAAAAATGGACTTCGATGAAGCGTGAGCTTGTGGATGACCCATAAGTATGACAAAAGAAGATCTGAGGAGACATACCCTATAATGTTTGTGACCAACTGTGATACTAATAGTGTATGGCCTAGCAAATGGACTTCAATGACAAGGGTTTTGTGCGGTTGATCCATAACCTTAGGTTTGTGGCTGACCCATAACCATGACGCTTGTGAGTCTTCTTGGTAAAAGTATGGTGGCTTGTCTGGTAGATTCTTATCCAAAGAGATGTTGTAAAGGCTTCTTTCACTTTAATTTTTTTTCCTAACAATAGACCTCTTGCTGCAAATTTGCTGATAATTTCTGCTACAAGTGAGGAAATCAAATTTCGTTAAAGACCCATTTGAGGTATTGAAGATATATTTCCATTGATATAAGAGACTTGAGATTTGATGACCTATGGAGTGAGAAAATGATTCTTGAAACTCATGGTACCCGCGATCACACAACATTCCAGACATATGTAACTTTAATTGCTCATATCTCTCAAACTGGGTAACAAAATCAAATTCTCGTATGTCGGCCTTTGCGGAACATTCCTCAAAAACGAAACACCAAGTTTGTTTGGAGAGCTCCTCAATTATCGCAAGAGAAGAACAATATCAAAGACGGAAGATTAGGGAGGCTCTTGAAATTATAAAACATCCACAGAATCTCAACAGGGACAACAATATCGAGATTAGTGGAAGTTGGCTTCCTTTAATCAAGGGGATTAGGACCACCAGTACATCTCAGGTAATCAGGTAACTGCTCCTCTCCTATTATAATTTTTTGATCTCATATTAAAAATAAAAATAGTTAAAAATAGTTATTATTATGATTCTTAATAATAATTATCATTATTATTATTAAGTATTTATAATAATAATTAATTAAAGATTAGTTATAATAATAATAAGAATAATTCATTTATAATAGTAATAATAATTATAGTATCATTAAGTATTTATAATAACAATTAATTATTATAATATCATTTAGTTTATTAACCAATAACTTTAGAATTAACATATAATAATACTTAGTCATTATAATATCTATTAATTAATTAACTAATCAATCAATTTATAATAAAATAATTTCAATTTATCTTATAAAAATAAAATAATTAAGTACAATATTAATTATTAAGCATTTACAGTGATAATTAGTATCTAATTATAATATCTATTAACTAATTAATTAAATCTAATAAAATTAGTTATATTATTTTAATAACAAAATAAAATAAAATTATCTTTTATTAATAATAAAATTAGAAATTAATTATCATTATTAAATATGAATTTAATTATTATTTTAGTAATTATTAATTAATTAATTAGAATTAAGATATAATAATAACTTAAAATTTTTAATAGAATCCATTTAACTAATTAAACTAATTAAACATTACAAAATTAGTCACATTATAATAACATTATACAAAATCTATTAATAATAATAAAAATAAAAACTATTCATTAAAAAGAGCTTTTAATAATAATAAAAATAAAAATAACAAAATACAATTTATTATAAAGATTATAATAAAACTTTAAACATGGTTAATAATGATTATAAAAAAAATAAAATAAATAAGCTGACCTCATCTCCTTGAAATCAAATTATCTTAATACTATTATCCTCTCACTAAGCTCTTCTTCTATCATCATTCAGTAATTGTCCTGATGATGGATCCCTGTTGGGATTTGAAACATTGACAAGTATGATTATTATTGTGGATACTCCGAGATTCAACTTAAAAGAAATGAACCACAGATGCCTGAAATCCAAAATCAAATTCTGTAAAAAAGCCCATTTCAAATGAGCTATATTACACCTTTTGAAATGTTCTATGGAGTTTGTAGCACGTACATGATGTTTGTTGCAAAAATTTGAAACTGAAAATGCTTCAAACCCTCATTCCCATGAAGTCGTAACCTGCTTTGATACCACTGATCCGGATCTTGGGGGGGTGGACCCCAAGATTTGAAAAATTGAAATGCTTGAAAAAGAGGAGAAAACACATGCTCTGATACCATTGATCCGGATCTTGGGGGGGAGGCCCCCAAGATTTGAAAAATTGAAATGCCTAAAAAAGAGGAGAAAACACAGTAAACAAAACTAGAAAGAAACTTTTTATTAAAATAGAGAATCACTGTAAAAGTTGCATTGTGGTGTTGGGTATGGAGCCTGATTATCTTCTATAGTACCGACATATTGGACCCCAGTTCAAAATGGGGCGGCAACGCCGCCCGTAAAATAATCGCTGCCTTTTGGGAGCGCCCCCCCCCCCTAGCGGGGGGTTTCGGGGGCAGCGCCCCCGAAGCTAAAAACAGCTGTAAAATTGCCTTGTAAAAGTATAGTAATGTCAATCTGGGCCGTTCATTAGGCGGATGATCTGACGGTAGAACTTATGTTTAGTTTAGGGTTTTTTGCCCTAGAAGGCAACCCCTCTCTTTATATGAGGGCATTGTATTTGAGGCTGGGATATAGATGTGTATTCGGTGAGCGAGAAACATAGAGGTGAGACTGTGAGAGAAAACAGAGGATATTACAGCGGTTTTGCTGTAGGTTGTATCTCTTCATTTTGCTGAATAATAGAAAGGAAGGACTGGCTATTCGGGGTGGACGTAGCCCAAACTGGGTGAACCACATATATCTGTGTCTCTCTTGTTTTGTGCGTTTTCTGTGTTTATATTTCTGCAATATTATATGTGTTCCATTGCTCCGTAATATATGATTTTCTAACATGCGGTGGACAGTCTCTCCTTTTACAAAATCTGAATTGTTACTTTTTGTTAGTTACAATACTATGGGTAAATTCCATGGGTGGGTAAATACCATGAGAAAATGAATACCATGGGTGGATGCCACTTACAATACCATGGGTAAATTCCATGGGTGGATAAATACCATGGGTGGATGAATACCATGGGAGGATGCCACTTTCCATTCCGATCATAATCTTATTATGAAGAATCAACCATGATAGTGATATATATTTTTAAGGGAGCTTTTGTTTTCCAAATATTCTTCCACCAATTTTTACTCTTTGTTGCCCTCTCCTCCATGGTCGAAAGATGAGCTTAGTTGAGTAGTCACACCCTAAACCATTTAAAGGCCACATCAAATCATCACTTTTATCTACTAAGTGGACATGTCCATATATTAATTCTAAAATGAGTGTATTCCATTCTGCTTCAAGGCCCCCTAGAATACCTAGATGCCTTGCAGATAGCCATTCGTGTCACTAAATTATAGTGTAGACCTCATCCCCAATATTGTTACCCTAGAGTGAGGGAGAAATATAATTAGTTCCTTCGAAAGGTATACCAAATTCCCACAACCCATTATTCCATCTAGATCAATTCTAATAAGGGAATTATTGCTCATGCCCCAAGCCATAAATCTTCCACTAAGGGGGAATGAGTGAGTTAAATCTTTCTAATGATTTAAAGCATTTATAACTAATTTATTATGGGCCCTTACCTAATCTAGTATTGTATTTGAAGCAATGTACTTGTCAATAAGTGATCAACTCCAAATATTATCCATAGTAACACATTTCCACAATGACTTGGTAGCCATTGCCTTCCCTAAAAGTACACCATCCTAGAGCCCTCATCTTCCTACTGATTCTGGGAGTGTTATTTTCTACCAACTGACCAAATGCATGCATTTATAAGTATAAAATCCCCTCCATAAATAATTGCTACACAATCTTAGAATTTATTCTAAAATTCATTTTGAAATACTAGATAAGAGCCTCCAACAGATGGGAATGGCTCCAAATACAGATTTAATTAACAATAATCGACCTCCCTCGATAGTCAATAGTTGCACTAGAATTTGTGTGTCGCCAATCTGGTAGTGGGACACTACTAGTCGCACTTTATGGAGTTATTACGTTTCAACCAAAACCCTAGACATTTGAAACTTTGATTTAGCTCATTTTGTTTAAGGAGAGAAAAATGTGTATCCATGCTACTAAATGCCAATGAGAACTCCTTTAAGTTGCCGAGATCCATAAACATATCTTATTAAGTGACTTAATCCTCTGTGACTGAAAGAAATAAATATGGAGACAAGGGACAACCCTATCTCAGACCTCTCCCTGGATAGAAGAATTCAGATGTTGATCTGTTTATTAACACAACAAAATTGACACTAGTGACACAAACCATGATCCACTTCATTAGTTGATATCAGAAACCCACATGTAAATGTATCAGTTACAGGGATGTCCACAAGACTCTATCATATGCCTTGGTGAGGTCCACCTTTAGCACAAAAGCAGGTTGGTTTTGTGTCTTAATGTTATCGATGGCCTCTTGTGCCGAGATGATTGCTTCATGTATATGCCTATTTTTTAGGAACCTAAACTATTCAGTTGAGATCATTGTGGATAAGAGAGATTTGATATGTAGAGTAAGAACTTTCACAATCACTTTGTTGGTCTTATTGCATAATGCAATAGGTATGAAGTCCCCAAAATACTGAGAAAGGTTAATCTTCAAAATCAAAACTATAATTGTTGAGTTCATGTTCCTTGGCCACATATACTAGATCATTGACAAACAAGTCAAAATTGGCCGCAAAAGTTTTTGTCATCCAACCATAGAGTCTTGGACTATAATCCTTCCTAAAATATTTTAACCTTTTTATTTTTATTTTGTAGTTAGCTTTCGGACAAATCACATTAGCAATGATTGATGGTCGACATTTCGAACCTACTAATGAGGTTCATCTTCAAGACCAAGGTGAAACAACCAATCTATCAATAGGATTAAATAACAGAGAGATGCATCAAGTTCCAGATTTAGTCGTTAGGATAATAATAATATTTTAACAATAACAACTAGTTTTTAGTCAAAAAAATTTAACTAATATAGTCAATGAGAGAGAAATTATTAAATTAGTAGAATTAATTATCAATTATTATTAAATAAAATTTAATTTGAAATAATATTAATGACTACATAAGAAATTATAACAATTTTGTCAGTAGGTAAGAAATTATTAAATTAGTAAAATAAAAATAAACAAAATAATTATTAATTATTAAGAAATAGGTCAGAGGAAGGGAACAAAATTGTTTGTTTATATATATATTAAAAATAAAATAAAATAAATTAATCAATAAAAATCACAATAGCAAGAATCCAACTCTTCCTTTGAGATCAAATATTTTAATGTTGTAAGAAGCCTTTCCTTTGAGATTTCACCTCATTATGTCTTCATTCACCTGTTTATTAATGAGGCAAGGAAAGGTTCCTATTGTCTTCATAATTTCCAAAAGTTTGGTTTTGTACAGTTCCTTGAAATGTCTTTGAAGTGGCATACACCAAAAGCCACCAAATCACTAAATCTATGTATTCTCTGCATTTTCATCTTGCAGGTACCAGATCCTATTCTTGAGCTTGACATGTGTTGCAAAACTGTGGAGAGACTTAGTGTTCTTGTCACCCTCATTTATCGAGGTCTCACGACTTTTCATTCACCACTCCAATTCTTCCTTAATGAGTAATTTATTTTGTGAGCTTCCTAATCCTTAATTTCGTTTATACTTCCTTAGAAAATAAAATCCCCTCATGTGGAACAATTAAATATTCAAGTTTTCCTTTAGTTTATTTGATTAGATAACCTTGTTGCTCATGTATTTCACTGGCCCACTTAGAAATTAATGATTTCAATTTTTTTAATGGATCATGAAATTATTTAGAAGTATAGATACCTGAATGGTGGTTGAGAGGACACCAATTCTCCTTGACTATCTTGTCAAACTCTTGATCCATAATCCAGGTTGGATTGAATTTAAATGATATCTTAGGCTTATTAACATCCTCCTCGATCTTAAGGACAACTAGAAAGTGATTCAAACATCTTGTAACCTCTACCCAAGTATGGACTCAGCCCATGTCCAAGATGAGATGATTGTGTAAAGGAAACATATCTAACCTTTTGGATACTACATCCGATCATGCCCTGTTATTAACCTAGGTGGGTTTGATTTCATTAGGTAGAATGTCAAGCAAACCTGCATCTTTAATATGTGCCAAGTGTTTTTTGACTATGAGGTTAGATAAGGTAGAAACGTTCCTTCATGTAATAACAAGTGCCATAACAATTTTGAAAAATTTATGTCTTTATTTAGACCTTGTAATATAGAGTGAAGATGATTATAGAATATAAAATTCATTTCCTCATCTTATAGGCAAGGCTCCACACTGTAGGTCATTCCTAAATTTCCATTTACAACAATAGGCACAAAACTCAGTTTGGAAAATGATTTTTGTAAAGTAGCAACAACATTCTCGTCCATCGTAGTCTCTTGTACAATGAAAATTTATGGTCTAACATCCTAAGAGAGTGTTTGGATGAGCCCGCAAATCACTTATGTTTATAGATAGACATATCAATTTTTTTTTTAGAGGTATACCTTGGTCCAAGGGGCCCTTGAATCGACGTTTTTCTTCCTAAGTAGACTTCGTCATCCACTTTCTCTTTTGCTAGCCATATTTTTTTATTTCTTACCTTCTCCATTTTTAGTAGGTTTTTTGAAAGATTCCACCTCCAACTTCTTTCACCCATTGAAATTTCCTTAGTAGTATCATACCTCCTTTTACACAATATTAGTTGATACCTTCTTTGACAGGTTTTGGGACTTCATCTATCCTTTTCAAGTTGTTGATCAAAGTTGGATTGGGCTCTAATTCCTCACTCAGGGTAATGGTTTTTGTTTCTTTGATGACATCTTTCCTACTTGAGAGACTTATCTCATTTCCCATCCTTCAAGGTATTCTTCTTCTTATGGGTTACTCTTAATATATAATTATAGGGTTAGGGAACTATCTATTATATGTGGTACCCCTATCTATCTTCATTTTTGTTGGAACATTCAGAGTCCCTAAAGTAACCTTGGGTCTCTAATTTTCCCTTTTAATTTTTCTTGTTGTCCTCCATCATATTTTATACCAACGATGTTCTAATCACCTTGGAAGCACTTTAAGGATAGAGTCTCTTCCCCTTAGTTTTTCAAGAGAGTTTAGACTCTCAAATATTTTCTTTGAGTGGCAAATGAATATTCTTCTATCATAGCAAGCCCACTGGGGCTCTTGTCTTACTGCTCCTTTTGATTCTTGGTCTATTGCTCATCTCCAAATCTTGGGAGAGCCTCTTTCCCATAATTGGAAGTGTCAAGCATGAGTTGCATATCTTTAATTCCATCATCTTAATGCTTGTGAATATACTCATTTTTTAAGATGTCCATACATTCTATAATTTGCACATATGAAAGGCATATGCATATAATATAAGAATTGTTGGGGCATCCCTCACCTCTATTTCAATGTTATTTGGAAGGCCCTATGCTAAATCCTAGTCCACCATAATTTTGCAACCACAAAAATTTCCATCTTAGTTGTTCTCTCATCAACAACCATATTCTTTCCACTTTTGTTTCCTAGTGCTCTAAAAACGTTCTCCTACCATAATTCTAAAGAGAAGGGAGTTGTAGCCACATAAGAGCCACGCTTTCTCTTTTCCTCAGGGGATCAAAACAATGAGACCACTAACACATCGAGATTGTAAAATTACTCCAACTTCATATCCTGCCTTTATAAGAAGCCTATACTTGTTGTTATTGAACAAAACGTGATGAAACCCCTAGTTAACATATCAAAAGTGGAGGTGTAATGTTCAATATAAATTTCAAGGTTTTTCTCAACTACAATCATTCCATTAACATTCCAAGTCAAACTCAACTCAGGATAATTCTTGGGATGTCCACTCACTATTTGGATGACTAATTTGCTTCATTTTCTCTTGCCTTAACTATAGACAAACAATGTTTTTCTTGCTTCTATGTAATCTTGGTTTCTCTGTAGTAGATATAGGGATTTTGACCACCTTTAGTGAGGGTTTTGATTCTTCCTTGTTTGAGTCTTCTAGGACAATGTCAAAGGGATGCTTTCTACTAGTGCATTCATCAAAGTCCTATGCATTGCAAGCTACAAAAGACATAAATTATAAGGGCCAAGAAGCACAATACTTACCTTGGAAGTAATCCTAGTTTTCTCAATCCACCTTGTTTATTGGATTGAGGTAGCTTTGAGATGAATCCAAATGTTCTTGAAATGGATATTTTTCCCACTCTCCCTAGGTCTTTGTTTCTTTTACCTATAAAGTTCACACCTCCATTCTCCTTAAGTCTCATCATCCCCATCATATCAAAATGATGTGATTCCTTCAACATTACCCTTGAATATGCTTCCATCCCTTTGGATAAATGTTTTGTTCCTTCTTGTTTATTGATTGAGAATCTTAAACACACTTTTAACCCCCTTTTTGAAACATAATGCCTTGCCTCTTAGACATTACGCTTACACACCATCATAATTTTCTCCTAGGTTGTGACAATGTCATAAACTATGGAATCCTCCTAGTCCATGATGTCCTCTTTGTCATTTTACGATCTTGTCTCGACAGCTGGTCTCCTCCATTGTGCCTTGGTTCTTTCTTGCTCCAGGCACCCCTTTTCACTTGCCCTTGGGCACATGTTAACGCCTTGTATTATAGTCATAAAATCCTTATGCCTTTCCATCATGCGCTATTTATTATCATCTTAATTTTTTAATTTTACTTTTATAAATATGTTTGAATAACCATAAATCAAAATTTATATTAACTTCTTATAAATTAGTCAAATGTAGCCAATTTACATACAATAATAACTTTGTATACACCTAATTTTAATTCAAGTCATTATCATCACAATATTTTATCTCAACTATTAAACCACACCTAACTAACCAATTTTTTTTAAACCATCACACAACTTTATAAACACTTTCCATTGAACTCACATGGCTTTTTAAATATATTTCTCAATCAATCAAATCCCAAAGCCCCCAATAAAGTGCCATAAAGTACTTTTAGAAACCCTTTTGATTTCCAAATTCAAAGAAGATAATTTTCTAGTAGTGCACTCATCAAAAGCCTATGCATTATAAGCTAAAAGACATAAATTATAAGGCCCAAAAAGCACAATACTTACCTTGGAAGCAATCCTTGTTTTCTCAATCCACCTTATTTATTGGATCATGATAACTTTGAGATGAATCTAAATGTTCTTGAAATGAATATTTTTCTTACTCTCCCTAGGTCTTTATTTCATTTACCTATATAGTCCACACCTCCATTTTCCTTCAGTGTCATCCTCCCCATTAATATCAACATGATATGATTCCTTGAACAATCCCCTTGAAGATGCTTCTATTCCTTTGGATAAATGTTTTGTTCCTTCTTTTTGATTGATTGTGAATCTCAAACATACTTTTAACCCCCTTTTTGAATCATAATGCCTTGCCTCCTATACATTATGCTTACACACCATCATAATTTCCTCCTAGGATGCAACAATGTCATAATACATGGAATCATCCAAATAATCCACGATGTCCTGTTTGTTGGGAAAATGGAATCATCCAAATAATCCACAATGTCCTTTTTGTTGTTTTGCCATATTGTCTCGAGATCTTGTCTCCTCCATTACGCTCTAGTTCCTTCCTACTCTAAACACCGCCTGTCACTTTCCCTTAGCCACATATTAAAGCTTTATATAATAATCATAAAATCCATATCTTTTCATCCTATGATATTTATTATCTTCTTTTATGTTAATTTTATTTTTATAAATATATATGAATAATAAAAGATTATATTAACTTAATATTAATTAGTCACATTTAATCAATTTATATATACAATAATAACTTTATATCCACCTAATTTTATTTAGGTCATTATAAACACTACATTCAATGTCAACTACTAAACCACACCTACCTCATCAAAAAAAATTAAATCATTACACAACTTTATAGAGACCTTTCACTCAATTCAGATGGCTTTTTATATATTTCTCAATCAATCAAATCCCAAAGCCCCCAAACATGTGCAATCCAAAAGTACCTTTAGAAACCTTTTGAAATTACAAATTCAAAGAAGATAACGTTGAGATGTAACCCACAAACTTACTACACATGTTGAACAAGATAAACATGTTACCCCTCCCAAGCAAAATCACAAGAAGGCAACAATGGCATCATTAATATATGCAAAGACATAACGAGCGCCACTAAAACCCTCCTCAAAGTCTCTTAGGGCCCAAAGTAGGCCTAGTTGGTTTGATCTAAATTTAATATATTTAGAGCAGTTATCAATGGTCAAACATCAATTATGAAGTAGATATTTAAAGCAGTTAGCAATGGTCAAATATCAACAATGAAGTAAATATATACAAAAGGTATTGAAGATATCCAAAGAAGTAGATTTACATAGTTAACTCTTTGATGAAGTATTCCAATTAAAAATCTGCATTGTATTTTAATTATAGTTATAAATATTAAATATTAAATATAATATAAATGTTTGATTGGAACATATTTAATTTTAAATATTAATATTTATGAATATAATATATTATAAAAAATATTTAATCAATTAATTCACATAAGTATTTTAAATTTTATTAATATTAATTGTGTTTATTAATTAAATAATTTGTAATTGATTATTAAATAATTTATTTAATATATAGCTAATATTTATATATTTCCTGTAAAGGTAAATTATTAATATATAAATTTCAATTTTGATATAAATATTAATACAAATTTAATATTTATATATCTATTTTAAATATAATTAAATATATTAAAAATAAAGTTAAAAATAATTTGATTTTTTTTAATATTAATTTTAATAATAAATAATATATTATAATAAATATTCCTATTGAAAAAAATACCTAAAAGATTTAATATTGATTTTTTTTTTAAAGGTCATAAGATCTATTTAGCTAGACTTTCTCTATTTATATAATTAACTAAATAAAGATATAAATTATTTAAATTTATAAATTTAAATAAAAAGATATATATGTCGCTGAAAGGTTTCTATCAAATAGGTAAACATGACTCTTTCAATACAAGAAGGAGGTAAATGAATAAGCAAAAAATCAGAGGTAAAATATTATTATTTACCCAGAGGAGTTAAATAAATAATTAATAATTTAAAAGTATTTTGATAAGATAATTTTTTTTTAGAATTACAAGTTGAATAGTCATTATTATTTAAAGAAATCATTTTCACTTTTTTGGTGAGTAGTTTATAAAGAGTATATTTTTATTATTACGAGATGTCTTTAGGTTTTAGGTTACTCACATAATAATTTCAAGTTTTACTTTAAAACAAAAAAATGATTTTTAACTTAAATAATGTTTGTAAAAAACCATGGTCCCTTTTTCTTTCCACCTAAACTACATTTAATAAAATCATATAATTTTTATTAACCTCCAACTTTAATTTATAAATAAAATTGAATTTTACCTAATTACAAATTTAAAAATATATTATTACAATAATATAACATACATATATTAAAAATAATTTACCAAATACATATGTACATATAATTAGCTTAATTTACTTCCTAATACATGTGCTAAAATTAAAAAAAATCATAAAAACTAACTAAATTATAACTTTATTTTGAACAAGATTCTTAATCATAGAGATTTACCTTTACTTTATTACTTTACTATGGATATTTTTATTATGTAAATAGGCTTTCATACAATATCATGGGTCAATACCATGACTTATCAATAACATTTGTCCAAAAAAACCATAACTCACTTCATAAATCATATGACACTTGTTGATATGACATATTTTTTAATTAACCAATTTAATTAAAATGGTAAAAAAGGCATAACATTTTTCGAGATAAATCTCAACTTTTGATTTATGTATACTACTACAAATATTTTAAATTATGCTATGGAGGTTAAATCCCTACCATTCACTTAATAGTTAATGATAATTAAATTAAAATTGTGAAAGTCCTATTCCAAAATAAAGACCTCCAAACTAATAAATCATTAATTATAAATCTACAAAATTCACATGATATGTATAATTGTGGTCCTCTCTAGCCCATTATGATATAGATGTTGTAACTCAATGTAATGTAATGTCCTATAGATAAAAATAAAATTAAATGAAAAGCTTAATACAATGTAAACCTTATAAATCAGTTAAAAAATAAAAATAAAATAAAAATAATAGTAAAAATAACAAATTAAAAATAACCTTATAAAAATAAAATAATAATAGAAATAAAATAATAATAAAAATAAAAATGATTCATGATATTGAAAACCCATGATATTGACCCATGTTATTAATGTGGAATATAGCCTATTTAATTAAACTGCCCTAGATCTATTTTAAAATCCGGATCTATCAAGTGTGGAGAAGAATCTCTGTCTCTTGAGATGCAAACCTCTTTTAGAATGAAAACTAATTAAAATAGATCTAAATTAGTTATATAAAATAAATCAAATCTTTTTTATAATATCTATCTTAATATTGATTTTTTTTAAAATTAATATAGTTTTATCTATACTTTTTAAGTTAATATAGTTTTATCTATAATATGGATACATAGAAAATAATTATAAATGTTCTCTAAGAAAAATATTTTATAATTTTTGTGGATTATAGTGTTATTATATATATAAAACTATGTAAATAATAACTATTTAAATTATATTAAATATTTGATTTGTCGAAAGATGTTTTAAAATTTTAAATAAGATTTCAAATTATATAATTTATATTAAAGAATGTTGATATTATATTAATTTTAAAATTTAAAATTATTACTTAATTTATGATAATTATGAATTTTAGAGATTGATGATCTCTACATTGAAGCCCTGACCTTTCACTGGGAAAAATGGTTTAACGAAGGACTCGACTAATTGAATTAACCATCAAGGCTCAATCTAATTCTATATTTAAAACATATTTACCAATTTTATACTAAAATTAAATTTAAATTTTATATTAAATTAAAAATATTTTATTATATAAAATAAAAATTATTATTATTATTATAAATTAATTATGAAAATGGAAAAAACATATTTAATTAATTTGTAATAAAAAATTAATAAATATTTATTACTAAAATTATATATATATTTTTTAATTAATTAATTAGAAATAAAAAGATTAGATTTTATTTCCTAATTAATTGTATTTCTATAAAAAAAAATAGGAGAGATGTCACATAACAGTACGGAACACCAACAAAATAAACAACTACCAATATATATATCTAATGCAAATTCATGTTAAATTTGGATCTATAAAGTTTTAAGAGAGATCTAAATTCTTACACTATTTTTTTAATCATTTAATTCTATGTTATGTATTAATTCCTTAATGACATAGAATTAAATGGTAAAAGAACTACACCTTAACAAATTGGGTCCTTGTGAGTGTTTTGTAAATTAATATTTAAGATAATGGTTTATTTTATTAAATGTTGTGATGTACATATATACATACATAGTTATTCATTTTTCTTATGAAAAACTAAATAAGTAAATGCTTTTTCCTTTTTATGACCAAGTTCGGGATCAAATCTTTGTTATCATTATAATTGTACTTTTAACTTAAAAATATAAATCTAAATTTACTCCAAAATTGATTTATATGACTTTTATTTTATTATTACCTCTGTTAAATTACGTCACAACAAATATCTCCTCCAAGTGCAAAATACCTCACTATTCTAAATATATATGAGATAAAATAAAAATAAAAAATAAAAAACCTATAAATGCACATGATAATAAAAAAATAAAAAAATTTACCCATCTACTATTTATAAATAATAACATTTAAATTTTGTAACATAAATCCATATTAAACTCAAATATATTAAATATGGAGAGATATCAATTTTGTTAATATCACCATTTTCAATATATCTACCCGATCTGGATTTGAACGAGTGACTTCACATCAACGAGTACAACCAGTGGACATAATTAATTTACATTTTTTTCGTAAGCTTGGCAAGACTACATCTTCAACATGTCCAATATATCACTTTCTAACATCAAAGGGTGCAACCAATGAACATAATTAATTTACATTTTTTTGTAAACTTGGCAAGACTACATTTTTAACATGTCCAATATATCACTTTTTAACCAGTGGACATAATTAATTTACATTTTTTTTTAACCTCAGCAAGATTATATCTTCAACATGTCCAATATATCACCTTAATGAGGGCGAAAAATTGAACCAATAACTTCACATCAAAAAGTGCCTTAACAAAACACTTGATCACCTTTTTCCTAAAACCCCATAAACAATATTAAATTTAAATATTTGAACTAATTATAATATTGTTATTTTTTTATAACTTATTATATTATATTAACAGATAACCACTTCAATGTTGTAAAATGTGCCTAGGATAAAAGTTTTTTTTATCTTAAAAATCAAATAATTATATTAAAATAAGTAAAATGTTTTTGAGAAGATTTTTCCATGGAGATCACATTATAATACTTTTGTCACGTTTTGAATCAAAGTGTGGTTCATGGTCAACACAAGTTGAAGAATCAGATCATGACTGCATATTAAATAGGGAGAACAAATCTTCCAACAACTATATCATGGCTACATGTTAAATAGGGAGAACAAATCTTCCAACAACTATATTTGACTTGAAAATGTAATATATATTTTATTACCAATTTTATAATTTTTTAAAATGTATAATAATTATTTATTTAAACATCAAATTAATATAGATATTAGTTAATTATTTATAATAATAAAATTTTTCTCATAAACGATAACTTAATAACACAATTTTAAAATAATTTATTAAAGACATATATATTCTTTCTCATTAAATTTATTTTCCAAAATATAAATAATCAGAAAAATAAATACACAATTTTTAATTAATATTTAATGCGACAAATAAATATAATTTTGATTTTTTTTAACACCTCTATCCGTTAATATATATATATATATTTTAAGGCATATCAAATATGGAAAATCAAAATAAATTCGAATTTTTTAACATCTTTATCCATACTTCATACATAGATCCATCGACTGGTAGCACAACGTATCCTATACGTTGATAGCGATGGCGTAGATCGGGATGGGCAAAACATTATTATGCTATTATTTTGGCAAAGGAGGAGGGTTTGAATCTTGGTCCCATGTCCGTTCTTCAGTTTAGGGAAAATGAGGCCATGCATTGTCCCGTGAGCTTTTTCCGCCTGCCAGATTCGCACAGTTAATGGCGGTTGCTTTGAGGCAGCTTTACGCTACTACAACCGGGATTTAGGTACCATCCGGTCCTCGTCTTGCTTTGTATATATTTTTCCCTCCAAACAACTCTCCCACGGCTCGATCCCGGGTTTCTGCAATGCCTAAAAAATAATCACCAAGAACTCATGCAGTCACTCGGGCTGTTTCAGATCTGAATCTCATAGGAGGAGCTCTTCTGCTGGATTTCTTCGGGCCAATTGCATTCGGCATATCGGCAGGATTCGAACTCTGGGTCGTTCACATATGAGATGTGGGCAAGGTGAGCATTTGTCGATCGAGCGAGGGGGGTTTGGCTATTTTTGACATAGGCAGAAGTTTCGAACACGCGATCGACCGGAATGATGGTTGACACACCGTCGCCGGGGAGTATTCAGTACATTAGGACGAGGCGTGAATCTTTGAGCTCCAGCGACGGCACCCCGTTGCATTCCAGGGCCATTGTCCCCAGTGCAGAGGACGACGACAGCGATGGCACGGATTTTGCTCCGTAAGTTTGTTCACACATTGCAACTAGTGTTTCATTTTGTATCAATTCAGCAGCATAAAATGTAGTTAGTTAGAACGCTGTTTTGATATCTTTATGTGACCTCTTTTTTGAACTCGTCAGGGTTGGTTTTATACCGGGATCTTTAAATATATGAACACAACCAAAAAATTATGTGCTTAATATTCATTTCTCTTGTAACACAATGCCCACCAGAGCATTTGCATTTCATTTTATTACCCATAATCTGCCGATTAAAACATTTTATTATGCAATTTCTAACCTCGATAGTTCTGAGTTATAAGACTTATCGGCATAACTTCTTTTACCTGAATTAGCAATAAGACATACAGTTGAGCTGAAAGTCAACTTGCAATATTATAATTGATCTTCTTCTTTTGGTTGCCGAGTGTTTATGATTTTAATTAAACAGGTCTGAATGTTTTGAAGTGTAAGTGCAACCCCTTTGAGGTCAGTGTAATGGCTGCTGTGCCCTTAAACCTTTGGGGCAGGAGTCACCACAATCCCCATCAGCATTAACGCAACCCACTTTTAACACCATATTCATGCGAAAGACATACCGAGGCCAGACAATAAGAGTTTGACTCGAACTTGGCAAACACTTGGATAATACAAAATGTAAAATAGACACTGTCATTTCATTTGGGAAAAGCTCGGACCCTGTATAAACTGACTCGCGTGTACTTATGAGTCAAATTTGCAGTTGGCAAGTCATTCCTGCTGGTGGCGCTGTTGACTCGTCACCAGGTTAACTCAGCTGGTTTTATCAGCCAAGCCAGATTTGGTTCACGGGCCAAGCTTAGGGCGCTATGGCCACTGGAGTTTGAACCTGGGTCTTTAGTGTTGTTAATCACTAGATCACAGTTTGATGGACATAGTCTTCGACCAAAGTAGCAGGATTTGATTGTATTGTCGTTTGTTGAATGGAAATTCGGCAGTCTTACAAAATTTGGTGAATTTTCTACAGTACGAACATGGTATGATCAATGCAGTTTTTTATTGTCCTTGGTAATATACCTCATGTCTTTGATACCCGGATTGACCTATAAAACCCACAAAAACCTGAAAACCCTGAAAATATTAAGAAAAAAAACCTAAAAAGGATCTATAAATATAAACTAAATAGTGAAATTTTCAAGAAACGAATTATTTTTCTTATTTACTCTGTTCCTGAGTTTGAAATTCCTCCAAAATTTGGAACAAAATGCATATTTTTCGTATCTATACTTCCGTATTGGGGATTGTATAAGATTTTTTTGTTACATATTTTGTCCGTATTGGGTCGTGTTTGGATTCGAATCTTGCTATGATGCCTTTCATCGATAGAGTTTGTCTTGGCAAAAGATCAGTATTTTATCTTTGGGTGAATTTTTTTGTATTTGTTTTAGTTTCTATAATTTTGCATTCTCAATTCTGACCTTGCCAAACCATTTGCGGAGTCGAGTCTGGTTACTTTTCTTCAAGCTATGATAGAGCTGTGCAATTTTTTTCTTAATAATGCTTCAAATGGTAATTGGAAATATGCCTGCTGAAATTTGTGGAGTCAGTGTTTGGTTTCACCTGTTAAGGGTTTGGTTTGTGAAAATTCTATTGCCTGCAATTTACATTCATGTAATGCATGAGTAATGATCCTTGAGGAGGTTTTTTTTCTGAACCACCTTGTGGTGTCAATTTTGTGTTTTTGTATTCTAACCAACGAGCTACAATTTCTTAGTTTGATTCTTGTTGATTCTCACTATGCATGCAATGGTCCCTAGCCATCACAGCCATTGAACGATGTATAAAGCTTTGCAATCAGTTTTATTCATGCAATGCACCTTTATAAAGTTTCTTTTCTGAACCATCTTGTGGCATCAATTTTGTGAACCTGTATATATTAACCAACCAGAGGCAGGCAGTTATTAGTTTGATCCTCGTTGACTTTTTACTATGCATGCAGTGGTCCCTAGCCATCATTGCCATTTAAAGATGTATGCAGTTTTGGAATTGGTTTTTGATTGTTTTGATCATTTGCGAAAACTGAGTTTTATATTACAGAATGACCAAAAATACATCGATATTTTGCTTGGACTAGATTGTTTCCCCTGTAAATAACATATTTACCATGTTTTATAAAATGAATGAGTCAGAGCAGAGCAGGCAAACTGGTATCTAAGGTTTTCATAGTCAGGTTGTTGTAGCCATTTATATTGATTGATTGCACAATCCATATTTGGATTATATTCACATTAGTTATGCAGTCTGAATCTTCTATAAAACCATGACAATAACCCTAAGCTTAACATGATTTGTGCCTAACAGTGCTTTGTGGCTTTTTCTTTTCCGCTTCTTAAACAAGTTATTATCTTGCTAAGAAAGAGGAAAATAAAAGAAATGCTGCCATATAAACTTCACTTAAGAAACTTCATGTGATCACAAGGGTCAAGCAACCTATCAGGGGTTTTCATTTCCAGGGCAAACACAAAATAGCAATGAAATAGACTAAAGGCACAACTGACGTTGGACTTGAAGAAGATGGACAGTTTGGCAGTAGTGAACCTCAACTAATTGCATTCATATTCCTCCCTTCTATGAGTGAACTAAGTATAAGTTTATCAGATCACATATTGTGAATAAGAAATTCCCCAGTTTTGTAAATGAAATGTATCTTTTTACATAATCATCTTATGTCAAAAATGTAAACAGAAAGCGGTTTATGTATGTGTGTGTGTGAAACAATTAACTATTTTGCAATGAAGAGGAAGCACAATAATATTTCATTGCCCCTGATTGTTTATTTTATTGAAACAGAACACCAAGGACATTGTCCATGACATTGATACCAGAGTTGGCTGGGGCAATCCCTCTTCTGGAAAGATTCCAGGTATTATCATATTCTGATGTTCTGAAAAGAATTTATTTTGCAAAGTAGTCGAAGCATTTTAAACAATAGCAGGGAGAGATTATTTTGTTAGATTCAATGAACAAGGTGATGCATAATATTAAATCTTTTTGTTGAATGACCTCAGTATCACGCTTGACGTTGATGTTCCAAGCATTTCCTTATTCTGTATCTGTTAAGATTCATTGCAATGACTTGGATCCATGGTTTGTGTGTTTTGCTATGTTAGGTTGAAGGGTTCATCAGATCCATGCAAAAGCAAATGCAGTCTGGGGGAAAACGTGGGTTTTTCTCAAAGAGGTCTGTGGCACCACAGGGTCGAGAGAAATTCACGTTGGAGGACATGCTTTGCTTTCAAAGAGTAAGGATATGTATCTATTTTCTATGATTTGCAAATCTGCATCACTTATAGCAACTGCTACGATCGTTTAAATTCTAAAGAGATATGCATTTGTGTAACTTTCATTTGTCAGTAAGATATCTTCAGAATAACATGTTGCATGTTTATTGAATATTTTCTAACTCTTTTGTCAGGGTGTCACATAAAGATGCTTATGTGAAAATATTCATGTCTTGATAAAGAACACATTCATATTGCAGTCATATGCATACACTTTTTTCTGTTCCAATTCTAAATATGTTTTTAAGGATCATTTGCTAAACTTTGATTTGGTATTGCTGTCAGGAGCCAATCCCAACATCATTGTTAAGAATCAACAGTGACCTTGTAAGCCGTGCAGTAAAATTGTTCCAGGTCGTTTTGAAGTACATGGGAGTGGATACATCTGAGCGGGCAACTCCTTTAAGCATGCAGGATCAGATAGAACTTGTTATAAAACTGTACAAGCACACATTGAAACGTGCTGAGCTTCGTGATGAGCTTTTTGCACAGATTTCTAAACAAACACGCAATAATCCTGACAGGTATTAATAGCTGCGTTTGCTAGCAGCTGGTTTTTGAATGGCTGTTTTATGGATTTCCTCAATTCATGAGATTGTAGCAATTTTTGTCTTTTCTGTTTGAAACTTTAAATTTTGTATCTTTTTAAGTTTTTATATTCTTAAGATCAGTTGTGATGGTTAGAAGCTTGCAAAATAAAGAGAGTTTGGTTTGCTTTGCTTCATGCAAAAATTCAAATGAGATATGTACTTGCCTGATATGTTCGATATCAGTGTTTTAAAAAAACTGTCAATACAGGCATCTCATTATCAAAACATTGGTAATGACTCAACCATTTATAGCAAGTCCTTACTGTTCACGTTTCTTGACGAGCTTGAGCCAATATAGTTTGTGATCGTCATGGGTTCAAATTAACAAATACATACTTGGGCATTGCAAGTTATGCATGGTGGAAAAATGACTTCCTAACTTTGAGCATATATGTTAGATGTTTCAGTGTCAACTGCCTTCCACACTTCCTTTTTGGTGCTATTCATGTTTAATCCTACACACACTCAATTTAGTCAGTTGAGTGGCCTCAATTGCTTTGGAAATTACAGGTTTTTTCTTAAAAGTTGACAATACAATGAGTTCAGCTTTCTGTTTGGTAAAAGATTGCCATGTGCTGCAGAAACAAGGACGTCAGTTAATGCTTAAGAGATTCTGAACATGAAGTTATTAATTTTAATGGTGCCTTAACTCTTTCCTAATCATGGATTTCACAGTTAATTTCTCTTGTTCTGTAATGTTCAACCTTCAGACTACTGCTGGTGCCTTGTTCCTAAGGATTGATGTACTTGTGCTTGGCATGAGACTACTATATGCATTGGTGTTAATGATAGCCTGGTTTCAAGATACCTACCAACTTCAAAAATTTAACATTTTGCACACTATGGTGCAGAATGTCCAATGAGTTCTGTTTTGACAAACAAGGTTTTGTAAATTTAAATGTTATTTACAATGCTTTCTGACAGAATCAAAAGGGTGGAAATACAGTGATATAAATTAGCAATAGGTTCTGGATGATCACGTGGATCATCTAATTGCAAGTTATATACATTTGTTTTAGATTGGTATGTATATTTGGATTACTCAATTTTGATATTCTTAACTATTTGCCAGGTTTTGTTTGTTAAAAGCATGGGAGCTCATGTACTTATGTAGTTCAGCAATGCCACCTGGGAAGGATATCGGGGCATACTTGTCAGAATATGTGCATGACGTTGCCAATGCTGCAGATGGTGATCTTGAAATCCAAGCCCTTGCTTTAAATACATGGAATGCTTTGAAACGTTCTGTTAAGGCTGGACCAAGGCGTAGTATCCCTGGGCGTGAAGAGATAGAAGCCTCGTTGACAGGCAGAAAACTTGCAACAATAGTCTTTTTTCTGGATGAGACATTTGAAGAAATCACCTATGACATGACAACTACTGTTGTTGATGCTGTTGAGGTACTTGGCATTGCCATCTGTATTTTGTGTATGAGTATTCTGATTTTGGTGTTTAATATTCTCTTTAAAATAGATGGCCATGTATATCTGAGGTAGATAGCTATTTCAATATGTTTACAAAACCTGGATTAAGGACTAGTTGAACTGTCTTATATGGTGCTCAGTTTATAATAGAAGGATATACAAATGCCTTAAGATTAAAGAAAGGTGGAAGGATATGTTCATCCTGTTATTCTATTTATGCTTAAACTATGAACTGACATGGTATCCAGCAGAAAAATTTATGCAAACAGTGAAGAATGAATTTCAAAGATATGAGGAGATCAAGGAGCCAATGAGGATGAGGCAAGAAAACAGAGAAGATTTTGATTTAGAATATACAGGATATAATTGCTTATTTAGGAGATAGGTGCTCTCCTATGTGAAATCTTTAATTTATATGCTGAACTATCCTCATAAATGTCAAGGGGGTAAGGTGGGATATAACTAGTAATCATCAAATCCATTATTTTACCTTGGTCTTTGACATCACCACCGAAATGATTTAATCATTAGGACTAAGGTCCCAATACCCACCTCTGCAAAACATTTAATAAATGTCAAAGAGACAGTGTCCTTATATTGGAGATTAGTGCACATCTTTGCAAAATATCTTATCGATATGCTAACTACCCTCGTAAATGACGAGGGTGTAAAGGTGAGATACAACTAGGACTCACTAACTTTGTTATTTTACCTTGGCCATAGACATCATCACTAACATGATTTAATGATTAGGACTAAGGTCTGATCTATCTATCTATATATACACAGAAGATGGTGTCCATATAGAGGAGATTAGTGTCCTCCTTTATAATCTTCCTAGCCAACCTCACAAGTGTCAAAGGGATAAGGTGGGATATAGTTGAGACTAACTCTATTATTTTACCTTTACCAGTGGCACATGACTAACATATTTTAATCATTAGGACTAAGGCAGGCAGTGATCTCCTTTATAAGGACACTATATCCTACATATATGGCAATAGATTGTAGAAATTTTAGAAATCTGCACTTCAAAACACGACAGAAATTTCATCTCAATGCTTGAGGTTCCCCTGATCTGTTTCTTGTGACCTTTCAACCTTATGGCTGACACTGAGATATGAATTACAGCAGCAAATACTTCCCTTCTGTTGAACCAAATATACTAGGCAGCTCAAGAAAACAAACGGCGAAATAACGCACTTGAGTGGGAGAAGATTCACAGGCCTAAGGGCACACTTCCCTTCACATATCAGATATGGAAATTAATTTATAACAACAGATTTAGTGCAGCCCTAAGTCTGCCATTTTATTTCCTTCTTAGCTTGTTAAACCACCTAACAAATCTGCTACCTGCAGATGATAAATCAGCATACCAAACATCCTTAGATACTGCTCATTAACATGTGAGACATAATTCTGGTTTTCAGATGTGCAATGTGCAATAATTTGACAGAAAACATAAAATTCATATTATGACATAATCTAGACACAAGTACATACCATCAGTTCATCAAAAGCTGGTGCATGTCCTATCCACTTATCACAAGTTAGGATACTCCAATCTCATCCAAATCCTAACTAGGACATCCACCATCAACAGTAAATCCTCAACAACAAACATGGCCTTGCAAGGCATCCCATTAAGCTAATCCTATCCTCTCCAAAAGATCAAGAACAAACTAGCATTAACTTGAAGAAGTCCACCCATTAATTTGCAGTTTGCACTGGCATCACACAAGTCTTCTAGGATTCTCCAAGCATGTATTACATAAGCCCCCCAAGCTAGTTATCACACCATACACTAGATCTTCTTCACTCCATTGTTGATGTATTACTTTAGGGTTCACATTGTTTAAACACGAGGCCTTCTTGCATCACACGAGTATAAATGCTCTAAGAAAAACCCTAGCACTTGCCTTCCAAGCTTCTTGTCCATCCTAAGGTTTACATCCTAGAAACCCTAAGTCTTCGCTTGCATCTCACAAGCCACATGACCTTTAGACAGTGTAAAAGTGGATATCAAGACTCAAGAGTACCTCAACATAAGCTGCAAGCCCTTTTCATGTTAAGTATCACACCTGTTGGAAATACTGAGAGGGGGGTGAATCAGTGTTTCTTAGCACTTAGTAACTTATTAAACCTTTTCAGAGCATTAATTAATCTTCACCATCAAATCAAAACATAAATGAGCAGTAGACAAAAAACCACCGAACGCTTTTCTAATAATTTTGTGAGTAGTGAGTACATCAAATGCTTCAGTTCCAACTGAAAGGGAAACCCCAACTTCCTAGTACTCTAGAAAAACGTTCAATTTGCCGGCTCCAACTGGAAGGACGCTCCTACGCACTAGCAAGCTCCAATTTCCCCTAGCACCACCCTACCACCCTGAAGGTGACTCCGACCACCTGCCTAGCACCAGACAACTACCCTGAAAATGATAATAAATTTTTCAGGTGCTGTGGGCTCCCGTACCAGGGTCAATGACCCACTTACAATGAGTACACTTCTGCAAATTTGTGGGCTCCCATACCAAGCACAATGACTTACAATTTTAATGATAACAACCCTTACAGATATACAATTTGAAAACCCGTTTTCCCGAAGCCCAACTGCTGCTTGCCACAAGATGGCCAGACCGCTGCAATCTGATTAATGACACGAGCCCTTACTGGCAACCTGTGAAGCCCTTATCCAAACTGATCAATATGAACCTCTCACTGCTGCTATATAAGGCACTGAATCGTACTCTGTCAGAAGATGCCCACTGTGCAAAAGCCTTTACTTTAAGGATGAAATTCTTCCTTACTCAAGACCATTGCTGTCAATTTCTTATTGCAACTTCAAAGAATAGAGCATTGCTATGACAATGAAGGCACTGCTGAAGTAAAGAATGATTATGTAGCCCAACTGATTACTACTGAAAGTGTGAAACTCTAACTACAAATTTCTCTGCTTTTGCTTGTAAATGATTGGAAATGTTCAATGTAAAAACATATCTCAGTCTGCTTGTCAAGTCACCTTGGAGTTTCTTTGTGAATAGAAGACCATAAATGCAGTGAATTGATTTCGAACTTGCTGATAAAGTCATCTTCTTTTGGCAGGCTCAAAACAAGCACGCACACACACACACACATCAGAACCGTGTCACTGTAGATCTTTCACCATTGATTGTTTGTACTGGGGAACATGTTGCTGTAGGTGTGGCATCTTTTCAACAATCAAGGATCTAGGCTGTAATATGACTGTGACTGTTTCAGAATAGGCTGAGAATTAAAATAAGTTCGTTGAGAACAGTGATGATTTGAGCCTTTAAACTCTTCTCCACAGAACTGAGTTCAATGCATCTTACTAGGCCTTGATGATCTTTAAAAGGGAAACTTGAACTTCTGAGACATACACCACTGGTTCCTTCAAAATTTGCAGTGATAACCCTTCTAATAAGGGCGAAAATATTCAGATCACACTCAATGTATTCGCTACACTTGGAGCACCTTCAATCTTCATAACGTAATGTTTAGTAGCATGCACTAAATCATACACCGCTTCAAATAAGACAATGCAGACTACAACCTTAATCTTGTACCCTTCTAATAAGGCCGAAAATCATCAGATCACACTCAATGTATTCGCTACACTTGCACCTTCCATCTTCATAATGTAATGCTTAGTAGCATACACTAAATCATACACCACTTCAAATAAGACAATGCAGACTACAACCTTAATCTTGTACCAAATAAGCCACAGAGTAATATTGAATTAGAGGATTCTGTTCTGAGGTGAATCAATATTCATTTGCATGACCCACAGAACGCGACTTTTGTAGCCAGGAGTAACTGCAATCATCACAATGACTTCTTCAAACATATAGACCCGAACTTCTTCAAAACAAGTACAAATGGTTTGTAACAGACCTATATCCAGGTGTTCTTTTGTTGATCTGAAATGCTACAAATGAGTTGCCCTAACAAAGACCGAGTTTCTGTTGAACTTCAAAATCAGTGCCATAAACACTTCGCTTCCCAGATCATACCTGCAAGAGAATAGTCCTAAATGAAATTCAAAACCAAATCAAAGCCAACTTAAGAACCATCTCGTCTGTTATAGCATTGTCCCCACAGTGGCTGAAAAAGATTTCAGAGCTAGATTAGTCAAATGATCATCGTTGAGTTGCGTACATTGGATGATAGATCAAATGTCTTTTATAGACTTGGGAGGGGCTTCAAGGAATGCAGCGATTCCTATTTTGGAGGAAGGAATTTGAATTTTGAATTCAAATGTAGAGGGAAAATTCCTTTGGGGTTTTTAAAATTTGAAATTAATTGCCTTTAAACCACCTTTTTGATTTTGGACTTTCACAAAACCCTCCAATTTAGTCTTTTTGCCACAAATAAGATTATTTAAATCTTTTGAGAAGAACCTTGTTATCTTGACCAAAAGGATGCTGCCACCTCAACACCCTTTGGGGTTTTTGCCCACAAATTGGGTCCTTCTTCTTCAATCTGTCATAGCTCACAAACCGTGAGGCCTCTCATAGCATGCCGCTGGAAACAATTCGACGAGGAGAATCCATCGAGGATGATCTTGACACGAAACTCTATGAATTTCCATGTCATTTTGTTTGACAAAAGGCAGGGCATCTCTTAGTGTTGCTTGGGTTGACATTCAGTGTTTTAAAAACCTATCGGTTTGAACTGGTAATCGGTCAAACCGACCAGTTCATTAGCCGAGCGGGTCAAACCGGCAGAAAAACGGGGTTCGACCCCTCGCTTTGCCTAGAAATCACAAAAACTGTTGCTAACCAGCGGGTTTAGGACAGAACCGGCCAGTTTATGGTCAAATCTGCCGGTTCTGTCCTAAACCGGCTAGTTAGCTGCCAAGGTCGCAACACAATTTAGGAAGCTTCTAGGGTGTTTTGGAGGGAAAATAAGGGTTGTTTCCCTCCAAAAACACCCTCATTTGCCTCACACATCTCATTTGGAATTTTTGTGAGTTTGATTGGGAGCTTGGAGAGTGTTGAGTTTTCGCTAGAGTAGTGGAACAACAAAGAGTTTGAGCTAAGTAGTAGTCCTCATGCCTCCAAAAGCCAAGGATACTGCATGGGCAATTGTGATATGATTGATGGCAAAATGATCTGCAAATATTGCCAAAAATCTATTGGAGGAGGGGGTATTAACAGGTTCAAGCAACACTTGGCTAGGATAGGAGGCCATGTAAAGCCATGTGGAGCATCAAATGAAGTAATAGGGCATATTAGGGCAGAATACCTTCAGAAGTTTGAGATCCAAGTCACTGAACCAATAATGAAGTTTGTGATTCAAGTAGTTGCAAAGTTTGGGAGTCAAGACTCAACCAATTGAGTTTGATCATGATGACTCATGAGAATTATAATGCTGATCACTATTATCATATATGTAGACTTGTAGTAGGCCAGTAGCCCCATAGTTCGTAGGCTTTGTTTTTGCACTCTAGAGGCCATTTAGAGCCTCATTGATTATATATTTTGTTGTTGATATGTATTGCACTTGGTGCCATTTTGATATATTCACCTTTACATGGTATATATATGAGCAAACTTTGCATATTTTGTGTCTGGTTTGGAATCATGGTTTTAAATCTTAAAAGTAGATTTTTTCATTAAAAATTAATTATTTAATATATTTTTTAAAAACTGGTTTTTAGACTTGACCAGTCTTGGTTTGAAACCCGGTTTATTAGTTGGACCGGTCCGGTCACTGGTTCCGTTTTTTAAAACTATGGTTGACATCAATGACAACCACATATCAACAACACCAAGCTCCAAGACTTCTTTACTCTAGTGCTACATGTTTTTGCTTTAGGGTTTTCATCACACAAACCCTAGTTCTTATTCTCTTGAATCACACTAGTGTTAAGATTGAGATCAACCCTAGTATTAGAATTCATTTTCATGTCTTGTCTAGGAGTTACATCACAAACCCTAAACCCTAGGCCTTCCTTTCTTGCATTACACAAGTACCAAGATCTCTCTAGGCAAATTACAAGGATAGAATACCGAGTACATTCATACAAAGACACTTTCTTGCCTTTATATCGAATAGGTGAGGGAGTTCATATAAAACATGGTTTTTGTCCACATGTAACCCAAGGCTAAGTCTACAAGGCAAGCCCACATGGAGTGCTCCATTAAACAAGAAAATAAACTAGTGTTTATCCAACCTGCAATATGATGTGCCCTCCAAGCACAATGTCCCTAGGCCTAATGTTCTTGCTAGATATGCATTCTTCAACTAGGTGTTACCCAAGTGCTCCTCTTCCAAGGTGTAGTGTTCTCCAAACCGAGTATTCTCACACCAAACTCTCCTCCGTTGTGTGCCATGTGCTTGGTTCATAACTTCATAGTGAGAGGATTCTCGTAGGGGGGGAGTTGACTATGAGGAGACCTTTGCTCTAGTTGTGAGGTATACTTCTATTAAGTCTATTATGTCATTAGTATCAGCCTTTTGTTGGGAGTTATATGAAATAGATTTAAAGACAATGTTTGCCAATGATAATGTTAAAATCTTAAAGTAAAGTCTCCCTCTAAACATTATATATATAAAAGCACCTCCCTCCCTTTAGCCATTTTATCAGCAACGATAACATTGAGTAACCCCCTTTTTCTCAATATCTTGCTTTCCCTCTTTAAATTTAACAAAAATATCCCCCTCCCCCTTGAGGAAAATAAATCTTCTGAATTAGCTGATATTTTCCATCATCTCATGAAAGTGCAAACATATTATGATAATTTTAAAACTTGAAAAACAATGCAATATTTTTTGATAATCACAATATATGCAATGCTGCATTAAACAAATAATAAGATTTAGTAATTTGTAATTGTAGTAATTGGAGGTTTTACTTTTTTCATGTTTTTCCTAGGAAAACAAAATGTTTTTGTTCAAGAGAACTAATGTGCTCTCTACAATCCAATTTGGATGAGATGTGTCACATACAATGGCGGGGTGGGTAATGCTAATAGAACTAAAACGGAAACTAGACATCTATTGGCTAATGTAATGAAAGAAGAAATAAACTAGTATACATTCATCTTAACCTTTGATCATTTGAGCAACGAGAGTTTTTGCACCTGGTTTTTTAATCCCTCGTGGGGCTTCATGGATCTGGGGTTAACATGGATCTAGGCTAGTTTTAATTACATATCAATAATCAAAACAACTAGTTTTCTCAAGACTTTAGCTGTAGCCTGTAGCATTAACAACTGGAATATAAAAACAAAGTGATACTTAAAGCCATAAATCAAAATAATTGTCTGCTTGATTCTAGATTAGACTTTTTACAGTGTTGGATTCATTAGGACCCTTTTGATATTCCTTACTAGAGATTCTTGGAATAACGAGTTCATCTGTTGCGGTAACAGTATAGGCGTTGTTACCTTTGTCTCTGCAATAACCAAGAAAGAGCAATGTGATAAGTAACAAGTTTAAAGTTTACAAGGAACAAGCTGAAGCTGAAAAACAGATTTTTTGTTTTCTTTTTAGTCTAATATCTGCTGTGTTAGGTCCCTATAATACTAGTGTAGTCCCTTTATTGTTATTTTTAGTGTAGCCTCCGTATTGTTTTTTTTTGACTTTAACGGTTAGATTTTTATTTAAAAGGCGGCAAAACAGCTGCCGCTTGCATTTACATTGGATTGAGTTTCTCAATTTCATTTCTCTCTGAGTTCATGAAGTCCACGATTCCATGATCAATCTTTGATTCAGGGTCGTCTTTTGGAGAAGCAACGCTGTATCTCTGCCGGATGGTTCTTTACCTTGATGTTACCAGCTGATTCTGACAACCTGAGTATGCCTTTCTGGAGCCTTCCTCTAACTCTGTTGCCAGAGGAGCGAATCGGATATGAGCTATTTCCACTTGGGAGTATGAGAATCGTTTTCCATCTCTAGTCTTCATTCTAACCTTCCAACGCCTTGATTTTTGTCAAAGCAATTTCCCCTGGAGCAGAAAGAGCCGTGCGAAATGGGCAGCTGTCCGATTGAATGTACAGAGCCTGACGTCAAAATTTTGCGTTGCTGAAACACCACGAGCGGCGTTGCTGAAACACCAGTTTCAGCAACTGATAAAATAACTGTGTTGCTGAAACACCATTTCCAGCAAGCAAATTTCTGGGTTTTCTGTGTTAAAACAGAATTACTGGTTAATCCGATTATGGGATGATGCAGAGAGAATCTTCCATATTGACTGATAGGGTTCTTTGGCTTCTGGCAGCTCCAAGGTTGGCTTCAAAATCAGCTTGAGTATTAAGCTGCCTCATAATGTGGAAGAAGGAGATTTTCTGAAACTTAGCCAGCATGGGTCTTATTTTCTTTAGAATTCGGCCTAAATGGATCTGCCACTGATTCGAAGGAGAATTCATTGCTTGAATGATGAGCCGAGAGTCTCCGAAGACCGTCAATGTTTGAATGTTCCGTTTTAGAGCCAGAGTCAGCCCCTGCCACAAAGCTAGAGCCTCAGCTCTATTATTTGGTTCGATTCCCAGACCCCAATGGTACTTGAGTAAAGTAGACCCATCGGGTTTCAGCAGCACTCCACCTCCACCCGCAGCTCCTGGATTGCCTTTAGAGGCCCCGTCGAAGAAAAGACAATGGTCATCTAGTGTCGATCTCCACTTTAGAAATTCCTGTTCTTCCATACGGATTTCCCACTTAGCATGGCAAGTGGTTGGAATAGTAGGGATGGGTTGATTATTTGGAACGATTTCTTTTAGCCACAGCTCCTCCTCATTGTCCAGCTTTACTTCATTCCTTAGGGTTGGCTTAGCTTCCAAAGTCTCTCCCAATAAAGCTTTAATTTTGGATATAACATTGCTTACAGTGCATATTTCTCCTCTGAAGATTCTGTTGTTCCTTTCCAGCCATAGTTTCCAACATATGTATTTAGGGGTCCACATCCAAGCAGTCCTAAGGAGGTTTTTATTGTTGGTGCAGATTGGAGGTAGCTTGGCCCACTCGTAGAACAGGGATGGCACACTTCTTGGTAGCTCAATCTTGTCCGCCCTTGAACTCAGGACCCCTTTCCAGACTGCCTTGGCAAAGGGGCACAGCAGCAACAGGTGATCAGCTGTTTCTTCCTCTGATATACATAATGGACATCTGGAGGGCCCTTCCATTCCCCGTTTTCTCAGATTGTCTCCTGTGAGAATACTATTATGAGCAAGTGTCCAGCAGAAAAAGTCTATTTTAGGGAGAGAAGGAAAGTTCCATATGAATTTCCATTGCGTTGGGTCTGGAGGGACATTCGGGACAGCAATTAAACTTTTGTATCCTTCAGCTACCGAGTAGGAGCCAGTATGGGAGCCCCACCCTCTTTTATCCTTGGCTGTTGCTGATAATGGTGATTTCCCTTGCAGATTGTCTAACAGTAAAGAAGCTTCAGATTGCAAATGGTGTGGTACCTCCCCGAGATTCCAACTGTCCCATCTTCTTTCAGCATCCTCTGTCCAGTTGGTTATGTCCCATAGAGTTTCCTTGTTGTTGGAATGCAACCATAGCTTAATATTTGCCAGGCCTTTTATATGATGAAGAGGCTGGTCTCCAAGAATCTGATCATTCCAAATTCTTATTTTTTCCCCATTACCTGGGATCCAATAGAGGTTGGGGCTGAAGTTGTCCAGAGCAGCGATACAAAGTTTGGATATTGGGGAGCCTTTGGAATTTTTTGGAGGAAGATCAAGACATCTCAATCGTTGACCTTGAAAGTATTTCTTCCACAGCACTTTCTTGCTCCAGCTTATTTTTCCTGCCACAATATTCCACAATATTTTTGAGCCAAGAGCGAGATTTTGGGCAGCCGAGTCTCTAATTTGCAGACCTCCTTCTATGAAAGGTTTCTTAATGGTATCCCAATTTACTAAATGAAGCCTTCTTTCGTTGTTTTTTCCCCCTTCCCACAGAAATCTTCTCAGCATACCATCCATTTTACTGAGAAAGGTTTTGGGGGCGAGGAGAATGGAATGCTGAAACAGAGGCATGCTTGTTAAGACAGATTTTATAAGGATAATTTTCCCAGCAGTGTTCAGCCAGGAGGCTCCCCAGGCATTAATTCTGAGTTTGAGCTTGTCCAAAAGGGGCATCCAATGGGAAACTTTGGGGATGGATCTGAAAATTGGGATCCCAAGATATTTGAAAGAATCCCAGTCTTGACAGATTTTCATTTCAAGAAGCCTAGCTATATCAGCAAGGTTTTTAGCTGAGCAATTCCAGCCATAGATTGTACTTTTTGAGTAGTTAATCTTGCTGCCGGATGCTTCCTTATAGATGTCCAGTTCCTTTTTGAAAGAATTGGCCGAAATAATACTCGCTCCACCTAGTAGCAGAGTATCGTCGGCAAATTGAGCATGGTTTATTTCTTTGACATTTTGCACCATTCTGAGACCTGGCAGAATTTGGATTTGCTGACAGTAGTCGAGCTGGAAACTCAACACTGAGGCTTGAATGGCATAGAGAAGCGGGGACAACGGACAGCCTTGCCTTAATCCCCTTGAAGCTGTAAAAAATTCAGTTGATCTTCCATTTACTAGCGGAGCAATCCAAGGAGAGGCGATGCAGGCTTTCACCCAATTTGTGAATTTTGTTGAAAAGCCCATTTTTGTCATAACTGCAAACAGGAAGTCGTGCCTCACCCTGTCAAAGGCATTAGCCAGATCTAGTTTTATTACCATTCCTTTCTCTTTTCTCTGGACACTTGAATGTACTGCCTCTTGAACCAGTACAATATTATCCAGTATCTTTCTCCCTTTGATGAAGCCTCCTTGGTTCTCCGGTATGATGTCCGGCAATA